>JAWRVZ010000166.1:0-600000 GCA_037043235.1 Rhodeus uyekii
AAGACAGGGCCATGTGAGACAGAATTGCTCTTTAAACAATACTGAGAAGCAGAATGATGCACCAGTGGAGCAGGTGAATAATGCTGTGGATAACACCAGTGTAGATGATGGTGTACAGCAGGAGGAGGGCATTGCTGTGCCTGACAGTGCAGATGTGTCTGTTCAGGACCGAGATACGGGCAGTGGAGAGGTCTCTGTTGTGCCCGCTCAGGACCGTCCAGCTGCAGATGCGGGTAGTGTGTCTGTCACCAGCTCTCATGCACATGGCAGTGTGAAAGCTGATGAGGAGGTAACTGATGCTGGGGCAATTGCTGTTTCAAAATGCTCAGAAGAACAAAGTGAGCTTGAAAATGTGTTGGTACAAAGCAGCAGCTTGATGCAGTGTGATATAGATCTGTTTTCACAGATGACTGAGGACTTGTCTGAAAATGACTCTGAATGTGAAGGTCCAGAGATTGGGGAAGATGTTGGTATGAATTCGCAGGGAAAGTCTGAGGGGAATAATCTTGCCTCTCATCTAAAGCCTTCCTTTTACACCATCCAACAGTTAAGTCATTTCCTAGATGCAACTAAGAATCAGAAAAAAACCAAACTGGAAAAGTTTTTCCCTGATTTGGAGCTGTTTGTTGAGTCTAGTGCCATTGCTATGCGAAAGGCAACGCTGGAAGAACTAGATCAACCCAAACGTTATAGGCTGAAAAAATTTGTTAGTGCAGCTAGAAAAAGTTTAAATTGTCGTCTGAAGAAACATTGATCTAATGAAAAGTGTTAGCATGCAGATGTGGTGGGTTGCTTTTTACCCCATTATATTTATCATGACTTTTTTTAATATTGGGTCTCTGAACATTAATGGTTGTCGCAGCACGGCTAAAAGAAGTGATCTTTTTAATTATTTAATTCTGAAGAAAGCTGATGTGATCTTACTGCAGGAGACACACACAGATTCACAAAATGAGTCACAGTGGCTCAGCGACTGGAAGGGTGATGTGCTTCTAAGCCACGGCACTAATGTTAGTTCAGGGGTTGCCTTTTTGTTTTCACCCCGGGTTGACGGCATTTTAAAGAGTTTTGAGATCGTACCCGGTAGAATATTACGGGTTGATGTTACTCTAGGTGACACAGTTTTTTCTTTGTTTAATGTGTATGCTCCAAATGATGGCCAGGAGCGCATTACCTGTTTTAAAAAGTTATCAGATGCATTATCAAACTGTCCCCAGAATAATATTATCGTAATGGGGGGAGATTTTAATTGCACTCTGAATCAGCAGTTGGACAGGAATCATAATGAACCACATCCTCCTTCAGCTAAGACTTTTAAAAACATAGTTGATCATCATCGTTTAGTTGATTTGTGGAGAGACACCTTCCCTGGCCTTAGACAATATACATGGATGAAAGTGCACTCAAACAATATGTCCGGAGCGAGGCTTGACCGCTTTTATACTGATGCGTCTCATAGAGGAAGGTTTTTCAGAAACTCTATTTCACCAACCTTTCTCTCAGATCACCATTATATCTCTATGGCCGTTTCTGTTGAGGCCACTAGACCTTACAAATCACTCTGGCACTTTGACAACAGTTTACTTCAGGATCACTGCTTTATTCACTCTTTTCACCTGTTCTGGAATTCTTGGAGAGAGGAGAGAGTAAGTTTCCCATCTCTAAGTCAATGGTGGGATGTGGGCAAGGTGCAGATTAAGATGTTCTGTCAGCAGTTTACTGCACACAGCAGAGGAGCCCTGATCCAAAGAATGAAAGCCCTTGAGCAAGAAATCCTTGGACAAAGCAGTCATAGTTCTTCAGATTTTATTCCCACTGGCTCGTTTGAAAGGAAAAAGTTTCTTCTTCGCAACTTGGCAGAAGAACAAGGAAAAACTGCCCTTTTAAGGGCAAAGTTCACCAGAGTGAACGACATGGATTCCCCTACTACCTTTTTCTTTGGACTCGAAAAAAAACCAAGAGCACACAAGCATCTTCATCAGTTGAAACTTCCAGACGGAAGAGTACTAACAACACAAACGGAAATCAATGCCGTTGCTATTTCCTTCTATGAGGATTTATTCCATTCAGAGCCATGTAATGGAGAAGACGTAGACACACTTCTGAGAGACCTGCCACAGCTATTGGAGAAGGACAAGATGGATCTCGAGAAGTCTTTGACAATGGATGAACTTTCGACAGCTGTCCAGGACTTGAATCCTGGAAAGTCACCCGGTTTGGACGGTCTTTCAGCCGAGTTTTATAAGGCCTTTTGGAATTTAATTGGCCAGGACCTCCTTGATGTTTTGGAAGAAAGCATCGAAAGAGAGACCCTTCCTCTAAGCTGTCGGAGAGCAGTTTTAACTTTGATCCCCAAAAAAGGAGATCTTAGCTGCTTAAAGAACTGGCGTCCCATCTCCTTGCTGTGCGTCGATCTGAAGATCTTTTCAAAGGTTTTAACCAACAGACTGAAGAACTGCATAGAAACTGTGATTCACAGCGACCAGTCGTACTGTATCCCCAACCGAACAATCTTTGATAACCTCTTCTTGATCAGAGACATTATCACAGTGGCAAAAAAACATAATCTGGACATCGGCCTTCTCTCTTTGGACCAACAAAAAGCTTTTGATAGAGTGGACCACTCTTATTTATTTAAGACTCTTGAGGCTTTTGGTTTTGGTCATCATTTTGTGTTTTTAATCAAGCTCATGTATACAGACATTTATAGCATGCTGAGAGTAAATGGTACACTAACCAGACCCTTCTCAGTGACACGAGGAATCAGACAAGGGTGTCCTCTCTCAGGTTTACTCTATGCTATTGCTATTGAGCCGTTTTTATGTTTGCTGAGAAAAGGATTATGTGGCATTGGTGTTCCCGGCTGCCCTAAAGTTCCCCAAGTGAAGCTTATTGCATATGCAGATGATGTAACCCTGATAATCAGGAATTCAAATGATATTGAAACTATAATTTCATGTTTGAATATTTTTCAAAAAGCGACTTCTGCATGCATAAACTGGGAAAAATGTACTTCTTTATTGATGGGAGACTGGCGCAGTACAGGACCTCCTGGTTTACCGGTGCACTGCAAATGGGCCCGGGATGGGCTAAAGATTCTTGGCATCTTTTTTGGATCTGACCAATATATGGAAAATAACTGGGAAGGACTGGTTGAGAAGGTTACTGGCAAAATCCAAAAGTGGAAGTGGATCCTCCCACAGCTGTCATATAGAGGGAGATGCTTGGTTATTAACAATTTGGCAGCTTCAATGCTCTGGCATAAAGTTACAGTTTTAGCTCCTCCTAAAGAACTGCTTTTAAAGATTCAAAGAGTTTTTGTTGATTTCTTTTGGAACGGTCATCATTGGCTCCCGCCAGGAGTGCTGTATCTTCCTGTTGCTGAGGGCGGTCAAGGCCTCATACACGTGGAGTCAAAGATCAGAGCAATGAGACTACAAACTCTGCAGAAACTGCTGTATTGCTCTGATGGCATGCCATGGGTGGACTTCTGTCTCTACATCCTCAAAGATCTTGGAGGAATAGGTCTTGACAAAGAGTTGTTTTTAATCAATAAGCCTTATGTTGAGGATGTGTGTTCTTCGCTTCTTAAGTTTTATCAATCAATTCTTCAGTCATGGAGTTTGTTAAAATTTTTAAGAGCAAGTGACGAAAATTATGGATGTTCAGAACCTTTGTTTTTTAATCCTTTTTTTAAGATCCAGCCTCCAGTGTCAGGCTCTGTTGTGAAAATGTTTGTGAATGCTGGAATAACTCGTGTTGTGGACCTGCTCAATGTCACAGACGGTCAATGGCGAACGGCCCAGGCAATCGCCGACCAGGTTGGGATTCGGTCAGTAAGAGCAGTGGAGGGAATACTTAACAACTTTAAAGCTTGTTTTTCCCCTGTTTTTACCTTATTTATAAATTCTGTTTTAATTAATGGTTTTATATCTAAGAACTTTCCAGCATTAAAAGTTATCCCCAGAAACATAGAAGAGAGTGACGAGGACACTGAAGTTTTTTTGTTGAAAGGGTTTGATTTTTTTGATTTTCAAAGCATGAATAAGAAACTGCTCTATCATTTTAATGTAAAGTCCTCACACTTTGAGCAGCTAAAGGGAAGGGTGGACACTAAATGGAGGACGTGTCTGTCTGTGCCCAGAGAGCTGAACCCCTCATGGAGGCTGCTCTATAAGCCCCCTGTCCCCAAAAGATCTGGAGATCTACAGTGGAGGATTCTTCACAGTGCAGTGGCTACAAATGCCTTTGTTTCAAAATTTAATGAAACGGTTTTACCTGAATGTCCATTTTGCAAGGTTTCTGACACTGTTTTTCATTTGTTCTGTGAGTGTTCTAGGCTGGTTCCACTTTTTGTACTTTTAGAAATACTTACCATGAAAATGGGATTTGCTTTTACAAATACCCTTTTTATCTTTGGTTGTAAGTACAAACAGTCATGGCGTGAACAATGTGTGCTTGCCAATTTTTTAATAGGTCAAGCCAAGTTAGCAATTTTAAAAACGCATCAGTGTAAAAATGCGGGTCAAGATGTAGATTTGTTGCCTCTTTTTAAGTCGTTAGTTGAATTTAGGGTTACCATTGAATTTGCTTATTATAAACAAACTGATAATGTCCCCTTTTTTAAAATGAAGTGGGGTGTGAGAGATGCTTTGGTATCAGTCAGTGATGTTGGAAACATGGTTTTCAACTGGTGAATATTTCTTTCTTTTTTTCTCTGTAATGTTTTTTTTTTTTTTTTTTTTTTTTTTTTCTCTATAATGTTGTAAATTAAATTGGTTTTTAAAAGTCAAAAGTCTCTCTCTCTCTCTCTCTCTCTCTCTCCCTCTCTCTCTCTCTCTCTCTCTCTCTCTCTCTCTCTCTCTATCCAATCCACATCTAAGTAAACACTGAAATATTCAGACAAGCTGATGTGACTCTCTCCTCTGTCACACAAATCAAAAATCAGCTGTATGAACATCAATCAGAATAATGGAGCGTACTGAGACACACATTTGAGACATGTACATGTCAAAATTTTACAGCAACGCTTATGACGCTGCAACTGTAAATGGAAAGCAGCTGTCCATGGTGCTGAAAGAAGCAGGACAATCATCAACTACATCAGTTTTCTGAAGGGTGCAATATCTGCACAGAATAAAGAATCATTGTTTTCCAACAATTCTCTCACAAACTCTATGTCCCAAATAATTGATACAATTGGAAGTTTTTGTTTGTGTAACTTTCATCCTCAAAAGCTTTCATGAGTGACCTTAACTCCACCTTCACATCTCCCTTCCATTTTTTCCGCCAATCATTTGTTTCAGTGAATCTGTCATTGTTTCATGAAGGAAGACCAGCGGTGGATCTTTGAACGCAGTGAAGGCTCCAAACACCAAATAACACTCTCAATTTGCAGCCCTTTGGCATGGCTTGTTAAACAGCACAGCGAGAAGACAGTGGTGAGCGTGTGAAGAGACTCTTGAAGGACCAGAGAGAGAGAAGACGAGGTGAAAAGATGATGAGGATAAAGAGAAAGATAGAATGGGGGCTTCTAGTTCAAATGATTTTATTCACATTTGAAATTCTCCAATATAAAACGGGTAGGAAATGCATTTAGATTCCATTCAATCAAGATCCTCTTCGCCCCTTTCCCCTTTTGGAATTTATAACATATTCTGGTGCATTTAAAGAGTAAAATAAACAATTTCAATGTGGCATCTGAACCTGAAAGCCTGTATCAAGATGTGAAAATGGTTGTGAACCATGAGCTTCCTGTTGAATGAAAACATACAACACAAGATCAGTCTGGAGGGACTTTGACGGGGGGGATAATTGAATAAAAAAATGTCAGTAAAACATCCTTGAGAGCAGCTCTAACTGCCGACAAACAGAGGGTCATTTCAGTGGAGAAAGAAATGGAGATTTGTGTGAAAAATACTATCTAAGCAGCGCAGAGGCACATCGCCCCCTGCAGTTCACAGGTAACATTAATATTTGCCAATTAAAACCAATGGAAGAGAATAACCTGACCAACTCAATAACTCTACAGGACCTGATATTACCAATAATGTCAAGATAGAGTTATGGAATATTCTGCAATGGTCTCTCGACTGTAAATGTCACTGTGTCAAATTCGGTTTAGATTCAATTCTGTTACGGTAGTTTAAACATTCTCTATCTTACCAACAAAAGTCTTTGGTTGTGCAGATACTAGGATACAAAGCTTCTGTACTTCTGTAGGAGAAACAGTCCTTGTTGACAGGACTGGTGGCAAGATTATGGATACGTTTCAGGGTTAAATCAGCCAAAAATGAATATCTTGTAAAGATGTTTTTTTCTTTCTTAGAAGCAACACAAACACAAAGATATTTAGGTAAATGTACAGTCTCTGGCTTCCCCTACAGCCAAAAGTATTTATATTAAAAGTATGGTTAAGGTATTTTACATTTCTTGCAAAAAGTGCTCAGGGTTTTGTAGAACACATTATCTCATAATATGTATGTTTAATGATTTAGAATCAGAGTGAACAGCTGTGAGTAGAATGTCCGGGTTGTTCTATAATAATGTATCTTTAAAATGTCAGAAATATAATAATTCTATGTTCGAGCATATGAATGACCACCTGAAGTATGCACGACTGGGAAAATTTTAATTCCAGATGATCTATAAGTTGCCAAGATGTGATGTTGGAAGGGCTATGTTAGAATGAAAAATGGCTAAATACTGATCTATAATATAGTATCGTAATATATATATATAATCTATACAAAGAGATCAAGTTATTTCAAATGCAGTGTGAAATAAAATGACTCAACTTGACTATTATATTTCCTGTATGCATGAAATATCCTAATAATGAGTGGTCTGACTTAGAGTTAAGAATTTCTCATGTGTACTTGAAGGCAGCAGAAGTATGTTAATAACGACATGCTGTAAACATAAATTTAGATTTAGTCATTGATCCACTGAAGTTACTTCTGTCAGTTGTGTGATCTATGTGGGACTCAGATGCAACAGTCTGTAGTTAATTAAGGTTAATTAGGTTAAGTAAGATTTGACGGATGAGCTTATGCTTATAACTGAGACATCACGTCAACTGTGATAAAAACTTCCAGTGATAAGGACATTGTATTTATATTTACTTAAGTCAATGGCTACTTACAAAAAAACACTGCTTCCGCCAGCAGCATATAGAGGGTAGAAGGCAACAAGGTATATCTGAATCCAATGATCATGTCATGTCTCATGTGACAATCTTTTGAAGGAAGCATAGATGTATCATTCGCCACCTATAATATCCCACTATACTGTGTGTGCAAGTCCATGATTGTTCAGCAAAAAGGAACGATGGACCAGGGTATTGCCTGAAAGTTGCGATTAGCACTCAGTTTGTGTACAATAGGTTTTTGCAAATTTTTTACAACTTCTGTCTCTATTTCTTGCAAGAAATTAGTATTGTGATTCCTTAGCCTTCTTGGCTGCATCACCTTCACAGTCTTTGAATCTATCACGTTCTATCATGCAAACTTAATACCTGCACATTGGCAGATGTGTTTGTGTGAATTTTAATGTGTAAATACCTTTTCATTAAGGTGGTTGTTGAATGCAGGTACAAAGTCTAGGATTCGTTCAAAAACACATTCAAAGTTTCGGGGAAGACCATTTAACATGAACAATGGCATGTTGTTGTACGAACATTTAAGCTCTTTAAAATGAAGTTTCCAAAATGGAGGTTTTCACATCAACACAAATAAAAATTAAAATAAAATTTAAGAGTGTAAGTTTTGTCTTGTCTGTAGATTTATTTATAGTGTGAACAGTTCTGCCTACACAAACCACCTCCATCTTTTCCGCCACTCATTTGTCTCAGTGAATCTGTCATTGTTTCATAAAGGAAGACCAGCGGCAGATCTTTGAACGCAGTGACGGCTCCAAACACCAAATAACACTCTCAATTTGCAGCCGTTGGCATGGCTGGTTAAACAGCACAGCGAGAAGACAGCGGTGAGTGTGTGAAGAGACTCTTGAAGGAGCAGAGAGAGAAGACGAGGTGAAAAGATTATGAGGATAAAGTGAAAAATGGAATGGGGGCTTTCTAGTTCAAATGATTTTATTCACATTTGAAATTCTCCAAACTAAAACAGGCAGGAAATGCATTTAGATTCTATGCGATCAAGATCCTCTTCGCCCCTTTCCCCCTATGGAATTTAAAATCTATTCTCATGAAATAATGATGGAACGTCCTAGAATGATAGTGAAATGTTTGGATCAAGTGAAAATGGAGGTGCATTTAAAGAGTAAAATAAGCAATTTCAATGTGGCATCTGAACATAAAAGCCTGTGTCAAGATGTGGAAATGTGTGTGAACCATAAGCCTCCTGTTGAATGAAAACATACAACACAAGATAAGTCTGGAGGGACTGTGACGAGATCTAATTGAATAAAACAAATTGTCAGAAAAAATGTCCTTGAGGACAGCTGTGACTGCCGGCACAGAGCGGGTCATTTCAGAAGAGAAAGATGAAGAGAAACACTCTAGAGACAACAAAAACATATATATGCAGAGAATAGACACATCAAACGCTGTGGTCCATAAGTAACATTAGTGAAAAAATATCACAATTAACAATGGACAGAGATATACCCAACAGTTTTAGATCACGATAATATGCCTGACAACATGACATTAAAATACTTATTGGTAAAAGAGACCTGTTTGGAAACAACAATTTTCGTCGTGTGCTCCTAATGCTGAAAAATTACTCTAGCAGACTAGCTAGAATTACTGACTGGCGGAAGAGGATAAAAAAAATATCTGTGTGAATTTTTTTTTTTTTTTACTGGATTAAGCCTTTGGCAATGGAAGTAGATAACCTGACTGATTTCATCACAAGTGTCAGTTTGCAGTATCTTACATTACCAAACAATGTGATAATAAAGGGACATCCTTTATTTTTCTCTCAAAATATCAGTGTGTCAAATATAGTTTAGCTGAGACAGATAGGATATAAAGCTTTAAATAAAAATTTGAAAGCAGTCTCCAGAGCGGGTCTAGTGAAGTGCAGTGTCCCTTATCCAAGCAATCTGTTGAAGTGAAACCTGTGAAAATTTGTAGTTATTCATCATCTCAGAAATCAGGCAGATGTCCTTGTCCATTGGAACTTCTACAAGCTTAAACATCTGTTCCATTTCAGTAAATGAATGAGCCCACCTGCAGAGCCATTGAGAATCTTACCTCCCACACCTGCTTGACTACCAATGGTGGCAAACTGTAGCTGTCTGAAGGAGCAAGAGCAAAACTCCCAGTATGTATGCATTGCATATCATCATTGCCACAATAAATACTGTAGCAGGTATTTTTCAATTTTTCTATGGTTTTTTTCTCTTTCAGGAACTTCCTACAACAGTCTGGATTGAATCTTAGTTAGTCTAAGTTAGTCAAGGTAAGTATTTGTTGAATTATTAAATAAAAGTTAATATAATATAACACAGTATAATATAAAATAACTATAATAAAAGTTGTCATGGTGTAGCACATTTTCTCTAAAGGGAAATATGCATATACATTGAATTATAATATATTTGGATCAGATAATATAATTAATTTCATGTAGCTGTATTAATATTACAATCAATCAATCTGTTCAACCAGCAAAAATCAACAGCTTATTATTTTCAAAGCACCTTATTAAATGTACGATACTTGCATTGCCTTTTGCAATTGAAGCCATCTGTAAAGTCCTGAAGAGTCAATGCCAATGGTATTGAAGTTGCATTCCATTTTTTTCTGCGTTGAATGAAGAAATGATTACGGTTTGACACTGTTATAGTTATCTTTTATCTCTCTCCTGATTAAGCATATGGTTTGTTGCAGCTTGTGCCCTGCGTGGTCTCCCTGGGCTGAATAGGCTACCAATAACAGCAATCAGAAGGGAAGCAGAGAAGAGGGAAGAGAAAGTGAGATCTTTTGGGGCTTTTTAACCTCTGAGAATATTTTCTCCTCCCACGGGTCAGTGATCAAACGGTAACTCAAGCTTTCGGAGGGAGAGTTTAGGATCCTTTGTCCTCTAGCAAGATATTGACATTGACATAAATAGGATTAAAAGGGTTTACTTGTCCTTTTCAACAATAATTAATTGACAGTCAAAACTCTATTTAAATTAATTTGTGTCATTAACAGTTTTATTAGTCGTCATGTGTCCTGTAATCAGACACCTGGTTTTGCCAATGGTTTTCTCGTTGGGAGAGGAATATTATGGATTAATTGTTAAATATAATGATCTGTCCCAGTAGCAACAGTGTTTATGAACGGCTGTGAACGGCTGTGGAACGGCTGTGGCTCTGGCTGGACCGGCTGGACCGGCTGTGGCTCTGGCTGAACCGGCTGGAATGGCTGTGGCTCTGGCTGGCCCGGCTGGAACGGCTGTGGCTGTGGCTCTGGCTGGACCGGCTGTGGCTGTGGCTCTGGGTGGACCCGATGTGGCTCTGGCTCTGGCTTGACCGGCTGTGGCTCTGGCTCTGGCTGGACCGACTGTGGCTCTGGGAGGGCCGGCTGCACCGGCGAAGGCGGCTCGGGCCATGGGAGATCCGGCAGGTCCAGAGGCCCAGGCAGGTCCGGCGATTCAGGCCACGGCGGGAGTCCCAGGTCGGGCGCTGGTTCTGGTGGGCGGATCTCGGGCTCTGGATCTGGCTGGAAGCTCTTGGGCTCTGGATCTGGCTGGAGGATCTCTTGCTCTGGCTGGAGGATCTCTGGTGCTTGACGGCGAGGCGCGGGAACTGGCACTGGACGGCGAGGCGCAGGCTTGGGCACTGGCTGACGACTTGCAGGCTTGGGCGCTGGCTGACGACGAGGCGCGGGAACTGGCACTGGACGGAGAAGCGCGGGAACTGGCACTGGACGGCGAGGCGCAAGCTTGGGCGCTGGCTGACGACTCGCAGGCTTGGGTGCTGGCTGACAACGAGGCGCGGGAACTGGCGCCGGCGATCAAGGCACGGGAACTAGCGCCGGCCGTCGAGGAGCAGGCTTGGATGCTGGTTCATTCGCGGGACTTCCAAGCCTTAATGCAGGCGCTATCAGGTTGACAACGGGCAAAGGAGTGGGCTGAAGAGCTGTGGGCGCAATTGCAGACTGACCAGAGAGACTTACTGGTCCAGGCTGCCCTCCTGCGGGCACAGGTACCGCCTCACGAGGTGCGGGCATTGAAGCAGACGGGCGCGCTGCAGCTGCTGCAGGAGAGGTGAGCTTTGGCTGTTGGGACCGAGGGTAGAGGCGCTCAACGCATTCCACTATCGTCTCCATCCAGTTTAGACCCGTGGTGTCTGGAGGATTGTAACAATGTTGAACGTTCAGGGAGGAAGGAGGCGGGAACCGGCAGACATTTAGCAGACTTTAATTCCAAAATAAAACATAAATACCATATAACATAAATACAGGCCTGGTCCTCTCTCGCTTTCACTGTCGTCGCTCCTCCTTTTAAGTCTCCGCTCCTCCGTGAGAAACGAGAGACACCGGTGGCTCGCAAGTGTCGCTCATTCTCAATCACGCCACCGGCTCTCGTGACGCTCTCACGGTCCCTCGACCCCGCCCTACTCGCCACATACCCCCAACGCCCTTTGCAGGCCGGGGGGTACTCCCGAGACTGCGCTCTACTCCCCCCCCCCTTCTCCGGTGGGGGCCGATCATGGCGGCCGCGGTACCTGGGGGTAAGGACAGACGAGGCGAGGGAAAAGGAAACGGAGACAAGAGGAGCGACAGCGACGAGAGAGGGGAGAGAGGAAAAAAAAAGAAAAAAAATCTTGGTCCGGTTCCCCGACACGCTGCCTCTCGCTCCTCGACCGCTCGAGAGCTTCTTCCTCGCGGTGCTGTGTGATGGCACTGGACGCTGATCCGTGGACGGGCTGGCGCTCCTCTGCCTCCTGGCGGCCGGCGACGACTCCTCCTTGCGAGGGCAGCCGGCAGAGAGTCCCCGTTCCCCGCTCCTCCCCGTTCACGGCGGACGGCAGCAGGCTCCGGTGCGCTGGCGAACGGGCGACTCCTCCGCTCCCTCACGGACGGCAGCCTCCCACCTCGACCCAGGAGCACAGCAGGGCTCTCCGTCCCACGCAATCCTTCGGCGCTCCAGCGCCACCGCCGCGGGCAGCATCTGACGGACCTCTCGTCTTCTCTCATGCTGCCCGACCTCCGCAGCACCGCGAGCCCTCCCGGCAGCGAGGGCTCTTTGACAGCGTGTCCCTCCGACCTCCTGGGTTTCGGCACCAGTGTAACAATGTTGAACGTTCAGGGAGGAAGGAGGCGGGAACCAGCAGACATTTAAAAAGACTTTAATGATAAATGAAACATAAACTCAAAATGAAAGTAATGGCGGCAGCCCCTCGCGGTCGACCGCCGCCCACACAAAACATAACATAAAATCCAGGCCTGGTCCTCTCTCGCTTTCACTGTCGTCGCTCCTCCTTTTAAGTCTCCGCTCCTTCGTGAGAAACGAGAGACACCGGTGGCTCGCAGGTGTCGCTCATTCTCAATCACGCCACCGGCTCTCGTGACGCTCTCACGGTCCCTCGACCCCGCCCTGCTCGCCACAAGGATCATCTGCGAAATGGCGGGCCGCCCTGATCCAGAATAGTGAGGTGATCGTTTGGTCCGGCAACGGTGCGTCGCACGCCACCAGGGAAAAGTCCAAGAAAAAAAGGCCCAAGGTCTCACAGCACATTGGCGCAATGGTCAGAAGCCGTTCTTCGAAATCCATTTTGGCACGAAGTCTATTGGGGGTGACAAACCCAGTCGGTGCTGGCGTGTGATGCGGAGAAAACGAAGAAACTACACACAGCTGACGGGACTTGGGCAATGATTAACGAGACAGGTGTGGAACAATCTAGAAGACACAGAAGGACCCGGAATGTGAGAGATGGGCAAAGACTGTGACACTCAGTCATGTAACTCGAAATTCAAAATGCTGACGTAGAAGCAAATCGTGACTCAAATCAGACCTGAGGACTGATTTGTCATGAGCAACCTCAAAGACGCATACTTCCATTTCTCCATCCTTCCACAACACAGGAAGTACCTGAGGTTCACCTTTGGGGGGAAGGCGTACCAATACCATGTACTCCATTTCAGCCAAGCACCCTGCAATTTCACCAAAGTAGTAGACACAGCACTTTGCCCGCTGCATTCCCAAGGCATTCGTCTTCTTAACTTCATCGAAGACTTGCTCATTCTGGCACAGTCACCGCAGCTGGCAGTTTGTGATCGAGATGTCGTTCTTGCCCATATGAAAGAGCTGGGGTTGCCACTCAATGCCAAGAAGAGTGTACCAAATTGAGAGCATCAAAATAGGTCAATCACTCACTATCAAACACTTCCAGTGAGTGTTAGGACTCATGGCAGCTACTTCTGGCATGAGTCTGCTTGGACTGCTGTACGTGAGACCTTTGCAAAGGTGGCTTAAGTCTCCTCTCTTTGTCCGCGTTTCGAAGTCATTGAGCATAAAATTTTTGTTGACAATGGAGCATGCATTGATCATAGCCATTTTTAGAAGAGATGTGGTTGTGATGATGTTGCGTAAGACCAGTGTTTTATTCAGTGGTCGAAGGTTGACAAATGAGACGCCTCCTTGATGATAAGATCTAAGACTGATCCGTGGGGAAGAGTGTTGCCGAGGCTTGATCGGAGGATCAGGAGGAGCAGGTAGACCAGGGTCAACCGGACGAAGTCAACGCGATGAACTGTCTGGCAACCAGTAAACCGCAAAGCGGCTTTAAGGACGGCATTCCATGTCTTGAAATCGGCACCGCGATGGCTATCAGCCCCGCAGATAAGCCTTTAGTCTGACAATTACCCCTCCGCATCTGGCACATGGTCTTCGGCGCTTCCCCTGTGTGAGATCAAGGGGCCACCACTAGGTTCTCACATGGTTTCCAAGCGTGACATCCTAGTTCCATATCATGTTGATTCAAGAATAAATTTTGTATATCCAATAGTTGTCTGGCGATCGTAGACCAGAGATGTGGAACAATTTCAACATACAAATGTATATAAAAACAGTAAAATAATAAAATACTGAATATATGGGAGACATATACACACAGTCGCCATCTTCAAGCATCATCTAGTTACATGTACATATGTGTCAGGAAGACGCAGAGAGGATTCAATTGCGAAATGAGGATTTATTGTAGTGATGAGGTAACAGAAACAAAGTCCGGAAGAAGCAGGCGGCGCAGGGACTCAATGGGCAGACGATAGATGGTGCAGTGCAGTGTAATCCCAAAGTGCATGGCGTGCAAGGTGAACATGGAACAGCAGAACGGGACACGAAGACACGCAGACGCTGGGTACAGGAACACGCTGACACCGGAGACGGGAGACGGAACACTGGAACACTGGAGAGGTCGACGTGGAACATGGAGAGACAACGACTTGACAACAAGGTAGTGGTGAGATGGCACTAAATAGGCACAGGAGATTTGGATCAGGTGTGTGTTTGTGTGTGATGAAGCGGTGGCGGTGATCAGTAACCACGCCTCCCACACTCACCACGCATGCATACACAGGCAGTCATAAGAGACAATGAATCTGCGAACCGTGACACATATGAAACCGTAGTTCCCTAAGGGAGAACGAGATGCTGCGTCATCAGCCTCAGCTTCTTGCACCTCTTCAGACACTTATTCAAGCTGCCCCGTCTGGTTTCCAGTGCCTTTTTATGACCTGGTTCATGACGTCACTGACCCGCAACGTTCATTCACACATTGTTTGTTTACCGATTACACAGTGCTTCATGAAACTATCGTCAATGCATTCCCCCTACCATTTTCAATGTAGCATCTCATTTACCCTTAGGAAACTAAGGTTACATCCGTAAAATGAGACATTCCTTGCCACTGTCGCCTCTGTGAGCTAGAGTTGCTTTACAGGCAAAACAAACATGTTTTTATTGTTTTCATATGACCACTGTAAAGCTGCTTTGAAACAATCTATTTAGTAAAAAAAGCTTAATAATTAAAGGTGACTTGACTTTTTTTTCATAATCTGCTCAAAACAATTAAAGAAACTTAATTTGATCTCTCGGACAGCCTGTTGTGGTACTTGGCAGCTTTGGATGCTCTGATACATAATGTCCCAGATGTTCTCAATTGGATTCAAGTCTAGGACACATATGGTCCAGTCACTGGCATCAGTGTCTTCATTGAAAAACTGCCTACGCACTTTAGCCACATAAGGTTAGCATTATAATGCACCAGGAACCCACTACACCAACATAAGGCCTGACAACAGCCCTGAGAATTTCATCCCAGGTACCTAAAACCAGTAAGGGAACCTATGGCCAGCACATGAATATCTGTGTGACGATCCAAAGATATTTCTTCCCAGACCATTATTGACCCACAGGCAAACTGCTCATGGTGGATGATGTTGCATGCACTCCACGGAATCTCCAGACTATTTCACGACTGTCACATATGCTAAGTGTTAGCCAACTTTCATCCATGAAGAGAACAGGGTGGCAGTAGCAGCCTTGAATTCTGTTATTCTCTCTGTTATCCTCACACCAGTCTCGTGCTGGAGGTTATTTTGTAGGGTTCTGGCAATGCTCCATGCTCTTTAATCTGAGCTAGGAGACACCCCAAACCTCGCTGCGACGGCACATATGGATGTGCCATCCCAGAGGAGCAGGACTCCCAGTGAAACCTGATTGGGTTGCAGGTACTGCCTCAAGCTACAGACAGTGACCAGAACTCTAACAAAACTAAGACAAATCAGAGAACAATTGTCAATAGCCTACAACTGTAAAATCATTCCCTTATTGAGGGTTTATTGCTGTTGCCTCTCTACTGCACCTGGTTTCACTTTAATTTACACCAAAAGGTGAAATTGATTCATAATGATTGATGTTTCCTAATTAGACAGATTGAAAACCCTGAACCTGAATTGACTTTTCATTAAACAGTGATGATTTAGTGTTCCCTTAATTTTTTGGAGCAGTGTATAATGATGTGCATAGATGCATTATTTAGAATAAATACAGTAATATTCTATAAAAAAATAAAAATTGTCAGATCTGATGAACAGCATAACACATCCTGAAAACTGTAATGTAATTGGGAGTGACGTTAATTCAGTGCAGGGAGGTGGTGATTTTTCAGTCTAGAATGCATCCATCAGCACTTTCAGACACACACACTCTCTCTCTCTCACACACACACACACACAAACACACATTTGACACTCATTCATAATTCATAAGTCAGTTGGATGTGATTTCATATCAGAAGCAAGTATGACACAGTAAAACACAACCTGACTGTGAGGCTTATGTAAATGCTTTCGTTCACCAATAGATTGAGGTGCATCTGATTGAGAACCGTTTCCAGAGAAATAAATCTCCTGAAATGTTCTTATATAATCACGGTGCCCAAAAGAACCAAATTTTTTCAGCCTTACAATGTGAATATATTTGGTTAAGTAGCTTTAAATGAAAAGCTTTTAGAAATGATAGAACTGTGGGGAGAAATATGCCTGAGGATGACACTTTCTCTGTATCCGAATGTTAATGGAAGCTAATGTTACTCAAAATCCCTCAGGTCTTCCACTGGTTATGATGCAGCACCAAAAAGCCTCGTCCAAACAAACGCATAAGTTTGCTGGTTAGCCCAGAATTCATTGATCTGTAGACTGTTCTCAAGTGAGTGGACTGAAAATACACTGGACTGACAGTCCCTGTAGTGTCACTCGCACAGCTCCAGCCACCATTAGATATACGAGAGATATTTTATAGGGAAAAAACAAACAATGCAGCATTTTAAAACAGAGTTGAAAAGTTTAAACAACATCTATTAGCTGTGAGTGATGGATCATTTTAATTGGAAATGCTTTATATTTTCAAATTTAGGAGGTGATTCATTCTGGGCTCCACCATTATTTATCGTATTGCCAAAACAATTTAAACAATGGATCTCAGTTTAGTTTTAATTTAAAATAAAGTTACACAATAAAATAGGTTTGTGTCAGGATTCTGCCACATTCGGTCTAGTAGTCATTTCTTGGTTTTGTGGCAGAGCTCTGACACTACCGTTATGTCTCGTGTTTGGTGTGTGTGCGCACGGCGTCGAGGATTCGAGCCGCACGCGCGCTTGTCTGTGACGTCTTTCGTACGAGTTATGATGTCCGGTCCTGATACTTGGGTCTAGTTCAGTTTTGGATCGGGATTCGGGCATTCATAACTCGTGTGTCTTCGTCCTTGTCGTGAGCTCGTGAGAACTCGTTCTTGCAAGCTCTACGTTATGTGAGTGGGCGCGGTTTCAAGCCTTGCGCGAGCCGCGCCTCCTCTCGTCCGTGTGTTTATGTTTGGCACGCGGTTCGCATTCCATCGGCCGCGTGCTTGTGTTTTGTCACGCGCAGTTTTGGTTTGTCACCAGCTGCGCGTCGTCTTTGTTTAATTGGCTTCATGTTCATGTCTTGTCTGTTACCCCGCCCGTCTTGTTTCATCGTCATTAGTTTGATTTTACTCCAGCTGTGTTTCTCCATTAATTGCCTTCCTCCTGTGTATTTAGTCTCCTTGTGTTTGCCGTCCTGTGTGGCTTCGTTGTCGTCATTTTGTTCATTGAGTCCTGTCAGTCGTGTCCTGTTTGTAGTCCAGTTATTCTAGTCAAGTCAAGTCAAGTCAATTCAAGTCATGTCATGTCATGTTTTCCCCCCACTCGGGGAGGTTTATGTTTGAGTTTTGTTTATTTTTCATTAAAACCCTGTTTCCCCTGCGATTGGGTCCTCGCTCCTTTCCCAAAACCTGACAGGTTTGTAAGAAAACGTTGCATAAAAGTTACTACCATTTTACTCATCAAACCATGGTATTATCATGCTCCATGTCTAATCAAATTAAATTATGTTAAATTAATTAAATTAGTGCTGAATAATCAATGTAGTTTATTTTTTTTTCTTTACAAGAAGGGCAAAGAACAAACACTGACTCATCCATGAACTCAATTCATTATAATAGATAATGATAGACATTTTTATTATCAGCACACTTGATCATAAATAATTTAATTCTGTATCAAATAAGAGGAAATAATGAATCATTGTGACATTAGTGGTGATAAGTGCTTCTGAGACACTCAGCTCTTCTTTCACAGTGCAAACGCAGATCCTCGTGACAGTTCGATGATTTATTGTTCATTCAGCAGCTTTCATCTCGTCATCTCCATTCTCATGATTTCCCTGGATCAAACTACGCTTAGAAATAAAACAGCCAGACAGGTTGAAAATGAGCAACCGTTTGGTCTCCAGGGGCTTTGAGTCCTGCTGTGTTTTTCAGTCTGTTTCCGTATTCAGACTGACATCAAGATGTGACTTGCACATGCTTTGATGGGATGATGATTTACACAGTCCCACTAAGCATCTCATGTGGGAAATGAGGAGAAAAGGATCATTCACACTGACACACCACTGTTAATAGAGGAACTTTGGAAAGATCACTTTATCCCAGGTGAATGTGGACTGGAATTGTGTAGAATGTTCTTGTTTCCAGCCCCTCATAAAGTCATTTTGGCACATTCTCATTCAAAGTGCAATAAAACCTTTAGTTTTTTTTAACCTTTTTTTTACCTTTTACCTTTAACCTCTAGGTTAAAATGTCCTTTACATTTAAGCTGAACCATAAACAGATACAAGATTGGTCATCCTAAAATGTCCAAAATGGTTCCATCCATTTCTGTGAATGAATCCATGATATATAAAAACAAAATAAAAGTTTTATTTTACCAAACTCTGAGAGTCGCAGCAAACAGGGATGATCCAGAAATTGCTTGGGCTGAGCATTTTCTCGTCATTCCCTCTTCTGATTAATTACCATGATTTTCTCCACTAGTTGTCAAGGCAACAGCAGTGTTCTGTGCTCTCAGCACTGTATGGGCTGATGACAGTATGTAATTAAATATAAGCAGTTGCTATTAGGACTGGAGGATACACTGTAATTATAAGCCTTTGCTAGTTCCCTGTGGTTTACCAGGCTGCTGAGGAGGCGCTGCCACTCAGATGGACACCCAGACACCCCCAAATACTGACACAGAGGTCTGTCTGCTCCTGAGAGTTTGTATTCCTGAAAATGTTGAAGTCATGGTTGTTATATTGTTAACAGAAGCAGAGTATATAACAGACATACACAGTTTGCATGGATTAATGGATTATAATTTTCCCAAACTTTTAATTTTCATTATTTTTAAAACCTAGCCTGCTTTACATGTACCAGAAGGTGAAAGGAACAAAAAATACCCCATATCGCTTTGCATTTACACTGACTGTTGGGGATTGTACCCCTGAATGCTGGTCGGGTGTGGTCAGGGAGTCTGAGTCATCAGATGAGTTTAGCCATTTATTGTACAAGTGACCATATACACGTTGTAGTGTACTTGAGGTAGTTTCTGAAATACACAATACTAGAACAACTTAACAACAGTTTACAATCAATAATCTGGGGAACATGCTTTTTTTGCCAGGGAGTATGTTTTCTTGCACTGAATGAGAGCAGCAGATATGAAGTTCAGATAACAAACCCTTCACCCGTTGACGTATACGATCACACTGGTGTTCATATATGAGTCACGTGATCAACCGCTAAATTCACACTTTTTTTAACGCGATATCTGGCACTGATCCAGAGGAAGACGCGCTCAGAGCTTGTCATTTATCACAACAATTCAGTGTTTTCAATCACATAAGATTTCTTTTAGGTTTCAAACATTTAAATACTCATAAGTACTGGCAAAACAATACTTGAAAAATATTTTGAAAAATACTAATGCTAAGAAAGGTTACACGTAAATATAATAAACATTATTACCAGCAGTGATGTGAGCGGGCTAGCACACAAATATACATAATACAAGCGGCATCAAAGGATCGATAATAACCGCATAATCTCACAAAAACATCATGTTACACATGATTACACATATGGTTTACCATTAACCTTCTACATTATTACTAACAACATAGATTTAAACTTACTGTGTCACAAACTTACTAGCACGTAACACGGTACGAGTCAAACATGTTACTGTTCCTTTAGAGTAACTTAGAGAATATACTGTTACGCTTCTTCCGTATGCAATGAGAACGCAGTGCTACGTTGTTTGTGCACACTGTAATGGAAATGTTACTCACATAACTAACCACTGCGCTAAAAGGGTAGAATTCACAACAACCGCCCCAACATTTGAACAGCAAACGGGCAATCAGTAGAATTATCTAAATGTCTTTGGTATTATCTTCCAGAGCATGTAACTGTATCAGACGAGCAACTGATTTGATGTAAGCTTTATCATTAATGACAACTTCTGCTGTTTGTACACATCAATCACTACTGGGCAATGTCTTTTGAACTTAAGAATGTATTTTGGGCTTGCAGATCCACAATCAGTATAACAGAGCTGACTTCCGGGTTTTATGTCACTTTGGCCAAGTCCGGAGTGTAGGCAAGTAGTTTATTTTGAATTGCATCCAGAACTGGTCAGTTATGTTCTGACAGTGATGCCACCTCTGCCGGCCCATATCTCCTGGAGCATATGACACCTGAGGAAGTGATGCTCCCCACCACCAAATAAGAGAAGATTGTTAGGAGTAATTGGATCGATTTCAGCAATGTATGTTGAGGCATATCCTAGCGGTTTCGAATTGAGGATCCCCTCCACTTCCACTAAGACTATGGACAAGACATCCTCTGTGACTTCTTGGTTACCGACAGCTACCTGAAGAGCATTCTTTATGGAACGGACCTCATGCTCCCATATTCCACCAAAATCTGGAGCACTGGGAGGGTTAAATTAAAAGTCAATTTGGTGGTTTGAAAGACTGGTTTTGAGTTCTGACTCCATGCTAGAGAAGGCTTCCATTAACTCTCTTTCTGCCCCATGGAAGTTAGTACCACAATCTAAATGGATATTGTGAGGTCGAAATCTTCTGGCGATGAACCATTGGAATGCCAGGAGGAATGCAACTATGTCCATTGAATTAAAGAGTTCAATGTGAACTACCCTAGTTGTGAGACATTTGAAGATCAGACCGCAGCGTTTCTCATTCCGCCTTCTTATTCTAAACAGGTATGGGCCAAAGCAGTCAACGCCTGTTGAATAAAAGGGTGGACAGAGCAGTCTGAGGCATTCGGATGTCAAATCTATAATTTGAGGGACCTTTGGCTGAGCTCTGCATCATTGACAGGACAAACAATTGAGTTGATGATTCTTGATGGCCTGGTGTCCTCTGATAATCCAGTACTGTCTCTTTATCTCAACATAGACTCTCTCAGCTCCTGGATGTATCAAATGCTCTTCAAATTCTTGGATAAGGAGCTTCGTTTCTGCATGTTTTGGTTCCAGTGCTATGGGATAAATTTGTTCTGGGTCAGAGTTTGCTTGCCCCCTTAGACTCCCTCCCAAATTGTGTCATGTGGGTTAGGGGGTTCTACTCTGGACCAAGGTTGACTAATTGACTGTGTGCAGGAGACGGTTTCTCGGCCTTGAGAGCAGCAACTTCTTCTGGAAAGCTCTGAGCTTGACATGCTCTCAGCAGAACAGCTTAGTCTCTGTTAGTCATAAGTATACTGTCTGAGGCAGGCGACCCTTGACAGGCTTGTTGAGTTGCTTCCATTAACTCTCGCCAGGTCTTGAACTGAGTAACATCGGGGAGATTAGACTCAATTTCAACAACCATTATTGAGTAGCAGGATAGGCCTGCTACTCAACTCCCGGTCGTTTAGGCCAGTGTGTTTGAGACTCAAGCAGATGCATATCAACTTTGTTCTAATCATCTGGAAGATAATCTGGATGGGCAGTGGAGAAGAAGAAACACTGTTGCACTGGTCCTTGGCCTGTAGTATTCATTTCTTTGACTTGGAGTGCCCAGCCAAAAGCTATAAAAACTGCCACAGGTATCTCTCTGGTGCCTTGACGAATAGGCGCTTTAGCTGTAATGAGATGAACTTGATCTGAACCTATGAGCACCAGTGGCTGTGCCTTGTGAAATGGCTGTAATGGAAGCTTCTTTAGATGTGCCTACTGTCTATGAAGAGTCTGAACTGGGTATGATTGTTCCACCAGATCAAGGCCAGAAACAGTGAATGCACCTGAAACCAGATAACATTTCATTGGCTTACTACTTGGGGAGATTTCAAAGATGACTTTTGAACCACTAAGATGAGTAGTGTCTGGTCGGACTGTGCGAAGGGCTAGAGTCTCAGGTTCACCTTTCAGTTGGAGCTGCTGGACAACCGAGGGTATAATCATGGTGCGCTGTCCTCCATCATTTAATATCGCATAAGTCTTATTGTTTTTGATTTGTTGTGTAGGAGCACCAGTACCACTTTCAGAAGGACCCTGCCTGATGCAATGGATGGTAAGAGGTAGATACAGCTCTCAGAGGGAGCTGACGATGTGTGGGTTGCATGACTTTGGGCCACACCATAAAGCAGTTACAGCAGGGTTTCTTTAAATTATAGGTTTCAGGTGCATGGGAACAGGCGCACTTCCAGCAGTCTAGGGAAAACTACTTTTCCTATCTGAAATCCACTTACAAATGTCAGCAACTGACTGCTCTTTGATAATTATGCATCCAGTAATGAAGTGATCTTGGGCCCCGTCCACACAGAGACACTTATCACTGTATCCGCAAATTTTTTTTTATCGGATTGGCGTTTCGTCCACACGGATCTGCAATTTTGGGAGACTGAATCCGCTGTCTTTTGAGGCCGGGTCCTAAAGTGGATAGATCTGAATCCGACACCCTTGCGGTCTTGTGTGGACGGCCAATCCGTATATTTTGTCAAAACAATGATGTCATCAGATCATGTGAAGGCTGCATCACACGTAACAGCAACAGTGTTGCCAGATTGGACTGAAGATTTCCAGCCCAACTACAGTTTAAAACCCGCCCATTTAAAAAAATACCAGCCCAAAGTGCGTACTCTCATAAATAATGAAAAATGTTGCGCGATTTTATGCATCAAAAACAAGCCAAAATGTTATCAACCAGCCCAATGCATTTTGTCCCGGTCAGACGTGACCAAAAGGTAACTAGCAATCTGGCAACACTGAACAGCAACAACAATGCGCATGCTCAAAGTCTTCTTCTCTGTGTGTATAGTGTATATATATGGCAGAATTACAGCGCCCCATACTGGTCTGGCATATATACTACAACGTTTTTAGTCTGTTTTAGTGGTCTCGTGTGGACGCTGATATTTCTTGCGCAGACGCCGTGTTTATAATCGGATAGGGAATGCCCCGGTTTCGGACGTGGCCTTTGCTGTCACAGAAAATAATATTGCTTAAGTAGTCCAGACTAGGACTTTTCCGATTGGTTAATTTTCATTAGAAACTAATCTGATAGCCACTAATCTGAGCTCTTTTTATTTCAGAATCATTGGATTATAGAAATAAGGTTAAAAAAAACAGCATTTTATTTAAAAGGTAAAGATAAAGATTAACAAGATAAAAACCCTCACATCTGTATACGTTATATGGAGCAGGGATCAAGATTTACCATTGCGAACAACAGAACAGTCTGAATCAGAACTGTCTCTAGGCCAGGGGTCGCCAACCTTTTTGAAACTGAGGGCTACTTCTTGGATACCGATTAATGCAAAGGGCTACCAGTTTGATACACACTTCCGAAATATCAAATTTGCTGAATTTACCTTTAATTATATGTCATTATTAATAATTAATGATATTCATCTATGTGAAGACACTGATCATGTTAATGATTTCTCACAATAATTATACAAGGTAGGAAACCTATCAATATGCAACACTTTATTTCTCTAAATCTCTGCAAGTATTTACATTTTCAAATGATCACTTCTACAAGATTTTTACCAGCCACTAACAATTTTTAACAAATCATGCACTACCTTGCACCATATCTGTCCTGTATTCCAGTGTTTTTCAACCTTTTTTGAGCCACGGTACATATTTTCATTGAATAAAATCACAAGGCACACCACCAACTGAAGATGTAAAAAAATAACGCGAGTGTTCATGAAATGGTATGGTTTTTATTAAAAAAAAAATATTTTCTCCAGTCTTTGGTGAAAGGTGATTTGTCTTTTTCTTTTTTACTATTTCGCCAGCTTTAGAGAACATTCTCTCGCATGGAACAGATGCAGGTGTACACAAAAACAGTTTAGAAAGCTGATATAAATGAGGATATATTGCTTTGAATATACAACACTGAAATAAACTCAATCCACTCTCCTCAACAATAACGCAAATGCAAACAGTGTCTTCTACAACACTTAAAAGTATACAAACACAAAAAGTTTGAAAAACCCTGCACTAGAAGTCACTTTGGATAAAAGCCTCTGCCAAATGAAAAAAACGTAAATAGCTATGCATTAAAACATAAATACTTATAACCACAAATGATGTTTTATTAACAAAGTTCGGGAGGAGCACGTTCAAATGATTAACACAATCAACACGTCATCAGCAATTACACCTCATCCTATCAGCAGGAGAGGAATCATGTATATATAGAGATGTTTGACTCACCTACAACTCTTTGACATTTTTCGGCAGCTCGACAGTTTACGGCATTGTGGCTCCGCCTTCTGGTCGCTATACACCCGAAATCGAGCTCCACTCGTTAGATGGATTCTTTACGAAAACCTCCGGACCCAGTAGCGATCCTCATCCGCCTAACACCATGCTAACTATATTATATCACCCTCAGCAATACATCACGGGTGCCAGACCAAACAAACGGGTCCTAAGCAACAACAAGCAAACGCACAGTAAGACGCGAGGCCTGTTCTCGCCACCAAGCAAACATCCGTATCCAGCAGCTCTACATCGGCTTTTAATCGCTCCTGCCATTGAGAAAGGATGATAAAGCTGGTTGAGAAGCAAGCTCGACTCTCAAGCAATGCCGCTTTCTTCCTGCTAGCCAGGCCGCCGCCGCCGCGAGCCTCAGCAGACCGCGCTGCAGTTTCAGCTCACACTCTCTCTGTCCGTCAGCTCACACAAACAAGAGCAGCTGTAATCCTTCCCGGCGCTTTTATTTCGGCATCGCTAAATCATGAGCAGTTGTGCCCTCTCAATACTACTGTTCCGGGGAACCCACGTCTGAGATGTGATTGTTCTAAAGTAACGCGCTGCTTCCTCGCACTCAAGCAGTAGCGCGCACAGTACAGTCCGATCGCACGCGCCACTTCAGATCGCGCTCATTACAGTCGATCGCGCGCTCAGCCGCCCACACAAGAATCAAGTACTTGTTATTGCCAACGCTGCCTTGTTGTTTCAACCTAATCGGCTATTAAGTGGACTCGCTGGAAAGAAACCATATGCACTTTCTATTTCAAAGTAATTCTTTGCCTTCACTGATTCAATCCTTTAAGTCCATGATAAGCTTTATAAGTCTATGATATTTGGATGAACCCCTGCTCAGGGTTTATTCAAAGCCAATAAGTTTGTGAACTTTCATAAACTTTGATATTTCGATTTCCAACAGACGTCTGTAACCAAAATAATTCAAGAGATTGAAACACTGAACAGCAACAAGCTTTGAGCGCTTCTCTGGCTCAGCGCCAGCCAATGTGTTCAAATTTAGCAGGCGATCATGTGATGCCCCGCCTTTCGCCACATTGTCCAAGATGTGAAAATAAATTTACATGTATCCTGCCAAGATCAGCCGCCGCTCACGTGGACACGATGTTTTTACCGAATTCAAATAGAGGCGCGCAGAAGCGCGTTCCCTTTCGAGAGTGGGAACGAGATGTTTAATGAAATGCATTTGGGAACTCCTCCCCTTCACGTCATTTCTGAAACTTTATGGATAAGAGCAGTTGACAACTGGCCAATCGTAGCGCGATGCAGATCTGGCTGCCAGACGGTATAAATATCTTAAATAGCATTTCCTTCATACTTCTCTAAACGGAATATGATAAAATTACAGAGGTTACGATAGTAACCGGAGACGTTTTCCAACCGATCACTACATTACCAAGCCGCTGCTTACTTTTATACTTCTTATACTTTTATATATATTGTCACCGTCAATGAGACGATATACCGTTTTTTCCCGCATATATAATTCACAGACGCATTGTCTCTGCATGCTCATATAGCTCGTTGGGTGTCATATGTAAAATGTATTATATAAACATATTAAATGTGATATATGTGCGAGATCTTTCTAATGTCAAAAAACCCCATCAACAAATGTGAATTTAACAGTCTTTCATGCGGCTCTCCGCAGCCATGAACTTTATTTTGAGGCTCATCATGCTGAACAGGTTGGCCACCCCTGTCCAAGATTGAGATGTACCCGTTTCACGATAAACTCTTCCTCTAAAGTTCCTTCACTGTATCCCACTGTCGAAAGGAGCTCTTGCACTCAACAAACACTGCAACCGAGCCTCCAACAACACCACGCGGTCGCCAGCTCTTCCGCTCCGTTGTCGCACCCTATGACGCCGAGGCTTGCCTTCACCTCCACCATCAAGACATCCACCTTCTTCTTGCCCAACTTCCTACGACACCTCAGCACTCGTATCAATAGTAAAGGAGGACGACCAAAGCAAATTAACTAGAATAGGTCTCGCTCCAGTCAGCCGTACCATCTCCAAATCAACTCTACCTTCAAAATGCCTCAAACGTATGTTCCTTAAATCTTCATATCTCTCACTTGCAAAACCAGATTTCCAAGCGTTAAGACGCAGCAGCACACTGCAGTTTTCCAGCACTGCACCTCACATGCCAGCATCTAGCGACAAACGCCGCCCTTTAAGTGCGAGCTTGCCTCCGCCAGCGGTGCAGGCTTAGCAACGGCAGCACGTACCTAACCTTTCCCCTATGTTTGGCCTGCAGCCCGGCCTTCCGATTCTAGCGTGAGGCTGCCTCCGCTGGCGGCGCAGGCCCAGACACCGTCTTATCCTCACTTTCTACCCTTTCTGTCTCTCTCCGGGCTCCAAGTGTCAACCCAAGCGTGAGGCTGCCTCCGCAAGTGGCTTCGCCCCTGGCCTTTTTCCACCTAATTCTCTCCACCGTGCTAAGTCTCCTTCCATCCTGTTCTCTGCTATGCCATTCCACAAACACTGCTGCTTGGAACCACCTCTGTCGCCAACAACAGTCAAACACAAATCCCAACTGAAGTTAAGGCTGCTGCCACCAGAGGTGGACCTATTCCCAACCAGTATATCAATTTTCAGAGTTGATATTTATCGACGCTAAATGTCCATTCTTCAAGCTTTTGCTTCAAACCACTCCCTTGGAAGATTACATGTGGAGTGGAAAAGTTCAAGACTTTCCACTCCACATTTGGTTTGCTCCACATGGTCTCTACCCACTACCACCGACTCGTATTGCATTCCAATAACACCAAGAACTTCCAAGCCAGCTTCACCATGGGTTACCTAGGTGAAATCTACTTCTCACTGCCGAAACCTAATCCTCTGCTCATCAAAGGTATATCAAGAACACAACCCACCAGCCCAGACACCAGACAACCAATCATGTTGGAAATCCGTATCCCTACTCTCCACCAAGGATTCCACCCAAATGTTGTCTGACCACTCAACGCCATGGTCGAGCCATATAGATTCCAGTTCCTCTGATTCCTTCACATCCAACCTTAATCCAAATCCATCCATATTCTGACTCGTCAGCGCTGCACAACGAAAGTAAGAGAGACCAAACCATAAGGCTTTTTCTTACTCCAACAGCAACAATCCTTCACAGCCAACCTTCATTTAAGAGATCAGGCCAAACTCCCATCCGACCTACTCTTCACAGAAGACTTAAATCACCCCACCGCATGTTGTGTCCCAAAACCAGCAGATCCAAGCACTGGGCCGCAGGTGATCGGAAGCTTTCAGGAGTTACATTCGATCAAATCAGTCTCTCCAGAAATGGCTTTCACCGCCACAAGAGACAACAGAAGTCGAGGAAATAGACAATCTCCATTATCCAACACGCGATTAGTTCAGAGGAAGTTCTCCATTTCCGCAGTAGTGATGCACCTCCACACTCCCGCATGAGCTCAGTTCAAATGGAAATTATTCCACTGCCGCCTCCATTGCCGCAGCAATGATGTTCCCCCACACTCCCGCAGGAATCAGCCAAGGGGGAATTTTCCCACTGCCGCAGCAGTGAAGCCATGTTCACACTGGTTTGGTTACCTCAGATGCTCATATCTCACCATCACATCCACTCAGCCTACTTTCATTTCAGAAACTCGCAGGCTAAACTCCCATCCGTCCCACTCTCTATAGACGATTCCACCCCATTACAAGTTCCGGTTCCAAACTTCTTAAAGCTACGCTACCCCAAACCGGATTCCCAACAGACCATTCATCCAGCCATTCATTTCGCACAGGTGCAGCAACCACGGCTGTGCAAAGGCCTTTCCCAACAGTAAATACAAGCATTGCGCCGCTGGTCTCCAGAAGCTTTCAAGAGCCACATCAGACCAAACAGATCGCACATTCAAACAAGGTCTTCCGTTAAGCATCAGCTCCTCCCCACTTACTTCATGGCCACTGCTTTCCATTGCCGCAGCACTGACACTCCCGCAGGAGCCAGGTCTCTCAATCCCCCACTGCCACAAAAGCAACGCTCAGCCAGTTCTCTCTAACTTCCACTGCCGCAGCAGTGACGCTCCCGCAGGAGCAAGCTATCTCTAACTCCCACTGCCGCAGCAGTGACGCTCCCGCAGGAGCAAGCTATCTCTAACTTCCACTGCCGCAGCAGTGACGCTCCCGCAGGAGCAAGCTATCTCTAACTCCCACTGCCGCAGCAGTGACGCTCCCGCAGGAGCAAGCTCTCTCTAACTTCCACTGCCGCAGCAGTGACGCTCCCGCAGGAGCAAGCTCTCTAACTTCCACTGCCGCAGCAGTGACGCTCCCGCAGGAGCAAGCTCTCTCTAACTTCCACTGCCGCAGCAGTGACGCTCCCGCAGGAGCAAGCTCTCTCTAACTCCCACTGCCGCAGCAGTGTTGCTCCCGCAGGAGCAAGCTCTATCCAACTTCCACTGCCACAGCAGTGATGCTCCCGCAGGAGAAAGCTTCTAATTTCCACTGCCGCAGCAGTGACGCTCCCGCAGGAGCAAGCTTCTAATTTCCACTGCCGCAGCAGTGACGCTCCCGCAGGAGCAAGCTTCTAATTCCACTGCCGCAGCAGTGACGCTCCCGCAGGAGCAAGCTCTCTCTAAACCTCCACTGCCGCAGCAGTGACGCTCCCGCAGGAGCAAGCTTCTAATTCCACTGCCGCAGCAGTGACGCTCCCGCAGGAGCAAGCTTCTAATTTCCACTACCACGGCAGCGACATGCCTCCCGCTCCCGCAGCGACCACGGGGGTTTCCTCCACCGCGGCAGCGACGCACCACCTTGGTCCTGCAGCGGCCCCGAGGGGTTTCCCCTGCTGCAACAGCGATGTGCCTCCTGCCACTGCGGGGGCCAGAGGGGTTTCCCCTGCTAAGACGTTGACGTGCCTCCTGCTGCTGTGAGGGCCCCGTGGGGTTTCCACTTCTACGGCAGTGATGTGCCTCCTGCTCCCACAGCGGCCCCGAGGGGTTTCCACCGTCACGGCGGCGATGTACCTCCTGCCTCCCGCAGCGGCCCCGAGGGGTTTCCACTGTCGCAGCGGCGACGTACCTCCTGCCTCCCGCAGCGACCACGGGGGTTTCCCCTACCGCGGTGGCTTCATACCTCCCTTCTCCTATGGCAGCCGGTGGAGTAGTTTCAGAGGTACCCCTCATACTCCCAGAAACAAAATTACACCCAATTCTCTTTCTGGCAACAAATTGAACAACAAACACATACCCAATGCTAAAGCCATATCATCCCCTCCGCACCTCAAGCCCTCTACAGCAACATTCATCTGCCCTCCCGAACTCACAATTTACCCCCCCTCAGCTGTAACCTTGCAATTCTTTGGGGGGTCATCAAAATCTTTAGCGGCTGTCTGACTAGGTTGCAATTTTTGGGGGAGTGCTCAAGGTTCGGGCTAATACCGAGCTCGGAGCCCTCTCCTCGGACAGCACGCCAAATATGCTTACCATTTATTGCTCCCGAATCATTTGTAAGTGTGAACTCGTGAAATGATGTTTTATTAACAAAGTTCGGGAGGAGCACGTTCAAATGATTAACACAATCAACACGTCATCAGCAATTACACCTCATCCTATCAGCAGGAGAGGAAGCATGTATATATAGAGATGTTTGACTCACCTACAGCTCTTTGACATTTTTCGGCATCCCGCCACCACCCCAACTCCTCACACTTAATTGTTCCTATCAAAGTCAGGATACGGGGGGAGTGCTCCAGGTTCGGGCTAATACCGAGCTCGGAGCCCTCTCCTCGGACAGCACGCCAAATATGCTTACCATTTATTGCTCCTGAATCATTTGTAAGTGTGAACTCGTGAAACCTGATTATGACAGAGAAAGGATGAAGAAAAGGAAAAAGGTCAGTGATTACAGCAGCACTTCAAAGTCACCATGGAATTAAATAAAATGGAAAAAAATCTTATTTTTATGGAATAGTGCAGTATTTATTATAAATGATTCATCCGCTGATTTGTAAATGATTATTATTCTTTTTAACCCATGTGCCCTTGAAATCTTTAATCAAAATAACCTCCCATCCCATTTGCAGTAACTTCTCTTTTCTGACGTGTACTGGCGCAAGGGCGGAACAACCTGTCACTCAGGTGCTGTGATGCTGACATCACAGCAATAGCAAACCATAATGATTCAAAAAAATTCTGATGGACAAAATCGTAGATAAACATACATATGTATGTGAGTGTTTTACTCAGATGGGAATGGGATGGGAGTACCTGCAATGTTTTACTCGGATAAAAAGTGTCACAATACAAAATAACAATGTCGCAACTTCCATTGTGTCGACTTTAAGAGATGACAACAATAGATTCAACCTATCTTCTCTCCTTCCACAAATGTGTCATCCGTTTTAGATCATATGATTTAACAGGCAGATCCAGCTCATAAAACTGCAAAACATATTTATGTAACAGAACTATTGATTAAAATAATGTAAAAAAACAAAACAAAAAAAAAACTTTAAAATAGCCATTTCAGAGACATGACATTCATGTGTACAGAAGAGGGAACTGTTAAATTCTGCATAAATTTGTCCATGAATTTCAAAAACAGATGAACATAACAAGCAAATTCTGCCTCTGCCACTGACAATAAGATGTCCATTGAGCCTCATACACTGTGTGCCATCTTAATGTGCCACATCAAGTCAAAGCACAAAGCCTCCACCACCGATCCTACGCAAATGTGTTTCTTTGAAATCCCCTCCGCTTGCTCCTGAGCTTCATTATGCTCCAAACATGAAAATAGAGTGAGGCTTTCAACAGATTCAGATGGCTTCCTTCCCACCATGTTCACATGAAACCATAGAACCATGTTCACATGCCATTATAGCCTTCCAAGATTAACTTGACAAATGGCATTATGATGCCCAAGACATCCACAAGCTAATTTCCACAGTATTTCGTGGAAGAGGTTTATAACATGGTGGAATGAGCTATATGTGCTCTTTTTTTTCTTTTAGAGCTGTAAGATCAAATATTGATAGAGAACAAACCCTTGAATCCAGATGCAAAGGTCATTTTATATAAGTGCACTTAGCTAAATTAAGCTTCTTGTTTATGTTTTGCCTTCAGAAAAGTGACATTGCCATATTTTAGGTAGAGAAATTGAACGTCTTGGTTACATATGTAACCTTGGTACCTTAAAGAGGGAACAGGACGCTGTGTCGATTGACGCTATGGGAGCGCAGTGTGTAATTACGTCGCTAAGCACATATGAAATCGAACCAATTGTTTGAAAGGATGTCAGAAGCGGGTGTTGTCATGTAACAGGAAACTATAAAAAGCATGCCAAACAAAGCAGTGGCATCTTTTGTGTCTTCAGTAGAGTCTTTGAGTGTCTTGATTGTTTATAGTCTTTCTACCAACAAATACAAATGAAAGGTTGAACAACCAGAAAGCAAAACTCGTCTTACTGTCAAACGTCCACTGAACGTTTGGTTGATTTACCCAAACCTTGCTAACTCAAGGAATGTTGATTCCAAAAATGCATCCAGAAGTAAATTCATCCAACCCAGATTATGTTGACGGTTAACACACAAGACATTCTCAACAGAGCAGCGAATCCATGAGTCACAATGGAAACATTGCTAAGATAAAAGGTGCCATACTACATTTTTGCCGATTTACATGCTTAACATGGTGAATACACTAATTATGTAAAAAAGAGAAAGACTTATTAAACTAATTAAAAGTTTGTGAATGCAAAGATAACATGGCTGTAAAAGTAAATTTTTTTATGTTTCATGATTTTGCTTGCACATTGAAAGGTAAAATATACTTGAACCTTCTGTGTGGCTGATTGTTCCAGACGGACCGTTTTTGACTGCTGCACTGCTGTTTCCTGTCTGCTCGAGTGGATTGCGTTTTTTAGCGTCGTATAAACTTGTTTTTTTGTTTTAGATCTTAAACTCGACGTTCGTTTATATTACTAAATACAATATTAGATTATTTAATACATTGTAATCGTTAGCTTTTATCTAAATTGTTAAACGCGTTAGCATTGTGCTATCTTACTGGCCGTGCATAAAGCATTTTTCTCGCTCGCGCCTTTTTTCCCGACTTCATCAAACAACTGGTCAACAAGTTGGATCAACACACGCGGTGAGTCATGTCATCTTCTCTCGAAATTGTTACTTGCACTTCCTGGTTCATGCATAGTCTTTCTGTCTCTGTCAGCTGTGAAGGCTTCACATGTGATACATGTAGGGACATAGTCAGGCTGACAGAGAAGATTTCAGAATTAGAGACACGCATCCATACTTTAATCGAGGATAGTAAGAATGCAAGGGCTTTAGATACTACTTTGGATGCGACTAGCTTAGCAAACCCTGTACATTGTTAGGTTCCGGCTGTAGAGCCCGTGCAGCAGGGCAACTGGGTGACTGTGAGACGGCATAATTGCGGGTCATAAAACCACTGTTCCATTCCGATCAGAACATCAAACAGGTTCTCCCCACTGTAACACTGTAAGAGATTGTTACGTGTATATATTTTGTTTTTTCTTTAATGCATATATGCCGTAATTCCGTTAGCAGCCATTGGAGGGCGCTAGAGGTAATTGGTGGCTGCATATAAGCCAAAAAAGTAGTAGAGTGAATGAGTTGTTTGGTAGAGGGAAACATCATGGTTGTGCTCACGGCTACCGAAACTTCCTGAGTCCTGTTTGAGAACTGTTAAAGTTTCTCCTCAAATGTGAGTATTGAATGGTTCCTAAGTTTTGGCATATGATGTGCTTGTGATGACAAAAGTTTGTGCATTATTTGCTTTGTAGAAAAGGACTCCTATTTTTATTCGATTCCTACTTCTATTTGAACTGCTTCAGCTGCTACTACTACTGCTGTAGTTGTTCTGTCCGTGGTTGCTGACTTGGGCGCTCTCTTTGGGCATTGAGCGAGATCTACAGAGCAGCACATTTCATCTCTCTGACACTGGATTTATTGGATTATATCATTGTTATATATCATGTTATTCACGTCGGCGCTAATGATGTCCGACTTCGCCAGTTGGAGATCACTAAAACTAATATTAAAGAGGTGTGTGAACTTGCAAGTACGATGTCAGGCACTGTAATTTGCTCTGGCCCTCTTCCTGTGCGCAGGAGTGATGAGATGCTTAGCCGATTATCCTCACTCAATGGCTGGATGTCTGAGTGGTGCCCGCAGGATAACATAGGGTTTATAGACAATTGGAAAAGTTTTTGGGGCAGACCTGACCTGTTGAAAAGAGATGGTATTCATCCCACCTGGGATGGTGCCGCTCCTCTCTAGTAATTTGGCATATAGTCTTAGAGCTAAACCTTGACTAACTGGGGCCCAGGTCAGGAAGCAGACAAACTGGCTAAACCGATCGTCTGCTAGCTGTCTCACGTCACAGAGGTCAGATAAATTCCAACACATAGAGACTCTTTCACCTAGATATCATCCTATAGAGATTGTGTCTTCCATAGATCATAGATCCTCTTCTTAATATTATTAATTCATATTTATCATCAAAGCCTTTAAGCTGGCCGTAATTAAATCGCTTATCAAAAAACCACAACTTGATCCTACAGAATTAGTTAATTACAGGCCGATATCGAATCTACCTTTTTTGTCAAAGATTATAGAAAAGGCAATATCTTCACAACTATGTTCCTTTCTAGAAAGAAACGGTATCTACGAGGATTTCCAGTCAGGATTTAGACCATATCATAGGACTGAGACTGCTCTCATTAGAGTAACAAATGATTTGTTCTTATCATCCGATCGTGGTTGTATCTCTCTGTTAGTGTTACTGGACCTTAATGCTGCATTTGATACAATCGACCACAAAATCCTTCTCAATAGACATGAAAATTATGTTGGAATAGAGTTGCATTAGCCTGGTTCAAGTCATACTTATCTGACCGTTATCAGTTTGTAGCAGTAAATGAGGAGATGTCATGTCGGTCACGGGTTTAGTATGGAGTTCCTCAAGGTTCAGTACTAGGACCATTGCTCTTCACCCTGTACATGCTTCCTTTGGGTGCAGTTATTAGGAAGCATGACATTAGCTTTCATTGTTACGCTGATGATACTCAGCTCTATATTTCTTCTCATCCTGATGAAACGAACAAATTCACTAAATTAACAGAATGCATAACTGATATAAAAAATTGGATGACTAATAACTTTCTACTGCTTAATTCTGAAAAAACAGAGATTCTAATTATTAGACCAAAAAGTTCAGCACGTAATAATCTAGACTACTGCCTAACACTCAATGGCTGCTCTGTCAAGTCTTCGTCGTCAGTTAGAAACCTGGGTGTGCTCTTTGATACCAATCTTTCATTTGAAAGCCATGTTTCTAGCATCTGTAAAACGGCATTCTTCCATCTTAAAAATATATCTAAATTGCGACATATGCTCTTAGATACATTAGTTCATGAGTTCAAGGCTAGATTATTATAATGCTCTACTAGGCGGTTGCCCTGCACGCTTAATAAACAAATTCCAGCTGGTCCAAAATGCAGCAGCTCGAGTTCTTACTAGAACCAGGAAATATGATTATATTAGCCCAGTTCTGTCAAACCTGCACTGGCTTCCTATTAAACACCGAATACATTTTAAAATCTTGCTAATTACTTACAAAGCATTAAATGGTTTAGCTTCACAGTACTTGAGCGATCTCTTAACGCATTATAGTCCTTCACGTCTATTGCGATCCCAAAATACTGACCAGCTTATAATACCTAGAATATCAAAGTCAACTGCTGGCGGTCGATCCTTTTCCTATTTAGCTCCTAAACTCTGGAACAGTCTTCCTATTACAGTTCGGGAAGCAGACACACTGTCAGTTTAAATGTAGACTAAAAACACATCTCTTCAACCTGGCATACACATAACACATTATACATACATTTTTAATCCAAATCATATAACATGATTGTTAGGCTGCATAATTTAGATAGGCCGGAACCGGGAACATTCCCATAACATCTGATGTACTCGATACATCAGAAAAAGAATGGCATCTACGCTGATATTGGTCTCTGTTTATTCCGAGGTTACCGTGGGCAGCTGGATCCGGGCCATATCCAGATCAGATGAAGGACCTGCACCTGGACACGAGCACAGCACTGCCCTGGGGTGTCTGCGGAGACCGTGACTCTACTGGACCCTCCCCTGTGACGATCATGAACCCATCTCTAACCGGACCAAATTGGACTTCATATTGGACTTGAATTGTTGTATAATAATCATGCACTGTTTGGCTGCTGGCCAGAGGAGAACTGGTCCCCCGACTGAGCCTGGTTTCTCCCAAGGTTTTTTCTCCATTCTATTCTTCATTCGTTACGTCACCTGCCGGAGTTTTGGTTCCTTGCCGCTGTCGCCTATGGCTTGCTCAGTTGGGGAAACTTAACACTTAAAATCCATCAATTGTATTGATTCGCCTGCTCGTTTAAAGCTGCTGTTCAGCCAAACAAACTTTGTTTATATTGTTTTTCCTGTGACCACTGTAAAGCTGCTTTGAAACAATCTACATTGTAAAAAGCGCTGTATAAATAAAGGTGACTTGACTTGACTTGAAATGATTGTCTGTTGCATTAACAAATAAAACATCCGAATGCTGAATGCAACTTGTGAGAATTTCTATCTATGTATGTCACGCCCACTGGGGCCTGCATCAAAAGGGCATGCATGCGCTGAACACTTCTGAACTAAACTAACCCTCAAACTGAACCTATGGTTATGGAAACAATCCTATGAGCTGTGAAGTGAGTAAAGCTGGGTCATTCACTCATTGTGAAACAGTTCCAGAAACTATGGGGTCTGATGCCATCAGTGTCCAACTGTGTTTATTTTGGCCTGCTGTACATCAGGTGGCTCAGAACCAGGGTATTTGCCTCGAGGGGAAATCCTTTTTTACAGGATCAAGGTCACACGGCAACGCTTACGTGCCTCGGCCATGTAGAGGAAACCCTGTTCCCTTTCCCAAGGTTCTGTGATGGGAGCTCCTTGTTGTTGCAAGTTGTTAACAATGAATGCTTCCCTCACGGGGTGGGGAGCCTTCCTAAATAGACGCTCACCTTGAGGCCTGTGGAGGGGACACCATCTCTCCTGGCACATCAACTGTCTGGAGATGATATCTGTCTTCCTTCCTTCCAGACCGTGGGTGTCACCACGTGCTTGTTCAGTCAAATAAATTGGTGGTCATAAATTATTACACAGAAACCACATAAATCATTAGAGGGCCTTTGCATTCATGTCCTCTCTGCAAATTGATGCAACAAATCCTCCTGTGGTCCCAGGGGAAGTTGCTCTCACTCTCACTTACTATTATCTCTGGGGTTCAAAATCAGGGAGCAGACATCCTGTTGAAGCAAGGGCTTAGGCCCGGGAAATGGGGGCTCCAACCGGTGGTGATGGAGCAGATATGGAGGGTGTTCCGCCAGGCCCAAGTGGATCTGTTTGCGTCTTGAGTGATGTCTCATTGTCTACTCTGGTTCTCCCTCACACATCCAGCTCCTTTTAAAATGGATGCTATGGTTCAGAGTAGGGATGTGTGCAACAACTAATTTCATAATCGTTTTTAATAAATTTTGCATTGACTAGTCTAACCTAATAGCCTATTGTTACTATTGTTAGATGTGGTGGCATGTCATGCAGAGACACAGAGCAGATGCGGAAGTAAACTGAAACACTTTAATATAACTGAAACAAAAATGGCACACGTGTGCAGAAACTCGGAAAACAGAACATCCACACCCTAGCACTCACACGGAGCAACGTCAACAATAGACAAAGGTAATGGAGAACATGAAGGAATAAATAGGCAGGGATAACAAGAAACAGCTGACATTGGATACATGATAGACTACAGCAACACAGGAGGAGCATGACATGACTGTGACACCTATCTTAAAAAGACTCAAATAAATATTGTTGTTCGTTACCAGCACAACCATTTGCGTCTCTAGGTATGAACGAGCTTGTCATGTATCAAACGTATCTGTACACATGAAGGGATGAAAAAAGAAATGTCTGATGTGTTCAGAGTTCCTAGAGTTCCACATGGAAAACCTATGAGGTAAAATTAAATTGATTATGTTTTTCTGTAGATTTACACTTTTCAAGTAGCCTTTGTAAAGTTTAAAGACAAATATTAAATATACAAAAAAATAATTGTAGATGTCCTAGTATTTTCCTAGTCAACTAGCAGCAGGATCATAGTTTAATTGACTAGTCAACTATTCTCGCACATCCCTAGTTCAGACCTGGCCGAGACTACGTCTGTATGCTTTCCCCTGATCGCTCTGCTCTCTGGATTTCAGGAGAGACTCCAGACTCTCTTTTGGAGAGACAAACCCGGGACAGGTTTGATCACCCGGGACACCTTGATCATCCCTCATTGGCCAGGCAGAGTCTGGGTTTCAGACCCTGTGTTCCTCCTAGACTGCTCTCCCTTGGAAGTGCTCGTCAGCTGGGTTCAGTTAACTGCCCTGTTGGTACAGTGCTGGAGTTGAGTACCACTTTTGTTTGGGTGGAATGTCTTTAAGGAGAGTGTTAAATTAAAAGTTTTCCTCCGTGGGACTTTCAGGCCGAGTTCTGGAATGCGTAAAAGGTGCAGTATTATGTCTCCTAAGAGAGTTGAAGATCTGCAAGCCCTGGCAGTGACCCTTCATGCTTCATCAGGGTTTGTGGTTTCATTAAAGTTTACATGTTTACATTTATGACATGAAACAAATTATGCATTTTTATTGTGGTACGGTCCACACAATAGCATTCAGATGTTTTTGTAGTAATCAAGTCTGATTTCTGATTCTCAGATGGGCATATGGAAAAATGTGCTGAGCATTTTAAATTCTGACAGTCTGCTCAGGCAGAGATGAGACCAGAAACATTGGAAACTGAAGCGCCTGGGGCTTCTATCAGCGGCCAGGATTGTGATGAGTTATTGAGTTTTGGGAACTGATGTGCGTTTGTGCTGAGGTAAGCATGGACTGACCAATACAAATAAAAAAACATGGAAGCGATCCAATGCATTATAACACACCTCCACCATAAACCCTTCAGTGCTTATTTTGTTAACAAGATCCAAAATAACACCCTGATCCAAAAGAAAGATTTCTAAAGCAAAGGAAACATCCTGAAAATAAAGCCTCGATGAAGGAAAAACTATATTTTGTGATCAACAGATCTAACTTTTCTTCCTTATTAGACCTTTAACACTTAATAAAATATGCAAATGAAAAGGAAATCTTTTTACTTTGTTCAGGTTCTGAATTACCTTAAAGCTCTTTGACACTTTTAATCAAATGTTTTCTTTAGTCTCAGTCGGCATTATGAGGTTGTGAATGTGTTGAAAACATCTGATCTTAAACCAATTCATTTCTCATTTTCACTTTTTGGTTGTTTGATGCAGAAAACTCAAGGTCAACAGTCAAAATGGAGGAGAAAAACAATGTGGCCGCAGTGCCTGAGCAAACCTGTTATCACCTGTGTGACACAAACTAAATGCTTTTGTGATATTCATCCCTATTGACCTTGGACACCAAAACATAGAAGCCACTGTAGTTTGTCTCAGAGAAAATAGCCTACTTGCAGCTTTGTCAAGTTTACCTTCTCCAAGCTTATTAGTATGTGCTTATAGCATTCATCCATTCCTCTGCTTTCTCCTTGCTATTTTTTTCTTGCTTCATGTTTATTTTATTGGGAGCTGGTTCTCATTAAGTCTCTTTAACTCATTTTATATGTGTGTTTTCAAATTGAATCTGCATATCTCCAGGCACTGTGTGGGACTCGCTCACATAAACCTTCTCAATTGCTCTTTAGATGCTTTAAATTCTCCCCGGCCGACTGGAGGATTTCCCAGACAGATTATCATTTTAATAGTCAAATTGATCTGTTGACGTCATGCCACTGGTTGCTTTACATTTCTAAGTTTATGAAACTATTTGCAGCTTTTCCGTGTCATTTGGTTCAAGGCTTTATTCAGAGACCACCCCACACACAAATCTGTTGCACCTCGGAGGCAAAAACACTTTAGTAGTTCTTTAACAATGCTTTTCTCCATGTGTGTTTGAGTCACTCTGCTAGATTTTCCCCAGAGAGTAGAGAAACACAGGGGTACAAAGGAAACAGACAATAGATAAACCATCCAGCTCTCAGTGAACACAGCCGCTAATCTCTGCATTTGTATGTATGTGCTCTTCTCTATCACTGCAGCTCCTTTGAGAATGGAGATCTGGAGTGTCTCAGAGTGTCTCGCCCTTGAGCCAGGGCAGATGTAGATGAGCAAGTGACATAACATTTAGCATTGCCCTGATAAGAGAGTTCAGCCCGTCTTCATGTGAAGCCATATTTGCAAATCAAAATATCCGTAGTTGGTTGCATCTTACTTCACACCCAGGATGACAGCTGAGAGAATTTTTTTAATATGTACGCGCATTCATATTCAGCATTGTTCAGTATTGTTAGAAAAATTAGTTTAAATAAAACAATTACTAATATAATCTATTGTGAGTTTATGCCATCTGTTTTTGTGCATCAAATTATTGAATCAGTAGCGTAATATGTTAGTTCACTAAGTTAATAGGCAGGCCATATATAGATATACACTCACTTAAAGGATTATTTGGAACACCATACTATTACTGTGTTTGACCCCTTTGAATGACATTGATTCAACAATGTGCTGAAAGCATTCTTTCGAAATGTTGGCCCATATTGATAGGATAGCATCTTGCAGTTGATGGAGATTTGTGGGATGCACATCCAGGGCATGAAGCTCCCATTCCACCAAATCCCAAAGATGCTCTTCTTCTTCAGATGATCTGGTGACTTTGGAGGCCATTTTAGTACAGTGAACTCATTGTCATGTTCAAGAAACCAATTTGAAATGATTCAAGCTTTTGACAAGGTGCATTATCCTGCTGGAAGTAGTCATCAGAGGACAGGTACATGGTGGTCATAAAGGGATGGACCTGGTCAGAAACAATGCTCAGGCATTTAAATGATCCCCAATTGGCACCAAGGGGCCTAAAGTATGCTAAGAAAACATCCCCCACACCATTACACCATCACCACCAGCCGAGTGGTAACAAGTCATGATGGATCCATGTTCTCATTCGGTTTATACTTTCCAATTTTTGTGAGCTCATGCAAATTGTAGCCTCTTTTTCTTATTTGTAGTGGATATGTAAGGTATCCGCCTCAAGGTTGTGAGTATTGTGGCTTCACAAATGCTTTGCTGTACACCTCGGTTGTAATAAGTGGTTATTTCAGTCAAAGTTGCTCTTATATCAGTTTGAATCAGTTGTGTGTGAAAATCCCAGTAACTCAGCGGATCGTGAAATACTCAGACCGGCCCGTCTGGCACCAACAACCATGCCGCACTCAAAATTGCTTAAATCACCTTTCTTTCCCATTCTGACATTCAGTTTAGAGTTCAGGAGATTGTCTTGACCAGGACCAAACCCCTAAATGCATTGAAGCAACTGCCATGTGATTAGTTGATTAGATAATTGCATTAATGAGAAATTGAACATGTGTTCCTAATAATACTTTAGGTGAATGTAGTTAAATTAAGCAATCTACATATAACAACATATTTCAGTAGTAGAGAAAGATCACACCAAAAACTTCTATTAAGGTTTATATTTACTTCTTTTTTTTATATATGCCAATATATGGGAGAGAACAACAGTATACTGGAGAGGTGGTCTTCATTCAAGCTTGCTCTGCTCTCTAAAACACAAGTTGGGTTTTTATATACTGCTGACAGTACCAGAGGAACAGCTGGCTTCTGTTAAAAGTGAAATGTATGAATGTGTGAAAAACTAAAATACACATTCCCATGCTTGTATAACACTCACACATTTGTTCATGCAATGACGATCTAGCTTATACACTACAGACATACTACAACAGATTATGAATTAAAACAATACAGATACATAATAAAACTGATTATGAATATTACTAAAGAAAAATAATACTGAGTAATACAATTTTAGTCTTCGTCTCCCTCCACTGGAACTACGGTGTGAGTTCCACACCATCACTCCCAGGTGGTCACCTGTTAAAGCAATAGTGAGGAGAAGAAATAGCAGACCAAAAAACTCTAAAGACACACTTAAAAAAGACAATGAAATGGAAACAGAAAAGGAACAAAAACAATACAAAAGAAACAAATCCCAACCCATGATGTGTCTCCGCCAACTATGTGTCATATTGTCTGTGTATGCAATTAAAATCTACCCCAATCATCTAAGAACATAACATTCAATAAGTCTTCACCAGTGTTGAATGTTTGTGATGTTGTTTTCTGTATGTAGTAGTGTATAAAATATTTTATATAACTCTGTACATCCTGACCATATGAGTTTGCCCATATGGTCAGAAATAACCAATGTAATCGATTTAGTGTATTTCCTTCCAGTAACACATATGATTAGTTGTATTATAATCAGAAACACAAAAACTAATACCACAGTCAAAACGTCTCAGGTTACGTACATAACCATAGTTCCCTAAGAGGGAACGAGACACTGCGTCGAGACGCGATTGGGAACCCTTCAGTGTATATGTCTCTTGAAGCACAATAAAACCAACGTGCGGGCGTGTACGTCGCCGAAATGACGTCATCACGTCATGACCAAGGAGTATAAAGGCACGTCACGACCCGGAAGCGGGTTAGCTTGAACAGTGTCTGAACAGGCCGGCATGCCTAGGAGCTGAGGCTGCAAGACGCAGTGTCTCGTTCCCTCTTAGGGAACTATGGTTACGTACGTAACCTGAGACGTTCCCTGTTAAGGGAACTCGCACTGCGTCGAGACGCGATTGGGAACGAGGAATACCCACGCCGCCTCAGCGTACGGGAGTATGCCAAGCGAAACGTAGCTCACTACGATAACGCCAAAGATCCCAAGGCGGGGTTTAGGTCTAACTGGTAGAACCTAATAAAGGTATGCGGTGAGGACCAGCCAGCCGCATCACAAATGTCCGCGAGGGAAGCCCCTGCGAAAAAGGTTTTTGAGGCAGCCATGCTCCGAGTAGAATAAGCTCGGACAGACAGTGGACACTGCTGTCCTGCCAGCTCATAAGCTAAGGAAATAGACTCCGAAATCCATCTGCTCATAGTAGGCTTAGAAGCAGGGGAACCCCTGGGGGCCCCAAAACAGACAAAGATTTGGTCTGGCCTATACCACGTGGCAGTCCTGTGGACGTAGGCGTCCAGTGCTCGCACTGGACAAACCTTGTTCTTTAACTCCTGGTCATGATCAATAAATGGAGGAGGACAAAGGGCCTGTAGTACTATATGGCGCATAGGACTAGAAAGCAATTTAGGTACATAACCCGGCCTGCGGTAAAGGAATGCTTTAGCCAAGCCAGGTGAAAACTCTAAACATGAAGGGGCCACGGAGAGGGCCTGCATGTCGCCAATCCTCTTGAGGGAAGAAATGGTGAAAAAAGAGAGTTTTAAGGGTAAGGTGCTTATCTGAAATTTCGTCCAGCGGTTCAAAGGGAGCCTGGGACAAGGCCTGGAGCACCAGGGACAGGTCCCAAGGAGGCACCCTTGAACGTACTACAGGCCTCAGCCTCTGAGTGCCACGTAGGAAACGAACTATGAGGGGGTCCCTGCCCAAAGAGGCACCACTCAAAGGTACGTGGTAAGCAGCTATGGCAGCCACGTAAACCTTTAGTGTGGAGGGGGACAGCCCTGCTGCAAACCTTTCTTGCAGGAACTCCAGCACGGTGCCAACCTGGCAGGTAACTGGGTTCAGCTGCTTTTCGCAACACCAAGAAGTGAAAATCTTCCACTTCTGAGCATACAGTTTCCTCGTGGACGGGGCTCTGGAGTGGAGAATGGTCTCTACAACCTCGGCTGAGAGACCAGACTCTATGAGCTGGGCCCCCTCAGGGGCCAGACCCACAGTTTCCACAGTTCTGGGTGAGGATGGCAAATCCTCCCCTGAGCCTGGGACAGGAGGTCCCTCCTGACCGGAATCTCCCACGGAGTGCCGTCTAGGAGGGACACCAGGTCCGAAAACCACACCCTGCTCGGCCTGTGCGGGGCAACTAGAGTGAGACGGACCTTCTCCCGGCGAACCTTCTCCAGAACCCCTGGGAGCAGAGCTACGGGGGGAAAGGCATACAGGGGTAGATTTGGCCACCCTTGCCTCATGGCGTCCAGGCCGAGAGGCGCTGGAAGATAAAGGGAGAACCAGAGTGGGCAGTGAGTCGTCTCTCGAGACGCAAACAGAGCCTGGCCCGACCACTTGAGCCTGGCCGAATCTCTCCCAAATCTGCTCCACCACCTGAGTGTGGAGTCGCCATTCCCCGGGCCTCGGCCCCTGTCTCGACAGGAAGTCTGCCCCCAGGTTCTGGGCCCCCAGGATATATCGCTCGAAGAGAGAGAAGTTTCCTTTGGGCCCAGAGGAGGATCCTGATCGCCAACTTGGAAAGTCAACGAGAACGGAAACCCCCTGGTGGTTCAAGTAGGAGACCACCGACGTATTGTCGGTCCGGACTACTACATGATGGCCTCTGAGGTCGGGGAAGAACGCCCATAGCGCCATCCAGGCAGCCATCATTTCCAAGGCGTTGATATGCCAGGAGAGATGTGCCTGTCCCATGGACCTTGGGCCGAGCGGTCCCTCAGGTCCGCCCCCCAGCCCGAGCGGGACGCATCTGTCGACAGCATGTGCGGTGACAGATGGGCCCCAGTGCGAGCTTCTGGGAAAGAAACCAATTCTCCTTCCACGGATGCAAGGCTCGAAGGCATCGCCTTGAAACCCTGATCAGACGGAAGGGGTTGCCCCTCGGGGAAAACCCTCTGGTTTTGAGCCACCACTGCAAGGGTCTCATGTGGAGCAGGCCGAGTGGGATAACACTGGACGCTGCCGCCATGAGACCCAACACTCTCTCGAAGTGTCTGTACAGTGACTAGCTGGCCTAGCTTGATATTCTGGACTGTGGGCAAAACAGTAGCAATGCGCACGAGGAAGAGCCGTCCGCATGCTATGTAAGCGAGAGTGACATCTCGATGCCAGACTGCTACCTGCCGTGACTGAGAAAGGGATCAACAGATCGTTGATGAGACACAGCCCAAAATCGTGGAGCTAGGGAAGCTAGTGAAGCTGACAACAGCCTGGCGTCCCTATTGTCTGGGAGAAAAGTCCAACAGACCTTATACTGAGCGATCCCTCAGGACCGCCCAAAACCCATGAGAGAAGTATCTGTCGACGGCATACGCAGTGACAGAGTGTTCTCAGTGTGGGCCTTTTATGGGACGAGAACCAGAATTGCTCCCACATACCTGAGGTGCGTAGGCATTGCCTCGTGACCTTGATAGTGTGGAAGCGGTTTCCTCTGGGAAAACCTTCTGGTTCTGAACCACCACTGAAGGGGCCACATGTACAGACGACCGAGTGGACCGCACTGGAAGCTGTTACCATAATGCCCAGCAGTCTCGACTGCTCAGTGAGTGATTGGTCTAGCTTTTGCTATTGACTGCTGGTGGGATGATGTCGATGAGCACGGGTGAAAGCAGTGCTGGCAACGACACAGAATCCCAACAACGCTTCGGAAGGTGGCTCCCAAATGAGGATACAACACCTTCCTACTTGCGTACAGTCTGAGCCCCAGCTCCTTCCAGTGAGCAAGAATGACATCTCGATGCCAAACTGCTACCAGAATCAACCAAACATTGATGAAATCTGATGAAATCAGAAACCTTGAAGGTGCCGGGTAAAAGCTAGACTGAACAGAAGAACCAGACCGAAGCCCGTAAACTCTGGCTGGGAACTCCAGCTGAGCGTTCACTTCTGTTGCATAACCAGAGCCTGCTTGGGGGCTACCACTCGGGCAGGCACCCTGGATATTATTGCAGGACCCATTGGGACAAAACCGTACTCCAATAAGGTAACCAGCCTCTCGAGGCTGGCCTCTGGTATTTCTCGAACATCCACTCCAGGGCCCTGCTTGCAGGGGGAAACCTGGAGTGAGCGCTCTAAGACCCTCCTCAGAGGGGGCGACCTCCCAAGCGCCACCAGAAGTATGGGTGGCGACTAGAGAGTCCCGCCTCTGACCTGAGTGCCTGGCTCCCTCGGGATACCAACACAGCACAGTGTCAAACAAAACCTCCCCATGGGAACGGTTCCGAGCCACTAGTGAAGGGAACACAAGTACAGGTGACTGAGTGCATAGCACTGGAAACTCTGCCTTGACGCCCATTAGCCTCAGCTGCTCAGTGAGTGACCGGCCATTCCTAAAACGTGCATGACCTGGTTCCCTCGGGACACCAGGGACGCAATTAATCGTTAAAGGGTGCTTGCCCAGGCAGTCCCCTAGGAGACTGCCAGGTAAGAGTGGAGCGACAGCGAGCACAGTGCGCTCACGCACCGGCTACGCATGCCCAAATTGCTGGTGAGGAAGACCCTCATCAATGTGACACTTACAACATCCAGTTCCTCAGAACTGGATAGCTGCAGTATCCCCTTAGGCTGACAGATCCAATTGCGATCCTCATGGTCGAGACAGCTGCTGAGCCTCAGCAACAGCGGGACCGGAACCACGGGGACCGCGAGCCTGAGCGACTTCCTCAAAAGACGCCAGGCGGGATCGCCATGCACGTAGGACCTCCTCATCAGCGGCCGATACTAACAACGTCCAGTTCCTCGGAGCTGGATAGCTGCAGTATCACCTCGTCAGGGTCGGAAGAAACCGCCACAGGGCGTGCTTCCGGTTCCTGAACGAGGCCAGACCTGCCAGGTAAGGGTGGAGAAAAGGCCAAGCCCGTCTCCGACCCCTCTGACAAGTCCATCTGCGACCCCCACGATCGCAGCCGCCGCTGGGCCTCAGCCGCAACGGGACCGGAACCACGAGGAACGCTAGCCTGGGCGGTTTCCTCGAAAACCGCCAGGCGGGATCGGAGCGTTCGCAAATTCATTTGCAAAACAATCTGCACAATCAGTACCCTCGAGCGCTAATTGTGCATGCTCCTCACCCATTTACCTCTGTGCTGGAAAAAGTGCGTTGAACCGGGTTTCGAACCCCGGTTTCCAGCATGATAGGCAAACACGATATCCACTGTACCACAGCAGTTATTAGCCTACTGATTGCACAAAGTAAATACAACACCCAACTCCTCAGAGCCGGGTTGTTGTTGTTGTTCAAGTCGGAAGAAACCGCACAGGGCGTGCTTCCGGACCTTGAGAAGTCCCCGCGATAGGGATCGCCGCTGAGCCTCAGCTGCAGCAGGACCTAAACCGCGAGTCTGAACAGTCTCCTCGAAGACTGTCAGACAGGAATGGCAACCTACACAGTAGACGCCCTCGAGCGCGGACCATGTAAGATTAGCCCTCCCCCGCACCTTCCAGTGAGCGAGAACGACACCTCGATACCGAACTGCTAACTGTCATGACTGAGCCATGATGAGGCTCAGAACATGGATATCTTGAAGGCGCAGTGCCCAAGCCTTAGTGAAGGTGCAGTTGGTAAGTTTGCCATATCTGCGCACTTTTCTCAATCACACGTGAAATCCCTTTTCTTTTAAACTAGACTCGGGGCACGCGTACCAGCAAATACATACACACACACACACGTTGAGCTTAGAGCGCTGTGAAGACACTGAAAGCTAACCCGCTTCCGGGTCGTGACGTGCCTTTATACTCCTTGGTCATGATGTGATGACGTCATCTCGGCGACGTACACGCCCGCACGTTGGTTTTATTGTGCTTCAAGAGACATATACACTGAAGGGTTCCCAATCGCGTCTCGACGCAGTGCGAGTTCCCTTGACAGGGAACTACACATTCCAACCATGTCAGAATCCCTGGAATTAGTGCTAATTTCCTTTCAGACAGGAATATAGCTACTCCATTTTCTACCATGACATTACCCATTGCTTGAATTCCCTGCTCTTGAGCTGCTTTAACACTTTCTTTAATTCGTTTAACCATTTCAAAGAGTTCAGAATTCCTCTCCTCTACCAAATAATTATCCCACCACTACTGTTACAACTGCAACAGTTGCACATGTGGAGCATGGATTCCACCCAGTTGTAGATGGTAGAGAATTCCAAAGCAAATTGGATCTGGAGAAATCTAATATAAACTGTGCTTCTGACACCTGCCATGCACCTGTTGCTTGATCTAAAGGAACTACCTCCCAAACTGCAGATACATTAAGAGATAGATAAAAAATTGTAGAACATGAGCAAGTGATCCACTCATGTTCCTCAACACATCAATCAATGATATATATCATTGGTGTTTCCCCTTCAGCCCAATATCCATTTCTCCCTAATCTAATCACAGAATTTCCTTGTCTAACACCCATTGATTGGAACTTTCTGTCATTACATTGCACTTCCCATATTGAGGCCATACCACAAGTAGAGGTAATGTTCCAGATCCCGACAAAGAATTTTTATCAATAGCGATCTGGACTAATAATTTGAATAATCTGAATATTATCTACCATTCGATCTTTCTAATTCTGAGCTAAAATAAACATACTGCATGGTGTGTCTCAAAAATAGATTTTGTTAATGGATCTGCCAATTCCTTCGATGCATCGCTAAGATGCGGCATGACCAGAACCCTTCCTAGAGCTGGCTGACTGTCTGAGCTATCGGGCAAGAAGAGCCTTGGTGAGAGAGGTAAAGAAGAATCAAAAGATCACTGTGAGCTCTGGAGATGCAGTCGGGAGATGGAAGAAAGTCAACCATCATTGCAGCCCTCCACTAGTCAGGGCTTTATAGCAGAGTGGCCTGACAGAAGCCTCTCCTCAGTGCAAGACACATAAAAGCCTACATGGAGTTTGCTAAAAAAAAAAAAAAAAAAAAAAACCTGAGGGACTCCAAGATGGTGAGAAATAAGATTCTCTGGTCTAAGCTACAACCAAAACTATAATCATAAATTGTAATTTAGCTATAATCACAAAGATATACCTTTTTGTCCTTAATTCTAAGCGGTATGTGTGGAGAAAACTAGACACTGCTCATCACCTGTCCAATACAGTCCCAACAGTGAAACATGTGGGTTGTTTTTCAGCTGCAGGGACAGGCTACAATCGAGGGAAAGATGAATGTGACCAAGTGTAGGGATATCCTGGATGAAAACCTTCTCCAGAGTGCTCCGGACCTCAGACTGGGCCGAAGGTTTACTTTTCAACAGGACAATAACCCTAAGCACACAGCTAAAATACCAAAGGAGTGGTTTCACAACAACTCCGTGACTATTCTTGAACTGTTCCAGCCAGAGCCCTGACTTAAACCCAATTGAGCATCTCTGGAGAGACCTAAAAATGACTGTCCACCAACGGTTGTAGGAAATTCTCTTCAGCGTCTTTGTGTGTGTCGATCTCTGCTCATCAAAGTCTGGTACCAGGGAGTGCAAGTAAATGAACCAAAACGAAGTCAATCAGTAATGGTTTATTCAGAATGCAGCTCAGCTCAGTACAGAATGCATGCAGTATATATAGTGCCCCAAAAGGAAAAAGGGCACACAGAAGAATGAGAAAAACAACTCCATATGAGGCACATGAAATGATACTCAGTTATTTCTTGTTGCAAATTCTAGAACAGAACAGTCCTCAGCTCAATGTCAAGAGGAGCTAGATAAAGGAACAATAGTGGATGTGTGATTTCACTCGTACACACACACAGAAGCTTGCTTAACCAATTTCTGCAGAGTCACTGTAAGGGCACAGTTTACTTTTATAACATATAAAACATACATTTTCCTTCAATCCCCTCTTTTAAGCTCTTTAAAGCTTAACCATTGACAGGTTTATATCTTCGATCACGAGTGACAGAGTCAACCATTCCATACATACGGTTCATCAAACATTGAAACAAACATGGTCCAAAAATGCATATGGCGAATAAAATCAACAATACAGGAGCTATCATGGTGATAAGTGGTGTGACCCAACCGAACAAATTATGCATGAACCCCCATCCCCAGTCTTCGTCTCTTGTCTCATCTTCATACAGTTTGTGCGCGGTCTTTTCATTTCCTCAACAGCATGACCCACAGCTCCTTCCTCTTCATCTTCAGCCGGGACAAAGGTGCAGCACTGATCCCCCACCATGGCACAGACTCCTCCTTTGTCAGCTAACAACATGTCCAGTGCCAGGCGGTTTTGTATGGTCATCAGGCGCAGGGCACCCAGTTCTTTCCTCACACCGTCCATTCCTTCAGTAGTGTCGTTTACAAATTTAGCCAGTCGGTAATGTAGAACTTCGATGTGCTTCCATTGTTGGGCGGTGCCAAACGAAGAGAACATTGACGTCCACCATCTTTGCCATTCGGTGGTCAAGTGGTGTTCTGCTGGGACGTCATCGACAAGTGCTCGCTTGTGTCGTCTTGTGGGTCTATGTTGGTTGATTCGCTGGAATATCTGAACAGGGTAAGAAAGTTGAATTGGGGCACAGAGGCCAGACCAGTTGCCTGGAATGTCCTTAAACAATGCTTTAGGGCCACAATACCACCACCAATCAATATCTAAACATAACAGGACTCATTCGTGTGCATTCTAGCGGTAAAATTAGCATACTGCCAAAACGTATTATCGTATTATCAGTAGGTGTCACAGAAAAGGTGGCTGGTATAATACACCAGAGAAATAAACAACACGCATGCATTCTGAATCAGAGCAGTAATAACAACAATGATAATGAAAAGTACAATGTAATGCTAAAATGTCGACAAAGCAATAATGATTAAAGGATATGGTGCTGCCGTGTTATGTCATACAGCAGTGCTGCGTGTTCAGCTCCCGTCTACTGATGCAATAACAGATGGTCAGCAAAATAAAAGAAACAGTTGTGGGCAGATAGGTCGTGGTCAGTCCTCAGTCAGTCCAGTATTCGCGCAACACCCCAGCCGCTCCGTCCCTTGACGCGGCAGTGACCCCTCTTTGACAGTTCCTACCCTGGACTAAGTCCCTCCGTCCTTTGACGCAGTAGTAAACTCTCTTGGACAGGTCCCACCCAAGTGGCCCCTGGTGTGTCTCCCCGTCCCTTGACGATTGCAGTGACCTTTACAGTCCTACAAAGGAGACCTCAGGAAACAGGTGTCTCTAACGAACCTAGAAAGACAAAATTAGTAATCACAGTACCTATAGCCTCCCTTTCCTCCCGGCGTAACACAAAGACCAGTTTATTCAGTGTGTTCCGGGGCTCTCCTAATGTCTATTGCTCATTTCCTCCCGGTATCTGTAACACAAAATCACCGTTAGTCTTGTGTCCCGGGGCTCTCCTTAAGCGCGTTGCGTGGATCCACTGTGGAAAAGATTCAGTTAATACTGCAGTTCGAGTTACAGCCACAACTTTGGTGGGGGTGCTAAATTTTGGTGCTTCAATAGGATCCCCCATTTTTAAGAATTGTTTGACCATCACCTCATCTCCTACTTGAAAGGGATGGGTGGGGTCCAATGGTAGTGGCACGGAACTCGAATGCATTTTCCTCCAATTTTCATGGAGTGCTTCACATAATAACCTAGAATATTCACCCAGGGGCACATCACATCCCACACCTCCCAGTATTCCGCCCCCTCTCCAGGGAGCTGGGAATGGTCTTCCCATGATCATTTCATATGGGGACAGCCCTTTTAACCCTTTGTGGGGGGCCATCCTCATTTCGGCCAGTACAACAGGGAGCAGTGAGGGCCAATCATTGTGACCTGCTGAATGCATTGCTTTGCGTAATTTGTCTTTGATTGTTCTATTTGCCCTCTCCACAATACCAGACGACTGTGGGTGATAAGGAATGTGGTGTTGCCAATCAATCTGTAGTTGTTTTGTCATGTCCATCAGGACTTTGGCCACGAAAGCAGGTCCTCTATCGGAGTCTATAGCGAGTGGAATTCCATATCTAGGAATTATTTCGCGCGTCAAATGTGTCACCACTGTCTTTGCATCCTCCTTTGAGCAGGGAAAAGCCTCCACCCATCTCGAAAATTTGTCTACAAAAACTAGTAAGTACTTATACCGTCCCTTCCTGGGGAGGTGAGTGAAGTCAACCTGCCATTGCTGTAAAGGACTCTCAGGTAGAGGCAGAGTCTGATGTTTTGTTATTGGTTTCGAATTATTACTCATTGCACATGTAACACAACGGTCTAACGTGTCTTTTACTTTCGTCGACAACCCTTTTATGCACAAAAATCGATCCATCTCCTCATATACCCCTCTTTGGCCGCGGTGTGTGACACCATGGAACTCCCAAATGAGGAAATATGCACACGATGCTGGCACACAAACGCGGCCACGATTGTCCACCATGACCCCTTCTGTGTTTGCTGTAGCGCCTAATTCTGCCCAGTGGTGGCGATCATCATCAGAGGCAGCCTGTTGCATGGCTATGAGATCAGTGTTAGGAATAATTCCACATGTCATAACGTGAGGTGTGTGAGAGGCAGCAGCAACATTCAACCAAGGGGGAAACCGGCCAGACTGGGCCCCCTCTTTGGCAGCCTTATCAGCTAATGCATTACCTCTGGCCTCGCTTGTGTCAAGTGTTGAATGACCTTTCGTTTTAATTATAGATAGACGTTTAGGTAGGCGACAGGCTTGTATTAAATCCATCACTAGAGAGCTGTGTGCTATTGGTTTACCATCAGCAGCGACAAACCCTCTTGTGGCCCAAATTTGGCCAAAATCATGTGCTACACCAAAAGCATACCTGCTCTCTGTGTATATGTTGACATCCTGATCCTCAGCTAAAACGCAGGCACGGGTCAAAGCAACAAGCTCTGCTGCTTGAGCGGATGCAAAAGGCAGGGCTGCAGATTCAAAAACAGTGTTAGGCAATTCACACACAGCATAACCACAGAGATACACGCCATCCTGTGGTTTCGAACGGTTAAATGGTATCTCAGAACATCGTAGTGATCTACATGACAGTTATTCATGAAAGTGGACAAAAACATCGGGTTTGGTTCGCCCTCATTTAAATCCATTTCCCCTACACTGGTCCACACGTCGCTAAATCGCTGGAAAAAACGAGACGGGGTTTCACCCTTTTCCTGTTTACAGTTAGTCACTTGTGATAGATCGCGATTTGCCGCTTTCAAATTCAGTAGATATTTTTTAAGCTGTTTATCTAGTTCTTTCAGCATATTCGCGGTATCATCTCTCCATTTAAATGTGGTAACCGTTTTAGTTCGCCCGGTTCGCCTAGGTTCCTCCCCAGTCCGTACTTCTTCTTTTATCTGGTCAATTTCATCATTCTCCGGACCAAGCACTGGCACTGCTGCTACCAGGCTGTCTTCATTATATGCGTCGCCTAATTTGAACTGCAGGATAAATCTGTAATCCGCGCCTGTCAATTGACAATGGCGTGATGCTTTGATAAGCATATCAACGAATTGGACGGGTTTCGATGACGACGGCAACATGTCTATTATGTCTTTCAGCGCGCTGACAGAAGGCGGTGTGATATCAACTTTATTACCTCTTAGCGCCCATACAGCAGCCACATTTAATTTTGGTGGGTCAATTTCAGATCCTGAATCAGGACCTGCATCGTCATCATATTCACCGTCTGTATCATCATCATTTTTACTCGCTTTTATGGGTTCTTTCTCTTTGTCGCGAATTATGGACGGTGCGCTTGCTGCGCTCGGTGCGCTCGGTTTAGAGACACACGCGGTATTTATGCTCGGTTGCACATATGGCGGTGGCGGGCATTTTCCCGGCTTGTAGGCAGGATACTCAGTCAATGTTGTCAGTTTTTTTCCCTTTAAGGGTTTTGGTACAGTTTTTAATACTGCTTTAGGAACATATGCGCCAGTTTTACTGCGCCATATGTCGGCCATTCTGTACCACACATCATACCCTGCGCGCATATATGTAAAATCCCAATTTGGATCGCCTTGGTTACCATATGTCAAATCATAAGCGGTCTGTAAAAACCCTGGGTCAAATGTTCCCTCTCGCGGATAAGAACGCCACTGACTGTGCTCTGTCCAACCAGCCAAATTGTCTATATATGGATTAGTGTAATATCCCCACCCACATCGTTCCATCCAAGCTTTTGGAGTTTCACTCGGGTCTGGTTTGGGATATGATTGCCCCATTACAAAAAAATGGCCAGGCACCGACACACACAGTCTTAAAATTACGTTTGCGCAAAAAACTGCAATTTTTTCCCGATCTATTGATCTATCCAGAACAGGTAGTGAATCTTAATTTTCTCTTACCTGTCTGGATAGATCCCGGAACGAGCCCCCAGAACACTGTAGGAAATTCTCTTCAGCGTCTTTGTGTGTGTCGATCTCTGCTCATCAAAGTCTGGTACCAGGGAGTGCAAGTAAATGAACCAAAACGAAGTCAATCAGTAATGGTTTATTCAGAATGCAGCTCAGCTCAGTACAGAATGCATGCAGTATATATAGTGCCCCAAAAGGAAAAAGGGCACACAGAAGAATGAGAAAAACAACTCCATATGAGGCACATGAAATGATACTCAGTTATTTCTTGTTGCAAATTCTAGAACAGAACAGTCCTCAGCTCAATGTCAAGAGGAGCTAGATAAAGGAACAATAGTGGATGTGTGATTTCACTCGTACACACACACAGAAGCTTGCTTAACCAATTTCTGCAGAGTCACTGTAAGGGCACAGTTTACTTTTATAACATATAAAACATACATTTTCCTTCAACGGTGACCATCCAACCTGACAGAACTGGAGAGGATCTTTGAGGAACAGCAAAAGGATCCTCAAATCTAGGTGTGAAAAACTTGTATCTTTCCCAAAAAGACTCATGGCTTTATTAGAGCAAAAGGGTGCTTCTACTAAATACTGAGCAATGGGTCTGAATTCTTAGGGCCATGAGATATCTCAGTTTTTCTTTTTTAATAAATCTGCAAAAATATCAACAATTCTGTATTTTTCTGTCAATATGGGGTGCTGTGTGTACGTTAATGAGGAGAAAAATTAACCTAAATTATTTAAGTAAATGGTACTTTTATCCATTGTTGTTTATCTTGATTTGTCTCTGTTTGATATGACGAAGATGATGGAGCTCAGAATTATCTGTCCTGTTTACCTTAACCAAGGTAACAGGAGTAGGAGAGAGTAAAGCTGCTTCAGTGGTTTCTACAACTGCTGAAGTGTTTCCTTGACTTTCTTTGGACTTGTCAGATTGATGGGATTTTACTTTGATCATGGCTGCTTCTCTCGGTAAGTGGCTTGCTGCAATTAAGCAAAAAATTATGGGATTATATTATTATTTCACTCCCGCTGCAAGTCTATGTCTAAGTCTATTTCAGCTATGTGTGAAAATTGTCCAGGAAGAGCTCCTTTCTTCACAACAGTTCCATCAAACTCCACTATAGCCCATTCAGTATGTGGCTTTCCATCAACGTAGTAACTGGATTCATCAACCAATAATCCTAATTCATTAACTCAGTGCTTGTCTTGTGTCACTGTTATGTGTTTGTGTGTGTCAGTAGGTGTTGCTCCAAGCCACTTGGATAATCAGCGTTGTCAGCTGTTACTCATCATGGCACCAGCTGCAGCTCATTCACTCACCCTACATATACTCACTCACTTCTAATCTCCATTGTTAGATCGTTGTTGACATCTATGGTGTGTGTCCCGCCTATTCCTGTTCGGTGTTCAAGTCTCGTGCTTCCAGTTCCTGTACGGTGTCTTTGTGGATTTGTCATCACCTGCACTTGTCACATCACCAACGTCCTTGCGCCATCCTTGATTCATCTCTCAATGACTTTATTTCATAATTTTACAATAAATCATTTTCATTTGCAATTGCTTCCTGTGATACATCATGACAGAACTATCTGACCCAAGCATGGAAGCAGCAAGTAATCTATCACCTCTGTAGGAATTCATCAACCGCAGTATTCATCAAATTGACTCACAAGAGAAAGATCTGAACGAAACGGGTCGTACTGTTCAAGCCCTGGTGACGCAGGTGTCCAAGCTCACCCAACAATTCCAACTTCTACGTGCTCCCACTGCGCCACCCACACCGGCCCTTCTCCCCACACCTCCTGAGAGCGCTCCCCAGTCTGAGTCCCGTCTACCGGTTCCGGACTCTTATTCAGGTGAACCTAACTTCTGCAGAGCCTTCCTTGCCCATTGTTCAATGCACTTTTCGCTTCAACCCAGGACTTTCAATACCGAACAGACCAAAGTTGCCTTCGTCCTGACTGTCACGGAAGAGTCGGAGACGGATTCAAGTGCGAGTGAGAATTTATTGGTAACACAAAGTTAGTGAAGTCCGGGACCGGCTGGCGGTGATGCAGGGACACAATGGGTTTCCAGGTGCTGAGCGTGCGGTGCGTAATCCAAGGTGGTGGTGAGGAGCAGGAACACGGGAACACAGGAACTCAGGAACTCAGGAACACGAAGACTCAAAACCACAGGAACGACAAGGAGAAGCAACAACTCGACAACACGGTGAGGGAGAGAAGGAACTAAATAGGTAGAGCAGATGGATAACAGGTGAGTTGGATAATGATGATGAGTGTGTGATCAGCGACCACGCCTCCCACACTCACCCCACATACACACACAGGCAGTAACTAGGAGACAACAAATTCATAAACTGTGAACCTGACGCTCTTGACTGGGAGGGCGTCGCTATGGGGAACGGCGGTGTGGGAAAATCAAGATCCGTGCTGCGCCTTGTTCCAGACACTCTCCGCTGAGATGAGGAGAGTATTCGACCGAGAATGTTGGTGGATCTTCACCAGGGAGAGAGATCAGTTTCCGATTTTTCCATTGAATTTCGGACCTTAGCGGCAGAGTGTCAATAGAACGAGGAACGAGGAAGTGGGACATGTTCCTGCATAGGTTGGCTGACCTCGTCCAGAAGGAGATTTATACACTGGATCTTCCTCCTTCACTCAATAGACTGATAGAATTGACTCTGAGAGTGGATGCTCGTTTGAACAGGGCTGAGCGTAGGACTCTACCTAACCGTGTTGCTGGAGGTATTGAGAGTTGCCGTTTTAGCGGAGGGGACGCGGTGAGCCCCACCCACGATCACAAACCCATGCAGGTAGGGCGAGCTCGGCTTTCCCGGGAGGAGAAAGAGAGGCGGAGATCTCGGGGCCTTTGTCTGTACTGTGGAGGAGCCGGTCACTTCGCTTACAACTGTCCGTTAAAAAGGCCAAGCCTGGTAGTAAGTATGATACTACTGTCGGGTGGGATCTCCGCCGAGAAGACCTCATCCACATCTACGCTCCCATCGGTAAGACTGATATGGTCATTCAACATGCACGACTGTCAAGCACTTCTGGATTCAGGGGCCGAAGGGAATTTCATAGCTTGAATCGCTATCAAGCTTCAGATTCCCCTCAAGACTCTCACTAACAAGATTGCTGAGATTGCAAGAGTGCGTACTTAACGGTCAGGAACTTCCCACCATCGCACTCATCATGGAAGCCATCACTCTCATCACTTCAGACAACCACTCTGAGATTATTTCTTTTTTTATTTTGGACTCTCCCCTTGCACCCATTGTTCTCGGTCACCCCTGGCTCATTCAACACAACCCCAAAGTGGACTGGATTCAGAAATCCATTGTGGCTTGAAGGATTAAGTGTCATGAGTCTTGTCTTGCGTCTGCATGTCCGTCTGTTTCTGTTTTTCAGGAGGAAATGGTGGATTTATCTACCATGCCCGCTAAGTATCGCGACCTGAAGGAGGTGTTCAGTAAGTCTCGGGCTGCTTCTCTCCCTCCGCATCGTCTCTATGACTGTGCCAGAGATTTATTACCAGGTAAATCTCTGCCTAAAGGCAAGTTATATTCACTTTCTGCTCCAGAAAGGGAGGCTATGGAGAAATATATTTCTGATTCACTGGTAACGGGGTTCATCCGCCCTTCCTCTTCTCCAGTGGGGGTGGAGTTCTTTTTTGTGGGGAAAAAGGATGGGTCTCTGCGACCTTGTATTGATTACCGGGGACTGAACAACATCACGGTAAAGAATACTTATCCTTTGCCGTTGATGTCTTCAGGCTTGACACAGGAAGGAACACTACACTTCCATATTGTGTTTGCGTTATCTACATTATCCCTCCCTCCTTCTCCTCCTCCGCACATTGTTGCAGATGGACCGTTTTTGACTGCTGCACTGCTGTTTCCTGTCTGCTCGAGTGGATTGCGTTTGTACCATCATATAAACTTGATTTTTGTTTTAGATCTTAAACTCGACGTTCGTTTATATTGCTAAATACAATATTAGATTATTTAATATATTGTAATCGTTAGCTTTAATCTAAGTCGCTAAACGCGTTAGCATTGTGCTATCTTACTGTCCGTGCATACAGCGTTTTTCTCGCTCGCGCCTTTTTTTCCCGACTTCATCAAACAACTGGTCAACAAGTTGGATCAAAACACGCGGTGAGTCATGTCATCTTCTCTCAAAATTGTCACTTGCACTGCCTGCTTCATGCATAGTCTTTCTGTCTCTGTCAGCTGTGAAGGCTTTACATGTGATAAATGTAGGGACATAGTTAGGCTGACAGAGAAGGTCTCAGAATTAGAGACACGCATCCAAACTTTAATCGAGGATAGTAAGAATGCAAGGGCTTTAGATGCTACTACTACTTTGGATGCTACTAGCTTAGCAAACCCTGTACATTCTTCGGCTCCGGTTGTAGAGCCCGTGCAGCAGGGCAACTGGGTGACTGTGAGACGGCATAATCGCGGGTCAAAAAACCACTGTTCCATTCCGATCAGAACATCAAACAGGTTCTCCCCACTCAGTGACGCACCCACTGAGAAACCTGTTGAAAGTACCCTAGTGATTGGTGATTCTATTACTCGGAATGTGAAAATAGAGACTCCAGCCACCACAGTCACATGTTTGCCAGGAGCCAGAGCGCCTGACGTCAAAGCAAATTTAAGTGCTGGCTAAGGCTAATCATAAATATTCTAACATTGTCATTCACGTCGGCGCTAATGATGTCCGACTTCGCCAGTCGGAGATCACTAAAACTAATATTAAAGAGGTGTGTGAACTCGCAAGTACGATGTCAGGCACCGTAATTTGCTCTGGCCCTCTTCCTATGCGCAGGAGTGATGAGATGCTTAGCAGATTATCCTCACTCAATGGCTGGATGTCGAAGTGGTGCCCGCAGAATAACATAGGGTTTATAGACAATTGGAAAAGTTTTTGGGGCAGACCTGACCTGTCGAAAAGAGATGGTATTCATCCCACCTGGGATGGTGCCGCTCTTCTCTCTAGTAATTTGGCATATAGTCTTAGAGCTAAACCTTGACTAACTGGGGCCCAGGTCAGGAAGCAGACAAACTGGCTAAACCGACCGTCTGCTAGCTGTCTCACGTCACAGAGGTCAGATAAATTCCAACACATAGAGACTCTTTCACCTAGATATCATCCTATAGAGATTGTGTCTGTTCCCCGAATTAACAAATACAAAAATCTCTCAAAACCGTTTAAGAGTAAAAATTTAATTGATTTACAAACAACTAAGAACGGATATAACACAAATGAACAAATTATAAAGCTTGGGTTACTGAATATACGATCCCTTTCCTCAAAAGCACTTATTGTAAATGATATGATTACAGATCATAAACTAGATGTGCTGTGTTTGACAGAAACTTGGCTAAAACCAGACGATTACATTACTTTAAATGAGTCCACCCCTCAAGATTACTGTTATAAACATGAGCCTCGTCTGAAAGGTAAAGGAGGAGGTGTTGCTGTAATTTATAGTAACACGATCAGTACTGCTCAAAGGTCTAACTTGAAATATAATTCTTTTGAAGTGATGGTCCTTAATGTAAAATTATCTAGTGCAAGTAATAATACCTGTTTAACTTTTGTGCTGGCTATTCTATACAGGCCACCAGGGCACCATACAGACTTTATCAAAGAATTTGCTGATTTTCTCTCAGAATTAGTAATGTCTGCAAGATAAAGTCATAATTGTTGGTGATTTAAATATCCATGTAGATAATGAAAAAGACGCATTGGGATTGGCATTTAGAGACATTTTAAACTCTATTGGAGTTACGCAACATGTATCAGGACCCACTCATTCTCGTAATCATACTTTAGATCTAATATTGTCATATGGGATCACTGTTGATACTGTTCAAATTCTGCAGCAGAGCGATGACATCTCAGATCATTACTTAGTTGCGTGTAGATTACCTTTGGCCAAAGTCAAAAAACTAACTCCCTGTTATAAATATAGTAGAACTATCACTCCTAACACAAAAGATAGCTTTATAAATAATCTTCCTGATCAGTTTCATCTACTTAACATCCCAAATAGCCTAGAAGAACTTGATGTTGCAACAGAAACTATAAACTCTCTCTTTTCCAGCACTTTAGACACTGTTGCTCCGTTACGCTTAAAGAAGATTAAAGAAAATAGTCCAACACCGTGGTACAACGAGCACACCCGGGCCCTCAAGAGAGCAGCCAGAAAAATGGAGCGGAGCTGGAAAAAAAGTAAGCTAGAGGTTTTTCGCATTTCATGGAAAGACAGCTCTATTGCATTGAGAAAGGCCTTAAGATCAGCTAGATCTACTTACTTTTCTACCCTCTTAGAAGAAAACAAATTCAACCCTAGGTATTTATTTGATACAGTGACTAAATTAACAAGAAATAAAGCCTCAACCCCAAATGCTTTAAATCAGCACAGCACTAATGACTTCATGGACTTTTTTACTTGCAAAATTCATAATATTAGAGAGAAAATTATAACCATGCAACCATCTACTACAATATTCCAAAATACAGTAAATTTTAGTGTCCCTGAAGAAAAATTCCACTCCTTCATTGCTATTGGGAGGAAGAATTGTCTAAACTCGTTAAATCATCAAAATCAACAACATGTATGCTAGACCCAATACCAACTAAGCTACTGAAAGAGATGCTTCCAGAGATCATAGATCCTCTTCTTAATATTATTAATTCTTCTTTGTCATTAGGATACGTACCAAAAACCTTTAAGATGGCTGTAATTAAACCGCTTATTAAAAAAACACAACTTGATCCTACAGAATTAGTTAATTACAGGCCGATATCGAATCTACCTTTCTTGTCAAAGATTCTAGAAAAGGCAATATCTTTACAACTATGTTCCTTTCTAGAAAGAAACAGCATCTACGAGGATTTCCAGTCAGGATTTAGACCATATCATAGTATTGAGACTGCTCTCATTAGAGTTACAAATGATTTGCTCTTATCATCCGATCGTGGTTGTATCTCTCTGTTAGTGTTACTGGACCTTAGTGCTGCATTTGATACAATTGACCACAAAATCTTTCTGAATAGACTTGAAAATTATGTTGGCATTAGTGGAGTTGCATTAGCCTGGTTCAAGTCATACTTATCTGACCGTTATCAGTTTGTAGCAGTAAATGAGGAGATGTCATATCGGTCACAGGTTCAGTATGGAGTTCCTCAAGGTTCAGTACTAGGACCATTGCTTTTCACCCTGTACATGCTTCCTTTGGGTGCAGTTATTAGGAAGCATGGCATTAGCTTTCATTGTTACGCTGATGATACTCAGCTCTATATTTCTTCTCATCCTGATGAAACAAAAAAATTCACTAAATTAACAGAATGCATAACTGATATAAAAAATTGGATGACTAATAACTTTCTACTGCTTAATTCTGAAAAAACAGAGATTCTAATTATTAGACCAAAAAGTTCAGCACATAATAATCTAGACTACTGTCTAACACTCGATGGCTGCTCTGTCAATTCCTCGTCGTCAGTTAGAAACCTGGGTGTGCTCTTTGATACCAATCTTTCATTTGAAAGCCATGTTTCTAGCATCTGTAAAACGGCATTCTTCCATCTTAAAAATATATCTAAATTGCGACATATGCTCTCTAAGACAAATGCGGAAAAGTTAGTTCATGCGTTCAAGGCTAGATTATTGTAATGCTCTACTAGGTGGTTGCCCTGCACGCTTAATAAACAAATTCCAGCTGGTCCAAAATGCAGCAGCTCGAGTTCTTACTAGAACCAGGAAGTATGAGCATATTAGCCCAGTTCTGTCAAACCTGCACTGGCTTCCTATTAAACACCGAATACATTTTAAAATCTTGCTAATTACTTACAAAGCATTAAATGGTTTAGCTCCACAGTACTTGAGCGATCTCTTAACATATTATAGTCCTTCACGTCTATTGCGATCCCAAAATACTAACCAGCTTATAATACCTAGAATATCAAAGTCAACTGCTGACGGTTGATCCTTTTCCTATTTAGCTCCTAAACTCTGGAACAGTCTCCCTATTACAGTTCGGGAAGCAGACACACTCTGTCAGTTTAAATGTAGACTAAAAACACATCTCTTCAACCTGGCATACACATAACACATTATACATACATTTTTAATCCAAATCATGTAAAATTATTTGGGGATGTACTCGATACATCAGAAGAAGAATGGCATCTATGCTGATATTGGTCTTTGTTTATTCTGAGGTTACCGTGGTCAGCTGGATCCGGGCCGTATCCAGATCAGATGAAGGACCTGCACCTGGACGCGAGCACAGCACTGCCCTGGGGTGTCTGCGGAGACCGTGACTCTACTAGACCCTCCCCTGTGACGATCATGAACCCATCTCTAACCGGACCAAATTGGACTTCATATTGGACTTGAATTGTTGTATAATAATCATGCACTGTTTGGCTGTTGGCCAGAGGAGAACTGGTCCCCCGACTGAGCCTGGTTTCTCCCAAGGTTTTTTCTCCATTCTATTCTTCATTCGTTTACTCCATTTTTTCTCCATTCTATTCTTCATTCGTTACGTCACCTGCCGGAGTTTTGGTTCCTTGCCGCTGTCGCCTATGGCTTGCTCAGTTGGGGAAACTTAACACTTAAAATTCATCAATTGTATTGATTCACCTGCTCTTTTGGGGCTTCTGTTCAGCCAAACAAACTTTGTTTATATTGTTTTTCCTGTAAAGCTGCTTTGAAACAATCTACATTGTAAAAAGCGCTATATAAATAAAGGTGACTTGACTTGACTTGACTTCAAGAGGTTGCAGGGAGCGTCAATTTTCACAAAATTGGATTTGCGTGACGCTTATCATTTGGTTCGCATTAGGGAGGGGAATGAATGGAAAACCACTTTTAATACCCCTAGGGCTTTCCAACGCCCCAGCGGTCTTCCAGGCACTCGTCAATGACGTGCTGCGAGACATGGTCGACCAATTCACATATGTCTACCTGGAAGACACAATGATTTTTTCCCCCGTCTCTCCAGGAACATGTACAGCACGTCCGACGAGTGCTTCAGAGGTTGCCAGTGAATGGGCTTTTTGTCAAGGCAGAGAAATGCGTGTTTCATGCACATTCTGTTCCTTTTCTAGGGTACATCATGTCGTCTGAGGGAGTATGCATGGATCCTGAAAAGGTCAAGGCTGTGGTGGATTGGCCAAGTCCAGATTCCCGTAAGGCCCTACAGAGGTTTCTGGGGTTTGCCAATTTCTACCGGCGTTTTATTCACAATTTCAGCCAACTAGCCGCAACTCTGATTGCCTTGACCTCCCCCAGAACTATGTTCAGATGGTCAGACACAGCCGAGGCTGTGTTTGCCATACTGAAGGGTTGCTTTGTTTCAGCCCCCATTCTCATTGTCCCTGACCCATCACGGCAGTTCATGGTGGAGGTCGACGCGTCAGAGGTGGGGGTAGGTGCAGTGTTATCCCAACATTCTTCCACAGACGACAAGATGCATCCTTGCACGTTTTTTTTCCAATCGGTTATCTCCTGCTCAATGTAATTACGACATTGGTAACTGAGAGTTGCTGGCAGTCAAGCTTGCATTGGAAGAGTGGCGTCACTGGTTAGAAGGGTCAGGGGTACCTTTTATCGTATGGACCGACCACAAGAACTTAGAATATATCAGAACCGCTAAAAGATTGAACTCCAGGCAGGCGCGGTGGGCACTTTTTTCGGTCGTTTTGAGTTTACTCTCTCGTACCGCCCGGGTTCCAAGAACATCAAACACGATTCTTTATCGCGCATTTTTGACCATTCCGAACGCCCATCTACTCCCGAGTCCATTTTACCAGAGACGTTAGTTGTCTCTACATTCACATGGGAGGTCGAATCGAAGGTCAAGACGGCCTTAGAAGGGGTAACGCCTTGGCCGGGTGCCCTCCGAATCGGTTATTTTTGCCGGAGGGATTACGGTCCATGGTCATTCAGTGGGGACATTGTTCTAATGTGGCTTGTCATCCAGGAGTTAAACGCACAGGATTCCTAGTCAAGCAATGATTCTGGTGGCCGCTTATGGCTCGTGACGTTCACAGTTTTGTTTTGGCTTGCTCAATTTGTGCCACTGGTAAGCCTTCCAATCGGTCCCCTGATGGGTTTCTTTAACCTGTCCCTCCGAGACCCTGGTCCCATATTTCGCTAGATTTTATCAACACCCTTCCGCTTTCTCAAGGAAACACGGTAGTTTTAACCGTGGTGGAATGATTCTCGAAGGCTGCTCATTTCATTCCCTTGCCCAAATTACCCTCAGCCAAGGAGACCGCATTGATAGTCATTGATCACGTCTTTCGCTTACATTGCCTCCCGACAGACGTGGTTTCCGACAGGGGACCCCAGTTTGTGTCCAAATTTTGGCAAGAGTTTTGTAAATTGTTGGGGGTGACTGTCAGTCTGTCCTCTGTGTTTCACCCCCAGAGCAATGACCAAACTGAGAGAGCCAACCATGATTTGGAAAGGACGTTGCGATTGTTTGGTCTCCAAGAATCCTTCCTCATGGAGTCAGCAACTCTTCATGGTGGAGTACGCCCACAACACGTTACCGGTGTCGTCCACGGGCCTATATCCGTTTGAATGTAGTGTAGGTTACCTGCCACCCATTTTTTTTCTAGTCTGCAGTCCGAGATCGCGATCCCCTCCACTCACGCTTTTGTCCAGAGGTGTCACTGCACTTGGACACTTGCACTTTCTACTAAGAACGAGTTTCTAATAAACTTGCTTCCAAATTTATTGGTCCGTTTACTATCACCAAGATCATTAGTCCGGTGACAGTCCACCTCAAACTCCCTCCAGCGTACAGGAGGATTCATCCCGCCTTATATGTATCAAAAATAAATCCCGTTTTTCGTTCTAGTATTAATCCGCCAGCCCCGGTTCCTCCACCGCCGCGACTTGTAGATGGGGAACCCACTTATTCGGTTAATCGTATTCTGGACTCTAGACGAAGGGGACGCGGATTCCAGTACTTGGTGACCTGGGAAAGTTACGGTCCGGAGGAGAGAAATTGGGTGCCTGCCAGAGACATTCTGGATCACTCCCTTATTGATGATTACAATCGACAGGAAATAGAGTCTGGGAAAGCCAGGGGGCATTCCTAGGAAGAGGGGGGTACTGTCACGGTTTATGAATGCATTGTTTCCTGCTTGTCTCGTGTCACTGTTATGTGTATGTGTGTGTCAGTGGGTGTGCTCCAAGCCACTTGGATAATCAGCGTCGTCAGCTGTCACTCATCATGGCACCAGCTGCAGCTCATTCACTCACCCTACATATACTCACTCACTTCTCATCTCCATTGTCAGATTGTTATTGATGTCTATGGTGTGTGTCCTACCTGCTCCTGTTTGGTGTTCAAGTCTCATGCTTCTAGTTCCTGTTCGGTGTCTTTGTGGATTTGTTGTCCGTCTGCATTTGTCATCACCTGCACTCATCACATCACCAACACACCTGATCATCTTAGTCCCTGCGCCATCCTTGATTCATCTCTGTGACTTTATTTCATAATTTTAAAATAAATCATTTTCACTTGCAATTGCTTCCTGTTATACATCATGACACAAACATTAGGACATAAACTACACAAACGACCCTACACACCTTCTTTTCCACATTCTCTGGTGATTGGTGTTTCTGCGCCAACAGAACTCAAATTACATGTTTAATCTTCATGTGGGATTATTCCAGCTGTTGTAGCGATTTGCCCACTGTCAGTGAATATGTTCATATTCATCAATGGTAGAATGTCCATGTCAATAATGCTTCATTGTGAATTCTGCCCCACCCATAAGACTTCCTCTTCATGCTTTTGCAGAGGAACTGATTTACTTTTGTTTTAATTATGTTGTAATTCCACCTCCAACTCCTTCAACTTCCAGAGTTTCATATGTGGTAGGTAGGTTCAGTGTCAGGGTTCTGTCAGTCAGTTTTGTTTTCTAGTGTGTTGGTTGACAGAACCCTGACACTGCTCTCTCTTTGTGTTGTGTGAGGGCGCATGATGTTTCATGCGCGCTCTTGTGTCCATGTGATTGTCGTCTGTGTCACGTGCGGTTGGTTGTCAGTGAATCACAGTAGTCATTAGCAAGGAGAAATCTTTGGTAACTGTGGTAACTGTACTGCTATTATTTGTTTGTGTACCGCATTGCAACTCGGCGTGCTAGTTTTTATCAAAACGGTTTTCTGCCTTGTGCGTTTTTGCCTTTTATTGCACTTTAAACGACGCTGTGTGGAGTTGTGGGGGTGGCATTTGGCTGTTTTCACCAAAACAGGATAATTATCTGCTACGTACACTGTTGCGGAAGCATTTCAGCATCCTCGTGTGAAGACAGACAAGAGTAAAGACGTTCGACTCTACCTACACGACTCCACCGAGCAACGACACCAGCAAGTCTGACTAGTATTTATTTTTCTTACTTTCACACTTCACTTCTTTCTCTGCTATCATGTGCTTTCGGTACATTCCTGTTGTCTCTCAACATCGCTCTGTAAACACTCGCCGAAGGTGGCGCAACATTAACAACCTGCATTCTGTTCCTTCCTCTAATGCACCTCTCTCCATCCCTTTAGGTCTCTGGAACTGTCAGTCATCAGTCAATAAAGCTACCTTTATCCCAGCCTTTGCTACTTAGTCTGCTCTTAATATCCTAGGTTTGACTGAGACATGGATTCGTCAAGAGGACTCAGCAACACCCGCTGCTCTCTCTAAAAACTTCTCTTTCTCCCACACTCCTCGCCAATCTGGGAGGTGTGGGGGCACAGGTCTCCTCATTTCTAACAGCTGGACATACTCTACTCATTCTTCTTTATGCATGTACAATTCGTTTGAATTTCATTCCATTACAGTTTCATCTCCTGCCGTGATCCACTTTGTTGTAATCTATCGCCCTCCAGGTCAGCTGGTCACCTTTATTGAGGAGATGGATATGCTGCTGTCCTCATTTCCTGAAGATGGCACTCCGCTGGTCGTCTTTGGCGACTTCAACATACGCTTGGAGAAGCCTGGCGCTACAGACGTCCTCTCTCTCCTAGCCTCATTTGATCTCAATCGACTCATCACCACAGGTACTCACAAGTCGGGCAATCAACTCGACTTGATCTACACACGCAACTGCACCACAGACAACACTCTAGTTAAACCACTGCATGTTTCTGACCATTCTTTCATTACATTTCACATGCATCTTACTAATTCTGCAACACCAACCCCTCTACCAGTCACTTTCTCTCTCCTTCTCATTTCTCCTCTATCGTCTCATCCTCTCTTCCCTCTCACAAACATTTATCAACTCTGGATGTGAATACTGCAACAGACACCTTATGTTCTACTCTAACGTCTTGTCTAGATAATATCTGCCCGCTTTCATCCAGGTCTCCGCGTGTTACTCCCTCTTACCCCTGGCTATTTGATGTTCTTCGTGAACACCGGACCAAGCTATGGGCAGATGAGAGAAAATGGCACAAGTCAAAGTACCCGTCTGATCTGAGTTTGTATAAATCTCTTCTCTACCTTTTCTACTGACGTCCACACTGCTAAATCTTTGCACTTCCACACCAAGATCAACAGCACTTCCAACATGCATGCACTTTTCAAAACATTCAACTCTCTCCTCTGTCCCCCTCCACCACCTCCCTCTATCACTATGACTACCAATGATTTTGCCCATTTCTTTATTAACAAAACTGCAACTATCAGTAGCCAGTTCTCACCTCCGCACACACACCGACATAACATACACTGACCTTTGTAACCAGAAACACACTCACAACCTTCTCTCCACTCACTGAGGTAGATGTATCTAAACTTCTCCTTTCCAGCCATCCAACTACCTGCCCTCTAGACCCAATCCCCTTGCACCTTCTACAAGCCATCTCTCCTTCAATCTTACCAGCACTCACTCACATCATCAACACATCACTTCACACGGGATCCTTCCCCATCGCATTCAAGCAGGCTTGGGTAACCCCAATGATAAAAAAACCCACATTAAACACATCACTCGTTGATAATTACAGACCTGTCTCTCTCCTACCATTCATATCAAAAACTCTTGAACGTGTTGTTTTTAACCAAGTATCTTCTTTATTCTCTCAGAATGACCGGTTGGACATCAACCAGTCTGGCTTCAAGAAAGGCCATTCAACCGAGACAGCACTACTATCTGTCACTGAAGCTCTAAGGAGTGCAAAAGCTGATTCAAAATCCTCAGTTCTCCTTCTTTTAGATCAGATTTTTTCAAAGTCTGTGACAGTGGGCCTCCCTTTTGACACAACCCACCCAACGCCGCCCCCCCCACCCCTGTATCTGTACTCGGGCTGGGCGGGGCATAACCCGGAAGTGGGTGGATTTTAACTCGGAAGTGGGCGGGGCTTTCTCCAGTATGTTATTTTTAACCATGCAATTGATACAGGTTGATCAGAAATTGTTATATTTATTGCTGATTAGAAAACTATTTACATGACAACATCAGCATTGAGCTTCAGATCAATGGTTTTGATCACAAACGAACTATATAGAGAACAAGTTTTGCAACAATTAATCCAACTCATGCGGTTGCAATTATGAAGAAAACTGTAATGAACAAGAGTTTTCATTTAAACATAACTCTCTTTTTTAACTTTTAATTTTTTTATGATCAGTGTAATTTTTATTTATTTATTTCCACACCAGGTATGCGTGTGTGTGAGTGAGTGAGAGAGAGAGAGACAGAGAGAGAGAGAGACAGAGAGAGAGGGGGGGGGGGACTGTGTGTTCAACGGATCAAATAGTCTGACGCTGTTTTTAAGATCTGCATTCCTTTATTTTGTATGAAAAACAGCAAGAAAGCATCAGACACTCAGTGCGCGAAGTTAAACAACTGAACAGAGCAGCAAACGGTTAAATAAACATCTCCGACAGGCAGAGACGCAACGCTAGTCGCATTCTATCAAGAACCACGTCTGAACAAAAACCCCACGTTTACCAGAACTATACTGGTTAATAAGTACTACAAACAAACCGAAAAAAAAAACGAACCTGAAGCTGAAGGAACCCTACACGTTAACGGAAGACGCGCAAAACTGAGTGATGAGAGAGAAAGACACCGTCTCAGTGTTCTGCACGTGAATAAGCAGGGCGGAGCCGCGCGAGACGAATTAAATCTGCATTTGTAGGGGAGGCGCACTGTGACTAGCCTATCACAGACACAGTCAGCTACCCAATGAGGATTTTATTCAATCCGAGCACAGATAATGACTCTTATTACTCGTATGATACTCGTACTTGGCAAAAGTGCTTTATCCGCTTTATATCGTTTCAGCCGGGTATCCGGCTCAACTCTAGTAAGTAGACTATCATTTTTTACAACTCTCCGCACCTCCCCTGGCATGCTCTGGCGCCCCCCAGGGGAGGTGCGCCCCACACTTTGAAAACCCCTGTGTTAGATCTTTCTGCGGTCTTTGACACTGTTAATCACCAAATCCTTTTATCTACCCTCTCGTAACTAGGCATCACCAGAACTCCCCTTCAGTGGTTTGAATCCTATGTCACGGATAGGTCCTTCAGGGTGGCATGGTGCGGGGGGGTCTCCAAAGAATGTCAACTGATCACCGGTGTTCCACAGGACTCAGTTCTTGGACCACTTCTCTTCTCCATGTACACCACATCACTAGGTCCCATCAAAGAGGCACGCGGTTTTGGCACGCCGATGAAACTCAGCTCTACATATCATTTCAACCAGATGATCCAACGGTGGCTGCGAGAATCATAAGCTGCCTAGCGGAAATCTTGACATGGATGAAACTGCATCATCTGCAGCTCAACCTGGCAAAGACGGAGCTTCTAGTCTTCCCTGCCGATCCAACCCGACAGCATGATTTCACTGCCCAGATCGGTGCTACCACGATTACCCCTTCAAGGTCTGCCAGAAATCTTTGAGTGATCTTTGAGGACCATCTGACCTTCAAGGATCACATTGCAAAAGATGGCTCGATCGTGCAGGTTTGCACTGTACAACATCAGGAGGATTAGGCCATTCCTAACTAAGCAAGCTACACAACTTCTGGTGCAGCCCATGGTCATTTCCAGACTACTGGAGTATTGCAACGCTCTTCTGGTTGGACTTCCTGCAAGTATGATCAAACCTCTGCAACTGATTCAGAACGCCACAGCTCATCTGGTCTTCAACCAACCGAAAAGGACACGTCACACCACTCTTCATCTCACTTCACTGGATCCCTCTTGCAGTACACATCAAATTCAAAGCACTGACTCTTGCATACAGAACTTACACAAACTCAGCACCTTCATACTTCGACTCACTGGTACAAATCTACACACCTACCAGAAACCTGCGGTCGATCAACGAGCGACGACTCGTGGTTCCATCACAGAGAGGAAAAAGAACAATCACAAGAACATTTTCATTCACCACCCCCGGTTGGTGGAATGACCTCCCTGCCCTCATCCGGAATGCAGATTCCTTATCTAAGTTTAAAAGACTACTATAACACATCTCTTCTATGAGCACCTAACATGACACACACTCAAAAAAAAAACCTCTTTCTTTCTCTATTCCCTATGCTTGCGCTACTTGTGTTCAGAATGTTTGAAACTTTGTATTGTAAGCGCTCCTATGAGTTTTTGTATCCTTTGGACAAATAGCTTCTATACTCAAATTGTAAGTCGCTTTGGATAAAAGCGTCTGCTAAATGAGTAAATGTAAATGTTGTCACCAACTGTGCGTCGTCTCGTCATCTTGTGAACATGTGGCAACTGTATTCGCTGCGTGTTCGTGTCTGTCAACGTGTGCCCCGCCCCCTTGTTACCTCATTTCCCAACAGTGTTGTCACTACCTTTCCTCTTGTGTATTATATATAGCCCTTTGTGTTTGCTGTCCGTTGTCGTGTCGTTATCTACCATGTCTCTCCATGGTCGTCCTGGTTTCCCTATTGGTTTGTACTTGTGCTTCCAAGCTCCCTGGTTTATGTTCAGTTGTTTTCTTAGTTATGTTTTCCCCCTCCTGGGTGTTTAATTTGTCTGCCTGTTTATTTATTTTCATTAAATCTTCCTTTTACCTGCATTTTGCATCCTCCCGTTAATGTATCGTGACATTCAGGCGTTATCGAAATGGCTGCTCCCATGTCAACTAGACAGCCACATGGATGGCTCCCTATTAATGCCTGAATGAAAAGTCGATTGTCACTTTTCTTACTCATACAGGGGGCCACTATTTCCTGTTGCGGACGCATAATTCCCTCCATGAGCTTGATGGACTTCTGCTTCAGTCCACATATTTCCTTGATGGGTACCATTGTTGCTGTTTTCACTGACCTGTTGAAATGAAGGACCTTTACCTTCTGCTCCTCCTCCTTTAGCCCAACAGCCTATTTTAAAGTGGCCAGGCTTTACTCAATCATGGCAAACCATGTTATGTTGAACTGATGCCACTTCTCTTCGATTTGGCTTATTTCCTTCACCCTTGTTTGATCTCATAGCCATCTATAGACTGCCAACCCATTGCACAATTTGGCCAAATGTTGATAAAGCGTGTTGGCATTTTGTGCTAAATCCATCAATACGTATGTCAGTGAATTCTTAGCAAAGAATTGCATGATATGCATATGTCAGTACATCATCTCTGTCTGGATCTTTTTTTTAGCACAGAGAGCCCATCTCTCGTAAGCATTCCATTTATGCAGTGCGTATTCATCTGGATATTCATCGTCATAACCAGGCTATGTCATATGATATAACAAAGAGGTACTAAAAAAACACGACATTTTTTGCCATAATACCTTGAATTTTAGGGGCATTCTAATTGCATTCTATAGTCTCTAACATTGCCCTTAGCCAGTGCCCTGCATAATATGCTTCACCAATCAACTATATGGGATGTAAGATGATCAACGTAGGTCTGGGGCAGATACATTAAATCATTTCAACACGTCATAATTTCAGAAGTAATGATTTAAGCTAATGTGTTAAATTGAATGTGGATTGAGAGTGAGTAAATTATGACAGATTTGGGCTTTACTTACTTTTAAGCTTACTTTTTAAAACAACTATGACTGTCAATCCCAAAAATTTGACAGCTTTTAAGCATTCACACTCAGGCCTTAAAAAATAATAATAATCAATCTTTTCACTCCAAGCATAGTCAGTTTTGAATTGTTGTCACAGAGACGAACTCCGTGATTCCCTCCTCTGGCCATCGGAGGTCGCCATCACCCGAATACTAACACACACACACTCATACATATAAACACTACATTTCCCAGAAGCCCGTACCTTGGACTAATCAACATCTCAGCTGTCCCTCATTCCCAGAGACTATATAAGCCTGGTTATCCAGCATCTCAGTGCGAAGTCTTGTTGAGCCCCGGTGAACATTTCTGAGCGGTATTTCTCTTGCCTGTTTATCTGTTACCGTTACTGCTGTCTACCCGTTTTTGAACCTGTCTGCCTGCCTATTGACCCCTGCCTGGAATTACGATCTGTGAGTGTTTTCTGCCTGCCTGTTACTTTGTCTCTGATTCTGCCTGCCCTATTGTCCCTGTTTGCTCCTGTTTGACCTTGCCTGTACGACCACCCTTGATATCTTATTAAAGCACGCAAATGGATCCTAGTCTGAGTGATGAATCATTACAATTGTCCATCTGTAAAATTATTTTCAAAAACAGTTTAATTACAAAAAACTGGTTAAAATCTCTGTTTTTTACAGGTTTTTTTTTTTTTGTGGGTATTTGTTGTTTTTCGGGGAAAGTATTACATTACCAATATTAAAACTTTTACCTGTCTCACAACAGCCACCAGATAGAGTGCAACGACTCTGTCTGCAAAGATGAACATTTTAAAAGATTTATAAATGTGCCTCTAGGATAAATATTTGAAGCTCAGATTCATGAACTCTGGGGATTTTTGGAGGCTTCCCCCATTTTTCAGTTATTATGTGACTGAACTGGCACCCCAGGTGCCTCTGAGATATCATTTTACAGATTTTAAAAATTGCTTCATCTGCTTTGCACCAGCACTTCACAAACACCAAAAGAAAAAAAGCTAAATGTGTGTATTTATTGAAAGGGCTCCACTGAGTTCATCTCAGAACGAGTCCACCACAGTTTTTACACTGACTATCTGATCTATCTATTACATACAAAAAATTCCCTGCATTTTCTCATTCAAACAATCCTTTCCTGTCAAAGTGGACAGCTCTTGGCCAGAATAAGATCGCATAAACCAGACTTTATGCTGATATTCAAAATTGCTTGTAAACTATAGAAGAGATTATTTTCTCTTAAAATGGGAAAACTCTAATACCTCACATTTCTGCTTTCACTTGCAAAACTTGTATGTGTTGTTACCTGATGTTAATGATTTCAAATGTATGACAAATATTTTCAAACCCTGGTCAACCTGTAATGTAACACAAACAAATTTAATTATTTCAGTTTTCAAGTAATCGCAGTGTTTCAGACGTGAGGTTGTACCGTATATTTCACCCTTCTCTCCAGTGTTGACATAGTTTAATGAAACTCGTTCCATCTCTTGTCTCCCCTGCAGCGATAGATTAAATGTCACAGGGCTTCTTGTAGGACAAAATTCTGCCATTACTCTCCTCAGCTGAGTATATCAGCACCTGTTCACCTTCACACGAGCGCTTCTGATATATTTCTAATCCTGCTATGAGTGATAGAATAACAATAAAGTTTGCTCTAATAGTCACACTCCAGTGAGGACGTCTTTGTGTCCTTCACTCCTGTCTGATCTGCTTACAGACGGTCACACACAAAGTACAAAGGACTGTCAGCCAGTGGACATTCAATTAGAAACAATTTTAAAAATGCCACTGAATTGCAGGCGAGAATGAAATCATGGTGTTCAGTGAAATAGAAGCTTAATATTTAAACAGTTTTAAAACATATTGTTTCACAATGGATAACTAATAAATCACACACTTACAAACAATCAATGTATTTTTAGAAATCAGTGATTCAGTGAGAAACCTTGAAACCCTGAAACCTTGAAACCTTGTCGGCTAATTTGGTGATCAATGTGATGTATATTCAAGTGAATCTGCTTCTCAATGTGCGAAATGTGGAGCGGGACTTGATAATGTCCATTGGGAATTGACTGGATTGTTGGATCTTTGTGGTTTGCTATTCATGTGATCTCAATTAACAGACAGGCTGTCCCACCCTCAAGCCAGTAAACACATCATCAGAGAGGTCACTGCTAGTTATTTGATCAAAGATTTCAAGGGTAATAAAAAGAAAAGGCATCTACTGTTTGGACTAAATTATGCTCTTTACAAGTGAAGTGGTATTTAAACTATATAGATATTTAAACTATGTATACTATATAAAGCAGTTCTTTGCAACAAGTGCAAATACTTGTTAGAAGATAGTTATACTTATATTTAGTTGCAGATATTATTTGCACCTCAGTATTTTTGTACAATGGGATGCAATAATAAAATAGATTGTAAATGATGATTAATAAATAATTAATAATGATTAATTATGGATGACTATTACATAACATTAAAATGGTATTTAGAGTTACAGACTGTTATAGAAGTCATGAGAAATCAGTGGTCCTGTGAGAAACATGCTCATTTGATCTCAGAGATTCATGTATTTGACGCTACATAGAACGCAGAAGCTCTCACATGCAAGTAGCAATATTTGTCTTTTACTTTTACTTATGTCCCTTTTACTGGCATAAGGCTTCGTCATGTCTGACCTCTCCAATCGTTTTATGCTAATCCATACATTGGTATGATACACAAATAGAAGAAATAATCATAAGAGAATACTGTATATGGATATTTGTCCATATATTCACAGAACATATTTGTCACTGGAGGCAGAAGTCAGAACATAAAAATAAATGAAACATGTATAAATATAATGGTAAAATTATGAAGAAACAGACATGATAATATAAATTTGGTCTTGTCTGCATTATTGCATCAGTTTTCACTCAAGCAGCGGTTCACCGGTATTAAGATACGTTTTGGTCTATCAGATCAAAAGTGGATGAAGTTTGTTGCTCTCTGTGTGGTTTTCTGTTGTCTCCATGCAGGTTCATATGTAAATTGCTCAAGCTAATTTTATCCATTAGAAAAACACATATTTTCCAGTCCATATGCCCTCCCCTCAAAAAAATAAGTACAGATGTAGTTGAAAGTGGACAGAAGAGACTGTTCAAAACACCAGGTGTAAACGGCATGTGTCTCCCTCGTCTATTTGTGATCCAATCGACCAAATCATTAACATTTAATATCAGGTGTAAATAGAGCCTTAGATGTGATAACATTAATCAAGCACACGTGAAAGCAGCACAATGTAAACAGATCATGCACGTATTAAATAATCTGACAGAATGTTGATAAAGGTATTTAGGGAAAACATAGTGTTGACTGAGTTTAGATCTGTTCCCCACACCTCTGGTCTACATCTGTGATGTGTTTACTGGTTGGATAAGAGGCTTCATTCATCATTTTGCAGCAAGTTTTTTAATCGTCTCTAATGACCCAGGTCATGTACCAGCATCAGAGACAGAGCATCAGGAAACACAGAGGTCTTACCTGACATCACCTCACAGAGACCTGAGATTCTCTGATGGGCATCACTTTTAAGTGAATTCCCCACAGGCCTGATGTCTACAGCATTTGTAAACATCCATGCACCTGTTGTCTGGGACTAAAAGGGGTTTTATTGGTTGACATCCTTCAAGAATCATGAATTATTTAGGAAAGTCTGCTGTAAAGATCTCACCCTTCAGCATGCAGCTGCCTACTTGAGACGTCCCTGTGAAAATACACCTCTGGTGCTTCTCATTAAGTGGAAGTGCCGACTGTGGGATGTGGAGAAGGAAATCTAATGGACAGACACTTTCTAACATGACCCACATGATGTATTTCCTGCCTACCAACCTTACACAGACAGAAAACTGCATTTTTGAGATATACACATTTGTAGCTAACATTTGAAAGGGATTGTTTACTCAACTTTGAAATTCTAATTATTATTATTTATTCACTTTCATGTAGTTACAAACCAACAACTTTCTTTCTCTGTGTAACAGAAAAGAAGTACCTGGTGAGCAGGGGCTGTCAAGCTTAAAATATATATACAAATAGTCAATATTAATAGTCTTAGTCTTAAGATCTTTGTTCTTTGTATGTGGAACAGACCAATTAAAGTCATTATTAGCTGCAAATCTTCCCCTCTGCTGCAGCTCTTTAATCACATTTAAATATTTATTTAACACAGTTATTTTGTTAGGTTGTTAGGTTTGCATGAGTGTCTGAACTTTTCATTTAACTGAATTAAAAGATATTGCAGAACTTCCAGGGGTGAAACATCCTTTTCCTCGTATGAATTACTGCTATTCATGTCCAATCATGTGAAAGTGACAGAGCCATTATACCTGCACATAATCGGTGACAAACGTGTCTGAATCAGCTGGATAAACAAAGCGTTCGGTGTAAACTTCTGACATGAGATATGTGAAGTTAATTGCTTGTGAAAATGCTTTATCAAAGCACACATTGTCGGGTGTTGTCAGCTTTATAGTGAACGTGTCTGTGCGTATAATGAACTTTCTTCACAGACCTTAAACGTTCATGGTAAGGCACAAAAAAACGTTTTATTGATTAAAGTTCCCTCTAGCAGCACAGCATCCCACAGGTCCTGTATGCAGAGGCAGGACACACCGTCCTGATCACACAGACCTTTTTTTAAATCACAGAGCAGTCACTCATGCAAACAGGACTTTCTCTTTGCTAAGTCAAGCAGCAAATGTTCAGCTTTGATACATTTTCAATTTTCCACTTCCTATCTTCTATTTATGGCATGCATAAATCATAAGTGAGCCGTGTTACTTTCCAAAAACGTCAGATATGAAATAGCACACGCACACAGGGAATTAAAACACACTAAAATACAGTAATGATATCTGCTTTTACATTCTGCAGCAGCAGGGCGGCCGCTAGTTACCAATTGAACTGTTCAACATTTAACTGCTCATAAATATAGAAAATTTCCCTTTGATATTAAACTTTTACTGCAGATTTAAATGTGACTTTATAAACAAGTGACATCACAGTCATGATAAATTAATATTAAGTAAAAGATCTTGAGAACTTTTTTGGAGATTGACAGCCTCAGTAACTTTCATTGTACAGAAATATGCAGCATGGACATTCTGCGAAAGGTTCTGCATTCTGCTATAATTATTTTTAGCTAAACTGTGAACTGTCCCTTAACTGAACCTTGGTAAATTATAAACAGCACAATTGCACTATAATTGCACTCTTTAAGGGTGCGTTCATAAGTGCGAATGCTGCCATCTGAACCTTGCTGCGCACCAAACAAGCAGACCGACACTTCTGAAAAGATGGGTCTCAGTCCACCACCATATGAACTCTACTGCGGTTTGAATGATAAAGAATGCAACACTGACAAAAAACATGTAAACGGACGAATGATGAGGCTCTAAAAAAAACTCTTTTTTGTTCTCGTCATAGTCATGATGTTGCCCATCACAGTTTGGTACAGGCATCAGAACTGTGTCTCTTCTCACCAGATCTTCGTTTGTGTGTGTGTGACGGAGGGATTGAATTACCAAATGTACCAAGCAAACCAAACTACAAGTGGGTTCACTCAAAGTGACTGTTCAATTCATTCTTAACACTGAATTGAGTTTATCTGCATTGCTATAGATGGCCCTGACTAACACAAACACAAGCTTGAGGCCTGTAGAGCTCAAGATAAATGAGAGCAGGGAGATGTGCAGTAATATTCACTCAGATCACTCAGATGACACTGAGGTCTTAAAAATCTGCCACCAGATGTTGAAATGTGCTGCTCAAATGAGACCTTACATATGCATACAGAGAATTTTATATGTCTATCAGGAAATATGAATCAGATCCTAAAGTGGTTTTTACTGCTCTTTGGAGATTAATAAAACAAGCTTAAAGCTTGAGAGAAACTTCGGACTCTGATAACAGACAATGGAACAGGATTTCCTAGAGAGAGAAAAAGAATAGATCTATAAATAGATTCTCATATGTGATTTAAGTTTTACAGTCATTTGTTTTCTTTAAAGTGGAGATCAAAATAAATGCTACATTTTAAGCTACATTATCTTTCTATCTGAGCAGAAAAAAAATCTTGGTCTACTACAGCATTAAACTAAAGCCCGCCGTCAATCACGGAAATAAAAAAGGGGAAATAGTAATTTAGTTTAAAACATTATTTAACAGCAAAAATCTAAATCATTTAGATCTGTGGAGTTTATTCATGTTCAATTTGACTCTACTGACATTCAAACAGCTTTAGGTTAAAAGAGTGTCAATGCTGTTTATAAATAAAATGTAGTATTTGAAAAAAGTGGAGATGTAATTAACACACCTGCACATAATCGACTATTTTAGTGAAATACTGTCACACCTGTTACACCAGAATAGATGGAATTTGGAAATAAATCTAACATTACAGTATGTCATTTTCTGCTAACATTGCACCAGTCTGTGCAAGCATTGCTGTCCGTGGTGGTCATGCTGTTCTGTTAGCATGAGATAATGGAAATAATCCACTCAAAACAAAGGATTTAATTAGAAAAAGAAAGGGCACATTGTCAGCTTGGTGTGGATGAGTCAGTTATTTAATCCTAATTGGTGTTTCATTCTTCAGATATTATGTAGCCAACAGCTGTGGAAAAAAATTGTTGTAGCAAAGGGCTTTATGAAATATAAAGCTTTTCATGCAGTTCTGTCCCCCAGCTAAAGTCTGACTCTACAAAAACTGCTTTCAAGCCAGTTTTCAGGTTCAGGTTCCTGATATTTCTCCAGCCCTTGTCGAGAAAGAATCATCATTTATATTCAGTTCTAATAAGATCAAACAAGAATACCCTAAATAATAAGAAAAAAATTGTTTGCTTTATTTATTCAAATTTTAAAAATTTAAATAAAATTTCAAAACCTCTTTATTTATTCAAAGTTTCCTTTCAGGGAACTCGAGCTGCGTCAAAGCGCTAGGGGAAATAGCCTTGCTTCAGTCACGTGAAGATCTGTGCAACCAATGAGAGACAAATGTGTGTGAATGCGTCACTGCCACCGACGTCATGAGGAAGAGCATAAAGCGCGTCCGGAAGCGCCAACTCTGAATGTCTTCAGCGTGCTGTGTCTGTGTGAGAGTGATTTTGAGACTAAGATACCGTATTTTCCGCACCATAGGGCGCACCGGATTATAAGGTGCGGTCTCAAATGTCGCTCTAGTTTTGTATTTAGTCCGTACACAAGGCGCACCGCATTATAAGGCGCACGGTAAAACATATGGTCTACAAAAAGGTAATGGAAGCAAAACAGTGAGTTTTACTGAACTTTATTCTACTGTATAACAATACACTCACATTGTTTTAATCAATCAAAGTCATCATCTTCTGTGTCTGAATTGAACAGCTTGGCAATTTTCCTGGTGTCTTGATTAGACAGAAGCACATGGCAGTGAGCAGCACCTGGAAGATGCAGCTTTCCTGTAGAGCGACTCTACATATGAGTATTCCAAGATATGAGCAAGCCTTCAGGCAGATTTTTGTTTCCATATAGGAGTAAATATTAGAGTACTGAGGCCGACGCCGACACTCCTTCACTTCATGTTTTCACTGACTTGTACAAGTCATCCGCGAATACGGTAGATATTTTTCTCTCTATTTTGTGCATTATTCTTCATAATAGCGACGAATTCTAAGAAAGTAAGTAGTAAGGATGGTAGTGAAAAGAAGAAACGCATGATGACAATGGAAATGAAGCATGAAATTGTGGATAAATATGAGCGCGGTGCCGCGTGAGAGATCTAGCACGCACTTATGATCTCAGTAGGCCTACATCCACGATATGTACCATCCTAAAGCAGAACGATGTTATCAAGAATGTAAATCCTTCCAAGGGCATGAGGATTATATTGAAGTTGTGTTCGAATATAAATGATGAGATGGAGAGGCTTCTGCTGTTGTGGATAAAGGAGAAGCAGATGTCCCTCCACAGATATTTCGTCAAAAGGTCTGCGCCAAGTGAAAGTGAAAGTTAGGGTAATCAGGCGAAAAAAGGTAAGTAAAGTGATCAAAAGTAACAAATACAAATCGAAAAAAATCAAAACAACAATATAAAATAGAAAAGTTAAAAAAAAAAAAAAACGAAAGCTAAGTTCAGTTATGCTTAGTTCCTGCTATTCAAGAAAATGACAGTTTTTACTAAACGAAAAAAGCATGAAAAGTGATCAAAAATAAAGAATACAAATCGAAAAAAATCAAAACAATGATATAAAATAGAAAAGTTAAAAAAACGAAAGCTAAGTTCAGTTATGCTTAGTTCCTGCTATTCAAGAAAATGACAGTTTTTACTAAACGAAAAAAGCATGAAAAGTGATCAAAAATAAAGAATACAAATCGAAAAAAATTAAAACAATGATATAAGATAGAAAAGTATTTAAAAAAAACGAAAGCTAAGTTCAGTTATGCTTAATTCCTGCTATTCAAGAAAATCAACAGTTTTGCTGGTGTCTTTATCTCTCATCCTGACAAAGCTCAGGAAGTTTACAGTTTCAATCCATCTCACATCCTTTATACACATTATTTTGTTTTCTTTGTATTAATTTAAGTACTCAAAACCTGTGCTCGTTCAGCGGGGTAAAGTTAGTTTTGTTTTCGATATGTCACACATTCAAGGATAAATGGCAATAACTCCAAAACGACTCGCAACAAAAAAAAATCTTAACAACCTTATCACAAAACGGAAATATATCTTAATGTTTCACAAGCTTCCATTTCATTTTTTGGCAGTATATAACCAGCACTGAGCCGTAAAGCCCGTCTAAATGCGAGTTTCGCCGGGAAAGCTTGCTCTTTGATGAGCTGTGTATGGGACCGTGGGAAAAGTGCAAGTTCTTTTCGATTTCTGCTATAATTTAAGTGTGTGTAGACATGAGACCAGTGGCATTCATTAAAGGGACAGAGTGGACAACGTTTAAACCTGTCTTTTCAAAAAGTGAATTGCATGTCCAAATTTACCTTTCTTTTACCAATAGCTTTCTCCATAAGAAAATTGCACTTTTCCCACGGTCCCTTAATCACATCTCGGCAAAGAGACAAGCTTTTCAGGTGAAACTCATATTCAGACGGGTTTTACGGCTCCTTGCTCATTATATCTAGCGGAAATAACGAAAAAGAAGCTTGTGAAACATTAAGACATATGTATCCATAAGTATACATTGTTAAGATTTTTTTGTTGAGTGAGTCCTTTTAGAGTTATTGCCATTTTATGCTGAATGTGTGAGGAATATAAAAAACAAAACTAACTTTACCCCGCTTGTGCGTTCTGGTGGTTTGCTGTTGAAAACATGGATTGATAAAGGAATATGCTCCAGGAAGCGCAGAGTGACAGGGAGTCAGATTTCAGGAGGTAAGCTTATGGTATTACATAATGTTCTGTGATTGGTTTATCACTGTGTCAGTGTGAAATGGTCCGACAGTCAATCAAGCTGAGCGCTTATCAAAATCACCCAAAAACAATTTTATAGATTTTGGAACTCAGTCCATATATAAGGCGGACTATAAGGGGCACGTCCGATTTTTGAACAAAATCACGTCTTTTGGGTGCGCCTTATAGTGCGGAAAATACGGTAGTTTAAAAATCAGGGAATATGAGTGTGAAAAGTGTGGCGAATGAACAGAGTTTCATACCATGTGTTTATCCTTGTCCACATTTTATAACGGGCAAGGATACACGTTATGTGTGTTATCTGTTTGGGAGTGGAGCATGCGCGGTCGGCACTTGAGAATGCCGGCTGTAAGGACTGCGAGAAGTTCTCCTTGCATGCACTCCACTCCCGGCTGGCGGTCTGTAACGAGGCCGCTCAGGCCAGTGTTCCCTGCGGTTCGGGACCTGCAGCAGCCGAGGCTTTGCGGCGCTCTCAGTCCTGGGGATCACAAATGGATATCGCTGAGGCAGCTGGGGTGGGTCCTCCCTTACCTCAGCCCTCACGAGATCAAGCGGGTCCCAGTCACAAGCACTCCCCTAGAGATGTTCGTGCTGTGACTCCAACACTAGCTTTATCACTTTATCAACACTGCCGCTCTAGGTGGAGCAGACAGCGACACTCAGCTCTTAGAGCAGCCGAGCCCAGGACTCTATTATCAGAAATATTAGCAGCAGGGATACAACTACATGCTGCCTTCCACAAGCAACAGTTTCTGATGTAAACAGGGAACTTAAGAGCATTCTGATGAAATATAAAACTGCAAACCGACTGATCATCCATGTGGGAAAGAATGATATTCGGAAGGAGCAGTCAGAACTCCTTAAAAGGGATTTCAATGAACTTTTTGAAATGCTCAGAAGTCTAAAAGTTCAGTCATTCATCAGTGGACCACTCCCAACAAGAGGAACAAATAGATTTACACGTTTGCTTGGTCTAAATACATGGCTGCAAAAAACCTGCAACTTAAAGGGACTGAATTTCATCGACAACTTCAATCTGTTCTGGAGTCAGAGACAGTTGTTCACACATGATGGCCTGCACCCAAACAAACTGGGCTCAAGAGTGCTAAACGACAATATCTACTTCTCCCTCCATCATCCTTCAGCAGTGTGTGCAAATCCACTTAATCTGAATGGCACAAACACACCTGGACAGAGTACAGCTGACCACAGGACTTAATTTCAGCACCTGAATGGACATGTGGCTGACACATCCCACAAGGACAGCGATAACACCACGCAGCCACAACAACCACTGTTCACGGACACGATCCCGACTGAGCCCTGCCCAGAGAGCTCACCGATAGACAGTGACGTGTTAGAACTGCTCCAAGTTTCAGCAGCCAAGGACGACTTTTGGGAAAACAGCCAGGGAAGCCAGGAAAACATATTACAGCCTCCAGTAACACCAGAGCAACAGCCTCTCTCACCGGATACGTTATCCCTCTCCCCAGCATCCCCTCTGCTGTGTTTCTCTGAGAAAATGGAGGAACTGGTGTATGCTGGAACCAAACTCGCCCACTCTTTTGCTGCCAGCCCCTAGACATCAACAAAAAAGCGGCGAGCTCCACAACCACCAAAGCCTGTAGGCCCAGCTCCCATTCCTCCTGCGAGAGCTCTTCCACAACGCCAGGGCCCTCACCCTCCTCCATCTGTTCTAGGTGAACCAAAAACAACTGATAAAAGCTCTCAGTGATGTGTGTCGGGTCCCCGCTATGATAACAGTGACTTTGTCAAATGTTTACAGAACAAGCGGGAACCCAGTGTGAAACATGGCTTGAAAACAGTTGCAGTTCAACAATCCTGAATGAAACAGCCCCTCCTAACTTTACTTTTATGAGTGTCTGCAGAGCTGTTAGGAGAGGTGGAGGTGAAGCTGCTCTATTTAAAGATGTCTATCAATGCAAGCAAGTGTCATTTGGTGATTACTTGTCTTTTGAATATTTGGGTATTGTGTTAAAAGGTGCTCCTCGCATTCTACTTTTAGTCATTTACAGGCCTCCAAAATACTCTCCAGCCTTTGTGGAGGACTTTACAGAACTGTTTTCAGCAACTTCCTCAGAGTTTGACTGTTTTGCTATTACTGGCGACTTTAACATCCACATAGAAAATGCAGAATCCAAAATGGCAAAAGAAATTCTAACAGTTTTGAATACTTTTGATCTGACTCAGCATGTACATAGACCCACACACAATCGAGGACATACACTGGATTTAATTATCAGTAAGGGTCTAAACATCTCATCCATTGTCATTAAGGATGTAGCTCTATCAGATCATTTCTGTATTTTCTTTGATATATTGATCTCTCCGACTGTTGAAGCTAGATCTATCTCGGTCAAAAAGCGATGCTTAAATGAGAATACTAGTGCTCTGCTTATGAAGGCTATATCTTTAACACCAAGCATATCTGCAGACTCTGTTGATTTTCTTCTTGATTCTTTTAACTCAAAAGTCCAGAATGTTATTGATAACATTGCTCCTGTGAAAGTCAGGAAGAAGAGTGGGAGACAAAAAGCACCCTGGAGAAATTCAACAGCAGTGCAAAATATGAAAAGACAATGCAGAAAAGCTGAGCGCATGTGGCGAAAGACAAATCTTGAAATCCACTATAACATCTATAAAGATAACCTTCATGCTTTCAATGTGGAACTAGGCAAAGCTAGACAGACCTTCTTCTCAAATATTATAAACAGAAACTTAAACAACACCCGCACTCTTTTTGCTACTGTAGAGAGACTAACAAATCCTCCAAGTCAGATTCCCAGTGAAATGCTCTCAGACAGCAAATGCTGTGAGTTTGCTTCCTTCTTCTCTGAGAAAATAAATAATATCAGAAAGGCGATCAGCACATCCTTGAGCTGCACTGGGGTAAAACAGATCAGACCACAACCTCAGAAAGTAGCTATTATGTCTGTTTTCGAAGCAATTGATGGAATTTTTTTGGAAGAAACAGTACAGCACCTTAAAACATCAACCTGCGCCCTTGACATACTTCCCACATCTTTTTTCAAAAGCGTGTTTAACTGTTTAGAAGCAGAAATCCTAGAAGTGGTAAATGCCTCACTTCTTTCTGGGACTTTTCCAAAATCCCTAAAAACTGCAGTTGTTAAGCCCCTTCTGAAAAAGAGCAATCTGGACAACATCATATTGAGCAATTACAGACCAATCTCAAATCTACCTTTCATTGGCAAGATCATTGAAAAAGTTGTTTTCAATCAGCTGAACAGGTTCTTAAGCTTGAATGGATACTTTGGCAACTTTCATTCTGGTTTCCGACCACATCACAGCACAGAGACAGCACTCATAAAGATAATAAATGATATTCGTCTTAACACAGATTCAGGTCAATTATCAGTGCTGGTTTTACTCGACCTCAGTGCTGCGTTTGACACTATAGATCACAACATTCTCCTTGACAGGCTGGAAAACTGGGTTGGGCTTTCTGAGATGGTTCTTAAATGGTTCAGGTCATACTTAGAAGGGAGAGGTTATTATGTGAGTATCGGTGACCATAAGTCTGAGTGGACATCCATGACATGCGGAGTCCCTCAAGGTTCAATACTTGCACCCCTCCTGTTCAACTTATATATGCTGCCACTGAGCCAAATAATGAGAAAGAATCAAATTGCATATCACAGCTATGCAGATGACACCCAGATTTACCTCGCGTTATCACCTAATGATTACAGCCCCATTGACTCCCTGTGTAAATGCATTGATGAAATTAAAAACTGGATGTGCCTAAACTTCCTTCAGTTAAACAAAGACAAAACTGAAGTCATTGCATTTGGAAACAAAGATGAAGTTCTCAAAGTGAACGCATACCTTCACTCTAGGGGTCAAACAACTTAAAATCAGGTCAGGAATATTGGTGTGATTTTGGAGTCAGACCTGAGTTTCAGTAGCCATGTAAAAACAATAACTAAATCAGCATATTATCATCTCAAAAATATTGCAAGACATAGATGCTTTGTCTCCAATCAAGACTTAGAGAAACTTGTTCATGCTTTCATCACCAGCAGGGTGGATTATTGTAATGGGCTCCTCACTGGCCTTCCCAAAAAGACCATAAGACAGCTGCAGCTTGTACAGAACGCTGCTGCCAGGATTCTGAGCAGAACCAGAAAATATGAACACATCACACCAGTCCTTAGGTCCTTGCACTGGTTTCCAGTTACATTTAGAATTAATTTTAAAGTACTGTTACTTGTTTATAAATCACTCAATGGCCTAGGACCTCAATACATTGCAGATATGATCATAGAATATAAACCTAACAGATCACTAAGATCATCAGGATCAAGTCACTTAGTAATACCCAGGGTTCACTCAAAGCAAGGAGATTCTGCTTTTAGCTGTTACGCCAGCCGCAGCTGGAACCAGCTTCCAGAAGAGATCAGGTGTGCTCCAACAGTAGCCACATTCAAATCAAGACTCAAAACACATCTTTTTACCTATGCATTTGCAGATTGAGCACTGTGCACTGTGTCCGAACTGTTTGCATTTTATTTTATACGTATTATCTTTTTATTCTTTTAATCATTTTTAATGTTTTATTTTTATCATTCTTCTTTATGTAAAGCACTTTGAATTACCATTGTGTATGAAATGTGCTATACAAATAAACTTGCCTTGCCTTGCCTTGCCCATCAAGTTCAGGAAGTGAGATGGATCTAGCTAGTGTTGACCCGGTCGAGGAGGTTTCGCCACCCTCCTCGCCGGCGTTTGAGGAGTTAGTTGAGGTTGTGGCGTGAGCGGTCTCTCGTCTGGAGATTGATTGGCCGGCGGAGACCAGGAACGCTCGTCCTAGAAAAAGTATTTTAGACAAGCGTTACCTGCCTGCTCGCGTCACTCCCCCGCGCCGAGCTATGCCCTTTCTACCCGATTTACATGCTGAGGTATCTAGATCTTGGAGAAAGCCAGCCTCCGAAAAGTCAAGTCAAGTCACCTTTATTTATATAGCGCTTTTTACAATGTAGATTGTTTCAAAGCAGCTTTACAGTGGTCACAGAAAAGACAATATAAACAAAGTTTGTTTGGCTGAACAGCAGCTCCAAAAGAGCAGGCGAATCAATACAATTGATGAACTTTAAGTGTTAAGTTTCCCCAACTGAGCAAGCCATAGGCGACAGCGGCAAGGAACCAAAACTCCGGCAGGTGACGTAACGAATGAAGAATAGAATGGAGAAAAAACCTTGGGAGAAACCAGGCTCAGTCGGGGGACCAGTTCTCCTCTGGCCAAAGCCAAACAGTACATGATTATTATATTGACAACAATTCAAGTCCAATATGAAGTCCAATTTGGTCCGGTTGGAGATGGGTTCATGATCGTCACAGGGGAGGGTCTAGTAGAGTCACGGTCTCCGCAGACACTTCAGGGTAGTGCTGTGCTCGTGTCCAGGTCCTTCATCTGATCTGGATACGGCTGACCACGGTAACCTCGGAATAAACAGAGACCAATATCAGCGTAGATGCCATTCTTCTTCTGATGTATCGAGTACATCAGGTGTTATGGGAATGTTCTCGGTTCCGGCTTATCTAAATTATGCAGCCTAACAATCATTTTACATGATTTGGATTAAAATGTATGTATAATGTGTTATGTGTATGCCAGGTTGAAAAGATGTGTTTTTAGTCTAGATTTAAACTGACAGAGTGTGTCTGCTTCCCGAACTGTAATAGGAAGACTGTTCCAGAGTTTAGGAGCTAAATAGGAAAAGGATCGACCGCCAGCAGTTGACTTTGATATTCTAGGTATTATAAGCTGGTCAGTATTTTGAGATCGCAATAGACGTGAAGGATTATAATGTGTTAAGAGATCGCTCAAGTACTGGGGAGCTAAACCATTTAATGCTTTGTAAGTAATTAGCAAGATTTTAAAATGTATTCGGTGATTAATAGGAAGCCAGTGCAGGTTTGACAGAACTGGGCTAATATGCTCATATTTCCTGGTTCTAGTAAGAACTCGAGCTGCTGCATTTTGGACCAGCTGGAATTTGTTTATTAAGCGTGCAGGGCAACCACCTAGTAGAGCATTACAATAATCTAGCCTTGAACTCATGAACGCATGAACTAACTTTTCCGCATTTGTCTTAGAGAGCATGTCGCAATTTAGATATATTTTTAAGATGGAAGAATGCCGTTTTACAGATGCTAGAAACATGGCTTTCAAATGAAAGATTGGTATCAAAGAACACACCCAGGTTTCTAACTGATGACGAAGACTTGACAGAGCAGCCATCGAGTGTTAGGCAGTAGTCTAGATTATTACGCGCTGAACTTTTTGGTCTAATAATTAGAATCTCTGTTTTTTCAGAATTAAGCAGTAGAAAGTTATTAGTCATCCAATTTTTTATATCGGTTATGCATTCTGTTAATTTAGTGAATTTGTTTGTTTCATCCGGATGAGAAGAAATATAGAGCTGAGTATCATCAGCGTAACAATGAAAGCTAATGCCATGCTTCCTAATAACTGCACCCAAAGGAAGTGAGATGGATCTAGCTAGTGTTGACCCGGTCAACACCAAGGTTCATACACCAAACAGTGCGATGTATACCAATCTTGTAGGGGCTCAAGGTCATTGTTATGGGGGGATGCAGAAAGTGGACGAGGCTGTTGCGAGTTACCTCGTGCCCCAGTCTGCGTCCTCCATTAAAGCTCCGGCGCTCCCCTCCAAGCCGATGCGCGTCACGTCGTCTTTGGTGGGGAAAGCATACTCAGCTTCTAGTCAGGCCGCAGCGTGCCTACACACCACGACACTGCTGCAGGCTTATCAGGCTGAGTTGCAAGGGGACCTCAACGAGGGCGGCGGTATCGGTCCGGAGGCAGTGGCAGAGCTGTGCCGGACCGTGGATTTGTCTCTTCGGGCCACTAGGGAGATGGCCTACTTTGTCGGTCGCTCCATGGCAGCTCTGGTGGCCACGGAGAGACACTTATGGCTTAATTTGTCAGCTCTGAAGGATAGGGACAAATTTGTTTTGCTGGACACTCCTCTGTCCCCTTCGGGCTTGTTCGGCGATGCCGTAAAAAGAGTCGTCGTCAAGTTCCAGGAGGCTGCACGACAGCAGGCGGCGTTCAGTAAAGTTCTTCCCCGCCGCCCTCCACGTGAGACCGCCAGTCAAGCGCGGTCTCAAAGCTCCTCACACAGGGCCGCTCAGAAACAAAGTGTCGCTACCCGCCTTCCTCCGGTAGACCCCGGAAGGTCGGGCCGACAAGTTCAAGTCCATGCCGCTGGTAGAAGGGGTGATTTGAGGGTTGTCCTGAATGCCAAGAAGGCCAAGACTAAGCGACCCTGACGCCAAGCCGCAACAAGGTGGTGTCTCCCAGGAGCAGCTCCAGAGTCAGCCCGCCATGGGAAAACCACCCCCTCTAAGGAGGGTCCTAGAGCAATCCACCCGGGTTTCTGGAATAAGCCCCGGCTCAGTGGTGGATATGTTCACAGTACCAGAGACCAGCCCCGGGAGGCTGGTTCCCTTAGTAGAATTCACGGGCTGCGTGGTCACGACTACCCGGTATCTCTCAGTGGGTCCTGCGCACGGTAACCTCCAGGTACGCCATCCAGTTCGGGGTTTCACCACCCCGGTTCTTGGGGGTCCTACAGTCAGTGGTAGGCCCCCAGCAGGCTCTGGTCATGGAACAAGAAGTAGTCACTTTGCTGGCGAAAGGGGCCATCGAGTATGTACCCCTCGCGGAAAGCAAGTCCGGGTTCTACAGCCGGTACTTCATAGTTGCAAAGAGGGTTGCGGCCCATTCTGGATTTGCATCTCTTGAATCGCGCGGTCAGACGTCTAAAATTAAAAATGTTGACGCTCAAGCAGATCGTAGTGCAGGTCAGACATTCTTTGCTGGCGCTTCCGGGTTTCGGACGCGCTTTATGCTCTTCCTCATGACGTCACCGGCAATCGCCGGCAGTGACGCATTCACACACGCATTCGTCTCTCATTGGTTGCACAGATCTTCACGTGACTGAAGCAAGGCTATTTCCCCGTAGCGCTTTGACGCAGCGTCTCGTTCCCCTCAGGGAACCAGGGTTACATTCGTAACCCGAGACGTTTTCATGGATTTTTTTGTCTCACAGAAGGTAAGATCATATATGATCATGTATTAGTTCTCCCTTTCAGACTAATTTCAACCATTGCCATATGTGTTTCTCTGAATTTATTTATCTGCAGATCGATTTTTACAGATTTTTCTGATAGTGTCTAACTTTTGAGGCTAGATACATTTCAAATGTTTAAACATGAAAATATGTAAATAATAAGTATTATAAAAAAAGCTAAGGAAAGAATGTATTGATTCAAGGCTTCTGCTTCAGACTTTTTCATCACCCGTTTTGGCTTTAACAAGGTTTCCTGCTCAGTCAACTGTGACGACATGTCAGCATTATTTTGAGCTCAGCGTGTTTGTCTGCACACCAGTGGCAAACGATGGAGTCGGCCTGATGCTGCCAAATCGAGCAGGGCAAATAATTCAAATAGCGGAGAGTGGGTGGAACAAGATAATGAGGACCTCCACCAGGAGGGTGGATGATTTGCAGCAAATAAACAGAGAGGAGCCAATGTAGCTGCAAAACTATCACAATGATTTTCACTTCAAACTGACGCAAGATCTGTTGCTTTGACTGTTTGGTGAACAAAAAGTTACCAGGTGCGTTTTATTGCATTTTTACTTCTGAAGAATAATATCCTAATATGGTCAGGTGAACAATTAGTTTGTACGAAAATAGTTTCTTTCAGGATAGCAAACAAATGTCTCTCAGTAGTACAACAGCAGTCAAAGTCACCAAAAGTCATTTGTCTTCTTGTGTCTCAGTCACTCGTAGTAATGAATGCATTTTCTCTTCATCATTTGTTCATCATAAAGCTAATTTGTTTTTCTTTCCACACTTCATTTTGTCGGCCAGATGTCTGATTTGTCCCACATGAGATGAGATTTCAGGGACTGTTGGCCATGCCGGGATTGTCAACTAAAGACTGACAGTGTCTCACTTCCAATTAGACTAATAATGTGTCCGATAGCAGCAATCAATGACAATATCACCTTGTGTCCTCCATATTTGTTCAGTCATCATTAACAGAGCATTATGTTCGCTGACCACAAATAGAGGCACGTTTCGACATCCCCCCCCCCCACCTTATTGTTTTTGCTTTGTCATTTTCAGAGGTTCATCAGTAATGTTTCATTACCTTTTGAACGAATCCTGAGGCTGTTATTGTTTCTTCTGATCAGGTCGGTACTGCAATGAAAGTGCAACATACGATAATGAATGAGGTGTCAAGTTTAAAGTACGTTCATGATTCTTATTGATGAAAATGATGGTGTAGTTTGTTTAAAACAATATCATTGGTAGGAAATTTACTGTTAAAAAAATACTCTATTTTTCTGGTCTCACGGCATGGCTTTTTGGTGCCTGGATATTTTTACAACTAATGCGGAGTTTCACTTTTATGCTTGGGGGGGGGGGGGGGGGGGGGGGGGGGGGACCACAAGCTCAGATTTTATTTTTTTATATCATATTTATACATTCTACATATAAAATACATTTACAATGAATAATGACTTTATACAAAGAATAGCGAAGAACAGACTCTTTATAGTTGCAGCATTGTTTTGCAAAGGCAGTGATAGGGTTAACACGGGGAGTTCAGAAGTGCAAGCCGATGCATTCCCTATCCGATCATAAACACGGCATCGCCGCAAGAAATATCAGTGTCCACACGAGACCACTAAAACCGACTGAAAATGCTGTAGTAAATATGCTAGACCAGTACGGGGCGCTGTAATTCTGCCACAGATATACACTATACACAGAGAAGAAGACTTTGAGCATGCGCATTGTTGTTGCTGTTCAGTGTTGCCAGATTGGCCGGGTTCCCGCCCAATTGGGCTCCTTTTGGTCATGTCCGACCGGGAAAAAAATGCATTGGGCTGGTTGATAAAATTTGGGATGGTTTTTGATGCTGTTTTTTTTTTTTTTTTTTTTAAATGGGCGGGTTTTAAGCTGTAGTTGGGCTGGAAATCTTCGGTCCAATCTGGCAACACTGTTGCTGTTACGTTTGACGCAGCTGACACGTGATGTACTTACTTTTCTACAGTCTTAGAAGAAAACAAATACAACCCTAGGTATTTATTTGATACAGTGACTAAATTAACAAGAATTAAAGCCTCAACCCCAGATGCTTTAAATCAGCACAGCACTAATGACTTCATGGACCTTTTTACTTGCAAAATTAATAATATTAGAGAGAAAATTATAACCATGCAACCGTCTACTACAATATCACAAAATACAGTAAATTTTAGTGTCCCTGAAGAAAAATTACACTCCTTCATTGCTATTGGGGAGGAAGAATTGTCTAAACTCGTTAAATCATCAAAATCAACAACATGTATGCTAGACCCAATACCAACTAAGATACTGAAAGAGATGCTTCCAGAGATCATAGATCCTCTTCTTAATATTATTAATTCATCTTTGTCATTAGGATACGTACCAAAAACCTTTAAGCTGGCCGTAATTAAACCGCTTATTAAAAAACCACAACTTGATCCTACAGAATTAGTTACTTACAGGCCGATATCGAATCTACCTTTTTTGTCAAAGATTCTAGAAAAGGCAATATCTTCACAACTATGTTCCTTTCTAGAAAGAAACAGCATCTACGAGGATTTCCAGTCAGGATTTAGACCATATCATAGTACTGAGACTGCTCTCATTAGAGTTACAAATGATTTGCTCTTATCAGCCGATCATGGTTGTATCTCTCTGTTAGTGTTACTGGACCTTAGTGCTGCATTTGATACAATCGACCACAAAATCCTTCTGAATAGACTTGAAAATTATGTTGGCATTAGTGGAGTTGCATTAGCCTGGTTCAAATCATACTTATCTGACCGTTATCAGTTTGTAGCAGTAAATGAGGAGGTGTCATATCGGTCACGGGTTCAGTATGGAGTTCCTCAAGGTTCAGTACTAGGACCATTGCTTTTCACCCTGTACATGCTTCCTTTGGGTGCAGTTATTAGGAAGCATGGCATTAGCTTTCACTGTTACGCTGATGATACTCAGCTCTATATTTCTTCTCATCCTGATGAAACGAACAAATTCACTAAATTAACAGAATGCATAACTGATATAAAAAATTGGATGACTAATGACGATCATGAACCCATCTCTAACCGGACCAAATTGGACTTCATATTGGACTTGAATTGTTGTCAATATAATAATCATGCACTGTTTGGCCAACACCCTTGCGGTCTCATTCTCAGATCTATCCACTTTAGGACACGGTCTCAAAAGAGAGCGGATTCAGTCTCCCAAAACGCCGGATCCGTGTGGACGAAACGCCAATCCGATAAAAAAATTATGCGGATACAGTGATACGCGCCTCCGAACACACTGTAACGGGCCCTAAGGACGGGTGCGCTTGTTACAGTGTATTCTTCTTCGTTCCGATTGAAGTTCATAAACAGAGCCTCCCTTGACCTGTCATAGAACTACTTCAGACATTACAATATCTTACCTAATGCAGAAGAATCTGCCTCTTTTTTCGAGATACGCAGATGTTTTAGAGATACGCAGATGAACTAGATCTTCTCTTCTGATAGATTTGACACTTTTAGTACTGGATTTTTATTTTTTTTAAAAGTCAATTTTGTTTATTCAGCGCGTAAAACAGAACAAGAAGAGCGTCCACTCACGTACTGCGATACTTTCAGATTTGCAAATCGCGGGAGAATGTAATAAAGCTACAGTAATAAAAAATGTAAAACAGTAATTAAAAATTAATTAGCCATATCTTAATCATTCTATACACAGAACTAATAAGATAAGACAAACACAAGGCAGGCATTAATTGGCTCTGGTCTGGGGGGGGGGGGGGCATTGTCTGTCTCTTTGTCAGTAGTGGGGTACTCCTGGGTCTCCTGTAAAAGCGTTTCATTTCATTCAAATGCTGATGGATAGTTTGCGCTGACACTGATGCACCCTGAGCCTGCAGGAGAGCTTGAATTTCTTTGAAACTTGTTTGAAACTGACGCTATACAAATAAAGTTGAGTGGTTTTGAATAAAAACTAGACGTCAGCGTATCAGCCATCCTGTCATTTGATTGATACACAGGACAACCAGTCAGATGACATCTGATTTTTTTCCGTACAATTAGGTCACTGCGCTCAAACAAACAATGTCCCTGAGCGCTGCAAAGCTAACAAGCTAGTCGTTAGTTACATCTTTCGCTCAATTTTTCGCTCAGTTTTTTCCTCTTAACCCTTTCGCACGTAAGTTCTAAATATTCTGAGTTTTTTTTAGGAGACCGTTATATATGACTTATATATGATTTGTGATATATGACAAGCTCTGAGTGCGCCCATCTTTGAATCGGCGTCAGATGACGCGCGAAAACACGTTTGAATTTAGCAGTTGATGACGTGAAGCACGAACGTTCTAATCACACCGGTGTGATCGTACCTTGTCTCCTTCCTGTTGCAATGAGTCCTTCTAAGCGTGATGCCTGATGTCCCTGCTATGGAGGTCGTTTTCAAACCTCCCACTGCCATGGATGTCCTTTCCAAACCTCCCATTATCACTGCCATGGAGTCCTCTTTGGCCCTAGAGCAGCCTGATGTCGCTCCAACCCAAGAGCCACCAGAACCGGCAGCTCTTGTTTCAGCTACAGAGACTGTGCCAAATGTTACTGTTGACTGTGAAACACCTAAGTCACTCAAACTCCCTCCCAGTGTAGTCCTGGCCCCTTTCCCAAACCAGGAGCTATTCCCAAGACTGGTTTTAACACCAAGAACAGTTTCAAGCCTCAGACCCATCCACCCAGAAAGACTAATAATTTTGTCCCTATCCCTCCCATCTCACCTTCTGGGTTACCTGGTCATTATGTGTTTCCAAAGCCAGTACCCTGGTCAGTCCCAGCTACTCCCCTGGTCCATTTCCCTTCCCCGCAGTCCCACCCCAGGGGTTTCCTGGAGGCCATACTTCTCCAAGTTTTGTTTTCCGCGCCTACCTTCCCAGTCAGTACCTCCTTGGACACCTTTGCCCAGTGTGGACGCCAGGAGGCGTTCATTAGAAGGGGGGAACTGTCAAGAGTCTGCCCTGACAGCCTTGTCTATTCTGTCTTTGTTGAATGTTTTGGTCTTGTGTTTGAGTACATGGCTCTGTCTTTGTTTGTGCTTTCCATGTGTGCCTCAGTTCCAGTTACCACGCCCCCTTGTTTAGCCCTTGTTTCCATGACTGCTCACACTTACCTCTTGTGTTTTTGTTTTTTTTAGATTGTGCTCCCTTGCCTCATGTTCCTGGTAGATTGTGTGTGCTCATGTTTCAGTCTTGTATTTCAGTCTCCTCTAGTGAATTATGTTTGAGTCCTGAACTGCTCTGCCAGATATTCCCCTGTCTATATGTTCCAGGCTGTCCCTGCCAGATTTGCTGACCTTCTGGTACCTTTCCTGGACTTTGGGCTTTGAAGATTTTTTTTTTTTTCATGTTTCTGTTGAACTGTTTTCTGCCTGTTTATATCTGCTTTGAATTGTTGGTTCTCCTTTCCCCTGGTTATTTGTGAGTTCTGTGTTCCCCTGTCCTTCGTTGTTTGCTGTGTTTCGTGGTGAGGTTTTGTCTGGTGGTCTATGTGGGGATGCCAGGTGGCGTCCTTTTAGAGGGGGGGTAGTGTCAGGGTTCTGTCACTTCAGTTTGGAGTTTTAGTGTGTTGGTTGACAGAGCTCTGACACTGCCCCTTTGTGTCTTGGGATTGTAAACCCCACCCATCTTGTTCCCTCGTTTCCCTTAATCTATCCCAGCTGTTTCTACTTGTTACCTTTCCTCATGTGCTCCCTATTTAATCCTGGTGTGTTTGCTGTCCTGTGTTGCGTCGTTGTCATTCTTGTCTGCATTCCTGATCTATGTTTCCATGCCTAGTCATCTGGTTTGTTTGTGTTCATTTTGAGTGCTGTGCTTTACTGTACGTTTTCCCCATCGTGGGCAGTTTCTTTTGTATCTTTGTTTTGTGTTTCTAATAAATTATCATTTACGCTCATCTCTGCGCTTGGGTCCTATTCTTCCTAGTATTCCATGACACGTACCCTCCAGGGCCTAGCCAAGACTGATCACACCGGTGTGATCGTACGCGCGAAAGGGTTAAACGTGAGATAAGGTATAAAAATGAGTGGGGGAGCTGGACCAAGTAAGAAGAAAAAAACGTATCACTTTCATACGGAATGGGAGGAGGACTTTTTTTTCACGATGACATTTTCAAAATGTGTTTGCCTCGTCTACCGTCGCAATACCAAAGAAGGGAAATGTGGAGCGGCATTTTCGGACTATATATATATATATATAACTCAGCAAAAAAAGAAACATCCTTTGACTTTCAACTGTTTTTACTCTCAGTAAACTTAATGTGTGTAAATATTTGTAGGAACACTAAAAGATTCAACACCTTAAGACATAAACTAAAAATGTTTCACAGACATGTGACTAACAGAAATAGAATAATGTGTCCCTGAATGAAGGGAGGCTCAAAATCAAAAGTACCAGTCAGTATCTGGTGTGTCCACCAGCTTCTTGAAGTACTGCAGTGCATCTCCTCCTCATGGACTGGACCAGATTTGTCAGTTCTTGCTGTGATATGTTACCCCACTCTTCCACCAAGACACTTGCAAGTTCATGAACATTTCTGAGGGGACGGCCCTAGCACTCACCCTGTGATCCAACAGGTCCCAGACGTGCTCAATGGGATTGAGATCCGGGCTCTTCGCTGACCATGGCAGAACACTGACATTGCTGTCATGCAGAAACTCACGCACAGAACGAGCGGTATGGCTGGTGGCATTGTCCTGCTGGAGGATCATGTCCGGATGAGCATGCGTAAAGGGTACCACATGAGGGAGGAGAATGCCCTCAGTCCAGCCTCTCAGCCTATTGTGGACAGTCTGAGCACTGATGGAGGGATTGTGTGTTCCTGGTGTGACTCAGGCAGTTGTTGTGGCCATCCTGTACCTGTCACGCAGGTGTGATATTTGGATGTACCGATCCTGTGCAGGTGTTGTTACACATGGTCTTCCACTGCGAGGATGATCAGCTGTCCTTTCTGTATTCCTGTAGCGCTGTCTTAGGCGTCTCACAGTACGGACATGCCAATTTATTGCCCAAGACACATCAGCAGTCCTCATGCCTCCCTGTAGCATGCCTAATGCACGTTCACGCAGATGAGCAGGGACCCTGGGCATCTTTCTTTGGGTGTTTTTCACAGTCGGTAGACAAGTCTCTTTAGTGTCCTGCGTTTTTAGAACTGTGACCTTAAATATCTACTCTCTGTAAGCTGTTAAGGTCTTAACGACCATTCCACAGGTGCATGTTAATTAATTGATTATTGTTTATTGAACATGCATGGAAAACATTGTTTAAACCCTTTACAATGAAGATCTGTAAAGTTATTTAAATTTTGACAACATTATTGTTTAAATACACAGTCCTGAAAAAGGGACGTTTCTTTTTTTGCTGAGTTTATTTCTCAATAAATATAATGGGTAGATAATTTTGACTTGATCATTTCAAAAGTAGCTCCCATGCTGAAAAAGTGTGAGCACCCCTGATCTAGATCTCTGGAGATGGACTTGTAACCTTGATATTGTTGATATTTTTTTCTTTTTTCTCCTTCCTCCTGTTCGTTTGGACCTTCTGTTTGGAATATCGCTGCTGTGGCCTTCCCCATTGCGTCCCTGCGTTGCTTCCCCGTGGTCCGGTCTGCCTGTTTCCTCTCCGAATTGGATCTGGTGCCTCTTGAGACTTTTTGCTATATTTTGTCTGAATGCCCTGTTTACCACTTTATGGTTTCCTGTCAGACTAATAAACTATTTTACTTGCATTTGGATCTTCTGTTCCCTTCTTCACCTACTGCCCGTAACAACTGATTTGAGCCATTTACTGTCGGAATCATTGGAACAAAACACATTTAAAAAGTTATATTTTATTAAATAATAATAATAATAAACAGCTCAAATTAAAAAAAGCTCTTTGTTCAAACCTGACTTTAAAAAAATGTAACTAAAATAATTGTGGCCATTTTAATGGGACACATGTGCCTATTTTTGCAAGTACAACCTTTTGATATGGGGGTAGATTAAGGATTGAGGAACTCGTAGATCCGCTACACTGGCAGGGGCAGCCTTTTTCTGTTAAAGTTTTCATTAGCAGTGGGGCAATAAAACTTAAACCTTTCCTGTAAGGATGTGTGAGTGTAGTTGACTGTTCAACTAAACGGCACAACTGCTACTAGTTGACTACACAAGAAAAAATTCAGATTCTTTACCGCAGATCTCATATGTGTTTTTTCTGTCAGTTATGCCGGACTCAAAAATGACCACTCAAAAGACGTGCAAGATGTGGGATCATTTTAAAGTAGACGGAGACAGAAAGTGTTGTAAACTGTCATGTCAAACTAGCATATAATCATTCCACAGAGATGTTAGGAGAAACTATCCGAAACAAGCAAATCATCATATCATTTCCTACAACTGTCAGTCACTGTTCACACTGAAAGAAGAATATTTTCTTTTTAAAAAGTGTATTTACCTGTTTATTAAACTCATTGTCACAGGTAACACCACGGAAATTGACACATATGCCTCGCTACGTAAAGCAAGCACTTTTGAGAGACTCCAGAAAGGCAAGCGTGCCACATAATAGTGACCTTATTTTTAGCAGCATTCATTATTCTTGAACTTGATTCATAAATGTAACTATTTTAAATGTATAATTAATGTATTCCGCTACTCTCTACGCCACCGGCTCTCGTGACGCTCTCACGGTCCCTCGACCCCGCCCTGCTCGCCACAACCACTTTTTGACTGTTCACCTGTATTAAAAAACAAAAAGGAAAAAAAATACGACTAGAACGCACATAGCCACAGACTCCGCAATGCCACGTGACATTAATGAAATAGTTTACAGTTTTTCGTGGCCAAAACGTGGCCGACCAATGTGGTTGCTGTCATATTCTGTCGCTGTGGTGCATTGACGTTTATGTACTGGCTGACACTTCTCTCCGCGTCAACGCTGTTCGTTGGTACAGAATGCTAGCCGGCTCAGCAGAGGAAACCGACTGCTGTGCGGACGCCAGAATGCTGTTATACTCGTATCCGGCGGAACTTCTTTTGCTGCTGTTTTGTAGGCTGCAAACTCGGCTAAGACGCTACGATCATCTGCTCCTGGTATACTCTTTATCAGTAAAAATATTTATCTTCAATAAAAATTTCACTATTTCACGCTTGCAGGGTGTTTTCACGGAAAGTGGCCGATTTCACGGAAAATGTCACGGCCGTGAAATTGTGAATTTGGTTGGTCCCTAGTAATGACATCATAGGTGCTTGGTTACATGCTTCAGACACCGGTCATGCTGAAGGCACACCCCCATTATATCCTCTGAAGTAAGCTCATTCCCCTTCTTTTGGAACCATGGTTACATGTGTAACCTGAAACAATGCTCACAACTTTTAAAGCAAGCATTGTTATTTGTTAAGTTACATGTTTTAATAAACAGACTGTCGAATTTAACAACATAGAAAAACTTAAACTTAGCTGTAACAACATATTACAGTAGAATAACATATCACATAATAGTGTCATATTAAACCATGTACTATTTTCAGCATCTATGGTAAGGTAGCATACTGGTTTTTACAGGTTTTTTCAAAGTACCTAAAGACTTAATATCCAGATGCCGAGTCTCACAGAGAGATTCAGACCGAGTTCACCTGACTTGAATGTTGAGCTTTTTCTGTCTTATCACCCTCCACACGAGTCCAGCACCTGAGAAGCATGTAAATAGTGAAATGCAACCTTCTAGTTCCAGTTCATTTCAACAAACTCCTGAATGTAGAGTCGGCTTCGCTGCAGAACAAAGCCCAGGGTTGACGGGTACTTTCAGCAATCAATTTTCCTGTGCAATTACTACTGTTTTCACATAATTCACATTATTGTTTCACAGAGCAGGTAATTAAAATATATAAAGCCAGATTATGTTCAGTGTTTACTGTCTGGGTTTGTTAGCCAAAGGCATGTGGTGAGAAACGGACGTCTGGCTTAGCGAGCATCATTTTTCCTAAGCCAGGTGCCAGTTATGTACCTTTGTGCTCTTGTAAGTCATTATGACAAGAAAAACACCTGCTACAAACATGACCATAAATGTAAACATACAGTGTGAAGAACATTTTGTCAGTTTATGCAGGAGGAATGAGAAGTTAGTAGGTTTATAATTAAAACTAACATGATTTGGCATAATCTTTCATGAAAATTATCAAAAGAGTCACATGCTGACAGTTAGTTCCACTTGTAGCAGTTAATTTGTTTGAAGTTTTTTAGTCTGTTCTCTCTCTGACCATGAGCAAACCAGCCCACGCACATGGACTCCTCTCTTGGGTTTCTGAGTATTACAGGTGTGTGTTTGGGCATCCTACTCTTCTTTCTGATTGCTGCACAGTCGATTGCCAGACATCCACCAGCCGATGCTCCCTGCCAAAACAAATTGACTAGATATCCTACAATTCATATGCATTATGCATTGATCTGTATCACATAGCAATAGGATCTGACTGTATTTCATCATCACGACTTTTCATTTGGAACAAAATAATGCATTTAAAAATATCACATTAAAATAATAAACTCTGCAATTGTTCTGTTTATTATGTTTATTGTTCTATTTATTATGTATCCATTAAAACACAGTGGCCATCGGTTTGGTTTTGAGTTACTGCATATTCTTATGAAAGTATGAGTCTATGATAAGCTGGCATACAGTCACACTCAAACTCTGAAAAAAATATATATTTTTGAAGCTTGTCATGCTATTATTAAATATAACATTATACATATTTATGTCCTCATAATTTAGATTAATCTGAAATCTGTCACACAAAACATAGGCTAATTAATTTCCACTGCCTGATCTAAAAATAAGACGTTAGTTAAGTAAGTTATGTTCTGTGTTTAGTCAAATAATAAAATCTGTTTATCATTTGCATTTGGTGTCACCTAAATCGATTGCCTGTGGTATCGTCAGTTGTTTATATATAAACTGGACTTATACTTTTGTTGCGTAGGTAGATTCTCATCTCTTTCTCCTGAGCTACTTTATATGTGAATCAGCACCTTTGCTTCATCTCTTAAGTTCGATAATTTGGTGGCATGCAAACGCATGCAAGTTATGTCTAGAAAAAATAATATATCACAGTGACTGATAACAGCTAATGCCTCAATGTTGGATGCCTCAGGCTTTATTGAAGGTTTACTTTCTTGCCTCTGAATACAGAATTAATGCTTACAACTAAATATTAACTTCACCTATCACACTTCAGTGTCCTAAAATAAATTTCTGACCTATGTTTTAGATCTTGCAGACATGATAATATGACTTGTTCATTGAAATGTGACTCACTAGCTTTTTTTAAAGTGTCAGAGTGAGCGCCAATGTGAAATATTTCCATCATGAAAGGATTGTTAGACATGTTAGGAGGAGCCCGCTATTTAGGCATCATATCCACTTTTCCTACCCCAAATCTAAACTCTACTGCAGTCAATGAAGCTAATCTGCTCATTGTGAAATATACAGTACATGGTCTCAAATCTGAGGCTTCAGTTGTATTAAATCTAGATACACTTTGGCTTTTGCTGCAGCAGAGAGGGAGTTTAAATCAGCAGCACATACTAAATGCATTTGAATGGAGTCCAAATTGTAGCTTCTTTAACGCCCCCAGCTGCTCAGAGCCAATCGTTCCTCTGTTTTTATGTTCTGCAGTACATTTAGAATGTTTGCACAACAGCTCTGCGAACAGTGATCTTTCTTTTGAATTGTGAATTGATGAACAACAATTGACACAACACAAGAAGGAGGATGAGACGTGAACACAGTCCAAACAGTAGGCTGGGAACACAGGATGACAGATTCGTTGAGAATGAGACAGCACCAGATGCAGAGAATCAGCATCAGTGGGGACAAATTAGCAAACAAAATAAATAATAATAATAATAAAACAATAGAGCAAACTGGCAGGGAAGTAGAAAGAAAAAGATCATCAAAATCAAGAGGGAAATAAAAAAAATAAAGAGTTTTACTTGTCTGTATTAAAAACAACAACAAAGAAAACTAAAACTATCAATATGGCATGGTAAAACTAAATGAAGCATAGTCAAAAAAAAAAAAACTTAGACGTGTGTGTGCGCGCTCGAGCTTGTGTGTGTGTGTGTGTGTGTGTGTAACACACATCTTTTTCCACTTGACTGGTTTAAAATCATGTAAATGTTTAAATTGACAGGACCTAAAACATGTGCAAATGATAAACATTTATGCCATGATGGTTAAACTTTGCAATTAATCTAAGATTGACATGTATTTCTAACCATGGTGCCTGGTCAGTAGGGATCAACTATGAACCCTATACTTGATATCCTGCAATGTGAATGTCAATATGCAATGCAACATTGATGCTAAAACAATATATTGTGGAGTATATTGTTTTTAAAAACTTTGTGGTTGCTCTTTTAGGAATTAAAGGTAGGGTGGGCAATTTCAGAGAGGCCAGCAATAGCAAGCTAGCTTTGAAAGCACAAGATACCATCCTCCCTTCAGAGCCACAGCTACACCTCTTTGAAAACACATAAAGCCACACAGCAAGACAAGAGTCTTCATACCTTCATAGAGTCTTTATGTCACAAGAGATGTGAAAATTCACAATGTAAACATCTTAAAAAGCAAGAAGGATTAATGTAATGAAAATAAAATAAATGCAATGATTGGCAGAAAAAAATTATCCAGAGACATCCACAGAGGATATATCTAAATGTTTTAATATTTAGACCACTTCTATTATTGACTCACATTCAGGATGTGAAGAGTTTTAACCAGTATAAAAAAATGTGTTCATTAAAAAAAATACCTACCCTAACTTTAATAAAGCAGACCATGTAATAATTTATGGTGATATGGAGCAAAATAAGCAAAATAATGTTAAAAATGCATCAATATTATGTGTTTGTTACTACATACTTAACTATTTCCCTGCCAGCATCTAAAAAAAAAGTGTTTTTGATCATTTTTACCAAACTTTCATGGCCCCCAAAATATTTAGTTGTATGAATATCTGAAAATGAAATTTATCAAAAGAAAGGACAGACCCTCTGCTTTTCAACAACAACACAATGCCGTAAACAGGTGATGACAGATTAGAGTGTCTGAAGCAAGCACTGTGTGTGAGAGTATGTGTTGTGTCACGCTGATTTTTTAAAGAAATCTTTGAAAAGCACACCCGAGGGCGGTTACTTCCGACCAGGCACAAGCACAGGCTGCAGAAGAGAGATGCGTTCATCCCAAGAAAAGCAAGTTGGACAAACGCTATCTGCCAGCACGGGTCCATCCCCCTCGTTGGGACTTGCCCTTCTTCCCAGATCTCAACACTGATGTTTCAAAAACTTGGGAAAGTCAAGGACTGAACACCCACAGAGTTTATTCTCCAAGAAATAATATGTATGCGACTCTGCTGGGTGCATGTGATTTCAGTTATGGTGCGATGCCGAAAGTGGAAAAAGGTGCTAGCGAGCCACCTCTCTCCACAATCGATTTCGTCACTAAAAGCTCAGACTAAGCCCATGAGGGTTGTATCTTCCCGTGTGGGTAGGGCTTACTCCACTTCCAGCCAGGCAGTGATGTGTCTCCACACCACCGCCCTGCTTCAGACTTATCAAGCGGAGTTTTTGGGGGACCTCGATGAGGCAGTAAAGGGCCCAGAAGCGGTTGCAGAGCTCCGCTGAGCCACAAATTCCAGAACTATGGAAACTTTGGGCTTGGCCTCTAAGGGGGCCCAGCTCCTAGATTCTGGTCTCTCAACCAAGGTTGTTGAGACCATCCTCTACTCCAGAGCTCCCTCCACAAGGAAGCTGTATGCCCTGAAATGGAGACTTTTCACATCTTGATGTAGCAAGAAGCAGGTGAACCCAGTTATCTGTCAGATTGGCAAAGTGCTATGAAAAATTTGCTGCAGGGCTGTCCCCTTCCGCCCTGAAAGTTTACATGGCTGGCATGGCCACGCACCTCTGGGTGGCATGTCTATTGGCAGGGACCTCCTAGTCACATGCTTTCTCTGTGGTACCATAGGGCTGAGACCTGCATTACAGACCAAAGTTCCGACCTGGGAATTATCCCTGGTTCACTAGTCCTCCAGGGTCTGTCCCAAACACCCTTCAAACCCTTGGAGGACGTTCCTCTTAAGTTCCTCTCTCTAAAGACTCTTTTTTATAAGCCATTAATTCGCTAAAACGAATTGGGGATCTACAGGCGCTTTCTGCAGCTCCCTCCTGTCTTGAGTTTGTGCCTTGGATGGCAAAGGTCTTCCTCCATCCCAAGCCAGGCTGTGTATCAAAAGTACCCACTCATGTGGCTCGGTCTATTGTGCTGCAGGCCCATCCTTTGCTTCCCTCCCCATTTGGTGACCAGGACTAGGGATTTAAAAACAAGGTCTGTCCAGTGCGAGCACTGAAAACTTACGTTCACAGGTCTGCCCCTTGGCATAAAACGGACCAACTTTTTCTTTGCTTCGGAACCCCTAAGGGGTCTCAGCATCCAGACCAACCTTAAGCAGGTGGATAGTTGAGTCTATCTCTATGGCTTATGAGTCGACCAGATCCCCGTCTCCTCTGAGGGTCTGTGCCCACTCCACTAGGAGTGTGACTGCCTCTAGGCCCTTCTATCAGGTGTTTCCCAGTCTGATGTTTGTGATGGTCCTCCCCGCACACATTCTTGAGGTTTTATCAGCTCGACCTCAACTCCACTCCAGGAACACGGGTCCTCTCGTAGTAAGCTATGAAACACTCGTAGGCCTTTGTCACTGAGGTGGAATTGGTATATCGTTCCCCTAGCATGCGACACAGCGGGAGTTCCCTTGAAAGGGAAAGTCTCAGGATATGTATGTAACCATAGTTCTGAAAATGAGTCAACATCCAGATCATATTCAGAACGATGATCAAAACAAAGATGGAGTAGATCGAGTTTATCAACACTAAATCTTGGACAGTCCTGTCGCTCATACTGGGTCAACATTTCATTCAGTAACTTTAATGTTTTGATCCATATGCTATTTAATGTTGGTGACCGTGTTATTTTACATACGCATATGATTACATAAGATTTCGCTTATTTCTATGTCGTCTTCCTATGTGTTTTGATAAAGAGATTCTGTACTCTTTTAGAAGATCTGTCATAATACCCCTAGCATATAACAGTAAAAAAAGCTGTAAAAATTATATCAATGGAAGCGTTTTCTCACAAATTACGGAAATTTTCGTCATGTCAGGGAAAAAGTTAATAAGGCATGAAATGTTGTGACTCTGTATTGCAGCAGAATTTTCTGGGTCTTTCTTCTCTCATTTGTAGTGAAAACACTTGAACTATTTATTTTCAATCAACTCTCTTCTTTCCCCTTATAGAAAAACCGGCTCTCGACAACAGTCCAGATTCAAAAGAGGATATTCAACAAAGACAGCCTCGTTGTCCATCACCAAAGTCCTGTGGCTTGTGAGAACTGCCTGCATCATCTATCCCCATTCTGTTGGATCTGTCAGCAGCACAGTAAGTCACCGGGTCCTCCATTATATGATAGGTCTTAGTGATCACAGTACATATTGAGAAAAGGAGGGGGCCCAGCAATACCCATGTGGATAGATGATGTAATTCAGACACCACTCCCTTCTAAGAGACATTGTAGAATTAATTGGATGTTATACTTGCTTAATTCAACCACACATTGCACATTAATTTTTAATAAAATCCCAAGCTTGATTGCTGCTAAGTGTCTTTGAAAATAAAAGTTTACAAAACTACTTATATATTTATAACAGCAGATCCACAAAATCTTTTATTGCTGGTATTTCATGAAGACCATAACGAACAGTAATGATTTTGCATTACCTTTGCCAATAGTAACAGTCTAAGAGAGAGAGATAAAGAAGCAGGTAAAGATAAAGTGTTTGGAGAGTTTTGAGTCTAGCTAATACTGAAGCGTAAATGAGCATTCCCTTGCTTCCTTTCAGCCAGCTTTATATGCCCACTACAGTCACGTTGAATGCTTTCCAAAAAGGCTCCGAAAGACTAATGAAGCTCTGCATTCTTGGTACCCTTGGAGTGAATCGTTTGATGTTTTTAAACTGGAATGTCTTCTTGGGGCCTTGCAAGTAGAGAATTTATCAGAGGCAAATTTAATATAGTAAAAAAGTCCTTCTTTGTAGAGCCCTCGACCACACTTCTGCCCACACGTCTGCATTATCTGTTGCACTCCTGTATAAACACAAAATGTTGGTGGCTTTAAAGAGCCAATGAAAACAAAAATGCCAATTCTTGGCTCATAGTCAGGTCTGATTACTGAAGCCAATATAGTGTACTTCTAGAAGTTGATGTAACTGAGGTTTCTCAAAATTTGTGAGTTATCAGCGTATTGGTCTGAATGTAAACATGCTCATGGAGAATCTCTACAGGAGAATATAAGAATGTGAGATTACTTCTCTTTTCAGTCTTTTTCTTGTGAGAAACAAAAATCAGGACAAATGAGTGGAGCTTTTCGGTTTTAAGCCTTGTGTAGAAATATTGAAGGGATCTTTCTTTAGATCAGTGGTACATAATTCTTTTCTCTTGTTTAAGCTAGAAAAGTAGTCTTGTTTTCCCTGATGCACTGCTGCACATCAAAGTAGGAAAATGTACATTAGTGTCAGCTGATGAAAATTTGGGCATGGGCTAAAAATGTATCTTAATGATATTGAAAACAACAGAATGCTTGATGTTAACATTGACTAACAAAGAGTTTGTATTTCTGGAATGTCTCTTTTAAATGTATTCATCAACTATACGGTTGATTTAGATTAAACGTCTTCAGGACTCATGTGTAATTCCTCAGAGTGCCATGGGGGAAGGTGGCTGCAATCAATTCAATCTGTGCAATATTCTGCAGAAAAGCAATGTTATTGATGAGGAGCTGCATGCCGAATTAAAGATTCCCTGCGCGGACGCCTTGGGGGTGGTGAGGTGATTTGTAGAAAATGAAATGTTTGAAGGAAATTGCTTGTGTTTCCTGAAGTTTAGGGCATGTTTTTCACAAATGTGACAAGACGAAGCTGAGGAGCTGGAGCAATTATTGTAGCTGTCTGCATAGATGGATGAGCAGTCACAGTATCTCTCCCAGTAGCTCTCTCTCTCTCTCTCTCTCTCTCTCTCTCTCTCTCTCTCTCTCTGTCTCTCTCTCTTTGCTTTCAATTGCCTTCACATTTTATCATTAATCCTCTGGATTGACTGAAAGTCTAAGCATACAAGAGCTGATTTCAAGAAGCCTTCTTACACCAAGACCCTCAGACTAATAATAAATACAAAGATAAAAGTTGTAATGCTTAAAGGATTTATTCACATGTTTATTTTTTCCTGTGCATTAAAATAAGTGCTTTATGGATTTGCTTCTGTTTAATCCACAAACAGAAGAATGAAATACAACGGTAGAAAGTGTAAGGATTGCGAAGTTAGCAAGCATTCAGTATTTATTCTTTGTTGTTATACAGTGTCAGGTATTGTAGGATGACGACTCACTTGCACGAGGAAGGTTCTTTATTACGTAAGAAAACAAAACAAAACTTCAAACATAAACAACCTTGAGGGGGGAAAACATAACTGAACTGACTCAACAAATAAGCAGGACTGGAACAACACAACAAGACTGAACTCGGAACCTCAGACACAGGTGAAACAAGGTATAGAAAACGACGTGACACAGGACAGCAAACACAAAGGGATTAAATAGACACAGGAGGGAGGATGATTGAATATGAACAGCTGGGACAAATCAAAGTAAAGCAGGAGAACAGTAATGACAAGAAACAAACACAGCCAATCTTGACGCGCATCGCCGCGTGTTCACATAAAACAAAGACAGCGCGCAGTTGGTGAAAACCAAACTGCATGCGACACGAAAACACAGCATGAAAGCACTCGACCAATGTAAACATGAACTGCGTGCTTACAACACTGCACAAAGACACGAGACCGCGCGGTTCAAGCAAAGCTCGAAACTGCGCCCACTTACGTAACAACAAGGACGAACACACGGGTCATGAACATCCGAACCCCGACACAAAACCCAAACTGAACAAGCCCAGTCTGGGGATTGGACATCATAACCCGCACATAAGACGCTACACAGACAAGAGTGCATGCGACTCGAAACACTCAAATCCGCGTGCACACACACAATAAACGAGACATTACGGAAGTGTTAGAGCTCTGCCACAAAACCAAGAAATGACTTGACCGAATGTGGCAGAACACTGACATTTAGTTGTTAATGAAAAGGAATCATTTTTTTAATTAGTATGAATCTTTAACTACCATGTCTAATGTAGAATGCTTATATAACAATCAACAAAAAATAGTGACATACAAAAGATAGGTGTCATTTGAAAGAATTTGTATTTGATTTTTTACATTTGGATATTCTCATGTTGTGAAAATGCTGATAAAAGACAAAAAACCTATCCATTTTTGTTATAGTTTTCCATGCCTATCTTATTTAACATGCAATAAGTAAGGAAATAAGGTAGACAGTTCTTTTTTTGTTTTTTTTGTTATGCACGTGAGCTGCATCTGTACTAAATTTTGTGCTGATAAAGTAATCAAAAGCAACAGCATTTGGAACTAAGGTAGCCTTTTTTTAACCATTGATACCAATTTTAAAATTGTTATTCTTCCATGAGGAATATCTTGTGATCCAAAAAGTGGATTAATTTGATTTTGGACTTGATTCAATCGGGAGCATCCACTGTAAAAAATGCTGTGCATTTTCCATGATCTGTGCATGTTTCATAAAGTTACAAGCAAAAACACCACATGAAAGCTTACATTTTTATTTTGCCACATGTGCACCTGTGGAGCTTTATGTGTTGTAACACTGTGATGAATATCTTGTGATCGATGCAATGGATTATGTTGATTTTTGACTCATTTTAATGATGAGAAGCTGTTGTAAATAATGACGTGCTACAATGTTTCCACGATCTGAACAAATTTCATGAAGTTACGAGTGAAAACGTGATATAAATCCCGCATCTGTAAATTATTTTCTTATGGGCCTGGGGGGACTCAGCAAAACGTGTGATTTAATCAAATTAGTTCAGACTCTAAGCTTTAAAATGACACATATTTTGTGTTCATCAAGACAATAGTTTGGAAAAATATGATTTTTATGATTATTATCGTAATTAGGTGGTGCCCAATGGGGGTACACTCCATTTTAGAGCAACTACTTTGTGCTTGTTAAGAGTTAATAAAATGGCTAGATCAGTTCCGTGTCAGGGAACGCAAACTGTCAGGCTGCAGCATGCCTTCACACATCTTCACTGCTGCAGGCATACCAGGCGGAGCTTCTTTCAGGCCTCGATAAGGGCAGAGGAGTTGGCCCTGAGGCAGCAACCCGTCGCAACCCGGCAGCCCCCACATAACACTGGGGTTACGGGTTGACGCGCTAAGCCTTAGCCCTCAGGCAAGCGGACAGACTTGAGGGTCGTCCTGCAAGCCAAGAAGGCCAAGAGCAAGAGGCCCTGATGCCAGTGTCGTCCGGCCTCACAGGGGACTGCAAGCATGAATGCATGCCCAGCATCTCGAGGAGGCCAGGTCATGCATGTTTCAGGCAGTGTATGTCAGTTGCCGCCCGAAGCTCAGGTTGTGCTGGACAGATCACCTCTTCCGAGGAGGGTCCTACAGCAGCCACTCCAGGCGCTTCGTGGCATATCCCAGGACCCTGGAGTGGAGACTTGTGCTATTCCAGAGGCCAGTCTCGAGAGACTGGTACTCTTTCTAGATTCCATGGCTGCATGAACACGTCTGCCATGTATTTCTCAATGGGTCCTGCACACCATTTCAAAAGGATATAATAATCAATTGTGTGCTCACCCGTCCAGTTTTTCAGGGGTTCTACCAAATCTGGTAGACTCCGAGCAGGCTCTGGTTATGGAACAAGAAGTAAAGTCACTGCTGAGGAATAAGGCCATAGAATATGTACCTCTCTCAACCAAAGATTCGGGCTTCTACAGCCAGTACTTCATAGTTCCAAAGAAGGATGGAGGCATGCGTCCTATCCAAGACCATCGCCTGCTGAACAAGACTGTCAAACAGCTGAAGTTCAGGATGTTGACTTTGAGACAGATTGTAGTGCAAATCAGGTCCAAGGACTGGTTTGTCACGATGTATCTCAAAGACGCATATTTCTATATCTCCATCCTTCCCCAGCATTGGAGGTTTCTCGGAATCGCCTTTGGGGACAAGGCTTATCAATACCGAGTGCTTCTGTTCGGCCTTGCATTATCCACCCCGCACCTTCACCAAATGCATGGACGCAGTGCTAGCCCCGCTGCGGTCCAGAGGTATCTGTGTACTGAATTACATCAACAATTGGTAGATTCTCGCTGAGTCACGGGAGTTAGTTGTTTGTCATTGAGATGTAGTTCTCGCACACATGAAGGAGCTGGGGTTGAGACTGAATGCCAATAAAAGTGTGCTTTCACCTCTGCAGAGGACAACCTTTATTGCCGTTGTATGGGACTCGGTATCAATGTCAGCACGCTTTCTTTTATCAATTAATTAATTTGGAATAAGCATTTAGTCAGCAGACATTTCACCGTGTAGCCTAAGACTGGTTGCCCACTAAGCCTGGATGGAGTACCTGGATGGAAGACCTCCTGGGAAAAACTAGGTTGCTGCTGGAATTGGTGTTAGGAGGCCAGCAAGGGGTGCTCACCCTGCGGTCTGTGTGGGTCCTAACGCCCCAGTATAGTGACGGGGACACTGTACTGCAACAAGCACCGTCTTTCAGATGTGATGTTAAACCGAGGTCCTGACTCTCTGTGGTCATAAAAAATCCCAGGATGTCCTTCGCAAGAGTAGGGGTTTAACCCCGGCATCCTGGCCAAATTTGCCCATTGGCCTTGGTCCATCATGGCCTCCTAATCCCCCCCCCCATACTCTAATTGGCTTCATCACTCTGTCTCCTCTCCACCAATAAGCTGATGTGTGGTGAGCGTTCTGGCGCAATATGGCTGCTGTCGCATCATCCAGGTGGATGCTGCACATCGTTGGTGGTTGAGGAGATTCTCCCCCCTACTATGTGAAGCGCTTTGAGCTCTGGAAAAGCGCTATATAAATGTAACATTTCTTCTTCTTCTTTCTATTTAAGCGTTCAAACTTTTAAGCATTCCTTTTTCCCAGGCCAGGCTACGTGCTCAAGGTTCTCTTGAGCCCAGCGCATCATATTGTACTGCAGGCCTTATGTCCTCCCCCCCTTCCTAGATCGCGGTCAGGAGTTTAAGAACAATGTCGGTCCAGTGCGAGCACTGGACACTTACGTCCGCAGAGCTGCGCTGTGGCATAAGGCTGACCAACTTTTAGTTTGCTTTGGGGCTCCTAAGGGGGCTCCAGCTTCGAAACCTACTCTGAGGATAGTTGAGACTATTTCCCTGGCTTATGATTCGGCAGGACAGCAGTGTCCACTGCTTGTCCGTACCCACTCTACAAGGAGCATGGCTGCCTCTAAGGCTCTTCTTACAGGAGCATCTCTTGCAGATATTTGCGATTTGGCTGGCTTGTCCTTCCCACATACCTTTATTAGGTTCTACCAGCTAGACCTAAACCGTGCTTTGGGAACACTAGCATTATCATAGTAAGCTACATTTCGCTTAGCATACTCTTGTGCACTGAGGTGGTTTGGGAATACCTCGTTCCCATTTGGGTTGGCAACGCAGCGCGAGTTCCCTTGACAGGGAACGTCTAAGGTTACTTACATAACCTTAGTTCCCTAAGAGGGATCAAGATGCTGTGTCGCTCAGCCTCAGCTCCTGCGCATGCCGTGCTTGTTTCAGACAATGGTCAAGCTTCCGTTTTTCAAAGTAGCTACTGCTCATAACATTTAAAGCAAAAGAATCATCTCAACTGATTTAACTGGAGTACAAGGCTATGAGGTGCATTATGTGAATGCTTGGCTAAAGAGTCTTTTATCTAGATTTAAACTGGGATAGTGTCTCTTAGCCTACTCCCTAGACTGCACTCTACTCCCCCCCCCCCCCCCCCCCTCTGGGGGGGCCCGATCACGGCGGCCGCGGTACCTGGGGGTAAGGACAGATGAGGTGAGGGAAAAGGAAACGGAGACAAGAGGAGCGACAGCGACGAGAGAGGGGATAGAGGAAAAAGAAAGAGAAAAAAAAATTCCCAGACACGCTGACTCTCGGTCCTCGACTGACCGAGAGACTTCCTCGCGGCGCCATTCGGTGGCACCGGACGCTGATCGCTGGACGGTTTGGCGCTCCTCCGCCTCCTGGCGGCCGGCGACGACTTCTCTCGAGGGCAGCCGGCAGCGAGTCCCCAGTTTCCTGCGAGTCCCCAGCATGGCAGACGGCAGCAGGCTTTCGGCGCGCTGGCAAACAGGGCGACTCCTCCGCTCCCTCGCAGACGGCAGCCTCCCACCTCGTCCCAGGAGCGCGGTCTCTAGCTCGCCGTCCTAGTCGATCCTCTCTCGCTCCAGCACCACCGCCTCGGGCAGACACTCGCGGTTTTCACCCTCTCGCGCTGCCCGAGCTCCGCGAGTCCTCCCAGCAGCGAGGGCTCTCCGACAGCGTGTCCCTCCAACCTCCCGGGTTTCGGCACCAGTGTAACAATGTCTTTGTTCAGGGAGGAAGGAGGCGGGAATCGGCAGACGTTAAACATACTTTAATGTGCAAAATAAAACATAAATACAAAACGAAAGTAATGGCGGCAGCCCCTCGCGGTCGACTGCCGCCCACACAAAACAACATAAATCCAGGCCTGGTCCTCTCTCGTCTTCAATGTCGTCGCTCCTCCTTTTAAGCCTCCGCTCCTCCGTGAGACGAGAGACACCGGTGGCTCGCAGGTGACGCTCATTCTCAATCACGCCACCGGCTATCGTGACGCTCTCACGGTCCCTCGACCCTACCCTGCTCGCCACAGGGGCCAAATGCGAAAACGATCAACCTTCTTCAGTTGACTTACATAGGCATAGGGTTAAATACATAGGAGCTGAATGATTCAGGGCTTTATAGGTCAGTTGCAATATTATGTAATCGATACAAAACAAGTTAACTCGTGTAGAGTTGATGAAGATCTCTTTCAGCTCCACTTTGGACTGACTTTAGTTTTTGTTTATTAAGTCTGTAGGGACATCCGCTGGTCATCTAATATTTTATATTTTTAATACACTCTGTAAACTTGAATAATTTAGAGATCTCATCATATATAACTGTGTCAGCATAACAAAACTAATTCCAGTTTTCTAATAATATTACCAAGAGACAGCATGCATATTGGAGAACAGCATGGGCCTAAAATAGACCACTCCATAATTTACTAACATTTACTAATTCCCTGTATAAATAAACAAGATGGTAATGGTTAGATAGACATGATCTAAACATTTTGTGTTTTGTCTAATAAATTCCCACATCTGAATTCATTAACTTAGTTAAGAAGTTGGTTAAGATAGTTGATTTGGGATGTACACTTTTTACTTTTTAACTGTATATTCATCAGAGTATCCTGGGGGGAAACATTAATAAAATGTTTTCAACATTGATAAAAATAAATATTTCTTGAGCAGCAAATAATCATATTAGAATGATTTCTGAAGGATTACGTGACTGAAAATCAGTATTGTCATCACAGATATACATTTTATCTTAACATATATATAATTTTTCATTTTAGTTTTTCCAAAATATTACTATTTTTAATGTATTTTTCATTTATTAAATGCATCCTTGGTAGGCATAAGAGAGTTTGAGTAAACACTACTGATCAAGGTCGTGTTTCTGCATAATATAGTTTGAGTCCTGTTGTGGAGTTCTTTAATTTAAGGGCTTTTATTTTTGTTACCATAAATATTTTCACAATATCTGCAGCTCTCAAGTCTTTTTAGCTTTAAGGAAGAGTTAATTTATTATGTGCATGTAAATGCATGAAGGTTTTATTAATGGTGTATGTGAGAGTCTGTTTATGGGCAAATATCTTTCACTGTTAACATTCTGCCTTGATGTTTCAGGTATTGCTGTGCTGATTATCATACTCTGCTTTTGGGCATGTGTTACTTGCTGCTCAACCTCTACATTTGTCCCGTCTTCCTTTCTTCCCCTCGGCCTCACAGTTTCATTTTCAAGTATAATGGACTCAGATAATGACACATGAAAAAAGCAACCAAGCAGCTAATTGAGATCTATTCTAGAATAGCCTTGTAGTGCCGTGGGGACCCATCCGCCAAATGTTCAACATGTCGTAGTTCATTTTGCTTTTAAATCCTGAGCAGTTTCTTTCAACAGCACTGTCTTCTGAGCAACTACTAGTCAAAAGGTTAATATGAAGTCATATTACCTACCAAGATCTTTCTTTTTCTGTGTGTAAAAGGGTTGCCGACTCCAAAAATAAGTCCACGTTGCAAGGAAATATCAGTTTTAATTTATATTGTAAGAAAATTAATTTAACCTTCAATGGCATACATTATGTGCACAATTAAAGTAGAAGACACTTTACAACAAACTTTACAACAATCTCCAAGTTTGTATTTGGGATATGGGAGAAAGTCAACCATCACTGCAGCCCTCCACCAGTCAGGGCTTTATGGCAGAGTGGGCTGATGAGGGCCTCTAGTCAGTGCAAGACACAGCCTGCATGAAGTTTGCTAAAAAAACACCTGAGGGACTCCAAGATGGTGAGAATCTTCTCGGTTATGTATGGTTATGTACCTTGGTTCCCTGAAGGGGAACGAGACGCTGAGTCAAAGTGCCAGGGGAAATGCCTTGACGTCAGTCACGTGAAGAATTGAGAGAAAATGTGTGTGAATGCACGTCGCGGGTCAGTGACGTCATGAACAGAGCATAAAAGGCACGCTGGAACCCGGAAGCGACAGCTAGAAGAGTGTCTGAAGCGGGCCCGGAGGCAAAAAGAGCTGAGGTAGAGACGCAGCGTCCACGGTCAGAGAACCATGGTTACATACGTAACCGAGACGTTCCCTTTCATGGGAACTCGAGCTGTGTCGAAGCGTTAGGGGAACGCTATATCAACGCCACCTCAGTGACACCAGTCTACGGGTCTGTCCCAGCTCACTGATAGAGCACCCTCGTTCCCGGAGCAGAGTCAAGGTCTAGTTGGTAGAATCTCAAGAATGTGTACTTAAGGCATGTGGGGGCCATAGATAAAGCCTGTAGGTCACCTACCCTCTTAAGCGAGGTGATAGCCCGCAAAAGGAGGGTCTTGAGAGAGAGGAGTTTAATAGAAAGCTCCTCTATGGGTTCAAAGGGGGCCTGGGACAGGCCTTGGAGTACCAAAGACAAGTCACAGGCCTTATTGTACCACGGAGGAAACGAGTGACAAGGGGGTCCCTGCCCAAGGACGCCCCACCCAGAGGTATGTGGTAAGCAGCTATGGCAGCCACATAAACCTTCAGGGTGGAAGGGGACAGCCCTGCTGTCTGTGACTGAAGAGAGACAGGTATGCATCCGGGGAGCTCTGTGATTAAAAAGAGGGGAAATTTGTGATCCTAAGTAAATTTGAGATGATATTGATCGTAATAAGTTCCTAGAACTAAAACGATTAGTTATATGTGTGTTTTCAATGATAAAAGAGTTATATTTTTCGAGTTATATTCATGCACGTGTCTGTTTTATGTTGCCGCCGGCGCGGTAAATTAGAGCACGCGTTTTTCTGTTAATAAAAGTTTATTTTTCTACATGTGAGTTTGGTGGATTCTGTTTGTATAAATGAGTGTTAGAATTGTAGATTTGTGTAATCTCATGGGATATACTGAATTATGTGTTTACAATCATTTTAGTGTTCGTGTAAAGAAGTGAATTGTAGTTGTTCTTAGAGGGCAATGGTTAACATCTCTTTCCATACATTCTCAGCCAGAAGAAAAGAGTGAGTTGTTGCTGAGAGTGTGTATTGACTGTCCTCTTTGAATAAATTACAGGTATGTAATAGAAAAAAAACACTATACGATCCAGGAAAATGTTGATTATTGTAGTAATGTGTAAAGTAGTGTTAATGTGATTTTTAATTTTATATTTTCTTGTATGTAATTGAGTTTAATTATTAGGAGGAAGATTTTGGGTTGAATGTAAACTTGTCTACAATGAATGTGAAGTGAATTGTGTAGAGAACAGTCTGTGACTGAAGAGAGACAGCCAGAAGAAGGGAGTGAGTTGCTGAGAGTGTGTGTTGACTGTCCTCTTTGAATAAATTACAGAATCCCCCAAAAAGCTTGATGTCAGCGAGTCGTTTGTGGTGCTGAAAGAAGTCCGCTACATCTGGTCGGATGAGACCAAGATTGACCTTTTTGGCCTAAATTCCAAGCGGTATGTGGGGAGAAAACCAGGCACTGCTCATCACCTGTCCAATACAGTCCCAACAGTGAAGCATGGGTGTGGCAGCATCATGTTGTGGAGGTGTTTTTCAGCTGCAGGGTCAGGACGACTGGTTGCAATCGAGGGAAAGATGAATGTTGCCAAGTACAGGGATATCCTGGATGAAAACCTTCTCCAGAGGTTCTCTAACCTTAACCCTAAGAATAACTCAAAAATACGTATGGCTGCATTAGAACAAAAGGGTGCTTCTACTAAATACTGAGCAATAGGTCTTTTTAATGAGTCTGCAAAAATGTCAACAATTCTGTGTTTTTCTGTCAATATGGGGAGCTGTGTGCACGTTAATGAGGAAAAAAAAATTAACTTAAATGATTTTAGCAAATGGCTGCAATATAACAAAGAGTGAAACATTTAAGGGGGTTTGAATACTTTCCGTACCCACTGTATAATTTCTTACACAGTAAAAAGATATTTCACAGTAAAAGTATTTATTTATGTAAATTTTAAAAAATTATATTGAGATAGTTTAATAATAATAATATATACTGGGTGTATATTGTATTTTAGAAAAAAATGAGCATCATTCCTTTTACCTATATTTTATTTAACGTGTTAATACATTTCATATAAGAAGATAAGGTAAAATATAATTTAATGGCAATTCATACGAAATATTTATAGCTGGTCATGGTTTTGGGGATTGAAGTTGAAAAGCAACATGATTTACTTATGATATGTTCTGCATTCTTAATCTCCTTGGAGTTCAATGTTTAACGTTGATGCTTTTTAGATCCTAGTTTGAAAACCAGGAGCAGTAACCCAAATTCCCCTACATCTTCAAAACTTATCGAGCTGTGATTCTACATCTTATCCCTCAAAATCCAATCAGTCTGTCCAGTGTCCACTCTGACTCTGCAACAAACAGACCGAGAAATGTTCTCCTCCTCATGGGTCATTAACCTCAACATAATTCATAACCAACATCTGTTGTTTACAAAAGCAAAAGCATCCCAGCCATCCCTACTGACAGCCACATACAGTCAAAAATAAACGACTCTGCAGGCTGAGTGGAAAATTGTCTGAACTAAGGTTGAAACCCTATCAGTGAAGCAGGTGAGCGAATGTATGATATATAGCCTGTATCAAGAATAAGTAATGCTGGAGACAGAAACAATATCCTGCTCCTGTGTCCTGTTGACACTTTCTCAAACAAGGAGTTAACACTCTGTACTTTCTTCAGATATACTGTAAAAGTCTTGTCATAGTACTCCAGTAAGAAAGAACACCACTGGAGTTCCAAACCTATCTTATCCACCCCTGCTCCTTCCCCTCTGTTTTCAACAATCTTAGCCCAGCAGAATGCAGTCAATAATATATATTGGCTTTTGAACAGCTACTGAGCCAAAACATTAGAGGATACAATAGAAATCTTAACTGTTAGCTGTGTTTTGTCTACCTGGTTTCTATCTAGTCACTGGACGATCCACCAGTTAGACCAACGGTATAACAACCATCCAGACAAGATAGATAGTATGAGCTGCTGTTAGCTGGGTTGCTGGTCCAAGATCTACTTTTGGGGTGAACCATCACTTTAAACCATACTTTCCAACAGGAAAAGGACATCTATAAACTTATGAGGGAGCAAGACACCGTTAAATACTAACGAGGTGATTGATTGACAAGACAGGTGAATGAAAAAACACTGGGAGAGGACAGGAGGAACCAAGACAAACAGAGATACGGCGGACACGTAACGCATATCTCTTTGCCTGTGTGATTACCTGTGTTTATTTTCATTAAAGAACCTTTTTTTATGGAAAGAATTTTGAATTTTTCATCTTGTGAGAGAAAGACTATTGTGGTGAATGATGAGGTTTCATCACGTGCATAATGACCACAGCTATGGCCAACTGTCTATTTTAAATAACAATTCTATGTAAAAATGTTCATCACAATGCATTCTGGGATTGTAGCTCGCTATTTTTGAGAACAGAATTAGGAACTTATTTGTAAGTCATTGCAATATTAACAAATATAATTAATGTTGACCTCAATGTTGGATGTATGACTCTAGATTCTGATTTCATGGAATCTTCTCAACATCGCAGAGCACTAATGAGCCCAATGCATTTTTTAATTAGTAGAATAACTCATTTTCTCTTGGCCTGTAATAAATGCATAATTATTATGCATACTTCATAAATTTTGTGCTTTGTGGGAGAAAATGTTAATAATTTGGGCATTTTGATTAACGGTACCTCTAATTAGGTGTGAATAATTATCGTTGAAGCATTTAGAAGAAAATGCTTTCACTATGTGGCAAATTTGTTGTTAAAAATGAACGCCAGTGATTCTCGTCAGGTGCCTGATTAATGATTAATATGGTTCCTTGGAGAGAAAAGCAGAGAATCACCACATAAAGCTAGTGCAACATCAATCAAAACTAGATAGAGGAAGTTTATGATATAAACTTCAGTTGGCTTGAGAAAGCCTAGCCTGAAAGTTAAATTTATTTGTAAAAGCTTAAAAAGTTTTGAAAGTTTACAGATGGATAGATGGAAAGAATTAGATCTTGAGCATATATACTCTTGTTAGTTATTGCCTTGCGTTGTTTCTAGGCAGTTACTAAGGTGTCGTTATGTTCTTTGATCATAATTTAATCTTTAATCAATTGATGATCAATTTTGCTAGCAAGATTTAATGTTAATTATCTTGTTGCTAGCAAGATTTAGTATGAATTCTGAAGTCATTAGCAACATTTAACATAAATAAGCATGTTGCTGGCAAGAATTTGCTGAATTAGCATATTGTTAGCAAGATTTATCGTTAATTAGCTTAAAAAGTTTTAGAGTTTAAACTTAAAAATAAGTTATAATTATGCTTTTTGATCCCCAAAGTGTTGGAAAATTGTAATTAGTTTAAAAAAATGTTTACGGTTTAATTACATCCTTGGCTTTTAACGGTCAGTTTTCACTAATGCGAAAAATACTTTGTTTAATTTCTATTTTAAAGCTGTAATTAAGCATTATTAGTATAGGCTAATCACTTTCAAAAGAGACTGCAGTTACACTGCATGTATATGTAGCCTTTTATATATACTAAATAGATGTGTATGTATATATATATATATATATATATATAATATGTATAGAGGTGTGTGTGTGTGTGTGTATATATATATATATATATATATATATATATATATATATATATATATGATACTGTGAATAATACTTTGTTTTATTTCTATTTTAAAGCTGTAATTAAGCATTATTAATATAGGCTAATCACTTTCAAAAGAGACTGCAGTTACACCACAGTTACACTATATGTAGCCTTTTATATATACTAAATAGATGTGTGTGTGTATATATATATATATATATATATATATATATATATATATATAAATAAATGGTACTGTGATACTGTGAATAATACTTTGTTTTATTTCTATTTTAAAGTTGTAATTAAGCATTATTTATGTAGTCTTACCACTTTCAAAACAGACAGCAGTTACACTGCATGTATATGGAGCCCTTTATATTTACAATATAGATGTAGATAGATATGCATGTATGTGTGTGAATAAATTTACGCGCTATAAATAAACGTAGGCGCTTAGGCGTGGATGCGCGAATGCGGGAGGACGCGCGTATATGGAGCCTCTAATACATACTTTTTAGATGTATATGTAAATCCTTCCTTCATGGGAAACAAACTTAAATATTAGTATTTTTAAAATAATTCCTGCTAAAGTACAATGAGGAGAGTAATGCAGTTTTTTCTAATCTCAAGCAGTTTTCAGATTGACTCGATCTGCCATGTCAGACTTCAGTTCAACACGGCAATTATAGCAGATAAAGGAATCAACGCAATGTAATATTTGTATAAAGCCTTCCTCCATGGGAAACAAAATAACTTAAATATTAGTATTTTTTAAATAATTCCTGCTCATGTAATGCAGCAGAGTAATGCAGTTTTTTTTTAATCTCAAGCAGTTTACAGTTTGAATCGATCTGCCATCGTTTTTGCATCCTTTTAAATACCTTATTTCATTTATTGTTTAAGTGTTCACAAAACATCGATCTATCAGCGAATCTGCTCAGGAAGCGCGTTTGAACTCGAGAACAGGAGTCAGACTTTAGTTAAAAGCAGATAAAAGAATTAACACAATGTAACTATATACTCAAGAATTAGTTATAAATAACTTTGACTGTTAGACGCTGCATTTGAAGAGAGTCAGCGCGCGCGCTGCTCAGGGAAGCCTTTTTACATGTGTCTTCCCCATGAACACACGAGCGAGAGTCAGAATTCGGCAATAAAGTACATAAATGAGCGCTATAAATAAACGTAGGTGCTTAGACGGTTATGCGTTGGCGCGAGTCCAGGAGGACGCGCGTTTAAACTTCACTTACCTTCCCCATAGTAATGTACTCCGTTGCTGAGTAAAGACGAATGAGAGTCAGAATTTGGCCATATAAGTGCATAAATCTTCAAGGAAACACGCTGCAGCGGTTACTTGATAATCGGAAACAATTTCCGTTTGATCATAAACTCTCTCACATAAATCTATTTTAGGAGATTATGATCTCTCTCTCCAGCAGTAATGGCGTCTTTGAAAAGCTTTGAGGCTTTGAATTGCAGCGCTCTGATTCGTTCAAACTTCAGTGCTCTCACTGACAGGGGTGTAATTTTGTGATATTATGAATGTAAAATAGAGAGATTTAACTTACTAATTAAAGTAAAAAATCGATTGTAGACCTGCAAGTTTTTTTTCAGGATTTAAAAAAATAAAATGCATGCCCATTGGAATGGACATGTTCACACATACTGTATTGAAATGTATTATATATCAGGTGTAATGTTGTGATGTTACCAACAGATGGAGTGGACGCTCTATCTAAAATTCAGTTTTCACTTCATTAGTGAAAGTCTATGGAGATTTTATGACTTTAATCTTCAGTTTTATCAAAAATCATAAGTCTGATCAGTCTGAAAAGGGATAGCAACTCAAGTCAGAACAGGTCTGAAGTCTGAGCAGAGTTTAGTGGTTGTAGCTTTAAAGCTCTAGGAGGAGATGCATTGAGAATTTTAGGTAAGAATAATAATAATAATAATAATAATAATAATAAGTTTAGATACAATATCACTAAGTTGGCTTTCTCAAGCCAACTTAATCAACTGAAGACATCTCATTCTCCTTCTAATATTGTCAGAGTTTCTCTTTGAAGGAAAATTGAATTTTTATGTTAATTTGCCAAATTATTCCTTCCTCAATATTAAAGGTGATACCTAAAGCCTATGTAACCTGTATTTTACATTTGAAAGTGTCTACTTTACCCTGTTGCTACTTCATTATAAATCACTGAAAAAATCCCAATTAGATTTAGAGCAAAAAGACATCCTAATATAGACAAATCACGGCATATAAAAGAAATACTCCACGCTTCATAAGGTCGCCCCGCTAAAATCTACTTTCCAGATGAATGCACGACTGGAACGACCGAGCAAATGTCATGGACAGCTGATCCCCTTTCCGAGTTTCCTGAGCATCTTCATTATGCCAGTATGGAGCTATAAGCTTGTTTGTTCCACTCTTTTAATATTCTCTCAGTTTTCCGCCTTCCTACCAGATGCATCACGCTAGTGTCTAGCCTGTGGCATCTTGATTCTCATTAGAATGCAGCTTCAGTGCACCTGACAGCCATCAGCATGCATGTTAAGAGCTGTAAAAAGACAGCATGTGTTTTATTTGATGCACAAAAAAAATCAAATGACCTGTTTGAATCGCAGTTATTGACATTTAACATAATTTAAAGGGATGATTGTATATTGTATTGCATACTGGGATGTATTATTAACTTTAATTGTTAATATATTGTTGTATTATTTGAGGAGATTATTAATTTAGACTTGATATAAAATGTCCCATTATTCTTTTTTAATGCAATGTGTAATGTAGCTGTCTGTGAATGTAAACGATCTGAAAAGTTGTGAAGCAGAAAGTGCACAATAAATATTCTTGTGTCTCAAATGAATGAATAGACTCTAAACAGCCTAAACGAGTAGTCAGGAATTCACTTTGTTACAGGCTACACATCACTGGGTAACACGTTTGCCTAATGGCACCTGCGAACAACTTGACCTGCACTCAAAAGTTGTAGCTAGCTGCTATTTCCTTTTATGTACATGTCAAGAAGATGCGGTTTTCTGCATCCAAAGGTTTTCTGCATTTCACACTTCCAAAGGTTGTGGATTTGAAGAGTCATTGGTTTAAATTACCATGGCGATACAACTGCAGTATAACCTTCTGACACTTGCTTCTCAAATCTCTGACGTCTAAATGGGAATTTCAAAATGCTGATCCATTAAAGATTTTATTTGGACCAACTTGTTCCTCAGAATCACAAGCCATCCTTGCGATAGGGGTTCTGGCTCAATATCGGATTGATATGGTAAAATCGGCATCATTGTTGCCGTGTTTGATATTGCTGAGGACGAAGAAAGCCTTCGAAGTTGATGTTCAGTTTTGTAATGGTTTTGAAGTTTTGTTTCCAATATGTGACCCAAACACAACAGCATGTAAACTTGTTGTAGGAGACAAAAACAAAATGAGGAACCTTTAAAATAGGATATAATAGGGGCACTTTGAAGTCAATGTGATGTCGGAGTTGAGCCTATTTTTTCTTAATATGAATTCCTGGCAGTGTGAATGATTAAAATATTTAATTATATTTTTAGCATATATTTCACCAGAATTTAAACTCTTAAAAATTCCAAAATCAAAATAAAAGAATTTTCCTTTCAAAGATAATAGCATACAGCGACATACATCCGTGGGTGTGTGTTCCCGCTGAGCAAATGCCATTGAGACGAATGGGAATGTTAATAGTGACTTTAATAGTAAAGTCTGTCAGTGACTTGCATGTGGTTTCTTTCTAAATCAAAGAAAATGATTTAAGCTCCTTGTACCCAAAGCGGGAGAGCTTTGAAAGGGATTTTCATCTGGTTGACTTGCATTTGGGAATCTGTGGACTGTTTTCAGAAAACAGAAGCCCCTCCGCCACTGGTCATTAATCTTTTATGTCTTTTAGCATCTTAATTCTATAAAGAGAAGCTCAACAGGCCTGATGGATTTCTTGTTTACCTTTTCTTTTGTGGGTTCTGCTACCCTACATGTTGAAAGGATTCTCTGTAACCTCAGAGGTAATTATTACCTGATTTATAACTGAAGGACATTCTGCTTGAGTGGAACTCAATTAGTCTCTTGAAATACAATAGAGAAATTTCCCAGTATGACAAGTAATTAAACCAAAATGTATTCATAGAACTAAAATCTAAGTCTAATTTATTTTTAAACTTTTTTTCATCTTCTTGTTTTAGCTTGAGTGTCATGTTAATCCATTATCACACCTGTATTTTTTGTTGTGTGTGAAAACATTGTGTTAGTATTTAAATAAATAGTTAAAAATACAGGAATTACAATTCTGGGAAAGCAGAACTGACATTAATATGAAAAAGAAGTGTGCTTAATATTGAATGTGCACTTAAAATATGTGCAGATAATAAAAATATCAATTATATAAAAGCCCACTTAAATGTATTCAAAGATCGTACACTTAATAATAATCTTAATATTTTTACTGAAAGTTCACTTTGAAAAACTGTGTAGTAAATCATTAAATTGTTGTTTCAAGGCCTGTCATGCCTTAATGAACCACTTATTTTGTGTTGACTAAGATGTAAGGCTCTTGATTATAATTAGTGTTACAATTTTACTATGTGAAATTACATTAAATTATATTTTAGTTTGCCATAATTACTTCAGCTGCTTGCATTTTATATACATTTAAACTAATACATTTTAATCTATTTGAAATGCACTGCACGAAAACATCACATCTAGTTTGTATTTAAGCACTTAACTTAGGGTTACATTTATTTTATTTTTGTGCTGCTTTGCATTCACTTTCATTTTACGAAAAAGAGTGGCATGAACATTCTTCAAAAATTCTATTTTTGAGATCCCCGGTGGACAGTCAGTGAACTTAAAAAAATAAAAAACTATTATATAATCTTGGCTGTGCATGTACTTTAATGGTTGCTCAGTCATGATGCCTTTGATTGAACCGACAGAAGAAAAACGGGGAAAGGATTTTACGCAGGTTTTTAATCAGAGCTGGTACAGCTGAAAAGAGCTTTGAATTCATGCTTTACAAAAGGTCCACAGGGTTTACAATTACACAGAGAAGGTTAGTTTAATAACACCCAGGAGCTATACAGGACAGATTAAATTTCATATTCGGTTTGCTTGTTGAAACTACATTGTATACACATGATTGGTCCCATTAGGCTCTGGTTTTAAAATTAGATGTCCTGTCAGAAAGCTTGTTACTGGGTAATCAATATAATATAACTGAAACTGTGAATAAGGATGGAAAAAAATGACAGATTAATGCTACTATTTCCCTTAGTCGTAGCTTGGCATTAATAAGCAAGCCCATTGTGTGGGTTCATTAGCTACGGTGTATAGCAAATGTTTGTCACTGATGGACGTAGTGCATTAATGCATCCCCATTTTATGTTACATGATGGGAACAATCTTCGAGCAAGGGTAAAATGAACTGTAATCACTGCAGGCCACATTTTGTCTGCATGATTCATTATGATCTTAGGCGATTCGTTCAACCTGTTTAGTTTTTAATATCCTCTCTGCTTGGAGAAGGAAAAATATTTTCCACTATGTCCATTTCAGGAACAACCATAATGTGATGGATTTAGGCCTATTTAATGGTGACAGATGGGTGACATTATAGACCCCGACTAACCTTTAAAGGTGGATGATGAATATGTGGAGCGCTGAACCGATCGTCTTTCATCTTTGGCCAAATGAGTTCAATGTCCAATAACTTCTGTGTTATGAAGATTAAATCACTGTGCATGATGGTGGTAATGTGCTCTGGGTTTAATAATGTCACATCATTTGTATGAAGATACATTAAATGAAGATTGATTGTTTGTGGAATTACAGTCTCATTCTGTGTTCATTTCATTCTGTAGCCTTACAGCAAAAACATCTGCTGGACAAATATGAGCAAACCATATAAAGTAACACATCATTAACTGGAAGTCAGTATGAATTAAAGAGGAAATGTTATCTTAGCAGTAATGACTTTTTATATTCCATAAAGTAGACTACAATGTTCATTTTAATGTACTTTCTAATGTACTTTCATTTGAAATGGTCCTTTGTGTAGCCTGAAACGTGTAGCCTGATTCGCTTACTTTTTTAACAGAATTTCCTTCAGCACTTTCCTAATCATTTCCTCATCAACAAGGGCATATAGCTTATGTGCACATTTGTGCTTACTTTACAAAAGAGAGATCCCAACTCAGGACTCATTTGAAAATCGTGCCCATGTGACATTTCTGCAAAAACATATTAATTTGCTTCTTGCACATTTTGCAAGTAAAATGTACTGTAAGTGGTACCGAATTCAGTAGTATCTGTATGAATCAGATGAACGTGAATTTTGTAGTGTTTTATTATGTTGGTTGTTTATCGCAGCAGTTTGGAAAATAAATTACCGGTGAGTGACCGTAAAAGTTTAATATTATACCTCATTTGAAAAAAAACATCCCATCTACAGTAAAACTCAAACCTTAAACTAACTTATAGTGATAACAAATGGAAAAAAGTGTCTCCTAAATTAATTAGCTAAATTCTATATTTTTACTGTTGTTTCTGTCAGTTATTTGTCATTTTTGTTATTTTTTAATATTTCTATTTTGTTATTCTGTTTGTAATTAATTTTTAGTTTTAGGTTTAATCATTGCCATACTTTATTTTCAGTTAGTAGTATAACATTTATTTACGTATTTGTGCAGGCTGGTTTTTGTCAATGCTGTTTGCAGAAAGTCAGAAAGTTTAATCACTACATAAACTCTACGTTCTATCAAAGATGTGTTTGTCTATGTATAAGTATGTTGTGTCCAGGAGTTTCCCGTACAACTACATAACTCACTGCTTAACTACCATATTGCAGTGCATTGTTGAAGAAATCAACTAGCCAGTCACGACTGATTCCCAATACTGAATCGTCGCAAATTTGTCATTCAACTACATTGGTTAATGTTGTCACACACATGGTGGAGTAACTAATAATTAGTAGGCTAATTAATGCTAGATGTTTTGCTTTAAATTACAGACATGGCACCTGAACACTAATTCGCATTCTTATCAGTTATGCTTCATTTCCAGGTTCACTCATAGGCTCATTCTTGCGTACTAGAGCATGTGCACTCTCAAAAAACGGTACTTTAAATCTCTTGACAAATTAAATACTTCAATGCCTTTTGTATGTATTAGAAATAAAATATATAGATTGCACTGAATGTCTGCTGGCTTATTTTGTTCAAGATAAGAATGTAGATAAGATAAATCCCCCTGTAGTCAGTAATTTTATCCCTTCAAACCCTTTGATCACTAAAATGACATATTTAAACATTTTATCATGTGAAAAGATTTTTTATGCATGACTTAAAATAGCTTGAATGTAACTCTACATCCTTGCTTCATTTAGTATTTTCTATTAACCCTGCCTCCACTCATACAAGCTCGATCAATGTACTGAGGTCAACGCTGCACAGTGATATCGCTCTTTACAACGTCAGGCTGTAATTAATATGGTTAGCCTTTTGCTTGACTACATTATCATACAATGTGTTTCTAATGTTACGCAAACCAAGTTCCTGTTCTCCATTGCAGAGTTACACAGCTGATTTCAGCAACTCAGAATGTCAGTGGAGAAAGGCATATAGTTCATCATACCATCGTAAAATACACCACACACCCGCTATATTGCTAAATCTACCAGATTTTTTTTATATCAACAGGAAAATATACCAGGATAATCTGGTTCTCTTGAGACTCACTGCTTCAGGGCGCTCACAGTTAATGATATTCTAAAGCTCACACATTGACGTGATTGAATATAAGATTGTTTGTGATGTAAGAAACACCTGCAATTTTACATCACTGCGGTTTTAAAGAGAAACTACTCAGCAAAGGAGTTGACATGAATTTGAACTTAAAACACATCAAAAACGTTCATTAAAAAGTCAACATGTCATGCAATCAAGAAACTATACTTCTAACCACAAGTTGAGAGCTGATGTTCCACAAAACTTTCTTTGTAACCATTTACAAATTGGCAAGTGTATGATGAATATTGCCTTGGATATGGATTGCATATCCCACCAGGTGAAAATCATACATCTAATCACATAGTAACACCCGCTAGTTCAACAGTAATAGCACATCTCTTCTCACCAATCCACAGATTTAAATATTAATTTGCAGGTTATTCTTCAACATCCTGCCTTTGCAAGTAACACTAATAATTGTACATCAACACTTCATGAACTTTATCTTACAATTTAAAGAAGGGAACACAGTGACACCAGGGATATTTAAAACAATGTGACATCTTGCTAATTATTGCAATTAGGCAGATGCTATTCCTGAACAGAGCTTCTGGAACTGTTTAAGAGAGTCTTCAATAAACTTTTACTGCAAAATATACTTTAAACATTCAGCAACCTCTGTTTCACACACTGAATGCTTTTAGTATCCTGAGACCTGAGAGTAATAGTGGAAATCAGCTTGGCAGACAACCCAAATTAGCCATAAGGTATCAGTCAGTCTGAGGTAGAGGCGGCCTGGGATTTCACACAAGGTACCACAGGAGCTAATTTGAGTGATCCTTGGGTCCACGGCAGTTCTAGCAACAAGGCCACAATGGGCTACACAAGTAACTTTATATGACAAACTGTCATCTTTTAGTCAAACACAAATTGGCTCGCACCAAACACGCTGTCTGTCAAGATACGGGAAAAATACGGTAGGCCGACCCAGAGGATTTGAACTGAGGTTAGAATTGCAAACAGCAAAAACACTCCATTGATATTCCACTTGCAAGTTGTTCTTCGAAGGTGTTTTGGATGCTAACTTTGTAAGAGTGAAAGATCTGCCCTTCTATTTGATCTGTCAAGGCTGTCGCAAGAAGAATGGATTCAGTGTTATTTCCCCAGAGGGGCGTTTATTGTGAGTAGCAGTGACTAAGTTTGAATAGGTAAATATCTCAATGTGGATTGCAGTGTGCTTTAGGGGAATTATCCGGGTGCTCTTTGGTGAAGTGGTCTGGTCAAGGTAAGTGACATGTTTTCCTCTTTAGACAAGTGTGGTGGTAGCGTTCGTCAATCCAATCCCACTTGCTTCCCATTTGAAATGAAATGCATTGACTTCAGATGATGGCATGCTTGTTAAACATTGCCTACTACTACACTGACACCTACTTTCACAACTCGTCTAGTTCTTCTGAGCCTCTCTTGTTTGGAGCTTGTACCAAGAGCTGTTCTAGCTGCGAGGTAATTGGAACAAGCAAAGAGCTGCCTCTTAGCTAAGTGTCGTTCTTCTCTTGATCTGTAAACAATTGTCTCGTTGGATTCACCATGACTAATGATTATAGAGTCCCGCTGTGACTAAGTGGCTCACAAGGATGTTTTTGAGCCTGTACTTCTGTTCCTAGATCAGCTCTCTTTAACTCAGGGTGAGATTTTGATCGCTAACATAAGGTGAAATGCTTTCTCAAGAGCACTGTGTAATAACTGTAGGAATGTACGTAGATAAACAGTGGCAAGCAAGTGCTCTTTCCTCAGTTATAATCTACTCTGCTCTGGGCACTACTAGGCAATGTGTGTGTAACACCATGTTTCCTATCAGTTAGTGGCAAGATTAATGAATTTGCACATTCACTAATTAGTGTGTGTTAATTACTGGCGCTTGCTAACAGAAGCATTGCTGTTGGGTCGATGAAAAATAAGGTTCAAGATGTTAGAACCAATAGCCTTGTGGGCAGCACTCTGACAAATAGCCCGTTTAAACCTCGACTGGTGGGCCTTTCTGATTCTACCCACTTCTCTCTCTTGCTTTGGTTCTGTGCTATCTAAAAGCAAAAACACCACATGTATCCTTTGCAATATTTGTGGTTGTTGAAACTTTTTCATTTTTAAGGGAACATTTTTGTTAGAATATGTAATAAATAATACAACATTATGCCAAAAAATAGTCAATAATTGTATTATTTTAATCTAATTAAACCAGTGCTGTCAAAATTAACAGTTTAGCACATTTATCATTTAATTAGAATTAAGGCAGCATCCATTTTTCCCTGTCATCTCTTGGCTATAAGTACATTACATGGTCATGCTCTTATTCAAGCAAATGTTTTTCAACCATTCATGTATGATAACAAGCAAACAAACAAAAAAGAATGTGGATGGTACTGGCACGCATCTCTGAATATCCAGTCTGAATCTTCTGTCCTTCTGAAAGCCAGTTCAGACTGTGCTTGAACAGACAAAACCATAATACATTATGCCAAAATGCTTGTTTTGGCAAGGATCCCCACAAGTACAGTGGTTAAAAGAACATTAATAGTTGAAAATGGGATTCATGTCAACTCCACATCATGTGTGGCAGAGCTTAAAGAGACAGCAACCTAATAAACCTGCTGCTGTTTGCAATTAAGCAAAAAGAGAAAATCAGTCATTGCTCTTGAATGAATAACTTGTGTAGCTCTAATAAAGAATAATCTACATTTCATTTATAATTTTTGTGTTTGATAACTTTATTTAATTTCATATATGTTAGATCGACACACAAATCTTAAAGCACTGTTACAATCAAAAATAACAAAACTTTTGTGCATTTTGACAGGGCAAGAAAAAATCTGAATTGGTCTGACTGGGCCAATGGAAAAAATTTGAGCCCTGATGTATTGATGGGTACCAATATCTGATAATTAATTTCACTGACTAATATAATTTCATTCATTTGAAACTGCATTTCATTGACCCTGGTACTGTTGCTTATACTTGGGGTTGAGATTTGAGCACTAAGAGTGCATTCCAAACCACCCAGTGTTGCAATACTCAAGACTGTGAAACGGAAGGTGTAAATGATTCAGAAAGTGTAAATATGCTTTGAATCTTTAATAGAGGTTGGTTTCACGTCAGTGTGACGCAAATCGGCACAGTACACACACAATGTGTTCCTATCAAGAGATATAGTTGCACAGAGCAGATCATCATTTGTAAAAGTTAGCAAAGACAACAAAACAAAGACTGACTCCAAATGAATCTCAAGTCTATGAGAAGACCGAGACCAGGAGAAGACCAGATTCATCCAACACCATATTTTTATAGCCTTTCTCTTGTCTTTTTTGAACACTGTCTTGTTATAGCCTACGTCTGGTCTAGAGTACTACAGTGAAAATATAGTTTGTTTTACTGTTGTGGAAAACTGACTTCAAATGAAGTCAAAGAAAAATTGTAAACTTACCCTATTCTGCAGCAAAATGGAACATGAAGTTTGATATCTTGAAAATCTGTGTGATTTTCATCAGTTTTGATGAAGCTGCAAATGAGATGGAGCCTGACCTTCACATCCCAGCTTGACCGGCATATATCACGCTAACAAAGTGGCTCGATTCCACAAACATCCACAGAGCCTGATTGCCAAGACCACAGAAAACTCGACAAATGGGTTTACGCGCAATCTGATCATCTGATCACATTATGGATTAAAAAGGCCATTGGATACAGAAAGAGCTACAAAAATGTCTAAAAGGAGAGTGAGCATGAGACGCAGATCAAGCCAGTGCATTGTTTTGAGCTTGCGCTCCCTTCAAAGTCATTGATGAAAGAGAATGCGTGCAAGTGAAAAACAGTTTTGGGAATCAAAGGAATGCCTCCATCACTTCAGTCTTCCCCTCAGGATGTCATACACCGTAGCTACTATGAGGACATTTTTCAGTCATGTAACTCGAGGGTGTTGTTTATGGACTTCAAAGTGAAGCATACAGAGCAGCCCGGGGTAAATTAATGGCTGTCCAATCTCCTAACTTTGATTTGACAGGCGTTTCCACTCTGCCCTTCCCGTGCACTCGAGGGCAATATCGCTTTGACAAACTCTTCATCTAATGAGAAGCTACAGAAAAGACAGGAAATGAGAGACGGGGAAAGTCTGTTCATTTGAGGACTGTTTTTTCCTCCCTGGCATTTCTGTAAAGCTCCCGTCCTTATAAAGTCCCACATTGATGGCTTCCGGTCCATTGTAATTCTGTCCTTACTGAGAAGAAATGAAAGAAAGCGCCACTTGCCAAGTTCTTCCACAATCCACAAGAGGATTCACGTCCAAATGACAGAGTGTTCCAGTTACTGTCAATTACTATTATCTCTCCAACCAGGCACACACAGAGCCTACAACTAAAACAGATGATAAGAATGGACATAAAAATGCATTCTACATTTCTGAATGACCCTATTACATGAGGGACTATATAAGCGAAAATAATTTAAATTCCACTGCGACAGAATATTGGGAGAAAAGAACAAGTCAAGGAATTATACATTTAAAATATTGCAAAACTGGACGTTAAAGTCATGCCAATTGGCCTGCCTTTAACTTGGCTCCCAGAAATACTTGATTCTGATTAGCATCCTTAAGTCAAATATTCTTAAATAATGACCAATTAACAGAAAATTTGCATGAGTGCAAAAGAACACAGACACAGCCGGATCATTCCATCATGACCAACTTAATCTACCAAGAGCAGCGCAAATTACCCTCTGATTTAAGACGTGTTTTTTTATGGCTATTATATAATGGTGCATATACCAGTATATTGACGAGCGGAAACCTTAATAAATTCATTTAAATAATCTGGTGTCAGGGTTCTGCCACATTTGGTCTAGTCATTTCATTGGTTTTGTGGCAGAGCTCTGACACTACTGTAATGTCTCGTGTTTTGTGGGTGTGCGCGGCTTCGAGTTGTCAGTTTTGCGCTCCCTTGTCTGTGCCGGTTTTGTGTTGGGGTTCGGACATTCATGACCCCTGTGTTTGTCCTTGTCGTGAGCGCAAAAGACTAGTGTTTGCTCATCCTCCGTAGTTTCGAGTTCTGCTCAAACCTGCGCTCTCTCGTGTCTGCATGCATTATTGGAAATGGCAGCAAATGCACGCCAAAAAGAAATTAGCGCAAAACTGGCAATAAATATGGCAATCACTACTTACCTCTCTTTGATCATCCATCGCGGTCATACCTGTGCGTTTACTTTTAATAAATCCTACAAAAGCTGTATATTTTGGTTTTAATTCACTTGACTGGGAAACGTGAAATTGCAAAAAAAATAATAATAAAACTTAAATAAATAAAATTCCCGTATTTTCGCGTGTTGATCTGTTTTTTGCTCATGAATGTAATGTAAACATCAGTTTTGCTCTCGGTTCTTTTTGCCATGGATTTGATTTTCTGTCATAGTTGTAGCAAGTGGTTTGTGTTTACATCGGCCGTGTGCTTTCATGTTGTGTCTCGTATCGCGCACAGTTGGTGGTTTCACCAGCTGTGCGCTGTCTCGTCCTGTTTCTTGTGAAGACGCGGGGATGCGCGTCCGCATTGGCTGCGTGTATGTGTCTTGTAATTGTATAACTCTCCCATCTTGTTCCCCTGATATACTTTGATTTGTTCCAGCTGTTCAATTATCCTCCCTCCTGTGTCTATTTAATCCCCTCGTGTCTACTATCCTGTCCTGCCTCGTTGTCTTTAATGTGGTTCATATATTGCGCGTCAGTTTTACGTCTTGCAGTCCAGTCTTGTCTGAGCTAGCCAAGTCAAGTCTGTTTATCTTCCTAGTCTTGTTTTCCCCCATTGGGGTTGTTTTTGTTGTGTTTTGGTTTTGTTTTCTTATTCAATAAAGTTCCATCTTATCTGTGCTTGAGTTCCTGAATCCTGGCACTCTTCTGCCATAAATTTAGCATCTGAAATGGTGCAAAAACAAATGCATACAAAAAGATCAGCAGGAAATGTAACTGTGCACCCCATCCAGCGCAAATTTTAACTGTGTCTTTAGTAAATCCCAACAGTCATTTTTTAACTCTAAAAGGGGGTTTGTTATTTAGGACACTTGCCATTGCTTAACAATTTTAGACTCCAGCTAGTCTTGAGAGCATATCGTATGTTTGCTGTGAGTGACTATAAATGTCTAGACATTAGTGTATAAATACAAATAATCCAATTATTAGTGAATGAGAAAGATAGTTAAGGATGTTTTATTTCATTCATAGCTGTGCTCATGAAGCATTGCAAGAACTTATGAACTTAAGGCCTATTTGTCATGAACTGATACGGGAGGACTCAAGTGCAAGTTGAAGGATGATTTATTATCAATTAAATAAACAAACATACAACAGAAACACCCACGAGGGGGGAAAACATAGCAAATATAAAACAAACCGGGAATTCAGGGCAGGGAACACGAATGACAACGACGCAACGCCGGACAGCAAACACTGAGGGATATTTATAGGGCACATGAGGGAAGGTAGTGATGAGACACAGCTAGGATGATTAAGGGAAACAAGGAGGCGGGGCAGACACTAATGAGACAAACACACGGGAGAGAGAGCAGTGCCACGGTTCTGTCCACTAGAACACTAATAACACTGGAAACAGAGACAGAACCGTGACACTACCCCCCCCCCCCCCCCCCCCCCCCCCCCCTCTAAGGAACGCCACCTGGCGTTCCAACATGAAACAAAAACCCAAAACCGACATCACCAAGCATAACACACAAGACAGGGAACTCAAGTCCAGGACGGAGCTGGTGGAATGAGCCAAGGAGGCTCAACCTGGTTGAAGTTCCTGGCTGAGGACCAGGGAGGAACCGGCGGATCAGGCGGGACCGGCGGGTTGAGCCACGTGAGCTCCGGCAGATCAGTCGGCAAGAGTTCAGAGACCCGCCACAAAAGTTCAGGTTCAGGCCACGAGAGTTCAGGCTTGCCCGTAGGATCATGCAGGCAGAGTTCGGGGTCTCCCGGGGGATCAGGCTGGCAGAGTTCGGGGTCTCCCGGCGGGTCAGGCAGGCAGAGTTCGGGGTCGCCCGGCGGCTCAGGCAGCGAAGGCTCTGGGGCGACCGGCGGCTCAGGCAGCGAAGGCTCTGGGGCGACCGGCGGCTCAGGCAGCGAAGGCTCTGGGGCGACCGGCGGCTCAGGCAGCGAAGGCTCTGGGGCGACCGGCGGCTCAGGCAGCGAAGGCTCTGGGGCGACCGGCGGCTCAGGCAGCGAAGGCTCTGGGGCGACCGGCGGCTCAGGCAGCGAAGGCTCTGGGGCGGTTCTCCCGTGTGTCTTCCAGGCTCTCAGGGCTGCTACTAAGAAAAGGTTCACAGCCTTCTTGGCCTCTGCAGGGCTGACTAGCGGTGCTGCGGTGGCCTCCTTGCTGGCAGCAGCCTCTGGGACGGCCTCCTGACGAGTAGCAGGCTCTAGGACAGCCTCTTGGCCAGCTGCGGCAGGCCCTGCTCTTCCTCCTCTGCTTTAGTCTCTTCCGAGAGCTGGGACCCCCACTGACTACTGGTTTAATGGGGTAGTAGTGAGTGGGTTGGGAGCTTGTCTGGGATGTCTGTTCCTGCACCCCTAGGCGGTAAAGATGATCAATGAACTCCCAAAAAGAGAGATTAGTAAGTTCCACCATCTCCCAATATATGATGGGCTTATCCAGACAGAGGTTAAAAAACTTCCTTTAGATCATCCTCATCGTACTCGAAGTGATCCACCTCAATAAGAAATTTGCAAGCGAAATCTCTCACCTCCATCCCCAGCTGGCAGAAATAACATTGGTTAGTATACTGAATGTTGGCAGACAGAAGGTCCCAAGGGAGCGGATGGGAACAGAAATATTCCCATTTCTGCAAAGTTCTTTCCCCAAAAAGTCCAAACAAAACAAAAGCAAAAATAATCCTCTTCACTTTTGAGTCCTCAATGGTTGCGTCGTTCTGTCACGAACTGATACAGGAGGACTCAAGTGCAAGTTGAAGGATGATTTATTAACAAAAAGTAAATAAACAAACATACAACAGAAACACCCACGAGGGGGGAAACCATAACATAACCAAAGAACATAACTTGAATATAAAACAAACCAGGAATTCAGGGCAGGGAACACGACAGGAATAACAAGCAAGGAAACACATGAATGACAACGACGCAACGCCGGACAGCAAACACTGAGGGATATTTATAGGGCACATGAGGGAAGGTAGTGATGAGACACAGCTGGGAATGATTAAGGGAAACAAGGAGGCGGGGCAGACACTAATGAGACAAACACACGGGAGAGAGAGCAGTGCCACGGTTCTGTCCACTAGAACACTAATAACACTGGAAACAGAGACAGAGCCGTGACACTATTAACTTTGTACTAAGAAAGTAAAAACCACTGCTGTAACAGATCGAGCAGCTGAGTTTCATTTGTGATTTGTTTGTATAGTTCTTTGTTCTGCTCACTACTCCTGTTTGCTTCTTTAATGCTTTAGCAACCTTTGATTATCAAGCCTCTTTTTAACTTCATATATATCAGCAGCTGTTGTGCTAGGCGTCAAATTAAAGCAGGTAAGTCCAACGGATTGCACACAGGAAATTGATTTTCTCTTCAGAAGAACTAAAGCCTTCACTAACTCGAACAAGATATTTCACAAGGGAAGCAATGGTAGTGAAGAGAGGAGATTTTTCCTGGTTGCTTAATCTCTTATTGGACAGGCTATGTTATCCACACATCTGCTATTCTCGAGAACACTGAGCAAGCATATGTAAAGCAGACTTGGTTTAATGATTTATCGTTCCTCTTATTCAATAAATCATGAGCTTTAAGTGCAAAACCATGAGGGAGTTTTGAATCAGAACATGATCCAGCAGATGTTCTCTAATGGTGGGTCACAGGTCTGTTCTGATGTGCTGCTTTAGGGGAAAAACAAGCATAAATAAAAACACCACTACTCATGCTGTGTCAGACAGACATGAAATATCTTTATATTGTTCAGTAGTGCTGTCCATCCATCCGTCCATCCATCATTTTGTATATCTATCTATCTATCCATCCATATGCCTGTCTGTCTATATATATATATATATATATATATGCATCCATCTGTTGTTAAATCTATTCATCTATTGTTCTTTTTTCTATCTATCTATTTAAAAAGTGAATTTATTTGGCTTTTGCTATTAGGCACTAATCGGAAGGCAATGAAGTTTGGACATGCCCTTTAATTGCCTTGCAATATCAATATGTTTATGCAAACAACTTCTGCGCTGGAAAATTAACTGTCAGCTTGTTTGCTGATGTACGTAAATAAACAAGAAATGGATGCGAAGACAATTTGTTTTTCAGTCCTTTCATCCTGTTACGCAGTAACTGTCAAATCAGATAAAAGAAAATGCGGAAAGTTTGCCAAGTGAGGGAACAAGGATGCAATGAGGATGACACAAAATCATAAGAGACCCCATTTTCCTGCTTTGATGGCAGTAATACATTGAATGACGGGATGAAAGATGCCTCTCAACTTTAACATCTGGAGCTCTACTGCAATGTACTAGTTCTTTATTGGAGATTCAGTATAAAACAGTCTAGCCATGAAATTGTGAGGCTGTTTCATGTGTTTAAGACAAGTATCACTGTTATTAAGTCCATAACTCTTTTTGTAATTATTTAATATTGTTTTACACATTCATGCATGCTGAAAAAAAACGCGAAACAAAAGCGATGGTGTAGCTTTCTGATACTTTAAACATTGGTGTCGCTTTTGATTGTGATTTTAGTGTGATTTATATTCTAATTTCTAAAGACTTTATTTATATTTTTTCTTCATATTGCACAATTCTCTGATTGGCTGCATCAACACTCTGTCTCCTCTCCACCAATAAAGCTAGTGTGTGGTGAGCGTTCTGGCGCAATATGGCTGCCGTCGCATCATCCAGGTGGATGCTGCACTCTAGTGGCGGTTGAGGAGATCCCCCCTTCCATGTAAAGCGACTTTGAGAGACTTTGATAAAGCGCTATATAAATGTAATGAATTATTATTATTATTATTAATTGTTTCTAATAATTGCTACTTCTTATCTTGCAGAGCTCACTTTATTTCCCATAGTTGTGATTATTTCTTTTTTTAAATATGCCATGTTGTCATTTAAAATCATCAGTTTTTTCATCAAGTGCATGTTGATGATCTTATTGTAAACCATTAATCTGTGCATATGTTTCATTTTTAATTCACATCGCAATTTTGATTTGAAATTTCATAACTTTTGAGTTTGACTTTTATCTGATGAATTATGCCAAAATTCTCCACTCATTTCACATCCATCCAATCAACAATCGATTCAGGTTTCTGCAGATATTGTCATACAGACAGCATACAAAAAAAGGGTATCAAAATTTAGACTGAGAGAGAAACAACATTTTCTGGAATGAGAACAAAATAGTGGCCGCTTATGTACTTCGACACAAAATCTCTTGAATCTCTTGCTCTTGAACTCAAGCTTTTCACAGCCTCGGATGCAATGCAACTTACCAGTAACACAAATTTTAGTGCATCTCATCATTGAAAAGACCATGTATGAAATGTAACTGCAGGAAAAAGAAAGAAAACATAATGGGACACGCAGTTAACTGCCTGTCACTATAGGCAAATGACGGGAGCTGTTGGCATGCTGCAGGCTGGTATGTCGCATGTCAGTGTTTCCAGACACCAGATATATAAACAGCTTCACTGTGCCCTGACTGTAACAAACACTTTAGCTGAAAAACAGCAAAAATGGGTGTCCAGGATCCAGATGTACTCGCACCAGAAGATGCTAGGCCGATCTGGAGACGTGACCCTTGGCCTGCCCGTGGCCAGGAAGTTCATCCAGACAGTCTGCAAGAATGCGATAGCTGCGGATTTAGATGCTCAATGGCACGTGTAGTGTGCCTGTCAAACAAGATACTGACGGGTAGCTGTTCAGAATACACAAAGTTATTTTTCTGTTGATTTGTTTGTTGCTCCGGTTTGTTTTCCCTTTTTTTTCCTATGACAAATGCCATGAATTTCCCTCTAGGGATAAATAAAGAATGTCTGTCTGTTTTTCTTTATAGTCATTTCAGCAACAAAGGCTTTTATTTCAGTCCGACGACTGCTGCATTTTGTTTTTCGGCTGTGTATCATAACTGTGCCAACATTTTATCATTATCCTTGCTGCTGAATACAATGGATTGTACACTAGTTTAAATTATGCAAACATGAGTTATAAATGTGAAACTAGGTTTCGAATATACAAACATAAGAAAAAAACTTCCCAATTTTCCAGCACAGTTGGTTTTATTTATGAGGATTATGGATTTGGGTTTCCAATAGGTTTAGAGGAACAGAGAGATTAGACGTTTCATTTCACACACACACACACACACACACACACACACACACGCATGCTCCTTTCCACCCAGCAACTGTCAGATACACACACCAAGAGCAAGTGAAAGAAAAAAGAGCACATCTTATTATAAATGAATATCAATTTCCTTAAACATCCATATTCACACTAACATGCCATCAATATATAATTACCGTAGTTACTTTTTCTCTGCTTTCCTAGCATACAAAAGTTCGACCTTTTTATTGGCTGAGCTATACCTCTTTAATGCCATGAAGCCACTGGCTTTCACTGATGATAAAATCACTGTGAGGCCCATTTGAGAAAATTAACAATGTTACCAATTGATAAGCAATAATGATAATAAATAGTTTTGTTTTTTTAATTTTCATTTGAAAATAGGTTTAAATTACTTATTTATTATACTAATGCATTCAAATAGGAGGCACAAATTATTGTGGTAGGGTGGACTGCTAATGAGAATATATATATATATATATATATATATAGAGAGAGAGAGAGAGAGAGAGAGAGAGAGAGAGAGAGAGAGAGAGAGAGAGAGAGATGCTGTATGAAAAAGCATTGTCACAGTGCTCTCTAGTGGTGGCATTCTAGAACTCACTGAATTGGCCACATCTCAGATTCTCAGAGTAATGTTTCACCTCATCTGTATGCAGCAGCGTAATTTAGATGGTTCACATACACCAATAAAGATTCTTTAATGAGCATTTATAGAGCCTTCCCATTGCCCAAAAGGCAAGGCACACTAAGAAAAAAAGATTTCTCTTAAGACCTGTTCATTGAAAAGTTCTCTGGGCAATAAAAAATTGTTCTTCTATGGCATCACTACGAAACCTTTATTTTTAACAGTGGATTATTGTACAGTCTCACAACTGTTACAAAAGTGAACGTGGTGAAATGTAGCTTTGTCCCCTCAGTCACTGCAGTAAAGAATAGGCTACTAAAGATGCTGAGACCTGAAGGAATGAAAGTTGGGGGTGGTTTTTCACTTTGCAGCTGCAGAACTGGCCAATAGTGTTATTTTAAATGTAGGTTCTCTGTGATTTGAAAGAAATGTGGGAGACTGACAGCATCCGTGTGGTTCAAGATATGAGCACATATGAAAGATTAATTAGCAATGCTTCGAGAGAAATGCTTTGTCGTACAATGGACCCTCAAGCATGGTGAAAAAATATGAGTGACATATAGCCACCAGTGTTTTTATTATTTTATCAAGAATTCCCTGATACTGAGGCTGATTTTTAATAGAGGACGTACTACTGAATCGGCCCAGAGGTTACAAGATAATGACACACACTTCTGTTGCATGAAAACTTTCCATAAACAATGGCTTCTATACATCAACCTTAAATTTATCATGTTTTCCACTAGGGATGGAAAACTTTTCACATTTTATCTGCGACATAAAATGTGGGAAAAAAAAGGTATTTGAATACTTTCTGGATGCACAGTACATGTTGTGTTGCATATATAAGATATATTGTTGGCAATTGTGAAGCAAGTTTAAAAGCAATTCAGATGAGAATGCACTGATGAAATTCATTTGTGCAAGGTTGCTCTCTTCTGTTGATAACTGTCAGATGAAAGGCTTAGCAACAAGAAATTTCATAGCTGGCGGATTGCACAATAGTCCAACAATATATGCTAAGATATTTAAAGTAATAATGCTTAATATAGTTATAGTTTGCATGGCCACAGGCTCCTAACTTTTCACATAATTGTATAAACTACAAGGGGAGATTGCACAAACATTGCATGAAGAAAAGTCAACACAAAAAAAGTGATTTCAGTAAGTTTTTCCCACCAAGAAATTAGTACAGTACTTTAATATTTAGCAAGGCCTCATTAAATTGATCATAATCTGTTTTTTGTTTTTTTAAAGAGTAGTGAATTGAATAAATTGGAGTAATGATGCTGAAAATTCAGCTTTGTCATCACAAGACTAAATTACATTTTAAATAGACTGCTCAAAAAAAGAAATGAAGAGAATACTTAATTATCACGGTATAGCACCAAGTCAATTAAGCTTCAGGGATATCAGTCTGTCCAATTAAGAAGCATCAGTGATTGAGAATCTGTTTCGCGTATTTAGGTGCAAATGAAAATGATCAGGCGCAGTGGAGAGGCAACAGCAATGTCCTCTAGTGGGACCTGTGCTCGCAGATCAGCATTGTGCAGTTCAATTGACATTTGCCAGTAAATAACTGAACTGGTTACTCCATCATTTAGCACCTCGTTGTCTTCACAGATGTTAGGAACGAAATCCTCAGAGCCGTTGTCAAACCTTATGCTGGTGCGGCTTTGGGTTCCTCCTGATCCATAATAATGCCTGTCTCGGGTGGCTAGAGTGTATAGGCAGTTTTTTGATGAAGGCACATTTTCACAATTTTTTGATGCCACTGACTGGATCTCACGTTCCCCAGAACTGAATCTAATTGAGAACCTCTGGGACATTATGCATCACCAATGCTGCCAAGTAAAACCAGACTGTCCAGGAGCTTCTGATGCCCTGATCCAGGTCTGGGAGATCCTCCATCCACCATGTTATCAGGAGCCCAGATGATGCATTGAGGGCATACAGACACGTGAGGGACATACAGACGACTGACTTACATTATGAGTTGCTATGATGAACTTCATGCAAGTTGGATCAGCTTGTAACTTTATCAACCCTTTGATGATTTTGGAACTGTTGTCACATATATTTGTTAAAGATTTTCAAACTGAACATTTCATTCACAGATCCAATGTGTGATTTAAGTTTTTCATACTGTTTGGCCAGATAACTGCAGCTTAGGTGAGATTTGAGACTTCTTTTAAAGATGTATAAATCTTACTGATCCCAAACTTTTAATCGGTAGTGTAGTTTCACACTAAAATGAATTTGTCATCTTAGAATATTAACTTGATTGAAATTCTCAGGCAGTATAACACTTTCTTTGAAGTGGATTTTAAAGGAAGAGAGGCACAGTGAGGCATATTTCAAAATCCCTTCAAATGCAATCTAATTAAATAATTTTATTAGAAAAAAACTAATTTCTCTAAAATATTTTAATTGCATGCTTAAAAGTGCAATGAAATGTGAAAGTCTTCTATTCAGGGAAAAGAAGTCAGGGTGGAAAATTATAGAGCATATGAGCTCCGAGCAGCATATGTGCCAATGAGATTCTGAGCACGCATGAGACTTAGAAACTGAGACAGTTAACAGACAGAAACTGAGACAGTTATAAACTGAGGGGGGTGAACAAAAAAAAAATTTCAAAAGGTAATGACACAGAGAAAATTGTTTTTCTTTAACTTTTATTACAGCGTTTTTAAGAACTTATTTGTAAAACACATCCAACATATCACATGGGTCCGGGAAGTGTATAGCGAGACTTTGCTGAATTAAATTATTTAGAATTTAATAAGTAGCTGCTGCTGTAATAAAGCTGTTAAACATGGATAAAGGTAAACTGTCAAGATGCAATTAATGCTACTTCTGGTTTTTGAACGTATTCATTGCACCTGTAAAAGACACCAACACCAAACGACTTTGGTTGTTTTTACCAAGTCGGATTGTAATTGTTTATGTAGAGTGTAGATGAGAGTGCAGAGAGTGAAACTACGTACCTCAAGTCTGAAAACATCTGGTTTCAGCAATCAACTTTTGTTAGCACATCATTTGCAGGTCATCTGGTACATCCGCTGTTAGAAAAGGGAACAACTATTAGTGGAAAACGTTCAGGTTCATGTTGCTTCTGTTTTGCATTACTTTTTTTTATTACTTTAAGAAGCACATTTCAAGATAACAGATAAATAGGTAGTGGAACGAAACACTCACATCTACCATACAGAATACACGATTCACTTATGTTTGTGGTACGACTGTACAAACTACATAATAGATCCCCATTGTAAAAGGGCTTTGGTGCGCAAAGCACAGGATTGAGCTTTCTTTTTCTCTCCCTCTCTATATATAGTAGTAAGGAGGTTGAAGTTTATACCAAGTTGCTATTAGAGAGAAACAAGTCAGAACCTGTTTGCTGATATTGAGTGAAAAGTGGATCCGTAGTAACCAAAAGTCTCTCTGGGTTACCCTTGTCCAACCCACCAAACAACAGCACATGCAACCAACAGCTGCCATCTGAACCACCTTTACAGGCTACTCCAAAAACCATACAATGTCACTCAGGAAACAACACCATTCAAAAGAGAAATCACGTGTATTGTAAAAATGTAGAGCCTCAACGTAATATTTTATTATACCTCACTCAGAGAAAATAAGTGATTCTTTGCAGCAGAAAACTAAATGTAGGAGAGCATTTCCTTCTAGATGAACAATTTAAAAGAGATGCCTCAAGAACTACAACTCAAGAACACATTTCAGTGCAACAAAGAACTCAAATTAACATAAATCAGAGAAACCAATACATTGACATGTACAAAAATGCATTAAAATGTTTTCTAGTAGATTATATAATGTATACAGCATCACTGCAAGTTTATAAGTAGTTGTAAGCCCTTAAACCTAAATACTTGTATGTGTGTGAAAACCTCGCTTGAGTCATAAATAAAATTAATTAATCAATATTGAATTTGAACAATACAATAACTATAATACAAGACAAGGCAATGCGAGCCTCTCAAACCTCATGTGAGGAAAGGAGAGGAGATGAGGTATATCTGCAGTGCCTCAGCTCACATAGGTCAACACAACTGACTGAATGGGCTCTCGGCAAACCGGACACAACTTGTTCCGGTTTTTTAATTTCTTGGCGCAAGTGTAACACGCCATAAGGTGTCCAGTCCTTCCATGGACGATGCAGCCGTTCTTGGGGCGACTTTGACAGATGACGCAGGGCTCGAGGCAAGTGGCAGGCAGGCAGGCCTCCAGGCTGTTGTAGCGCTCTAGCTCAAGGGTTTCTTCCTGGCTGCTGCCCCCACCAGAGGAGGTGGAGGGATGTGATGTCGAGGTCTGAGAGTCAGTCAGGGAGCCAGGGGTTGCAGAAGAGGGAGATTCTTCTTTGGCGGTGGCAGCGGATGGCAAGCACTTGCCATCGGGTACATCCACTCCTTCATCTGTTTCTGGAAGAGGGCTTGAGGGTTTGGAAGGAAGCATTTTGTCACCCGAAGACAAACTGGGTGTTGTGGTAATGCTCGTGTCTTCAGTGCTGGTTTGAGTGTTAGTGGAGGGACTTTCATTGTTGGAGTCTGATTCTGGAAGCCAACCGGGTCGGACATTCCAGCAGCTTTTGCAATGCCGAGGAAGAGGGGGGTTGAGCTTGTCACATTCAGCACACTTCCAATAGTCCTGAGTGAACACATTGTTACATTAGTACAGATTTTTCAGATCTATTATGCAGTTGGAAAACATTTCTTCTTGCTCTTTTTTTTTTTTTTTATACACAAGATACAAAGAGCCCGTTCAATCCAAAAGAACAGATAAAGGGTGGAAATGGTCATGAAAAAGTGGTTTTGGTGTTTTAAACTGAAATTTAGTCTTGACCATAAATAAATGCTTCAGTGAATCAGCTGTTCTTTTTGGCAGACTCACAAAAGCCTCTTAGTTTTAACCCCCAACCTTTGAACCAAATGGCACAACAATAATATGCACTTTTCATGATCCAATCTATTCAGATCATTATTATAGTATGTTGCTACATACCGCCTCAGTTATCTCAGTATCCTCATCAAACGAGTCTTCATCCTCAGCAAAGATTGTGACTTCATACACCTGAATGAGCAAAAGAAAATTGCAGTCAGTTAAGAAACGTTAAACAGGTTAGGCAACATCAGGAGTGTCCAAACTCGGTCCTGGGCAAGTCCACTGTCATACAGAGTTTGTCAAACTTGCCTCAACACAGCTGCTTCCAGAAGAAACTTCAACACTGAAGTTTCTAGTATGCCTAGTTAGACTTTGATTAGCTGCTTCAGGTGTGTTAAACTGGGGTTGGAGCTTAACTCTGCACGATAGTGGCCCTCCAGGAGCACAATTAGACTGGGCTAAACTAATCTAGATACATAAAACCAACATCTATTTCTTTAAGTTTTTTAAAGATACTCTTCCAAGTAGATTTGAAAGTGCCTTTTTTGGTGATAAAACGAGAGCTTGATTTAGGTTTTGTCTCAGTATTATTTCAGTGAGCTTTTAATACATATAACAGATGCACAGTAAAATGATTTGAACAATTCCCGATGTTTCAAGAAACTTTTGGAAAATGCTTAAAGATGCTAGTGTGGAAAGAGAGCATTTTGAAATTTCTTAGTCAAGTCTCTCTCTCAAAATAGCAGGAGTTTGGGTTGAAACCTCATTCTCTCCCGGCTCCGAATCCTCATCGTTCTCACTGTAGGCATCGGAGTCGATGGACTCCACCTCGAACTCCACACTGAAATTATCAGAGTCCGAGTCCTCACTTTCATCACTGCCCTCACTGTGAGAGATACCTACATCCTGTTGAATAAACAAAATAGTGATAAGAAAATGCTACATGATAGCACAAAGCTAGTGGTAAAACAAAACTATGTGAAGAACGTTTAAAGACGATACTCACAGAGTTGCTGTGTGTGTCCGAAGACTCGCTGTTCCCCCTTTCTCGGTGCAGGCCGCCAATCACACACCAAGACAGGCTGTCATCAAATGTCAAGGAGAAGCTGTCTGACTTGTGCCTCTTCCTGCGTTCTTTAGGTTCGTCTTCGGCTGAAGGACTCTCTATTGGAACCATAAAAAACAAGTTCAGCACCAAGCGGTTTATGGACACAAGAATGTCTGCATGATGGTTTTTACATAGAGTTGCTCTGTAAGCGAATCAGTACAGAACGTTTCTTTAGCTTTCCACAGTTTAAGAGTATACTGCTCACTGCATTAGTGTAAATCTGATTATGCACTTTTATATGCACTCAACTTTGGACACTTATGGGCCGTGCAGGAGCAATGCTCAAAGCAATAACCCTGTTTTAATGGTGCATCTGGCACTACTTGCTCAACAAACTGCCTTTGTGTGGATAGTTGAGGTTTTAAAATGGGCAATTGAATAGCAGAAGTCATCTGAGCACATTCTGCACAGCCTCAAGATCTCAGTGTCCTTTTGAGAGGTTCAAAGTCAGAGACCAGTCATTATGTTACCAAGTTTAGCCACATCCAGTCCTCTGTCAGGACTGAAGTAACAGTACAAAATGATCCATTATGAGGAAAATCTTTCCTGCTCAGCGCCTGAAACTCTTATAATGTATATTGGATATTTCACAAAGGATATAAAGCAAGAAAAGCAAATCGTCTGTGAAGGAGTTGCCTCAACCTTTCACAAAAATAATAAGCTGGAAAATCGTGAAATCTAAAAACAGCTATTTTATTTAACAGCCATTTAATGCAAAATATTCATCCAAAACAACTGGTGGCATACTTGATTTAAAGTTAATTCAACTGTATCAGTCTGGGCTAAAGGGACAAGTACTTCCCGTTTAAACAAGAAATGTGCCAACACTGGAAAGAAAACTAAACATTAAGCTGTTCTCAAAATATTTGTCAAGTGACAGCTTAATAAGAAGATACAACTCTATCTCTATCCAGCTGATCAAGAATGTGCTTTCATACACACCCAAAAGGACACAGTTGGTGTGTCTTTTACTTTGAGGTCTGTGCGCTTACCAGGATCACTGCTTCTCCTCCTCCTGCGCTGCTGTTGTGAGGTAGATGAGCGAGAGTCTGTATCCTGGAACAGACAATTGGGTTTCAGTCATGCTTCAATTTCAAACACAGCAGGAGCTCTATAAAACCCATTCAAGCACAAACGCAGCACTACCAGGGCAACTCAGTGGAATGGGTCAATACTCTGTGGTTCTAAGTGTACTAAGCATTAAAGAACATTTACCCCGGGGCCTCGATCTGGTTCACTTTGACTCCTGGGTTCAGAGAAGGTAGACTGTGTTTCTGTAAAAAAGGAAACAAGGACAGGTCTAACACAAAATAGATAACATTTGTTCAAGTCAAACATTATTAAAGATGAAGCAGTGGAGATAAAACAAAAGGTTTAAGGGTCACAGTACCTGGATTTTTCACAGTCACAAGGTTTTTGTTGATCATTGCAAAGAGGACTCTGAAGATATAAACAAAAAAAGGTAAATTAACCACTAAAACAATAATTTTCATAGAGTAAATTTCACTTTCGGTATGAGGAACATGTTACATAAACTTTTTTTAATATTTACAGTGGCCCCAAGATGTGTGGAAGTTAAATGTGAGAGATTTTATATTTATATATATAACTGATAACTTTATATAACGGATTTGACTAATCAAATATCTTGCAGCCACTTTAAATGTTAAACAGGTGAAAGCAGATTCATTCTTAGCTATTAGGTTAAATAACCCAGAAGCTTCCACCTGTTGCTTTAAAGCCCCACCCTGCTATTCTCAGGGGTCATTCAGCTAACAGCTGCAGCTGTTTCTGCATGAAGAAGCCAATACGCACCGGGGCTCTTTGACTGAGAAACTTTTCACCCCAAGAACGGCACCAAGAGCATCCTCTCCACAGTGAACTATATGTTGCTGCTGCTTGTCGTACAACTCCTTGCTCATGATATACTTCCCCAAATAATACATAACCTAAACACAAGCACAAAAGAGTTGTTTAGAGATCCACACAGGGAAAACATATCCTAAAACAGAGCACTAAGACAAAGGAGAGTAAAGATGTGGCTGGTACTTGAATACAGATGAGTAATACATGCATGTTAGTCAGAAAACCACAAACCACATGTTAGTCAGACAACTAACCATTCAAAGTGACTCATGGTAACACAGTAAAGTTGACAATATAAAAATATCTAACACCTTCATTTCAAAAGTAAACTGGCATACTAATTATCTATATCACTGCACACTACCTATGAAAAACAGAAATTAGATTTTGTAATTTTAATTGCCCATGCAAAAAGCTAGTGCCTTTTACAGTCACAATTACTAAGGTGTTCAGAGTTGTTTCTCATTGGCCAAATTAAAAAAAGCCCACCCCTAAATATTTAGGCATGACTCATCCTTCCTTTATTTCAATTCTATCACCCTATACATAAAGTTTAAAAGTTGTCAAAAAAAAAAAACATTTCACCTCCTTCATGGTGAAAACATCTTTATCTGCACCTGCGTCCTCTAAAAGCCTTTTCAACGGCACCTTCGGTCTTACCTGCGGAAGTTACCAAAAAATAAATCTCCACATCAAGGCATAAAAACGTATTTGAAGAAACAAAACTAGAACTAAATTGAAAATTACCAGTTTTTCGTTGTCAACCTTGTTGATCTGAGAACTGCTTAAACAACTTTCTGTTGCCATATTTGTTGTTATCTGTAAAAAAACAAACAAAATGACATGCTGTTTTTAAAATAAAACATTCCACAAACAAGTAGAGGCAATTCAGCAAATACACATAATTAATAAAGAACATTACCTGTGCAAATAAAGGCGAATTGGATATTCTAGCTAAGATTCTTCTACCTGTACATAAAGTGCTTGAGCTGTGTGATGGTGAGGAGTGAGAGCCGGCTGGGAGCCAGTCTATGGTTTAAATAGACACAGGCGGACATGTCAGGGCTAGAAACCAGCGCAGATCATCGTGTCCTGGGCGGGTTTGGGCATGACAAGCCAAAGCGTGACTGTTTCCCGCACGACGCCTAGCGGACGGTGCTACTCGAGCTTTGCGTCTGCGATCATGCCCGGGCATGTCCCGACACAACACACACACACCCACTGCTGGATAAGCAAATGGATCTGAGGCTTATCAGATGAAACACCGCGTCTGGAGCGAAGCGATGACCAGCATGGATTATTAGTTAATGAATCAAATAAACTGAAACCACTAAGACTAAAAAGTTCATAATTAAAACGGATGGATGAATGTCATCTGGAATACGACAGTGCTGTTTATCTGAAATGCTCAATAAACACACACTAAAAACACAATAACTTCAAGTTTATCATCTTCAGGATTTATATCTTGTCATCCACGTGTATGGAAATATCTCCATTCAAAGTAGGTTCACTTCACTTATGGAGATCCATTGCTTCCCCTTCCCCCTTCAGAGGTAACACTGCTTACATGAAAATATCTCATCAAAATAAAAAAGCGATCGATCAGATTACGCGCTTTTGACGCGTTAGGTTGCAGTGTCATAATAAACATCGACAAACGACAGGACGAATAACAAAAAGTTTGTAATGTTTTCTCCGGTTAACTGAAGCTACACTGAAATTAATAATGACGGTATTGCCTGTTTTTGAACTACTTCAGTGCACAATTGTCTCATATTGGACGTTATGAGTTTAAACATAGATAAGTAATAATAACCAACATAACAAAGCTTGTCTCCCAATGTGGAGTTTGGTCATTGAGCGATAAGAATCAAGATGCCACAAGGTCTCAAATGCCTGTGTATTTCCCCGCCGTGAGCACATAGGAAAATCCGAGGCTACGCTAGGCCGCGCTTACAGACAGCAACGCGCGAGGCAAATCATTTCTGGAGACTTAACGGAGTTTAAGACTCGAACCATGTTACAATAAAGGTCTTGAACGCTCCGCGGTATTTTCATACGTATGCACCCTGATAGGTGGGGTACACTTACGAGAAAGTGCGAAAAATGTTGGACTGAAAGCGTTAATAATGCGCCTTACCTGCTGGTGACCGTTGAGAAGCGCGTTCACGAGCTCCCTCTTCTGGCGTCTGTTTGAATTTGAAATGTTCCAGAACTCGAGCACGTGCGATAAACGTGGGGTGTAAACATCACACAATTACACTCTACTGTTTACTGTCTAATTGTACTGTTTTACTCGCTGTTATCGCTTTTTATATATTCAGGTTAACAGGAGATTGAGCATTAGCCAAAAAAGGTTAATTACTTTAATATTTCGCTAGATTAGTGTTAGCAACTAAGTTCCGCATATGTCATGTTACTGAAATTTATATGAGATTATGACAACAATAAAATCACGTAGTTATTTTAAAACATGTAAAAGTTTAAAACAACTGAGAAACTTAATTTTATAAATGTTGAGGTTACAAACAGGACTTGCTAATCTGCATTTAAAGGGTTTTATATGCTCTACACATTTTATGATGTCCAAGTATATCTTCACATACATTTTGAATTAAATATACAATTAAATGTAAACCTATCCTCTTGGGTTCAATTTAGTCCATGTTTTAATTGTTATATGACACATTCAAACTATTATCACTTATTTTCACACTTCTTATGTAGTGATAGTGTTAATTTATGATCACTTCATAATATTAGGTTAAATGCATCTCTAATCAAACCACTAGTTAATGAATTCCTCTTTTGATTAATGAGCTATTTTGCGTGATTCCTTTGTGTCTATCTTTTATCAGCTGTTTTGGTTTCTTGATGAGTAATGATGATCTATGATGACTGTTGTTATGACATGACCCTTGTACACCACTGTGAATAGCAGACAATTGGTTAGTTAACAGCATAGAAACATTCTAGTTTGGGAAATAGTTTGCTGAGTGAAATTAGTGCTGTATAAAATGCTTTGAGAACATGTCTTGGGCAGTCCCTGTGACAGGATCTGGACTTTAGGGCCCAGAGACAATGACTCAAGAGTTTATTTTAGTGCAACCTTTTCCTTTACGCACAACATGTTTGGGCTTGCACGTCTGTAATAATGAGGAAATTCTCTGGACCACTGAAGTCATAAAAAAGCTAATTATTTAATTAATCGAAGCAAGGATAAAGACAAATACAAAGGATTAAAGTTTAAGGGATCTACACTGCCAGGCAAATGATTCGGGTTTTAGTTCTCATTAAATATTACTCCTTTACTAAGGCATTCCTTCCACTTAAAGGGATAGTTTGTCAAAAAATGCAACCACCATCATTAACTCCCCCTTATGTCTTTATAAACCTGTATTTCTTTTGTCTGCAAAAGACACACACAAACACTGACACATTTCTCAAAATATCTTCTTTCAAGATCCACAGAAGGTCATTTTTGGGTGAACTATCCCAACATTTTCAGCCATTTGGTTTACGAAACTGGGATGAGTTTAATATTCATGCAAAAAGGACTTTGGAATGCGACTAATGTTTATGTTGAACATTGCAAAAGAGAAAAACATGTTGAAAACCCCTCATCATGAACTTAACGAATGATTGAAATTCCATTTTCATAGACAGCGAAAGACTCAAGTGTTTTTGCCAAGTAGGCAGTGACCCTTGTCCTGAAAGTTCTGACTAGACTCAATACAAGATAACATTCCATTCTTAAAAATGTGACTAAATTATTTTATTACTTTCTATAAAAGATGTGTTTTGTTGTACAGACCATTTGAAAATACATCAAATAAAACTTACAAAAAAAAGGGAAACGCTTCAACATTCGTTTTTTCTCAAACGGTCAGCATGTTTACTTAGAAACATTGAATACTTGGGATACAAATGAAACTCTTATAAAGATTGAAATGATATTATTTGTTCTCAGCCTCTATGGCGTATGCCTAATTCTTTCCAGTCTATGTTTTGGTAAGTCTTCACGCTCCTCTACAGGAGCCATCGATGTCTATTCCTGAAGAAATCAGGCACTGAACATGGTCCATCTTCTTTTTTGACACATCATGGTCTCTGTGTGAGCCTGCTTTTGCCCTCCTCCTGCTCTGCCAGTTTGAAATGCGTGTATGACAAGATGCCAGTGAGGGTGCAGAGGATGCCCAGACCTTGGTTTAAAGACAAGGGGTCCTGGAAGAGAACATACCCACCCAGCAACGTGATGCAGAACTTGAAGTGTCCAAACATGTTGTAGCTGATGACAAATGTTAAGGGATCTTGTTTGACAATGACTTTTAAAGATCTCCTGAGGCTTATGACTTGCACTTGAGTCACAGATTTTTAGGACATGAGTCTTGTCCTCATAGAAAAAGCTTCTAAATGATTTTTTATGAAAGTGAACATCCTTTGGACCATTTTATAGTTAGACTTGTGAATACAACATTTAAAAGAGCTAGTAAATTTGTTATTAACAAACATAAAATAATGCTATTTTGGTAACACTTTACAGTAAGGTTCTGTTTGTTAACATGAACTAAGGAACAATATTTCTACAGCATTTATTAATCTTAAGGTTAATCTCAGAATTTACTAATACCCTTCTGTATATCTGTTTACATAAATTAGCACTGAACAAACATGAGCATACACATAACATTCATATTAGGAATATTCATAAAATTAATATTTAAGTAGATATGTTGTCAGAGTATTTGTCATTGTTAGCTTGTGTTTGTAAATGCATTAACTAAGACCATATTGCAAAGCATTACCATTATTTTTAACATTGATTTATTTCAGTTTTGTAAATGTATGTAAAAAGTTAATATTCAAAATAAGCTAAATCTGTTAATAAAATTACAGATGTTATTCTTATATTGTTTTGTGGCCATATCAGTCTTGTGAATTATGTAAAAACATTAATAAATCTGTTTAAAATACATAAGTGTAATCAAGTAGTAAAAGAACATGCTTTTTTAATACCGACTTATGGACATGTCAGTGTTAAATCAGCCAAATTTACATAAAATATAAATGTAAATTCTTGGACACATGAGCTTATAACTTGGCCTAACTTAAAATCTGTAACTTTGATTTATAAAAATGCAAGAATATTCTAAAACAAGCACTTATTTAGATTCCTTTTTTGTGTTTTGAGTAACCTGACATGTTAAAAAAAATCATGAGATGGCGTTTGTCTTTTTCATTCAGTAGAAATAAAATTAACACCTGAAAAATTATATAGTTGCCAGTGTACTGTTATTTCAGCTAGCAGATCATATTTCCAGATCCTTGGCTTTAAAAAAACTCCATTGGTTGACAGAACACTTTCATAATATGTAGCCCAAAACTGCAGTTCAAAACATAAGATAGTAAAGTGTTCCCTCTGCTGCTTACTTAGAAAACGGTCTCATTCATGAACTCACTCTCAATGGGTGTATTCAAGACCATGACATTTTTCTAGTATTGCTCAGGGCTGTAAAACGTGCCTTGATTTACAGCTTCCCCCATCATCATTGAAAAAGTGTGTAACTATGCGGTAACTATTTGCCCGGCTTTCAGGCTCCGTAAGTAAACATTTGCTTGCATTATAGACAAGAACTAGCAGAAAGGATACGTAACAGGAGATGTGTTCCCAATGATCCAGTAAATGGACAAATTAACCAGAAAGGCTATTACACCAGACAGCAGAACCATGACCTTGAGGAAGGGGAGAAAAATAAACCAAGAATCAACAATTTGAAAATGCAGTTGATCTTAATACTTCTTAAGTTGAGCTTTGTGAACTTTTAAACCAAAAGTTATTTTTCCACTTTTTTTTTTAAAACTTTTTCCAGGAAATATGAGCACAAGGCTTTCTCTGTGACTGAGTAGGAAATCCATTTTGGATAGACTCAGAGCCAGTGAAAGAAGAGGCACTTTCTTTCTTGCTTGCTCTTGCTCTCTCTCTTACCAGGGCCTGAAATGACCAGGGTCCAAAGATGCCACCCTCTCCGCTCAGGGGTTCGAAGAACGGCACCAGGACCAAGAGAAATGCAGATGACATGGGTGCCTGATAATACAGTAACTGCATAGAGTTCACCTGCAGCTCATGCTGTTTGGCACCAACCCACTATATTAGGAGAAATAAGTCATTAGTCAATTAAATACAGAATAATCATAATGAGGGGAATAATTAATTATGGTATGGAATTTTAATAATTCATGAAAGTACCTTTTAAAAATATATTTTTAATACACTTTAATTGTGGTAGACTTGTTCTATAGCTACTTTCATATTACAGTGGAGTTCACATATCTCGAGTCACGGTTAACTCGCCAATCCTATTATGTCGACGTTTTTGAAGTGGAACCGCCAAACTCCCTATTTGTCTTAGTATTTTCGATTCTTTAATGTCGATTCGTTAAAGTCGCCGAAATATAATATCTCGAGCACGAAACAGGGACAAAGGCGCCACTTCACATGGTTATTTCGTGACTAATTTGCGTACTTAGTTCACTGCGCATGCGCGGAGTTTGCCTTGCATGTGGATTGCGGTCCGCTCACGGTTCACTCCCTGTCATTTATCTCGTCTGAGGGATAACACGCTGTAGCATGTGTTTGCATTGTTGGAGAATATAATTAAAGGTTTGTATTGAGAATTGAAGCTGGTTTTTAGTGTAGGTTTTACATATGCCTTTTGTTGTTAGCAAACATATACACAGTACAGTTTATGTAAATTTTTTTAGATGAAAACAAATCTAAAGGTTTTCAAATATTATGATTTGCCGCTCAGGAAACATTTCTCATTATTATTAATGTTGAAAACTGTTGACCTACTTAATATTCTTTTGTGGAAACTATTATTTTTTTCAGGATTCATTGATTAGTAACTGTTCAAAAGAACTTTTTTTTAACATCATATATGTCTTACTCTCACCTTTGATCCTCAACAAAATAAATAAACTAAATAATCAATTAAAGTTATTATAAACTACTAGAATTTCTATTGTGGTGATCTCTGGCTTGGCCAATGGGAATGAAGGGATATTACTTTTTCAATAAGGATACAAAGAGAGAATGCCATAATACTTACCACCTGATACAGTGAGGTTACAAAGACTCCCAGAGTGGCAAAAATCATTCCCAGAAGATTGAACCTCACATCATAGTAAGAGTTCAGTATGACACCTAAAGTGATTGGCACCTACTCACACAAACACACACACACAATCAATACATTAAGTGAGAGAAATGTAGTGTACAACCAACTGTTGTGTGACCCATTACCCAACGTAAACAAATGTACATATAACCATGACTTGCTTGTGTTATCATGTAACCAGAGCACAGTTCAAACTGATGCATGACATGTGCATGATTTCAATCTGATGAAATAGGTGACAGGTATAACAACACTTATTAATCAATATATATGCATGTTAATACATTTACAGTGTGGCTAACAAGCCATATATATATATATATATATGAAGAATAAAACCAGCATAAAACCAAGGGATTTATTTCAGATATAACACCAGATATAAAATGTGGTCTCATATTTCAGGAACCCATTAACTACTGATATGTTGGGTAACACTTCTGAACGATTTCTTAGACAATATACCACTAAAACAAAAACATAAAACCCACTTACTAGAGTCAGTTTAATCTTTGTGGAAAAGGTCTTTCTGTAGTACAGGGTCTGGATGACTATAATCACGGGTGTTGTCATGGCTTTGGCCAGCTGATATGTCCCTATAGTGTTGCTTTGGAGAGACAGATTCGTGAAAACAACAAAACCACAGAAACTCAGGGCCAGCAGGATGATTTTAGTAGGTTTGAGACTCTTTGGGGAGAATATATCCATCTTCTGGCACACATACAGTCCCAACCATGTCACTACGAAATGAATGAGAGTCAGGGTCATGTTGGGAAAGCCATAGTGCACATAGATCCATTTGTTGATGAACACTATGCAGATTGAAGACAGCAAGTTAGCCAGCAGTCCTGCGATTATCCGGCTGTTTCCAAACATGTCAGAGAGTCGCGTCGCCATAGCGGAACTCGTTCAGACTAACTTTAGTCTTCTTGAGAAACAGTTTAGGTCAGCAGCAGAGCGGGGTAAAACTCCACTGGTTTCTGTGGCTGATTGTATGAAAGCGCTTCAGAAAGGCTTTCATCCTAGAGCGCCGCGTTCACTCAAAGCGCTGGCCACAGCCGTGACGTACTTCAACGCGACGCGACGCCCGCAAATGAGAGACGTTCGGGGAAGCTAACGGTCTAACGCGAAGCTCTCGCGAGTTTCACATGCGTGTAAAATAATAGCAACAATACGCATGCGCGAGAATTTCGCCAAAGTACGGTTACCTTCCCCGCCACGTCACGGCTCTCATGCACTTTCTAATGGACAAAATTAAATATGAATAAATATTTTACCAAAGATTTGGCCCTTTTTTATACCATAAAAGTGCCAAATAGGACATTAACTGTGTTTAAAAAAATCATTTTTATTAGTACTTCATTGTTGTTGATAAAAGTATTATTAGTAGGCTATATATATATATATGGATATATATCAAATGGAAGACACTGTAATATATATATATATATATATATATATATATATATATATATATATATATATATATATATATATATATATATATATATATATATAAATATATATATATATATATATATTTATGTAATATATATATATATATTACAGTGTCTTCCATTTGTGTAAAAACATGAAGGTCAAAATTAGTCAAGGAATAGTTTTGATGCTTTTTTGTGACTGGGTATGTCAAATCCAAAGAGTTTACAAAGGGTTCTTGAAGACCATACGGTTATAAATAGAACTATGTGTGAAGAACCTTTTAAAATCAACTGCTTGAGGAATTACTCGAGAAATCCATCCAGTATTTGAGATTATTAGGGATATTATACCAGATTAAATATTTTCTCAGTTGGTCAAATCTTTTGAATTTTTTTCACATTGTTATACAACTTGATTCCTGTTGCTCTCCTTAATTTCCACAGGCAAGTGCTATTAGCATGGTCTATGATGTTCAATTTTGTTTTTTTTAAAGAATTAAAGATGAAGATATATGAAGATATTTGTTATAAACCCCAGAGTTCCATGGAAATCTGGTTTATTTAATGAGGATAGTTTGCTTATCTAGAACTGCTGTCTAGATAAGGCATAACAAATGACATGATATATTTTAGTCCTTCACAGTGTGCATTTAATTTATATAAATGTAACTATCGCTCTGATTAAATATTATAGGAGAAAGTGCATAGAAAAAACATATAGAAACTATACTTTTTTATTTTATTTAATAATGTCCACGACATTTCCAGGACTGAAATCATTATTTCATTTTCCAGATTTGGATATATCCAAGTGTTTGCTAATCATGGAACCCTGCGAAATAGCTCATCAAGCTGACCTTTGTTCTGAGTGACCAATGGCACCAATAGGTGGCAGCACAGTTCTGCCAATTAACCATAAGCCTGCCTTCTATGATGTCATAATTCAGACAGCACAATTTCCCTCAGTATTTAAATGCTGTTTATTGTGACATTTGGACCTGTTCCCAAACGTCTGCTGATGTGCAACATCAACATGTTGATTTCACCTCTGAAACCGCTCATTTTCTCTTCCCCATGTCTGATGACTGTAATGGTTCCTGGTTAAAGATAAATCAGTTGCATCGAACTGTGTCTGCACACAGAATTTGTCCTGCAGACAGTGTGTAAGTAGAGTGATGAATCTGCTACCAGTTCATCACAGACGAATGTGTGTTTTCAGTGAGCTATGAATGCTGCAAGCAATCTTTCATAAGCAGGCGTCTGCATGAAATTGTTTCCCTCTTGAATCATTAAGGGGGCTTAATTGACTTTTTAAATGAGAATGAGCCGCTTATACATGCTGTATTGATTAGAATTTCAAGGAAGTTTAGATCAGTGCACTTTCTATCGCTCTTGATAGATGGTTATTCATTGTTTTCCCGTAACTAAATATAAAAAATCTCTGACCTGTAAAAACAACAGACTACAATAAAGGCATTACAGCTCCGTTGACCCATAAGAAATTTCTTCATTGTTTTTTGTAGTTCAACTGGTAGCCCTTATTATTTTGTACTTATTACCAAAATAATACTGCCAGGGTTATATCTTGTTTCGTTTTGTGTTTGAGTTTTACAGTTGGTTTTGTTTTTGTTTCCCAGTTACTGAGTTCTTTGTAAAATAAATGTAAAACAGCTGCTTAGCTGTGAGAGTGCTTTTTTGACACACTTAAGTACATATTTATGTCATTTAATAACTAATTTTATAATGAATAAACCAAATTTTACCGTATATCAGTCTAACGTGTATTTTGAATGAGTTTTGTGTATTGTGTTTTTAGTATAGCAACATGCTAACATTAATCTCCACTGATATTTTCCAGTCGAGTCCAAACATGCTTTACAAAACCACATTATACCATAATATACTCAAACTGATTTCGAGAAAACCAATCATAAAAGGTTTGGTGCAACTTTAAGCTCTAACCAGTTATTTTATACTATACATTACTTTGAGTTTGCCAAATTCACAAATGCCTATTATTTTTCAATATTAACTGCAAATCGCCATGATCTTTTGTTGCATGGAAACAGTAGTGCGAATTTCGCAGTGATAAACATTAAGAAAACATCCCCCACACAATTTGGGTGAGCTCCTGTAAAATGTAGCCTCTTTTTCCTATTTGTGGTGGAGATGAGTGGTAACCGGTGGGGTCTTCTGCTCTTGTAGCCCACCCGCCTCAAGGTTGTGCGTGTTGTGGCTTCACAAATGCTTTGCTGCAAACTTCAGTTGTAACAAGTGGTTATTTCAGTCAAATTTTCTCTTCTATCAGCTTGAATCAGTTAGCCCATTCTCCTCTGACCTCTTGCATCAACAAGGTATTTTCAACCACAGGACTGCCACATACTCAATATTTTTCCCGTTTCACACCATTCTTTGTAAACTCTAGAAATGTTTGTGTGTGAAAATCCCAGTAGCTGAGCAAAAAAATCACCGTACGAAATAGTGTCATAATGTTTCAATGTTATAAAATGGTTTATTAATACTGTGTATATCTTTTAGGAATATAATGTTGCCAAACTACTACAAACTACATACTATCAATGATCAATATTTCTACATAAATAATGGATAAATTCATACTCAGAAACAAAAAGCAATATTAGGGTAACAAACAATATTAAAGTAAGGCAATAACTAAAAACAGAAAATGTTACAGAAAACGTCTCAGGTTACTTACGTAACCCTAGTTCCCTTAGAGGGAACGAGATACTGCGTCGAAACGCATATGGGAACGCCTTAGCGTGATTTTCTCTTGAAGCGCAATTGAAACCAGGTGTGCGAGTGCACGTAGCCGAGGGTGACGTCATGAGCCAGGAGCATATCAGCACGCAGCACACTAGCAGCCGCAGCTTGACCAGTGTCTGAAACAGCCGGCGTACGATGGAGCTGAGGCTACGAGACGCAGTGTCTCGTTCCCTCTAAGGGAACTAGGGTTACGTAAGTAACTCAACACTGCGTCGAAACGCATATGGGAACGAGAATACCCACGCCGCCTCGGCGAACGGAGTACGCCAAGCTAACGTAGCTCACTACGAAAGGGCTAAAGTTCCCAAAGCGGGGTTAAGGTCTAACTGGTAGAACCTAATAAAGGTATGCGGTGAGGACCAGCCAGCCGCATCACAAATATCGGCAAGGGAAGCCCCTGCGCAGAAAGCTTTAGAGGTAGCCATGCTCCGAGTAGAATGGGCGCGGACATGCAGTGGACACTGCTGACCCGCTGCATCATAGGCCAGTGAGATAGCCTCAACTATCCACCTGCTTAGAGTAGGTTTAGATGCTGGAGCTCCCTTGGGAGCCCCGAAACATACGAAAAGTTGGTCCGACCTATGCCATGAAACCGCTCTGCGGACGTAGGCATCCAGTGCTCGCACTGGACAGACCTTGCTCTTGGACTCCTGGTCATGATCATCATAGGGGGAGGACATAAGGCCTGTAGTATAATGTGACGAGCTGGGCTCGACAGAACCTTCGGAACGTACCCTGGTCTGGGAGAGAGAAAGGCTTTCGCCAGACCAGGGGCAAACTCCAAACAGGAGGGGGCCACTGACAGGGCCTGAAGGTCGCCAACCCTCTTAAAGGAAGAGATGGCCAAGAGGAACACCGTCTTAAGAGTAAGGAACTTGTCCGAGATGTCCTCAAGTGGCTCGAAGGGTTCCAGGGACAAGGCTTGGAGAACCCAGGATAAGTCCCAGGGTTGAACCCGTGAGCGTACCACAGGCCTCAGCCGTAAGGTGCCACGGAGGAAACGAGCTACTAGGGGTCCCGACCCAAAGAGGTACCCTCCAGGGGTACGTGGTAAGCCACAATGGCAGCCACGTACACCTTAAGCGTGGAGGAGGACAGCCCGGCAGCGAATTTGTGTTGTAGGAACTCCAGGACGATACCGACATGGCAGGTCACAGGGTCTACATGCTTGTTGCTGCACCAGGAAGTGAAGATAGACCACTTTTGAGCGTAGAGTTTCCTCGTGGACGGGGCTCTAGAGTGGAGAAGGGTCTCAACGACCTCAGTGGCCCCTCAGAGGCCAGACCCACAGGTTCCATAGTTCTGCGCGAGGATGAAGGATCCTGCCCTGAGCATGAGACAGAAGGTCCACTCTGACGGGAATCCTCCAAGGAGCGCCGTCTAGGAGGGACACTAAGTCCGGACACACCCTGCCCGGCCACCGCGGGGCAACTAAGGTGAGACGGACCCTGTCCTGGCGAACTATCTCTAGAACCCCTTGGAGCAGGGCTACCGGGGGAAATGCGTACAGGGGTAGCCTCGGCCACTCCTGTTGCATCGCGTACAGCCCTAGAGAGGCTGGGGGAAAGAGGGAGTACCACAGAGGGCAGTGAGCCGCCTCGTGGGATGCAAAGAGGTCCACCTGAGCCCGACCAAATCTCTCCCATATTTGCTCCACCACCTCGGTGTGAAGCATCCATTCCCCGGGCCTTGGCCATTGCCTCGACAGGAAGTCTGCTCCCGTGTTCTGGGATCCCGGAATATAAACAGCCCGAAGGGAGCAAAGTTTGTTCCGGGCCCAGAGGAGGATCCGCGCGGCCAGCTTGCAGAGCCGGAGAGAGCGGAGACCTCCCTGATGGTTTATATAGGAAACCACCGCCATGTTGTCTGACTGGACTAACACATGGTGGCCCCAAAGGTCTGGGAGAAAGGCCTGAAGTGCCTTCCAAACTGCTAACATCTCCAATGCATTGATGTGCAGGGATAGGCAGACCTCGTCCCAGAGACCTTGGGCTGAGCGGTCTCTCAAGACCGCCCCCCAACCCGAGCGGGAGGCGTCTGTCGACAGCATCACGCGGTGACAGATTGGTCCCAGTACGGGTCCTTGGGTAAGAAACCAGGGCCTCTTCCACTGATTCAAGGCTCGCAGGCAGCGCCTTGAAACCTTGATCAGGCGGGAAGGATTTCAACTCGGGGAAAACCCCCTGGTCTTGAGCCACCACTGCAGACGTCTCATGTGGAGCAGACCTAGCGGTATCATGCAAGAGGCCGCCGCCATGAGACCCAGAAGCCTCTGGAAGTGTCTGACAGTGACCAGTTGGTCTAGCTTTATGTCGTTGACTGAAGATAGGATTGAGGTAATGCGCACGGGGGAGAGCCGCGCTGACATTGACACAGAATCCCATACAACACCTAGGAAAGTAGTGCTCTGCCTCGGCCAGAGCACACTCTTTTGGGCGTTTAGTCTCAGCCCGAGCTCCTTCATGTGTGCGAGAACAACATCTCGATGTTGAACCGCTAATTCTCGAGACTGGGCCAGAATGAGCCAGTCGTCGATGTAATTCAAGATCCGGATCCCTCGGGACCGGAGCGGAGCTAGAGCTGCATCCACGCATTTGGTAAAAGTGCGTGGAGACAGAGCTAGGCCAAACTGAAGAAACCGATACTGATAAGCCCTCTCCCCGAAGGCGAATCTGAGGAACGTCCGATGCTGGGGAAGGATGGAGACATGGAAATACGCATCCTTGAGATCTATCGAGACAAACCAGTCCTCGAACCTGATTTGTCCTACGATCTGTTTCAGAGTTAACATTCTGAATTTCAGTCGCCTGACAGACTCGTTCAGAGTGCAAAGATCTAAAATAGGGCGTAAGCCTCCATCCTTTTTCGGAACTATGAAGTACCGGCTGTAGAAACCCGATTCTCTGGCTGAGAGAGGTACATACTCTATGGCCTCTTTCCTCAGCAGTGAGTCGACTTCTCGTTCCATGACCAGAGCCTGCTCGGGGTTCACCACTGTTGTCAATATGCCCGCAAAGCCGGGTGGACGAGCCAGGAACTGAATAGCGTATCCTTCTGATACGGTACGCAGGACCTACCGAGAAATACCTGGGAGGCGCTGCTACGCCGTCAGGAAATCTACTAGGGGTATCAGCCTCTTGAGGCCAACCTCTGGACATAAATATTTTGCCACCCCGGGGCCCCGGCCGAAACCAGAGAGCCGCCAGGGCGGATGCTCTAGGACCCTCCTCGGAGGGGGCAACCTGCCCAGCGCGGCCCGAAAGGAGCGCGACTGGACAAGACTGCCCACGCTGAGCATGGCCCGAGTCCCTCGGGATCACGAGCCATCCACCGCGCTTGATGTGCACTGGTCCACCCCTCGAGGAGGACCCGTGCAGCGAGACCGACCATGGGCATCAGGGCCTCTTGCTCTTGGCCTTCTTGGCCTGGAGTACAGTCCTCAGATCTGTGCTCCTGCCAGAAGGCTGCGGCTGAGAGCGGCAACCTGCACCACCACCCAGCTGGGGAGGTTGGCGTGAAGCCACGCTCTGCCGCTGAGCAGTGCGGTGGGAGGAGCTGCTGCTGGGCTGCGGCTGGATCGCAGACTCAGCGGGACGAGGGCAGCGGGGGAGGATCTTCCTGAACGCTACCTCTTGTTTGGCAGCCTCCTGGAATCTCTCGACAGCCATTTTGACGGCATCGCCGAAGAGACCAGGAGGCATAAGAGGAGCGTCAATCAGGATGTTTTTATCCTTCTCTCTGAGGGTTGTGAGGTTAAGCCACAGATGTCTTTCTGTGGCCACCAGGGCTGCCATAGAGCGGCCGATTGAACTGGCCGTTTCTCTGGAAGCCCGCAGAGAGAGATCGGTGGCCCTGCGCAGCTCGGCTACTGCCTCAGGGCCAATTCCTCCGCCCTCGTCGAGGTCCGAGAGAAGCTCCGCCTGGTAGGCTTGCAGCAGTGATGAGGTGTGTAAACACGCTGCAGCCTGACCAGCCGCGGAGTATGCTCTGCCCACCATTGTGGATGTAACCCGGAGGGGTTTGGTGGGCAGCGTTGGGGTTTTTAGGGGCGGCGATGAGTGGGGGGCGAGGTAGTTAGCCAGCGCCTCCTCCACCTTAGGCATCGCCCCGTATCCGCGCTCTTTGGCTCCCACCAGGGTAGCATAGTTAGCGGAAACGCTGCTATGAACCCTGTGGGAGGCGGGCCGCTTCCATGACCTCGACACCTCAGTGTGGAGGTCTGGGAAAAACGGAAAACCCCAGCGCTGAGGCTGTACCCGGGCGGGCAGGTAACGCTCGTCCAGCCGACTCTTAGGACGAGCATCCCTGGGCTTGGCCGGCCACTCGAGGCCAAGCCTTGCCGTTGCCCGAGTAATCACCTCGAGCAGCTCCTCGAATGCGGGTGAAGCAAATGGCGGCTTGGCTTCCTCCCCATCTACACTGACTACATCCACCTCCAGCTCCTCAGAACTGGAGAGGTTGAGCAGTGCGTCATCACCCAGGTCGGAAGTAAACACCGCATGGTGCGCTTCCGAGTCCTGAGTGAGAGCGGACTCAGCAGGTAAAGGAGGAGAAAAGGCATCGCCGGTCTCCATCCCCGCTGCTAAGTCTAGCTGCGATCCCCACGAGTGCAGCCGCCGCTGAGCCTCAGCTACAGCGGGACCAGACCCACGAGGACCGCGTGCTTGAGCTGCCTTCTCAAAGACAGCCAAGCGTGTGCGGAGAGTGCGCAGCGGCAGCTGCAAACACTCTGCACACTCAGAGCCCTCGAGCGCTGAGCGTGCGTGTTCCTCGCCCAAACAATAAACACAGAGAGCGTGTGTATCCTTACCCGTGATAAAACGCGGGCAAGGAGGGACACAACGCTTGAAGGACTGTGTATCCGCCATTGAAATAAAGGTAAGTGGAAATCAATCGACTTACAGCCAGCAGAGCAACTCAAACACACGTTAGCTTCGAGCGCTGTTGAAGACACCAAAGCTGCGGCTGCTAGTGTGCTGCGTGTGTAGCAGGTGTGCAGTTGTCTAATTGTGATTTCACTTGCCATGACCATTTTTGGTCTTTCCGATCCTTCCGGCCGCAGCCCGCAATGCATTTGGGGATTGGGCGCGCTTTGCCTCTTCCCATTCTGCATATGATCTCGCAGCGGTAGGTCGCATTAGTCGGTCGCTCGTGTAAAAGAGCCGAATGCTGTTGAGTTGACTTTATAAACATTCAACGTACTGTATGACACTGTATAACACTTCATTGATGTATTTTTATTTATGTTAAACTATTCTTTATCTTTTGTAGCGCGCGTTGTGCATGAGTGCCACACGCTGCTGAATTTGCTGCACATGTCCTCAGATGTGTTTGTGTTTTCACAGGTACATTAATGTTTGTTGTATTGTATGTTCTTTAAATGTAATTTGCCCCATTCTGCATATGATCTCGCAGCGCGCGCGTTGTGCATGAGTGCCACACGCTGCTGAATTTGCTGCACATGTCCTCAGATGTGTTTGTGTTTTCACAGTGATCTAATAAATGACATTTGATGGGACAAGAGTTCGTGAGTGATTTAAAAGAAACAACACAACGCAGATTAGACCGCTACACGTGCTTATATGCTCCTGGCTCATGACGTCACCCTCGGTTATGTGCACTCGCACACCTGGTTTCAATTGCGCTTCAAGAGACAATCACACTAAGGCGTTCCCATATGCGTTTCGATGCAGTGTTGAGTTCCCTTGACAGGGAACATACTTATAAACATAACTGATAACCTAAAAGTGTGAAACAAAACTATTTAAATATAATTGCGTGATGCATCACGTTGGGAAATTTGTCTTTGTACAGCAATTCATTGTTTTTATCTCCAAAAACCATAATTATATAATTTTTTTAAACTAAAGTAAAATGATATACAGTATATTCCGATGCTAAACCATATCCAATATACTGTGTATTGTGGTACGGTAACTTACAGTTACTGTACTTATATCAAATGACTCACTAGGTTTTGGAACAGTTCCCAGTCAATTTACACGAGGAACATGAAAAATATTACATCCAGCTCTCTTATTACTCTCAAACCATCTTGAAAAGGGCTATCAACCCCCCTCCAGTCTATTTCTCACACTCTTTCCAAACATGCCACAGAGCTGAGATTCGTTTGTAAAAAGTCTGTGAATATCTTCCAAACATGACAAATGAGATGTTCACCATTGTCTAAGAACGAACAGTTATATCAGAATAAAAAGGCAACCTCCAGTGTAGATAATGTGAATTTTCGCATTAATTCAGACATTATTCTGAAAAGACTGAGATGGGGCTGAGAGTGATGACTAAACAGGGACAGAGAGCGGGGCGTATGGCTTCCAACCACAGAAGCCATAAGATGAGTTCACTATGAAAAGACAGCCTTGGTAAATATGAGGCACAGTAGTGAAGATAAATGCTTTCTTTGAAGCCATACATTACAACTCTCAGTGAGACGGGAAGAATTAGCTTGTCACATGCAGACTAACCTTGAAAGACGGATTTTGAATTAAGCTGCCTCTGCCTGGCAAATGCTGCCATGACACGAAAAAATTTCATCTGTTTTCAGATTTCAAAGCATTAATAATCTGTTGTCCTTGAGTCGCATCGTTATTGTTGGTGTCATATTAAATGAATAGTCATAAACTCTGTCATTTATTCTCCTTCAAACTTGTAAGATATTCTTTTTTTCTGAACAAAAATAGAGATTCTTCCCAGAATGTTCATTCTGCACTTTTCTATATAATTAAAGTGAATAGGGGTTGAAAATCTTGCCTTATTCTGTAGCTCAAAAATGGGTCAAGGACCCTCATTATGTCATCAATGATCCTGTTTATAAATAAACAAAAAAAAAACATAAAAAAAGAGAAACAGGCTGATACTGTCACACAAGGGAGTGGTGTGCGATGCTGAGAATGATGAGCAAGAGCAAAGTCAAACTCACACTCTCAAACTCTCAAACTCAAACTTTTAATAAACAGAAAACAAAAGACTTTGAATACAAACAAAACAGCACCTTGTGAGAAACTCACAGAATCACACAGAGAACTCGGTACACGGAGCTACATCCACAGACAGGGTAAGCAACATTAACAATCGACAAAGACATGGGAAAACATGAGGGTTTAAATATACTGGATAATGGGGAACAGCTAACAAGGAAGTGACTGATATGACAGGTCAAGGACATGACATAGGAAGTACAAGGAAGGGAACCGGAAGTGAATAGACACAACTGTGACAGACACAATTGAAAAAGTTGAAAAGTGGATCGGACTGAGCACCACAACATGCTTGTAACACTTGTGAGCGGTCATGATGGGGGAAAAAGTGTATGTGTCACATCACTTGTTAGTGAATTTGGAGGCGAAGCTATCAAGATAGGGTTGTGATCTTTTTGGTTAGGGGCGTGTTTGTTTTGGTGTTTTCAAATATCAACAGCGTTTCTCAGAAATCGCTCACTGCACCTTTAAGGCTTTGTTCACAAATGAAACCTGGGACATTTCTGTCTCTTCGTTGGAAGTCTTCTACCATTCTACAAAAACTCTGATGTTTCAAAAATTAATAAAGGGATCTTAACGGGATATTCGTATTCTGAAGATATATGATCACTTTATGATTCTTGGGTGAACTAAAACTTTATATAGTTTGCCATACTCTTTTATTTCTTGGGGGAAAAAATCAACAAAAGAGCTTCACTGCTTTAATATCAATATTTAATATTAATATCAAATCAAATATTTGACCAATATGCAAACAATAATCATACTAAATTACAGTAAGAAATCCTGCAGAACCTGTGTGTCAAGTTAAATAAGTCTTTTAAAATGGCAATTAATTGACTTTAATTACTAAATTAATTAATTTTTTTACGACAAGGCATGTTATTTAAAAAAATGGTTAGTTGATTCCTCAAAAACCTAATTACATTTTCAATAATTTATACAAAAAGTAATATTATATTATTAATTTGATTTGTTGACATCACATCAAGTGTGTTATGTCTTTGTGTGCCAATTTTGTGTGTTGGGTTTGAGTCCACCTTAGTCTATAACCGATCAAGTGCAAAAGTGGCAGAGTCCATCTAAACAATATTTCACTTAGTCTGTTTTTTTTTTTTTTACTTTAACAACTTATGAAAGAATGAAAGAGCTTTTTTAACATAAAAAAATATAGCCAGGACTTAACTTATCCACCAATATAAAACATTGTTTCAAGGCAGGGAGTGGTAATCGGTGTAGCTTGGTGAATGGGAAAAGCCTATTGAGACCTGAAGACGCTCAAAATGTACCTCTTTTCTCTCAGTTTGAGGCTTTGCATTTTGCATGGGTTTTATGTGACATATGTTTAGACCTGTTACGAAGCGAGGAACATGTTCGATGCGGAACGAGGAGACAGAGGCAAGGTAGGTTTCCAACTGAAAACTCACTTTAAAAACCAAAACACTTTAAATAACAAACAGAAAAGGCACACTTGTGCAAAATCCTGGGACCCAAGAGCACAAGAAGTGCGTCAACACAGCGACAGCATCCATACACTAAAGCATTACTTCAACAACTGACAAAGACAAGGAAAACACAAGAGGGTTTTATACAAAACGGAATGATGAACACCTGGGAAGACTTAACGATTAAGTGATCACACGACAGATGCAGGAAGTGAAACAATGACCTTGCAGACAGGAAGTGCACAGATGACACGACTGACAGGAAATGTCAAAGAAGACCCGACAGACATTAAGTGACAAAGAAGACACAGACAGACAGGACTTAGTGTATCAAGACCATAATAAGGGTAGTTACCATATGCTTTTATTTTTTTGAGTCTCTGATGGAACAGACCTACAGTCCCACAGAAATGAGTGTTTTTGGGGTGGCACAAATCACAGTAAATTGATTAGATAAACCTTGGTAAATCACCATGTATCATTCATTTTATTCACTTCCCATAAATTTTGCATCAGAAAGGGAATCTCCTGACCAATAAGCTCATCTGCAAACGAAAAAAAAATATGTCCACTTGTTTTCGGTGCTAATTATTCACTGACTGGCTTTAGTAAATCCTGAGAGTAGTTTTAAATGCCAAAAGAGGGTTTGCAAAGGCGCAACCAGTTTATAAATCTGTCCCTAAGTATTTTTTGAGTCCCAAACACTTGAAGCTTTGTCAAGTGCAAGTAAAAATGAAAGTCAATGTCCAAGACAGCGAAAAGTTGTACTGGAGTCCGAGCCGAGTTTAAGTCCCCAAACTGTAGAGAATTAAAGGTAATGCCTGGAAGTTTATCAAGTTTTTCTTTTTATTTGACTTGAGCTATTGCTCTATGTTACGAGCAGAGTGAATATTCATCAAAACATCCCTTTTTTCCATTAAATAAATAAAGTAATTCAAATTTTGAGTGATTTGAGAGTGAGTAAATTATGAACTTTGTATCTTTGCCACATTTTTAATGAATTTATGGTTTGCATCTTCCTACCCGATTAACCTTGAAAATGTATTTCTCCCACTTTCTCTTTAATTACTCTTTCAGTTATTAATTAGTTGTCTTTGAGTTATCATCACACGCAGGGCCTTGAGTCTCAAGGGAAGACAAATCGTCTGTCATCATTCATGACCATGTGACCGGCTCGTGTGTGCAGCAAAACATAATCATACTCTTCTCTCTTTCAGTCTAAAAGCCTGTATGAGTATGATCATTATTATCATTAAAGTGGTTTATTCTGTTTGACCGATTCTCGCATAAGATGGTTACGTGGATAATGATTACATGGTGTCCTCTTTATATCTTTCTCAGTTCCTCTTTCTTCTTTGCAACCATCAAATATCATCCTGTAGCATATCAAAGTTCCAAAACGTAATGAGCCATCTCATTGTCTACTCGCTACATAGGCTTCTAAAATTGTCAGCCATTAAATGAGAAACAATAACAAGTTACGGACTGGAGACACTACTGCCTAAAACACTTTTAAATAAATTGAGCTAATTTACATAAATACTTTTCAGTTTAGACTTAATAGTAAATTAATAACTTTTCTGTAGACTTACACTTTTGCAATGTAATGTCAACTGAGATCTTAGATAAAATAAACTAACTGACAATATGCAAAAATATAACTTAAACTAAAACCAAAATAGATATAATTAAAGCTAAATAGAGCTTAAAAAATTGATACATGCACAACAAAATTACTGAAACTTAATTTAAACGAAAACTGATAATATAAAAATAAAAGCTTGTTCAAAATATTAATACGTTATATAATACCATGCAAATAATACAGTAAAATTTTCCATTTAATTTTGAAACTTATTGTCAATTGTCATGTTTCCATCCACCTATTTTGTGCAAATTTTGGGATATCACATTAAAAAATTGCTGGTTGGATGCTTTTTTCATCTGCTCAGAAAATATGCTTAAATTACAATGGAAACACAATTACTGAATACATTCCTTGATGCGCAATGAAAAAACTTTGCTTCAACAGTGGATGTGATTAAGTGCGTTCATGACATGTCGTAATTACCATAATGAGTCTGAGCTGTAAAAAGCCTTCATATGCTTATTGAACTTGGCATTTTCTGAGAGCTACTATTTATTCCACCTGACCACTGCAGATTTTAAGGTGTGTTTAACTTGAAGCAGGACTGTGCAGGCCGATCGGTGTATAGCATCAAAGTACAGTGAGAGCGTTTCGAAGGTACACTAAACTGCATTTACAGTGATTTACAGTAACCAATATCATTGCAAATTTTAATTTACTTATTCTGAAATGCCTGAGCCAAAGTCAGTCAAATTTATGTGGAAAAGCCTCTCACATAATTGTTCACAAACACCAGGCATCTAAACGCAAGATAACATTGACAGTGCTGTTTATTGCAATTCGTCTGTGAGCTCTGAGACACAAGTCATGATAGAGGATAAATGATGGGAAGTGATGACAGGAAGTGATGATTTTGTCCTCCTGAACACGTGGGATGGAAACAGTGCTTTTCCAAGAAAAATTCGCAAATTTGGATTGAAACACAGCTAGTGAAAAAAGCCATTTCTCTCTTTGTCTCGTGTATTTTATATCTTGACATTTGTTTGTGTAGCTGAAATGGTCAGTGACCTTCAGCTTTGATACAGTGTGGTGAGCGGTGACAGACCCTCGGGACATAGAAAGACACCTTCCTCCTGCTCTTCAGTGTAAACAAGCCAGGGTCCCTTCTCTCCCTCTCATAAATCCATCACACAATGATAAATATCTCAACGTCTTCTGTTCACAGAGGCAGTGCAAAACTCGTCGTGAGGGTTTAATACAATACTGAAGCACCCCTTTTGTGATGGCAGCTTTGTATGATATATCTTGAATATCTTTTTGTACAGTATAGTGCTGGTCCAGGGCAGTTTATGCTGGTTAATGCTGATTGGTGCAGGTGGATGCATTAGTGTGTAGATGGATGAGGATATTCATGCGAGTCACAAGCAAGACAGAGCTGGTGAAGCTGGTTCATCAGCATGGCCTTGCAAGTTTGTGTGTGAGTAGAACAACTTTCTATATGAATGCAATGTTTTTGCTTGAATATTTCTATATTCAACACATTAATGATGTAAAGAAGAACGTTAAAAAAACAATATACGGTGAAAAAAAAACATGGTTATAATTTATTTTCCTCTCTCTGCTGAAAGTAGAATTTAATTTGATTCAAAAGAGCTAATGTACACTGCATAAAAACATTGAGATTTGAAAACCAAAAGCAATTTTCAGAAGCAATTTGTTCAATAAGAGGTTATGAGAAGAGCTCTTTCAATGAGACAGTTAATAACTTGATAATGAAAACAACTTGTTCATAACAACAACAAAAGTTCAAAACTGAAAGTTTCTGTTTTAAAAGATTTTCATATTTTCACATATGAAATAAATAAAGCCAACCTGGATTGTAATAAGTGAATATGGTAATGCTGTTTTTTGAGTTTTTTAATAATCATTTGGTCAGTTATTGATTTTATTTCCAGTTAATTTAATTTAAGGCTGTGTGGCTGTAAGTAATGTGTTTTTCTGCTCATCTCTTCTTTTTTTCTGTTCTTGTTCCTCTTATCTTCTGTGATTCTGCTTGATAAGAGAATCATCACTTATAGAGAGAATCTACTTTATTTCATTAACTGGATTGCTTTCTTTGTTCATTTACTCTCTATAGATTGGGAACATTTTAAAACTGAGCAGTGTTTGTTTTGTAAGTAATTTTGTAATCAGCAAAATGTGTTTTATTTCATTAAAATATTTTTTTAATTAATTTGGAAAGTTGTTTTGGTCTTTAACTATGAACACACACTAAGAAATGTGACATATAACACATATGCAAGATATGCAAGAATCTTAGGCACTCTCTAGAACCCTAAGTCTGTTTAAAATGATGCTGCCTTATAAGATTTATATGTCTTAGATCAATTCTGAGGCAGCACATCCTTTGTTGATGAAGAAATCTTAGAATGCTTTGAAATCAGTTCAATGAAAGTTTTATCCACGATGATCGACAGTCTTTTCCATTATCGACAGATGCTTCTGATACGATTAACTTGTATAGAACCCAGAATATTCCTGAAAGTTTCAAAAGAAACTTAAAAAAGTGAACTTTGTAGAAAAGGGCACTTTAAGCTCCACTGTGGCCTGCCCTTTTTTAAAAGAGAGATCTGAGAAAAATTATTCAGTTGATATTTTAATCAGATTTGGCATTCTGAGAAATCTCTGTGGATATGATTCAGAGCTAATGAGGAAAAATATGCATGCTCAGGAGAAGCCATATCAGATCTGTAATAATGGGAATATGCTAAGAGTGATTTGTCATTTGGTCATATTTCCAGATATGAATATGTTCTTAAAGGAGTAATATCCATCCTGAAATAGCAATTCATATCATTTTACTGGCAACATTCCATCTCTAAGTGGGATGCTTCAAATAAGTCATCAAAAATGTTCAGTCACCTCATGTTCTTACTGATTAACATGAATGAGAATACTGGAATTTTAGCAATATCTGTCCACACTAAAGAACATGAAAGCTGTCTCAGATATATGTACAGAAGTAATGAGTCCTATAGGGAATTTCTTTAAGAGTACACACATTTAACTATTAAACATCACTGATGTCCATATTCATTGTAACAAACTCCTTACAAGAATCTACAGAATGCCTAAAAGGGTTATCAAGATTGAAAATAATAGGAAAACATATATTTCAATGCTTTTGCATTCTCTGGCAAAAGCTTTGCACTCCACTGAGAAACTTTTCAACAGGATCCTATATTTGTAATGTCAGGTTTCAAAAGTGTGCTCACTATCACCCCCTTCACCGCATCTTGACAAATGTTGCATTTTAAAGTGCATTTTGTTTCATAAAAATGAGGGAACGGTTGGCACTGTGAGTGCTTACGTTATTCAGGAAAGGTTGACCTTGAATGTGAGGAATTGGATTCATTACACTCTTTATCGTACCCATCTGATCCACTGTCTTTTTCTTGCAGAATGTGTCCAATGGTGCAGGGCGAGTGGAGCATGAGCTGGCATTTTCAATTAATCCTCTGCAGGATTGCTCAGGGGATTGTGGGGATTGACAGAGCAGGTGATGAAAGCATCAGAAAGTTGGAAAATACTAAACTTATGCAAATAAGCTGCTAGCCAATCACTGTATGACGATGACAAGCTAAAGCTGTCAGAAATGTTAGGCTTCGGAACATCATTATGTCCGGATGTCTTATATGTCCCATATGAGAGTATGAATGGAACGCAGCATTATTCAGTCTTACGCACACCACCTTCATATTAACCTCTCATTCCCCCATTTTGATCAGCAGGGGGCACTGATGAGTTTAGCTCCAGCCTGTGTGCAAAATCCTGAGCTCAAGGCAGGACAGAAAGAGACAAACATGATTTAGTATCTGGGTCATGAGAAATAATTTAATTTCATTGGCTAGGGAAAATATTTATCACATCGTGTGAGGCTCACATGGCATGTAGGTGTGAAACAGATAGAAAACGACTACGATTGCAGCAAAGTAGATCAAATCAACCTAAAAGCATGCTTTAACAAACTATCGATAACGTGTCAAGTTGTTGGCAGGATATCACAACAAAACTGCCAGGCTTTTTTGTACATGTAAACTGTTCAAAGAGGTCTATGTTGATTTTGACCAGTCAAGCCCTAGGCTGCAATTTTTGAGCATGGTTATGCTCTGTCTGCTTTCATTTATGTTTGACCATTTTATTCTCCGTTGAATGCAGAAAACCTTTTTGGATGTGTGTTTGTTGTTGTTGTTGTTAATGCTATCCAGGGTCAGGAACAAATAGACCTAAGAGTGTGCGACATAGATAAAAAATAGTTATTAGCAAGGTTCTTAAAATGTATAAAAGCTTGCATTGCATTTTCAACAAAGTTTAAATTAAATGACCTTTAAAAATGTCATATGGAGTTGCTACATCATCTGAAGCCAAAAAGCTATGCTAAGCACTATTATGACCCTCCTTGATCACAATTCACACTTTCGGGGAGGTTTCAGTGGGATTACATATCAAATGCACAATGAATCCACAGAAAGAAACATCTCCAACAACAGGAAGACAAGTTGCCTTTTTACTATATTGGCCTCGACAAGGCATGTTCGGTGCTTCAATTCCACAAAAAGGAGTCCGTCTACATTTTAAAACCATACATCTGTCAGTGAGCTTTAAAGTGTTTTAGATGTGCCTTTTGCAGCCTGCCTCATTACATAAAGAATGGAGGCTAGCATCTGAAGTGGGAGGGTTACATAACAGTCTCAGTCCAAAGAGTGTGATATTATGGGTTTGTTTCATGTAAAAGCAAGTCTGAGTCTGTGAATTGGAAGTTTAAGCAGCATGCGCTGCTCTGCAGAGCATTTCAAGACAGTGATGGCTTTAGAAGTGCTTCATAGAAATGCCACATGATTGTCGTTTTCCCCCATAGCCTTTCAGGCACCAACTCCTGCTGTGCTTTATGTTGCACATTTTGATAGGTGATTCTTTTGCACATGCTTTTGAGACGCCCCACTAATGCATATTAACTGTGAATATGTCTTCTTAAAGTAATAGTTCACCTTAAAAGAAAAAAACTCTGCCACCACTCGTCATTCCATTTAAAAATGAAAGAACGTAGCACTAATGTCATACTGAAAAGTTTTGCAATATATTGCAATCTTTGTGAAGCCCTATGATAAATTTGTGGTATAGACATAAATTGAGGTACAGACCAAAATTTATAAATAAGATTTGTGGACCAAGTTTTTGTAGATAGCAGAGGCAACCAAAGGTTCTGTTTTTTCTCACAATAAGCTTGACATCATTTGTCCACATATACTTTCAAAAGATGGTAAAACTGTTCTGATATGATAATGAAGACATAAGCCTAGCTAAAAGAAAGACATAATTGAAAATAAATAATATTTTAAGATGTTTATTTAAAGAAAAACAAGTAATGTTGTGTGACTCCACAAAAGCTTTGATGTTTATGAATTAATAATTTTTTATATTTAAAATATTTTAGAATAAAATGTTATTTTAAAATGGTATTGCCATAAAAACGTTTAAAACAAATCAACTGAACATTTAAACTATATTTATATTCAAACGTTCCCCTTCTTTATGATAGACACTCTTATTTGTCATGGATTTGGAATGACATGAGTGTGTGCAAATATTACATTTAAATATTGCGATAAAATATCTGATTTGCAATTGGGTTGACTACTGCACTTCTGTTCTTCTTCAATAAGATCCTAAACAAGTTTTGACTTGTGAGTTTTGAAACCCTGTGACAGCAAGACAGTGACTCTGTTCCAGTAACCTTGCTTGACAATCATACTGTACATGCTCCATCACAGGAGATTTAGATTGGAGTCCGTCATGTCGCAGCTGTCATGTTCATGATGGATGCATGTAAGTAACTCACTCCATTTTTCTATCCGACACTCCAGCCTTGGACTCAAATAGAGTGCCTTACAGGAAGAGAGGAGAGGAGGGGCTCTCTTAAAAGCTTAGAATTTGAAAGCACTTAAAAGTTAAATTATCATGCAAATTGTATTTTGGCGGGAAAACACTCCCTCAAGGTTTATCCACATGCCACAGAAAACTGTCTACAAAAATGTCCCAGATTTGCCTTTTTTTCATCTGTGTTTCATAACAATGAAAATCCAAGCAAGCAATCCCTAATATTGTTTTGCAGATTTGAACAGCATCATCCTGACCTTTTCCAGGTTTTTTCTTTCTACTCCATTTTCCTTATATATATATATATATATATATATATATATATATATATATATATATATATATATATATATATATATGCACATACACTTTTAGTTTTGTGCTAATATAGTAGTCTTTAGTAGATGTTCATTGCCAGGGTAGGGTTGCACCAGTTGTTTGTAACTTCTTTCTTAAATTGGAAGGTAAATTATACACTGAAGGCTTAACTACTAGCTAGATTGTAACTAACTCTGTACTTTATTCAGTTGCATTATTTAAGTCGTAAGCTCTCTGTAAAGTAAAGCATAGTCGCAAAATATAACATTTACCCTCAGTTATCCAAAAACAGCCTTCAAATATGAGCAGAAGTTTTGCTGAAATGGCGTGAATTTTTTGTTACTAATGGTAAAAGTTTCTGTCAAATACGATATTATGTAACCGTGAATAGCAGTTTTGTTTATAAGTAAACATTAATGCACAAAGCAACGCACTGTTTAGGAAGGAGTTTGTTTTAAAATAATCTTTTCACATAATGTTCTTGCTCGGTAGTGTAAATGTCAGCATTAAGAGTAAAACAAGAGTTTATGTATGGCATTCTTTAAATAGCTTACATGTAGAGTAATGCTTAATGCTTGAAGTTTAAAGGTGCAAAGCAAAAACATTTAGCAGTGCATAGGCTGTAACTTAGTTATTACTTGTTTTGGCCACTGAATAAAACAGTTTAAAAGATAATTGTGACTTTTTATCTCACAATTTACTCACATTTTTTTTTCACTTGCGAAATATCAACTCACAATTGCAGGTTATAAAGTCAGAATTGAGTGACAATTGAGTTTCAAAATTATGACTATGTAAGGGATTTACAGTTAAGACCCGAGGACCAGTTATGTTGAATGAAGACCAGGAGTCAGAAGTGCAGTCAATAGAAGAAATTTTTGTGAAGTTTAGTTTGCAGTTTCATCAGCAGAAGCTAGCTTCAGGTCTCACAAGGAGTTCGTAGGCCGCCCCCCTTACAATAACTGTAACAATCATGTCACGTTCCTCCTGTGTGTCCCTTCTGTGTTCCCGTCCTCTGTGACGTCAGCCAATTCCCCTTGTTTACAGTTCAGGTGTTTTGTGTTATCCTGTCTATTTAATGTCTCATGCTCCCCATAGTCGTTGTCTATCGTTAATGTAATATTCCCCTGTGTCAGTGTGTGTGGATGATCGACTCCTGAGTTTTGCACCCCCGTGTGCCGTTTTGTTTTCTGTCATTAAAGTGTTTTCGTTTTACTTCCGTGTTCTCCTTGTCTCTCCTCATCGCACGCCTGCATCACCGTTACAGAACAATAGACCTGGTTTGTCGCCACAACAGACTTCATGGATCCCCCCGATGTTGCCCTTCTGCTGCTGGAGCAGGGAGACCGCTCGCTGGAAGAGTACACGCGGAATTTCTTTGATCTTGTGTGCCTAACCCGCTACCCGGACGACGCGCTCATCCCGGCGCGGTAGAAACTAGAGAGCGCGGCACGCATTCCAGCGGGCGGTCCGGAGGAAGATTTCGCCGCCTACGTGGAGTGGGTGCTGGTACACAACGGATCGTCATGTACCGTCGGTCAAGCCGAGGACGACGCCAGCCCCACTCCACCGCCAGAGACCAGCCATCCACCACCGTGCACGATCGACAAGATGACGTCACCAGAGCCCACCGCAGACCGTGGAGACGCCGCCGCCACGATTGACGAGCCCAGACCAAGACAGAGGTTGGAAGGATTCATCGCCCCGGAACCCGTCCCTCAACAGTCTGACCAGGTGCGTGAGCCGGCAATGTCAGCAGTCGACGAGGGCACCTCAGTGGAGAATTGGGGCTGGTTTGCTGGACGACGTAGGTGTCGTTATGAACTGTGTCCCCAGGCCGTTGAACTGTGTCCCCAGGCCGTTGAACTGTGTCCCCAGGCCGTTGAACTGTGTCCCCAGGCCGTTGAACTGTGTCCCCAGGCCGTTGAACTGTGTCCCCAGGCCGTTGAACTGTGTCCCCAGGCCGTTGAACTGTGTCCCCAGGCCGTTGAACTGTGTCCCCAGGCCGTTGAACTGTGTCCCCAGGCCGTTGAACTGTGTCCCCAGGCCGTTGAACTGTGTCCCCAGGCCGTTGAACTGTGTCCCCAGGCCGTTGAACTGTGTCCCCAGGCCGTTGAACTGTGTCCCCAGGCCGTTGAACTGTGTCCCCAGGCCGTTGAACTGTGTCCCCAGGCCGTTGAACTGTGTCCCCAGGCCGTTGAACTGTGTCCCCAGGCCGTTGAACTGTGTCCCCAGGCCGTTGAACTGTGTCCCCAGGCCGTTGAACTGTGTCCCCAGGCCGTTGAACTGTGTCCCCAGGCCGTTGAACTGTGTCCCCAGGCCGTTGAACTGTGTCCCCAGGCCGTTGAACTGTGTCCCCAGGCCGTTGAACTGTGTCCCCAGGCCGTTGAACTGTGTCCCCAGGCCGTTGAACTGTGTCCCCAGGCCGTTGAACTGTGTCCCCAGGCCGTTGAACTGTGTCCCCAGGCCGTTGAACTGTGTCCCGACTTCCCACCCAGCCTCCCTCTCCCACCACCGCTACCCAGCCAGTACTCACCCCCACCTCTGCCACTGTCCCGTGCCCCATCACCAGCTCCCATTAACATCTGGGAGCTGCCATGTGTCGGCGGTCCACCGGCATCGACTGGAACAGAGGTCTTCTGGATTCCGCCTCCTACCTCTGTGCCAACCACTCCACCTCGGCCCGTCGACACATCGGCTCCACCTTGGCTCCTCCCTCCCTTGGCTCCACCAAAGACCCTCGGCCATACGACTCCACCGGGCTCCCTCGTCCCTCCGGCTCCGCCTTGGTCAGTCATCGCCTTGCCTCTGCCTTCGGCTTCGACTGGCTCCTGCTTCCCCTCTGTCCTCCGTCGCTCCGGCTCCGCCTCTGTCCTCGGTCTCCAGGGCCAGCGGTCTCGGGTGGGCTCTTCGGATCGTCGGCTCCATCTGGACCTCCTGCCGTGACGTCGTCTAAGTCGGTCCTCCCCAGGGCTCCATCCACCACCCGGCTGTCGCCATGGCTCCTCCCGCCTTCGACTCCGCCCTGGGGCTTCATCCTGGCTGGTCTCTGGACCATCTTCTGGCGCTCCCGGCTTCCACCTGGCTCCTTCCACCTTCCACTCCACCCTGGACTGTTTAGTGTGTTTTTGGACTCTTGTTTCTTGTGTCATCATCCTCCTGGTCCCCCTCCCTCCCTCCGCTGTTAGTTCAGTTTAGGCGCGAGGTCGCGCCTTCCGGGAGGGGGAGCTACTGTAACAATCATGTCACGTTCCTCCTGTGTGTCCCTTCTGTGTTCCCGTCCTCTGTGACGTCAGCCAATTCCCCTTGTTTACAGTTCAGGTGTTTTGTGTTATCCTGTCTATTTAATGTCTCATGCTCCCCATAGTCGTTGTCTATTGTTAATGTAATATTCCCCTGTGTCAGTGTGTGTGGATGATCGACTCCTGAGTTTTGCACCCCCGTGTGCCGTTTTGTTTTCTGTCATTAAAGTGTTTTCGTTTTACTTCCTTGTTCTCCTTGTCTCTCCTCATCGCACGCCTGCATCACCGTTACAATAACATTGTTACAGCAATTATACTCTAACAGAGGGTGCTAACTACGTCAATGATGACGTTTAAATGATTCTGATTGGCTAAGAAAGAAGTATAAACAAAACTAGTAATTTTCCACACAAGAGCAGACAGTCTGAAGCATATCTTCGTTGATCACATGGTTGATGGTGACGTGGCTTGTCGAGAACAAGTTTTATGGTGCCAGCTAAACCTCACCAATACAGACCATATTAACGCACACACAGATTCACAGCTTCTCCAAGGCTGAACTCGGCTCAGGCTCCAACAATCAACAGAAACTTCTCAAAACATTCTGATAACATACTCTATCTGTGGAGACGTGCAGACAATATTCATCCTTACTCGTTGGAAAACTACAGAAGAGTAAAGAAAGGATAAAACTAATAGAAATCCCTAACTTGATTATAAATCACTCTTTACAAATCATTCAAATAAGAAAAAGGAAAAGAACATATGAAAAATAAGACAAAGAAGCATATGAAAAATAAGAAAAAGAAAAGAATATAGGTATAAATAGGAAAAATAAAATAATAATATATACAAGCGGCAATGGATTTCCGAATCGTCCCCACAACTATTCTCAATGTTGAGGGGAACAGTCACAATTCTGTCTTTATCAGATTTATTATTATTATTTTGTGTGTTATAAAGTCAAAATTATTCTTAGGGAGCTGTGAGTTAAGTATAACACCTAAGGTTAGAGGTTTACTAAAATCCCGAACCTATGAGTATAAACATGTTTGCCTTTGCAAAAAGAGCCAATAGATACATGCATACTCATCTAACTGCAGAATTATTCCTTGTTTCAAGCTACTCTGAATATTCCTCTCCCAAATGACACGCAGCAGCCATTATCAAACCCTATCTGTGTCCCTTCCTTCTCCCGTTAAAACCATCAAGCTCTGCCTCTTTATTTCTGGATGGCTTTAAATTGGCTGGAAATTACGCCTGTCAAAATCATTAGATCATGTTGCCTAGCAATATGTTGCAGTCCCCACGGCGACATCACTGTCAGGACCAATGTGCTCCCATCTGGTGGAGTGCATTGTGGGAGCGAGAGATTGCATCCTCCTGCTTTTGGATCTCTGACTTGATTGTCCTGTTTAGGAAGGCCACCTGCTCTCTGATGCATCAGCAGGGATGGAGCATCTCATTTCTGGGAGCACTTTTCTGTTGGATGAAAGCATGCAAGTGTGGGTGTGAACATGAACCAGATTTGGAACACACACCAACAGACCTTTTGCAGAAGAGTCTGAGTACATGTACAAAACACAGCTCTGACCTGACTGCATTCTGCTCATACTGAGGTTTAGGGATTTCAGTTGCTTGTTAATACAGACAGTATTTGATGACTGTGAGCTGCAGTGTGAACAGGACATTTCTTGACTTATGGTGCGTTCCATTTGTCCTCAGTATTGGGACATTCTTAGTTCCCACAAGGAAACTTCAACTAAAATGCCGCATCAAATCAGTGTTGCAACTGGAAACTCCAGACAACCCCGACTTCAGAATCCAATATGTCTGCTCGACTCATCAACAGTAAAACAGTAATAATATATTGTTCATTTGCACTTCTGTTTATCTGTGTCTCAATAAACTCAGTGGTGCACACAATACTATCCAACCTCTATTCGTGGACATGATACCTCAGCATTATCTGTGCAAAATACTGTGTCTGTATTCTGAAAGAGCAAGCAAAACCAAGGTTTTCCTGAACGCATCCATCTTAGTTTTCCGACATGTGTGGAGTGCGGTCAACTCGGGTCTGACACCGTTTCCAGCACCGACATCCATCTTCCGTAGTAAATGGAACGCAGCATTACACCTGTAAGTCAATGTGGTTGTCAATCTCTATTCCTGAAGCCGCAGTCACACTAGACTTTGAGCATGTAAAATATCTAAAGACTCTCTAGCTACTTTTTTATAAACATAATTCAATATATATATTACATCCAAAATGTAAATATAACCAATCTACTTCACTTTATTACAATGCTGCATACATTTAAAGATTGTGTTCTTTTAATTCAGCTAAAGGGTCATGCCATGAAGTATCAATTCTCTATTGATCACACGTCTTCAAGTTATACAAATTGAGAGCAAAGAATTCACCATACTTGAACTGTAGAACAAAGATAAATTCACATGTATGCACTTACATTTCCTGTCTCCTGTGTATGAATGGAAGTCAATGAATATAACACTGATAATATAGCTTTTCTGATGGGCCCAACAAATGTAATATGATTAAGCCATTGAATTAATCACTCAGCTGATTCGTTCAAAAGCACTGATTTCAAATCAAAACTAATGCAGAAATGTGATATGAGACATGACAAATGCATTTTAAAATCTTTTCAAAATATCAAACATGTTTTATATCTACAGATTAGATAGAATCATAGTCGGAAGCTAAAAAAAAATCTGAGCTTGTGCCCATCATACATCAAGTGGACAACAAGTGTTGACTCCTCAATTGAGGTACAAAAAAATGACTTTTATCTGGCTGAACTCTGGACTAGACATAACATTCATTTAAAAAGCACAACTCCTCAATATCCTTTTGCCATGCTCAGGGAATTCCTAAACTTGTTTAAAACCTCCTGCCAAACAATTCTTCTTGCCTTTTCAAAACACCCTCCTCTTTTTCGTCTGCTCTCGCTCGCTGTCCAAACTCACTCATCACTCAGATACTCCCATCTATGGAATGCAGAGAGCGGCTCTTCTGTTTCAGGGAGCAAAGGTCACAGCACTGGCCCTTGTTATTTGCCCCGAAAGTTATCTCAACATAATCCTAATGTATTCCTTTCTGCAAAAAGGAAACATTTAAGCTTGCACCAGCATTCACCATGGTTCAATTTCAGCACAAATCCTGTTATTTAATGAAAGAAAGTCTGAGAGTAGATGAGAGTATTATATGTGCAGATATAAGCAAAAACACACACACACACACACACACACACACAACACACACACACACACACACACACACACACACACACACACACACACACACACACACACACACACACACACACACACACACACACACACACACACACACACACACACACACACACACACACACACACACACACACATACAAGCAGTCTTAGTTGGCTGTTTAACAGATAATAGGAAGTTTTCCAGGCATGGAGTTAAATATTTCATAATAATATCTTTAAAGCAACTCAGGGGAACTGTCTTGGAAGACGAAGTGCTGACTTGAAAGCATGTGTTCTGTGTGATGATGGATTATAACAAAACAAATAATAACTTAACTCATTTGGCTTGGTTTCAACCTCATTGGATCATAAAATGATGCTGCATTGCTCTGTAACTAATCTACTTGAAAACCTGTGCAATATTAAAACTCAAGCTCTAAGGCCATGAAATGATTTGCAACCATTTTTTCCTTTTATTTTAGATCTGTATGCATATGCATACATATGTATATTATATTTCTAACACATTTTATTTTTGCATGTAAAATGTTCGCATATTCTTTTGATGAACTTTTTTTTATTATTCACAAAGTTTTTTTGTGCAGACAGTATAACAAAAAAGGTGAAAAACAACACACAAAACAACATACAGAAAACATATCTGTCATTGTAACTGTGTATGCAGTGATATACTATTTAATAAATGCACAACTGCCAATTTTTCATAGTGGCTCTAAATTTTCTGAAAAATGTTGTATTAAATACTGTATATTATCTTGTATTCCATACAGGAAATAATTCATTTTTTGCCAACCAAGAAAATGTGATTTGGTGGGTTTCATGATCAAATTCTGAACAATAATAACAAATGATTGTAGGTTTTTTTATGGCACATTATACATTATCTTATAATGTATAACAATAACTATAAAGAAACGTATCATATAATTGAAAACAAACCAATCTTATGCCAATACAATGAAATGTAATGGCACTTTGAAACATATTGTCATTTTAATATTTCTACTGTGTTTGTGAATCACTTGCTTATCAAGGGTATACTAAAGTGTCCTCTTAAAAACTGGGAACCTTCTGACTACAGTAGTACAGCTGCAGAAAATAATTGTATGACTTTTTCCCAAACTGAGTTTCATTTTGCATTTTCTCCAGGAGGAGGCACAGCAGTCGTTTAAAATGCAAAAAAAACGCTAAGGGCTGACGATGTGATGAAAGTTTTCTTTCTTTCTTTCTTTCTTACTTTCTTTCTTTCTTTCTTTCTTTCTTTCTTTCTTTCTTTCTTTCTTTCCTCTATTCTAGCGCGAAGCTTCTCTTCTCTTCTCTCCTCCTCTCTTTCTTTCTTTCTTTCTTTCTTTCTTTCTTTCTTTCTTTCTTTCTTTCTTTCTTTCTTTCTTTCTTTCTTTCTTTCTTTCTTTCTTTCTTTCTTTCTTTCTTTCCTCTATTCTAGCGGAAAGCTTCTCTTCTCTTCTCTCCTCTTCTCTCCTCCTCCTCACATCACATCCGGCTCAGTTTCCCGAACAGTTTGGACACAGTTACAGTGCAGCTTTATGAAGTTCGATTCACGGAAGCGAATCGATTCGGACGAACGGCTCGTTTCAATGACTAGACTCACTGATTCATTTCATTTGTCGCAGAAATGTGTTCGCAGAAAACCCGTTGTGGCATTTTTTTGAAGTGTAGAAAATGGCAGCGAATTGTTTTATAAACAATTTACCTAATTATTATTCTAGTGATCCCTTAGGTATGTAGCACCCAGTATTTTGTTTATCATTTTTGTGCGTGTTTAATTAAATCATAATGTTTATTAAATTTGTTTTCGTTTGCGTTTCGTTTACGTAACTGGTGTGATAATTTCCGCATTTTAGTTGTCTATAATATCACTTCCCTTGCAATTTCTTTCTCTTAAAGTTGACCATATAGCCGAAGTGATTCACAAACGAGTTAATTCGAACGAATCGCCAAAAAGAACCGGTTCAAAAGAGCGGCTCTTTCGCGAATCGGACATCACTGTTCCAACGAGTAGCAGTTTTAAGAGGCTGCTTTGGCTCTGCCTCTGATATGGAGACTCTTCCCATCCATAGACACTGATCGGGCAACTTTAGTGAGCGGACTGGACGCACTTCCATGGCAGCTCTCCCGAAACATTAACAACTCCAAACATGCCCAAAAGCCTGAAGAAGAAAAGTCACTGGACTAACAGAGTCCACGAGATAGTCTTGTACAGGGGTCCGAGCGGGGATCTTGGGTTTAAGCTACAGGGAGGCGCGGAGAATGGACAGTTCCCAGTTATTGGGGAGGTGAACCCGGACAGGGGCAAACTGCATCCGCACGATTTACTTCTGGAGGTGAATGATACTCCAGTCGCCGGACTGACCATCAGGGATGTGTGGGCTGTGGTCAAGCACTGCAAAGACCCTGTCCGACTAAAGTGTGTCAAACAAGGTGAGTCTGTCTATCTGTCTATCTATCTATCTATCCATCCATCCATCCATCCATCCCAAAGCAAGCTCAAGTCGATTTAGGTTACACCTGTTTGTGTTTTCACGTGAGTATGAACTTTTGCAGGTATGATTTGTAACATCAGAAGAAAGTGCTGCTGTTGTTTAAAGTTCCGCCACTTCTCGGTTGTTAGTTTTGTTGCTATAGAAGCGGAGTTAGTGTTTCTGGTCGGGGGCGTGTCCCTCTCTACGTCATCTCACGTTTTCCACGTCATCGTGCTGCATGCCATGTTTGTAAACGTATTGCTGTATTTACCTCAGTTAAGCTTTTTTGTGTTGACACTGAAGGGTTATCTTTCCGTTATCCTTCAGTTTAGTTTGTCCTATGAGGCTATAATCTGCTCTTTGTGGGTGTGCCATCTTTCTGAAGTACATCATGGCATTACTATTTTCCCAGAAGACTTTGTATCTGAACCTCACAATCACAATGTCATGAATTAAGTTACACAAAGTGCCTTCTTTCTGTTTGGAGTCAGACCTATAATTGTGAGCATTTCAGCTTCTTTAAGATTACTGGTTTAGCATGTGTATCTTCCTTTGAGTTCTAGATTTTGAAATCCACCTTCAGTAAATGGCTTCTAGTGCAAGTTTTTTAATAACACTTTTGATCCAAGGATCCTCAAATAGGATTATTCCATGCTATGGGGTCCCTTCCTGAAATATACTATCTGATGTTCTCAATGTTAAAATTGAAGCACTCATTTTGAACAGAAACAACAACAAAAAAATACTATAAAAGATTAATGCGTTGGTTTCCAATCAGCTTTTAGATTGATTAGTAAACCAAATGAAATAGTAAAAATGTAGAATTTGATGAATATTTCTCTTTTGCCTGAGATTTTCTGTGGACTGTGGATGAGGTTTTACTGCCTTATTTGAGTAAAATGTATGATTCTATTTGTAAATCATAATAAAAACTTCCTCATAATAATGACTTAAGTTTGAATTATTATCATGGATGCACTGTCTCGTAAAAATGAAGTAATCTCATTATGAGAAACATTCTAATAAATATGACTTTACATCTCATTATTTTCAGAAAGGTATTCATAATTAATTGATGTCTCATCATAATGATCTCTCATATTCAGAAAATGTATCATAATAATTAAGATCTCATCATAATAAGAAACCTTCTTATAGTAAAAATGTTAAAATCCCATAAAAATAAGAAACCTTCTTGTAATAAAGATTTAACAACTTATTCGCCTCAGTTGAGTATAAATTTGATTCTGTAAGTATTCTCATAACAATGACTTGATATTTCATTTCTTATGAGTTAAGTCATTGTAAGTCATAGTTATTTGATTTTCTGAAAATCTGTTGTTGTAAGTTTTTGGCCTTGGATGATTATCGCTGAACACTGAGATCCGTGTTAGAGGCCCTACATTTCAAAAAGAGGATATACTGTATTTGATATTGCCACCTTGTTTCAAAGCCACCTTGACTTTTGAAATTTCCTGTATGAAGCCCTTTCAGTTACAGAACTCAATTTTAAGTTGCAGGTCACCTTCACCTTTGCTCTCAGCAGAGCAATGCTTTTTCAGCTTCACAGAGGGGTACGGAAATGCTGTATCATTTGTATATCGAAAAGAAGCACACTTTCTACAAAACCTAAAAATATCCAAACACTTGAGCCTCATAGTGGGAATTAGCACTTTTGTAATTCAGTGCTTTTATGTGTCTATAGGCCTTTCAATGTTTTATTTTCAATGCACTGCTTAAAAAAATTGAGGGAACACTTAAATCGCACATTGGATCTAAATGAGTGAAATATTCCATTTGAAAATATTTATTTATATACATTCTACAATTTAAGAACAAAATTATTTGACAACAAAATCATTACCACACTGAGGAAGTTACAGGCTGATCCAGCTTTCATGAAGTTCATCATAGCAACTCATAATGTAAGTCAGTTGTGTGCATGTCCCTCACACCTCTGTATGCACTCATGAAAACATCTGGGCTCCTGATGAGATGACAGATGTTGTCCTTGAGGATCTCCTCCCAGACCTGGATCAGGGTATGAGTTGCTCCTGGACCGTCTGTGCTGCTACTTGGCGGCTTTGGATGCTCCGATACATAATGTCCCAGAGGTTCTCAATTGGATTCATTGGATAATATGTATATTATCATGCCAATATATTTCAATCATGACAGCTCTCTGAAAGATTGACATGATAATGATTTTGGCAATGTTTATGAATTTGGTTTTGGGGGACTAGATCTGCTACACTGCTGTTGATTATTGCTGCTTCTGCAGAGCAAGTATTGCTTTGCTACTGCTAATAGATGCACCAACATGCTGCTGTGAGCGTACTATGTAAAATATGTTGCTGCTGTTGCATAAATAGATGAATGTAGATAAATCATAGATAACATAGATAAATCTCGTAGCCAGGGGCGGATGAACGCATAGACTAGCATAGTTTGCAGCCTAGAGGCCTACATGATCAGGAGGCCTCTATTCAACGTTTTTTGCTAATATTTTCTTTCTACAGTACTAGTGATTACTTGTGTAATTGGGCGGAGGTTTTAAAATAGCAGGCAACTGACGACAGTTCTCATGTCACGTCTAATCGCGTGTGGAAAACACCAACCGTGCAACTTACTCTTTCTTTTCAAAGCGATCAGGAGCTTGCCCTCCTGTGGTGTTTGACGTTATAAGCAGCCATGAGCTTTGCTCTATGGTAATGGGTGACAACAAGGAAGTTTCAGCAATGGATAAATGGATTTACAGCACCGTAAAGAGGAAGGCTTTTTTTCTAAACTTGTTCTCAAAAGGAAGTAGGCTACTGTTAATCTTACTGTGGCTAATGCAACTGGATCAGAGCATTGTCAATCATTGCATAATTCAATGCCTATTGTTGCCTGTGAATATAACAATGCTCAACACATTTGGCTCAAAGCCCCGTCAATGCTTTGGCAATGTAAAGCCTTTTTATCATGCCAGTAAAGCTTCTTGAATCTGAATTTGTCGAACCCTGATTGATTTACTGAATTCTTCAAATTGGAGAAGAGACCATAGACTAGATATTGCACTGTGTCTTGCACTATTCTGATTACTTATGTGTGACTGATCAAGCAATAAGATAGTATGAGTGAAAAATGCTTTTTCTGTGTCCAGATTTGACTGTAATAATAATGCCAAAACTGACACTTCAAATTAACAAAAATAAAAACTATTTAGAGTTTGACAAAAAAATATACATAGGATACATCCAAATGCAAAACCTAATACAGTAATACCTTGTGATACGAGCATAATCTGTTCCAGGATCTCAAATAATTTTCCCCATAAGGAATAACAGAACAAATATTTTAATCAGTTCCGACCCGCTAAAAAACACCCTTATTAGTGCTAATAACAATGGAAAAAAACATATTTTTAATTGCTATAGAGACATACACAAAAAAATTTAGTACAGTGTATAGAAGAATTCCTTTGATATAAAATAAAATGTGGTTTTAATTATGAGTTCTTATCTTTGAGACAGACGATACAGTAGCAGGGAAGTCAATGAACACGTGAAGTGAACAAGTGAGGCACGTGGGCTCCGAGTGCTTGAACACCTAGCGTCTGTGTCTCTCAGCTGCTCATATCTCAAATATTTACTCGTATTTAAAAGCAAAACATTTGCTCGAAGGCTTGCTCGTATCTCCGAATACAGTGATACCTCGGTTTACGAGCGACTTGGTATACGAGCAAATCGGTGTACGAGCATGGGGGGTCGAATCGGTGTACGAGCACTGTATCGGTGTACGAGAAAAATTTTACCCACACCCACGCACAGTTTTGTGTGGAAGCTCAGCACGGTCTGCACATTTTTACAGGAAATATCCTAATGACAGCCTTTCATAACACAGTCAGGCATTCCAAACCCTTTATCACCCCTTAACTCATTCGTTCTCTCAGCGTTGCTTGGTTTGGCTGCATCATTCACCACAGTGATACTTTTATAAGTGATTTACATCGGTTTTACCTCCTGTTGAAACATTAATTAATTGTGATCGCTATTGTTCACATAGTGAAATATATACGTACAGTACCTCTAAGCAGTAACTGTCACAGTTCATGAATTCATTGTCTGGTTCTGCCTGTGTGTGTGTGTGTCTGTGTGAGAGAGAGAGACACACACCTCGTTTAGTTCACTTCTCTCCACTCTTCTCTTGTCCAGTCTTTCATTTGCAGCTCCAGCGCGCGTTCATTCGCGGCCGCGGCTCCAGCGCGCGTTCATTCGAGGCTTCAGCACGCGTTTGTTCCCATGTGTGATACACCTCTGGATTATCACTTCGTTTGTTTTCTACACTATTACCGGTATAATAAATTCACTCATTTGCACTTGAATCCTTGCTTTGCCCGCTCCCCCCTTCTCCCTCCTCTCTCTCCTCCAAGCAGGCTGCTCAAACCTGAAGTGCATTACAGTAAATTGTCAAGTATTTTTATAGTTTAATCGTCAATTATTAATTAGTATTTATATGAGATCTTAATGGTTATAAATTTGACTGTAATTAATAGGGTAAAACCCCCCAAAAAAAATTTAAATGGGCATTTATGGTCGTGTGGAACGAATTAATTGATTTTTAGTGCATTATTATGGGGAAACTTGTTTTGGCGTGCGAGCATTTTGGTTTACGAGCTCGCTCTTGGAACGAATTAAACTCGTAACCGAGGTATTACTGTACTTGTATGTCGGGATGCTCGTATTGCAAGGTATTACTGTTCAATTAAATTATTATTATTATATATTATATGAAAGAAATGTTCATAACTATGTTTATAGATGTAGATAGGGCTATAAATCCTTTATACCCTGGTATTATAGATGATAAATGGTTCATAATGTTGTGTCCCAGTCATGTTGTGTCTCGTCACTTCCTGTTGCCTCTTGTGTGATCCATTGTGTTTCCATCTCGTTTGCCACTCACCTTGTTAGTCTTGTCAGGTGTTTCCCATTGTCCTGTATCGATTGTTAATGTTTTTATGATGTGTCTGTCTGCCGTTGATGTTGTGTTTTCCTTGAGCCTTACACAAGTATGTCGTTTCCTTTGTTTTGTTTTTTATTTAAAGTGTTTTTGCCTTCTGTGTTTTCGTTATCCAAACCACAACCTCCCGTGACAATAGGTAAATAATAGTATTGTAAAATCCCTTTTTTATTGCCAGTGCTTACTTCTGTTTTTCTCTATTAAAACCAGAGATTGAATCACCTCACTCAAACAGCCATTAGCCAATTAGGGATATTTATTTTATCTCTGACATTAATGATGATTATTGGTGATCTTACCAGTCATGCGCATGTTTTTGTATTGGGTGTGCGTGTGCAGAAATACCCACGCTGCAAAAATCCGGTAGATGGCACAATACCCTTCCTAATAAACAAATTTCATCATAGGCTTCTATTATATTCATTTACCGCCAAGCCGCCTAACACATGTTCATTCCTTCAATAGCATTCATTCATTCAAAAGTGAATGTTGTTGAGTGTGACGGAAAAAGAGTGTCTCCACAAAATCTTAACGAAAGTGGTCACAGAAGATGCATTTGAAACTATAATGCCAGGTGTACCGGTAATGCATCTTGGCTTAAAACGTATGATTGGATGACCAAAAACACATTGTAATACCAAATTTAATGTCCTCGATTTCTGGCATATTGTATATAATTTGAGGCGTGGGTAATCGACTATAAATCCCTGAGCCTAGGGGCCTGTGTAGTCCTTAATCCACCGCTGCTCGTAGCAGATATAGGCAGGTGGAGCTGGGGAGGTGGAGTATTTCAGAGGAACTCTGAACTGCAAGATTCTACAGCAAACATTTGAAGCAGACGATTTATATGTTAAGCAAACAGTCTCGTTGGCAGCTGAGATCAATCATCTTGTGCCATGTGGTCATGATGCGATTGCTTGCAGATTAAATGTAAAGAACCTTTCAGCCTGTGGCCTCTATGGTTTGGGTTAATGTATATACATTTCTGTGTATGTGTTCTAGATAGTATCTATGATTTTATACGGGTAGTTAAAAAGTTAGAATTTTTGTTGAAGCGTTTCATGTTATATTTTTCTTTCTCAAGTGCAGTAGCAGGGGCCTACTTGATATTCATTGGACACAGTAGTAGGGCAGACACAAAACGGTTGTGGTTGGCGTGGTCAGATGCCTAGGTAAGTACCCTAAGATGAGATGTCTGTTGCATTCATCTGTGAAATAACAGGTTGTGAAGACACACATGCACATATACACACACACACGCACATTTACACTGCCTCCTGGGATGACCTGGCCAACTTTTTGATATCTGGGTTTTGAGTTATCAGCGAGACCATTTGACAAAATAATGTTTCATATTACTTAAAAATGCTGCAAGGCGACCTTTAAATGTAGTTTTGTTACAATATCATAATTATGACACTGCACATTACTGTATATATGTTTCATTCATCCCCTTGGGTTGGATAATATGAGGTTGACATAAATTATCATCTCTCAGCCGGCAGTTATAATTGTAAATTTAATTTCAGATTAGAAGATGTAATTATAATCATGCCGCTGAATTGATGTGTTAATGTGTAATGCTTCTGGTCATTTTCTCTACTGTTTCCTGCTTTCTTTAACCCTGGACTCCATAGCCCTGTGTTTCATGTTCCTCTCTCCACCCTCTGCCTGACCTACCAGTCATAAACCGTTTAGGGTCGCATGTTAGTTTATGTTAGTTTTTCTATATAACTAGGATGTGACATTGCATAGATAGCAAGTACACATATTTAGCTGCGATTCACGTTCTCACTGTCTCCATTAGTGACTAATTGTTTCTCTTGACTTTCTCTAGTTTATATGCTGTACAGTTGCTGTGCCAGCCCCTGAAATAGCACAGCTAAAGCCTATAGTCCTATAAAAGAGTATTTTGTGAGTTATGAAAAGTTATGTGAGTCATTGTGTTAAGGTCGGTGTATTAAAGTGAAAGAATTTGCTTTGGTAAATCATAATTTTGACATACAAAGTTAATAATTATGGATTACAATTCTGAGATACTAAATCCTAATTATGACTTTTTATGTCATAATGATTTTCAAAATTATTTAGTCTTGAGATAAAAAGAATACTGTAGCAACTGCAAAACAACATGTAACATCAGGGTGGTGATCGTGCAAGCGTGTCTCACAATTTCTTCAGAAAATATAAAGTTTTCTTAATGATTATTTGCATCAAAAACACGCGGTTTGTTCATGGGAGTGCAGGACTGACTGCATTGTATGAAATATCTCTGGGAATTCAGCAGACTCTAGCCTCAGGAATGGCAGGAATAGGTTCCACACCATCTATTAATGTATCTCATTTACAGTCTCAATCTCTATAGAAGCCTGTTCATGAGTACTTGTCTTCTCATATGTTCTCATTCTGTGTTCTGTCTCCCAGGTGTTTGCATTGCACCCTGGTGCTTGTGTTGTAATGATGTGCATGCAATCACTCAGAAATCCTGCAGTGGTCAGGAGTACTAGACCTCTGGTGATCTGGACCTGTCTTCCGACCTCAGCACTTTAGTTATTGTCAGTCTGCATGGTGCAACGCCCATGAGAGGGGTCAGAATTTAAGATAATGGAGAGTCATTACTCTTTAACACTTCCTCCCTCTCTCCATCTTTTAGTCTTTCACTTTTCGTTCAAGTGGGAGGTTCTCTCAAGGGAACCAGCTGTGGTGTTTTTATACTTTTATACTCTCATACTTTTTCACTTATTCACTCTTGATCTGTTCTATATCTAATACATGATCATAGGTTATATATGACATTTCAGAGTAGACCGCACTTGTGGAGCTACTGTATGTAACTCCATTGCCTGAAAGATGGCTATTGCGTTGCCCTTTTTAATGAAGAATGAATGTTGCTGGGGCCATTGAGCAATATGATTTATTTATCTTTTTCTGAGTTAACCTTTATGTGTTACTTTTGAAAGATTCTTAAAAAACACTGGAAATGAGAAGAAGCTGTCCAGTATTCTCCACTGAACATATCTCAAGCTGATAACCAACACAACCTGGCCATGTACAAATGCAAACATTATTAAAAATCAGCTTATTCTCTTTCCATTTAGAGGAATTTCTGGGATAGATGTCTGTTTTGTGTGTGAAGTACGAATCCATAATAATAATACCAATTATCTAATGTTTTGTAATCAAGTGCAACTCTATATCTAGCAGAAAAATATTTTAGTCCTGAAAACGGTTTGTTTGTGTAATTTATAGAATAATTGATAATACCAATTATCTAATGTTTTGCTAATTTAACTCTTTATCTAACCAATAAATTATTTTAGTAAAGAAAATAATATGTCTGTGATCAATTTAATAGTGAAAACATTAAAATGTAAATAAATAACCTTAATATAAATGCTTCAGTGTTTCTAAACCCACTAGGGTGCCTCAACAAATTTCCAAAGGAGCCACAGGATGACTTATCTATTCTAAAAAACACAAACAGTTAAGTTTATAACTAAAAATGATCTATTTTTCTTAATTAAAGAACATAAAGTACTTGAGATGTAGAAAATTAATGACTAAAAGTTATAAAATTTAAAGGTACAGTAAGCGATTTCTGAGAAACACTGTTGATATTTAAAATCTACAAAAAAAAAACATACACCTTCCTTCATTGCTCCGACCCCAAAATGCATGAAGAAGCAGTCCAAGTATGGATGTCTATTTATCAAAGCAAAATATTTGAAAATTGAGAAAACTAATAAAAAAATGAAGGAAATATTTTAGCCTATATATATATATATATATATATATATATATATATATATATATATATTACTTTGAATAATGTTATGGTCAATAGCAAGGAGCCTTTGAGTCAAAAATGTTGCCAACCACTTTTACCATATGATTGTCAAATGAATACAGTAAATTAAATACAATTTTACCATTCAATTAATCTACATTCGAGTCTCAATGTACATTTTTCAAAGAATTACATTTTTTTTTTTTTTTTTTACAGATTGCAGTTGTTGTTGTTGATGTTGTGATGTGCTCTTAGTCCTCCATAGTTTTAATTGTGCACATCTCTAACAACATCTATTATCACCCAGGATCAGTCCACTCAATAGGATTTGTTTTAAGTCACTTTGTATTGAATGAGAGCTTTGGGTGGTTTCTCAGTGGCTTATTAGATTTACCTATAATTTGCTTGTGGCTGCTGTAGTAATTGTGTAAGAATGAATCATGAGTGAATAAGGGGTAATCAAGTAAAAGTGTTCAAGTCAAGATGTTCTGCCAGAGGATAGCACTGACACTTATTTTGAAAATACTTTTTTGGCACCGTACAGAGGCGAAGTGTAAAAAGTGATGTTACTAGCACATTAGATAGATAGATAGATAGATAGATAGATAGATAGATAGATAGATAGATAGATAGATTTCCTAAATTACATCAGAACAATGCACTCTACAACTGTTGTTTAGTTGTGTGTGTGTGTGTGTAGCTCCTTTGCTTCATCCCATGCCAATTTATCACTCCTCCATACCTGTCTGCTTGTTCACCTACCCTTGCTCAAGGACATATGATTCATCGGTCTGAATATATCTGATTAGCAGGTACATTTGGGTCGATTTATTTCACTTTAAATTAAATAGCCTGCAGAGAAAGACATTTGGATTACTTGTGTTGGGACAGTTTAGTTTGTGTGGAACTTTCATCTTTATACACATGCAAGTGTCCATTACCGTGATGAGCATGCAGAAAATTGTTTCTCAGCCAAGAGATCTTATCTCAGTTCTGTGAGAGACATGTCTAAGTCACGCATCATATCTATTGTGTCTCGCGTTGCTGGATATCAGTGATAAGTAGCGCTGTAGAGAGAGAAGGATCATTTTGAATGAAGCTGTCTTTTGAGGCATGTTTGCTGAGGAAAGTGATTGTGTATTTGTGGTTGGTGATTCAGATTTCCTCATGAGGTTGTCACTCAAGACGTCGGCAGTCCCCCGCGTTAATTTGTTATTCTTAAAGCTTATAAGATGATAAATAATTAATTTCTAAAACTCTCAAGGAAAGTGTGATACCTCTTCCCTCAGGGGTGCTTTTAGTTTGCCATCTTACTGAGGCTAATGATTTAGCAAAACCATGAAAGAAGTGTCATGGGAAACATGATTTTCCTTGCCTACAGTGAAGATGAAGGCTTTGTTTAGAATTGGATTGGATTGGCACTGGATTGCCTACTATGTAGTGTGTGTTGAAAATGACCTATATTTTATAATATGCATATGAAAAAATATATAAAAGAGTACACATTCTATACGAATGCGCACAATTTCAATGTCATATTGGCTATTTTATTATATATTATTTTAGAAATGTATTAGCCGTGGCCGAAAGTTCTGAGAGTGACACAAATATAAATTTTCACAAAGTCTGCTGCTTCATGTTTTTAAATCTTTTTTCAGATATTACTAAAGCATAATAAAAATTACAGTATGTTTATACAAAGAGTCAATATTTTCAGTGGTGAAATTCTGATCCCTTCCTTTTCAAGACCATTGCAATCCATAATAGCATGCTGTCAGTCAACATTCTCACTGATGGAAGCCCATTCTTGCATTAACAATGGTTTGCATTAACAAAAGTTTCCGGGCAATTGACCCAAAACGTCAATGTTTTCTTCATCGAGCCATTTAGCTATCACTTTTGCTTATAACAAGGTGCTCTGTCATGCTGGAAAATGCATTGTTTGTCACCAAATAGTTCTTGGATGTTTTTGGCAGTGTTCTTAGGGAACATTGCAAGTGAGCCTGCTCCTTTGGCTGGAAAGCAACCTCACACATGAATGTTCTCAGGATGCTTTACAGTTGACATGACACAGGACTGATGGTAGCGCTCACCTTTTCTTCTCTGGACAAGCTTTTTTTCTGCATGCCCCAAACAGTTGGAAAGAGGGATTCATCAGAGGCTTTACTTTACCCAAACTAATAACTTTACCCCAGTCCTCAGTAGTCTAAGTACCTTTTGCAGAATATTAGTCTGTTCCTGATGTTTTTCCTGGAGAGAAGTGGCTTCTTTGTTGCCCTTCTTGACACCAGGCCATCCTCCAAAAGTCTTTGCCTCACTGTGTGTGCAGATCAAATATGCTCACTCCTGCCTGCTGAACCTCTCTTCTTGAAGTTCTCGATAATTGTTTTAGGTGGAACTCACTAACAGCAAAACCCTTGCTTGTGAATCCCTTTTTGTCCAAAGTAATGATGACTGATTGTGTTTCCTTGCAGGTAACCATAGTTAACAGAGGAAGAACTGTGATTTCTGTTATTCTAACTCAATCAGCATGACTAACAGTGTGCTAACACACTAGAACAGGTTCAGTATGCCCAATTTACCAAACCATTCATTGAGTTCTAAAAACAAAGACATGTTTCTTTGTCACACACATTCCGATTTTCTCAATGTTTTCTACAAAACCTTATACAAAAATGCTCTTTTGTAGTGGTTTAACCGTTTTCTCATTCAGAAAACACAAACACATAATACAATTACTTCAAGTTAAATACAATTACTTTGCAAATATTAAGTAGCAAAACTGATGATACACCAGTCAGAATCTCAGGATCACATAAATAGGGTCATTGTGTGCTTTGGAAAATTAACCCTAGTGGAGGAATATAAGGAGGAAAATAAGAAAAGAAAAATGAAGGGGACAGGATCAAAGGATATTTGTTCCTGGTGAAATTCAAAGCACTATAGTTGACCATGTTCTTGTGCATGGAATACTCACACATACAGTATAAGTACTGTTCACAGTGGCAGTACTTTCATTTTTCTATGTACAGCAAATTTTGTAGTACATCTTTTTCGCCCTCAAACTCGTAACTGTAAAACTGAGTAGTAGTACTTCTTACATTTCATATTTTTGCAGAACTGAAAGACAACTGTCTAGGGGAGGGAAAGAAAGTTTGTTTGTCAGTAAACTAAGAAACTGCTCTAGTGTGGCAAACATGGTCATTATCATTTTTGCAATACAATTTTATGACCCCGAACATACAAGGGCCCCAACAAGCAGCCCCTTCCAAAGAACTATAGCACTTGTTAACATTTAAAAAAAATCACGACAGTGATTGCACCTCCCCCGTTGTCTGAGCGGTACGATCGCTCCGCACCTGCTCCGTTGACAGTACGATCGCTTAATTATGACGTCTCCTAGCGACTTTCCTTTGAAAATAGTTGGCAAAACTGCATTTTTCTGGAGGGGAGGGGGCCCCTTTTCAAAGTTTGCCTAGGACCCTGTATTTGCTCAGTCCGCCACTGCGTCAGAGCAGATATGCGATTGAACCTCTAATACGACTGGTTGGATTGCATACGTGCTTCATGACACATTCACGCAGAGGCGTTCCCATAGCGCTTTGACACAGCGTCTCATTCCCTATTCAGGGAACTAAGGTTAAATACGTAACCATGACATTTTCTTTTCTAGTGCTTCTCCAAGATCTCTTTACAGTAGTGTAATGAAAATAAACTTGTTAAAGAAATTGTTGAATTTCATTGTATCTGAAGTCCTCCATCTCTGTTGAATACTGTAATAGACCATCATGCACTGTAAAATGATTCCTGATTGCCAAAACGAGGTTTTTGTAACAGTGTGTGAATTGATCTCACTAATGTGTAAGAGTACAGTAATACCTCGGTTTACGAGCGACTTGGTATACGAGCAAATCGGTGTACGAGCATGGAGGGTCGTATCGGTGTACGAGCATTATCTCGGTGTACGAGACATTTTTTCCCTCACCCATGCGCAGTTTTGCGTCGAAAAGATCCCTTTATCACCCCTTTACTCGTTCATTCTCTCAGTGTCTCTCAGTATGGGTGCATCATTCACCACAGTGTATTATTTTATAAGTTGTTGTGAATATGATTACATGTGAATATGATGAAACTTTATTAATGGAGCATGTTACCAACACCACACATTGCATACTAATGAGACTCACGTGTGTTCACAGTCCAACGCACCCAATGACGTTCTTAAAGGGCCATACACTTTTAGAGAACAGCATACTATAACAGTTATAACTCTGTACAGATCATATACATAAGTGATTTACAGCGGTTTTACCTCGTTTTGTTGCATTAATTGTGATCGCTATTCTTCACGTTGTAATATCGTTACAAATGTTGAAGGAACTAGTTAATCTGATGTGTCAATAAGTGTTAAGTTAACAGTCTTGTCACTTTAAGAGGGCGGGGTTTCAGTCGGCGCTAGAGAGAGTGGAGTTCTGAGGGATTTGAGAAAGAGCTCGTAAGCAGAGATAGTTTTGATTCTTCTGTTATGTACGGCGTGGGTTGAAGCCAGAACCGCAATCCGATAGTTCTCAATAAAATCTCTGAATGAGAAGGAACCTGTCTGGTTATTAAAAGAAGCAACGCTACAATGTAGTGAAATATATAAGCAGTAACCCCACCCCCCCCTCCCCTCTCCTCTCGTCTCGATCATGCCAGCAGTGAAGAGGTAAAGTGCATGTTACAGTAAATAGTTAATAATGACAGTTAAACTCTAAAAATACTTAATTAGTATTTGTATGAGATCTTAATGGTTATAATTTGAAATGTAATTAATAGGTTAAAACTAAAAAAATATTTAAAATGGGCATTTATGGTCATGTGGAATGAATCAAGTGATTTTTAGTGCGTTCTTATGGGGGAAATTGTTTTGGTCTACGAGCATTTTGGTTTACGAGCTCACTCTTGGAACGAATTAAACTCGTAAACCGAGGTATTACTGTATTTGTTTCTGTGTTCCATGTCTGAGGGCAAAGTATCTTTTCAGCAAGATTGAATTGTGTTGAGTGGAGAGATTTATTTTGGCCTATAATTAGGGGAAATTGGGTTATAGATTTGTGTTTAGAGTTTGAGAAAAGGAGGCATAATTTCAAGAAATGTTTTTAAGAAATTGAGAAAAACTGTAAATGTAATCTTTAGCAATTGAATATCTATTTTTTATTACTTACTGTCAGTCTCGTCTTGTTGTTAACATCTGGGTCCCTTCAATGTATCTTCCGCGTCCTTTTTTCACCTGTCTTGTTAATCACTTATTTTGTTAGTCTTGTCAGCTGTTGCCAATCCCGTCTTCTATAAAACCTTCTTGTGTATCAGTTAGTTATTTTTTATTGGTCATAACATCAAATTAATATCCGGCTTTTCGTATCAACCAGAATGTAAATACATATTATTCCTATATTTGTGCTTGTATTTGCTTCCAAAAAAATAAACAGCCAGAGAAAGTACTTCGATGACTCACTGGAAAAAGGATGAACACAATCAATACAAACTTGTGTTTGTGTGTGTGCGGATGTGCATGTGTGTGTGTGTGTGTGTGTGGTCTCCTTTCATGCACTCAATGTTTCAAATACAATTAAGGTTCATTTCAGGTAACCAGTCTGGTTCCTTGAATATTTACACAGAATGTAATGAATGTTTATATTTTTAAGAATTTTGTTCATAACTGTGAATGAGTACAATAGGTACTGATTAAATTCAGTGCCTTCGGTCTAAAGGTTTGAGGGGGAAAACAGTGACCTATAATTTAGGTTTGTTTCACATGTGCATAGTTATGAGTAATAATTCAGCACATGTGACAAGTCTAATTGTTATTGTTGCTGGAATAAAAAAATGTTTGCCCACTTGGTCTCAGATTAAGATGTAAGATATTAAAAAGCGTTATAATGTTAATAATTATGTAAAAAGGTTCCTGTAGGAAAGAATTGGATCTGTTCAGATTCAACTTCAGGCAGATGGTTTTCTTATGTAATTTCTATGAATCACACCCTTTCACAGTGAAGAGGTCGAATATCAAAATCTGCCCACCTCTTGTTACCCTTCAAGTCAGTAAGATCCATTTTTAATGGAATAAGAAGTTCTGCAACTTCTTTTTATTGAGAAAATATAGAAAATAAAAGGCATGTTCTACTTTCAACCATCATTACTTCCACCATTTTGGCACCAAGTTGTTTGTGGTCAATGTGGCCTGCCAACGAAAAATATCTAAAAGCAACTTTACCTCTGACATCAGCACAAAAGTCACAAGGCAGAGAGTCTGGTCAGGTCTTTGTCCATAAAACTCAATTACTTTATCCCATTCGTTTTCCTTATTTAAAGAAAAGGCATTAAAAATAGAGAGATTAATACAAAGCCAAATATTAAAACATCTTATAACACCACATGATGTGGCATTAGGTGGAACATTTTTTACAGCATCTAAATCAGTACAGTTTTCTTCTGTGATGACATTTAAACTTTGGTTAACATGTTTATTTCTTTGCTTCAGGTTTGTATTAAGTACAATATTGTTTTTAGGGTGTCTTTAAAGAAAGTATTCAGTAATTAGATGTTCAGGGAGTACAGCTTTCATCATGTGCCACAATGTGTCCATTCAAAAATAAAACGCCCATTTCCCCCTCGACTCACTGTCAGCGTCTTCTCTCCTGCCTCCTCTCCTTCTCCTATTTCCCACATGTTTTAACTTCCTCCCTGCATTTGTTTTTAATTAATGCCTACTGTATTATCTGAAGTACACGAGTCCTGTTGTTAGCTCGGCAAAGAACTGAGGAGGCTTTGTTTACCAGCCCTGTATCTGCTTGTCAAGAGCTCACATGATTAAATAAGTTGATTAACTCAAAGCTAGTCTGATTGGAGGCCGGGGTTTGAACGGAGGTCAGGGTTTGTACCTACAATAAATCTCTTTCAATGAAGGAGCACTGAATCAAAACACATAATGCAGAACAATGCATTGAATAATATTTCTGTATTTGTTTATACAGATAATTTAATTTTCAGAACAAACCATTGTACTAGTGATGATATATTGAAATTATCTGGGTAACTGATATTACACTGATATTACCTTATGTGCTGTCAATATATCAATGTCACATGTGCTGTCAAACTTTGGCTGAATTAATGTTGATAATGTCATTTCAGACCATGATTTCTCCTCTTCAATTGCTTTGTAATTGTCTAGTTAATCAAACTGTATATAAACGAGTATTGAATTAATGGTACATGGTTGAGAGTGTTGGATAAGGGTTTAATATTGACCTGTGGTCTACAGTGGTACAATAGATGGACTGATATTTAAGCCTCTGGGCCCATGTGAAGAGCCCATCTCTGCATACATTACCATGAATGATGGGCTGCTATTGTTCTCACATAAAAAAAGGAATGCACAGTTATTCTAATGAAATGTGGGAAAGGAGATCACTCTTCTTCTTTTACCTCTCTGCCCTATTCCTCCATTCACTGTTGGTATGCTGCTGTTTGTGAATTCTATCAGTCCTACATGAGTCATTCGAGTTGGCAGCCCAAGTGTTTGGTCATGTTGTGTGCGTGTATGTGAATACAAATGTATACAGGTGTTTGGTAATGTGTGTATGTGTAGTCATTTCTTGGTGTTGTGGCAGAGCTCTGATACTACAGTTACGTCTCAGGTTACGTATGAAACCAAAGTTCCCTGAAGAGGGAAAGAGACGCTGCGTCGAATGCTAGGGGAATATCTTGACGATAGTCTCGTGAAGCACTATGTAAACAATCGAACGAGTATGAGTGACAGCCGCAAGTCGGTGATGTTACGAACCAGGGTGATAAAAGTGCAGCAGAAACCGGAGACGGTAGTGTATTGGAGTGTGTGAAGCAAGCCCGGAAGGGGCGAGGTGCTGAGGCCAAAAGCGCAGCGTCTCATTCCCTCTTCAGGGAACTATGGTTACATGCGTAACGTTCCCTTTCAAGGGAAATCATCGTTCAATCAATGTTGAACGGTATGGGAACGATATACCAACGCCACCTCAGTGACGAAGGCCGACCAGTGTCTTGTAGCTCACTACGAGAGGACCCGTTTTCCCGGATCAGAGTTGAGGTGAACTCCGAGGTGGACTCTAGGCTCTCTCTTGTCTGTGTCTCTTGTTTAGTGAAATAAAAAAGCATCACAATAAAGACCATACTGTTCTCTACCTTGAACAATGTATAATTTTAACATGGGAATTAATTCTTTTTATATTTTACAGCATTTTCTACTGAAATTCTCATTACCGCAATGCACCCGGCTATGACTGAACGTATGTTATGTTGTAATTTAAACAAATTAAACAAAAAATATTCAGAAAAAAATTAACGGATGCTTTTCTTGATTATTTCAGATAATAGAAAAATTATTTACTGAATATTCATGTATAATACTAATAATAAAAAAGTAGGAAAATTCTGTGTCCATGACTGGTGTTTGTCAGGATCCTGCCCTGATAGTCTTGTCAGTTTTGTCTTTGTTTAATGTGTGCTTGTTTGTCTTGTGCTTGAGCACATGGCTCTGTCTTTGTTCGTGTTTGCCATGTGGTCCTCTTGTCCCACCTCCTCAGTTCTAGTTACCACGCCCCCTTGTTTAGTCCTTGTCTAGGCTAGTCTCGTTTGCTTGAGTGTGTTCACCTGTCCCTCATATGCCCTGCTCCCTTTATATTGTGCTTGTTTCACTCATGTCTTTGCTGGTTCGTTTTGTGTGAGTTCCTTGTGTTACTAGCATGAAAGTATTGTTAGCTGAAAACTAGCCTTTGGTTTTCTACAGTCTTAGAATTAATGTTTATCTTGTCTTGTTGCTAGTTTTATTTAGCTAGTCTAGTTTTTGTGTTCTTTTCTAGTACTCTCACTTAGTTAGCTTGCATGGTTTTTCTCTAGTCATAATTGTCAGTTTTATTTGCACTTGTTTTGTTTCTCTTGTCTTGAGTGTTGTCTTTTGTTGGTTCCTGGCTGTTGAGACTCCTGGCCCGGCAGCGGCAGCTAGTCTGGTGCTACTTCACATCCCAAAGCGTCAAGCCTCTGATTTCCTAAGCTGCTGCCTTACCACCTCCATCGGCCAAAGTGTCTCTCCTGTCTTCAGTCCTGACCAGCCAGCTCACCTATTGTCTGCCCTGCCTTCCTGTTTTGCCCATCACTTCTCCACCATTGTCTTGTGCCATTGTAAATAAATCTCACATTACTCATCTCTGCATTTGGGTCCACTCTTGTCTAGAAAACCCTGACAGTGTTCTTATCCTCCGCAACATTTTTTAAGGACTGTTAAAAGACACATAGAATTTAAATAAAGTTAGATTTTGAATGAAGGAGAACTTCAAGGTCCGTTATTTCAAGATGGCTACCAGTTAAGAAGATCTCTTTATAGTTCTCCAATGAAAGTCAAATATTCTCTTGTTAAAACCTGCACACGACATTTTGATTATCATTACCGAAACAGGTAGTTATTTACACTTCGAAAATTTTAGGATTTACAATTTTTTTTATCCAAATGTACTTCATTAATGTCTAATAATATACATAGAGTCAAAATTAGCAAAATCATCATGGTTTCTCTATTGTTAGCAAAACAAACTAAGCTACCTCATCCTCCGCAACACCATTCTCATACACCGCAACCATTTAAGACCAGTTTTTATAATGCCTACTGGATTGGTCTCACACAATGTAACGTCTATTTCGGGAATGAGATTCAATCATTGCGTACAACTTTTACAATTTATGAATTTAATATAAATGTAAATTTTTACCTATATTATTATATTTTTTTATATTAAAGTTCAGGGAAAAATTGTACAGCAACCCATAACTTCTCGAGGAGTACAGAAAGAAGGAGGTTAGGTTTGGTGATACATACATGAGTATACACACTCTCACACACTTTAGCTATTACTATAACAGGGCTTTAATGCTGGATTGTGAGTATTGTGCATAGTTCAGGAAAGTCATGCCACTAAGGCATGAAGGTTGAATGAGTCTTAAAGTGACAGTAACCTAATAAATCTACATCAGTCTGTCATGTATTTCAAAATTATGAACAATTTGGTTACTTAAGTTTGGTAGTATTCCTGTTCCTGAAACTACCGTTAGATCTACCTGAAAAACATGAATGACTCTTTATTTCTTTTAACTTTATTCTATTGTTTTTACTACTTCTGCTTCTGTTTGTAATATGTAATATTGTATGTATTTTTGCACTACAAAATTAAACGTATTTAAACTTGAATCAATTTAATGTTCTACATTACATTTTATGATTTTAACAAAACCTTAGATGCTTATTATCATTACCAAGATAATCAACCTCATTTCCAAAACCTATGTATCATTACCGAAACAGTTCTATAAATTTAATTACCGTATTTATTCGAGTATATCGCGCACACGTGTATAACGCGCACCTATGGAAGCCCATTTCCGCCACATAAGAAAAAAAAATTGTGCATGAAAACTCGAAATTATGACTTACTTAAGTCGAAATAATGACTTACTAAGTCATAATTATGACTTACTAAGTCGAAATTATGACTTAGTAAGTCGAAATAATGACTTACTAAGTCATAATTATGACTTACTAAGTCATAATTATGACTTACTAAGTCGAAATAATGACTTACTAAGTCGAAATAATGACTTACTAAGTCGAAATAATGACTTACTAAGTCGAAATAATGACTTACTAAGTCGAAATAATGACTTACTAAGTCATAATTATGACTTACTAAGTCGAAATTATGACTTACTAAGTCGAAATAATGACTTACTAAGTCGTAATTATGACTTACTAAGTCGTAATTATGACTTACTAAGTCGAAATTATGACTTACGTAAGTCGAAATTATGACTTTATCTTGCGTGCACATTTGATCCAACACGACACAGGATAAACTGTGAACACATTAAGGAATACTTTAATCGTTGTTTTACTAATCATAAAGATATAACAACAACTTCAAACCTCTGGCCAATGTCATGATTATAGATGGGTGCACCAAATATTGTATTGTAACTGATAAGGAAACGGTGCGAGTTCTATTGCGGCTTTTAGATGGTGAAGGGGTTGATTTGTGACTGAGGAGGCGTGTGTAATCTGTGTATCATAACTTTGCGGATCCATCTATAAACCATGACATCGGCCAGAGGTTTAAAGTTGTTGATCTATGAAAGCTGCCACCGCAGCAACGTGTTTTGTTCTTTCTGCGCCAAAGCTTGTTCTTGATCAAAATCGTTTCAAAAGTGCGTTTGCTCAGCGCTATATTGTTCCACTAATAATGCAAGAATTTCATTATTAGTAAAACCCCGATTAAAGTATTCCTTATGTTCACAGTTCACAGTTAGTAAGTCATAATTTCGACTTAGTAAGTCATTATTTCGACTTAGTAAGTCATTATTTCGACTTAGTAAGTCATAATTATGACTTAGTAAGTCATAATTTCGACTTAAGTAAGTCATAATTATGACTTAGTAAGTCATAATTTCGACTTAGTAAGTCATTATTTCGACTTAGTAAGTCATTATTTCGACTTAGTAAGTCATTATTTCGACTTAGTAAGTCATAATTATGACTTAGTAAGTCATAATTTCGACTTAAGTAAGTCATAATTATGACTTAGTAAGTCATTATTTCGACTTAGTAAGTCATTATTTCGACTTAGTAAGTCATAATTATGACTTAGTAAGTCATAATTTCGACTTAAGTAAGTCATAATTATGACTTAGTAAGTCATTATTTCGACTTAGTAAGTCATAATTATGACTTAGTAAGTCATAATTTCGACTTAGTAAGTCATTATTTCGACTTAGTAAGTCATTATTTCGACTTAGTAAGTCATAATTATGACTTAGTAAGTCATAATTTCGACTTAAGTAAGTCATAATTATGACTTAGTAAGTCATTATTTCGACTTAGTAAGTCATTATTTCGACTTAGTAAGTCATAATTATGACTAAGTCATAATTTCGACTTAAATAAGTCATAATTATGACTTAGTAAGTCATTATTTCGACTTAGTAAGTCATAATTATGACTTAGTAAGTCATAATTTCGACTTAAGTAAGTCATAATTTCGATTTAAGTAAGTCATAATTTCGTCATAATCATTTTTTTTTTCTTATGTGGCGGAAATGGGCTTCCATACGCACCCCTAATTTTCGATAAAAATCGGTATAAAATTTTGTTTCACACCAAGCATTGTAATTGACAAAAAAACGTTGTTGAACACGTGCAGCCATGGTAAAAAACATTTATTGTATAACATATACTTATATAACATATATAACTTATATAACATATATAACATATATTTATTGACAACATAAACTAATGAACACAATACCGAAAGAGAATTACCGGTAAAAATATTTATTTAAAATCCTTCGACGTCAGAGCCGGGTATGACGTCATGAGCCAGGAGTATAACTGCACGCGGCAGACTAGCAGCCTCAGCTTAGTGTCTTCAACAGCGCTCGAAGCTAACGTGTGTTTGAGTTGCTCTGCTGGCTGTAAGTTGATATATTTCACTTACCTTGGAAGAAATGGCGGATTCACAGTCTTTCAGGCGTTGTGTCACTCCTTGCCCGCGTTTTATCACGGGTAAGGACACACACGCTCTCTGTGTCTTTTGTTTGGGCGAAGCTCATGCACGCTCAGCGCTCGAGGGCACTGAGTGTGCAGAGTGTTTGCAGCTGCCGCTGCGCACTCTTCGCTCACGCCTGGCAGTCTTCGAGGGGACTGCTCAGGCTTGCGTTCCTCGTGGGTCTGGTCCCGCTGCAGCTGAGGCTCAGCGGCGGCTGCACTCATGGGGATCGCAGCTGGATTTAGCAGCGGGGTTGGAGACGGGCGAGCCCTTTTCTCCTCCCTTACCTGCTGAATCCGCGCTCACTCAGGATTCGGAAGCGCACCATGCGGTGATTACTTCCGACTTGGGTGATGACGCTCTGCTGAACCTCTCTAGTTCCGAGGAACTAGAGGTGGACGTAGTCAGCATTGATGTGGATGAAGCTGAACCGCCATCAGCTTCACCCGCGTTTGAGGAGCTGCTTGAGGTTGTCACTCGGGCAACGGCGAGGCTCGGTCTCGAGTGGCCAGCTGAGCCCAGGGACGCTCGCCCTAAAAGTCGGTTAGACGAGCGTTACCTGCCTGCTCGAGTGCAACCTCAGCGTCGGGGTTTGCCGTTTTTCCCGGACCTCCACACCGAGGTGTCGAGGTCTTGGAAGCGGCCCGCCTCCCATAGGGTGCATAGCAGCGTTTCCGCTAACTATGCTACCATTATGGGAGCCAAAGAGCGCGGCTATGGGGCGATGCCTAGAGTGGAGGAGGCGCTGGCTAACTACCTCGCCCCCCACTCATCGCCGCCCCTTAAAACCCCGACGCTGCCCACCAAACCCCTCCGGGTTACTTCCACCATGGTGGGCAGAGCATACTCCGCGGCTGGTCAGGCTGCAGCGTGTTTGCACACGTCTTCACTGCTGCAGGCCTACCAGGCGGAGCTGCTCGCAGACCTCGATGAGGGCGGGGGAATCGGCCCTGAGGCAGTAGCCGAGCTGCGCAGGGCCACCGATCTTTCTCTGAGGGCTGCTAGGGAAACGGCCGGTTCTATCGGTCGCTCCATGGCAGCCCTGGTGGCCACAGAGAGACATCTCTGGCTCAACCTGACTTCTCTCAGAGAAAAAGACAAGAATGTTCTGATCGACGCTCCTCTTACGCCTCCTGGTCTCTTCGGCGACGCTGTCAAGATGGCCGTCGAGAGATTTCAGGAGGCTGCTAAGCAGGAAGTAGCGTTCAGGAAGATTCTTCCCCGCCGCTCTCGGGCAGCTGGGCTTGCGAGCCAGCCGCAGCCCAGCAGCAGCTCCTCGCACCGCGCTGCTCAGCGGCAGAGTGTGGCTTCTCGCCAGCCTCCCCAGTCGGGTGGCGGCGCTGGTCGCCGCACTCAGCCGCAGCCCTCTGGCAAAAGGACAGATCTGAGGGCTGTCCTTCAGGCCAGGAAGGCTAAGAGCAAGAGGCCCTGACACACTCCGGTCGCGGCCTCGCAGCGCTGGTCCTCCTCGAGGGGTGGACCAGTGCACACCAAGCGCGGTGTACGGCTCGGGGTCTCGAGGGACCCGGGCCGTGCTCTACGCGGGCAGTCTTGTCCAGTCACGCTCCTCTCGGGCCGTGCTGGGCAGGTTGCCCCCTCTGAGGAGGGTCCTAGAGCATCCGCCCCGGCGGTCCTTTGGTTTCGGCCGGGGCTCCGGGGTGGCAAAATATTTATATCCAGAGGTCGGTCTCGAGAGGCTGATACCCCTAGTAGATTTCCTGGCGGCGTGGCAGCGCCTCCCAGGTATCTCTCGATGGGTCCTGCGTACCGTATCAGAAGGATACGCTGTTCAATTCCGGGTTCATCCTCCCGGCTTTGCGGGCGTATTACCAACAGTGGTGAACCCCGAGCAGGCTCTGGTCATGGAACGAGAAGTAGACTCACTGCTGAGGAAAGAGGCCATAGAATATGTACCCCTCTCAGCCAGAGAATCAGGTTTCTACAGCCGGTACTTCATAGTTCCCAAGAAGGGTGGAGGCTTACGCCCTATCTTAGATCTTCGCACTCTGAACAGTTTTGTCAGGCGACTGAAATTCAGAATGTTAACTCTGAAGCAGATCGTAGCTCAAATCAGGTCCGAGGACTGGTTTGTCTCGATAGATCTCAAAGACGCGTATTTCCACGTCTCCATCCTTCCTCAGCATCGGAAGTTCCTCAGATTCGCCTTCGGGGGGAAGGCTTATCAGTACCGGGTTCTTCCGTTCGGCCTGGCTTTGTCTCCTCGCACTTTCACCAAGTGCGTGGATGCAGCTCTAGCTCCGCTCCGATCCCGAGGGATCCGGATCTTGAATTATATCGACGACTGGCTCATTTTGGCCCAGTCTCGAGGGTTGGCGGTTCGGCATCGAGATGTCGTTCTCGCACATATGAAGGAGCTCGGGCTGAGACTAAACGCCCAAAAGAGTGTACTCTGGCCGAGGCAGAGCACGACTTTCCTAGGCGTTGTATGGGACTCGGTGTCAATGTCGGCACGGCTTTCCCCCGTGCGCATTACATCAATCCTATCAGCAGTCAACGACATAAAGCTAGGCCAGCTGGTCACTGTCAGACACTTCCAGAGAGTTCTGGGGCTCATGGCAGCAGCCTCCTGCGTGATACCGCTAGGTTTGCTTCACATGAGACGTCTGCAGTGGTGGCTCAAGTCCAGGGGGTTTTCCCCGAGGGGGAACCCTTCCCGCCTGATCAAGGTCTCAAGGCGCTGCCTGCGAGCCTTGAGTCAGTGGAAGAATCCCTGGTTTCTTGCCCAAGGACCCGTACTGGGACCAGTCTGTCACCGCGTGACGCTGTCGACAGACGCCTCCCGCTCGGGTTGGGGGGCGGTCCTGAGGGACCGCTCAGCCCAAGGTTTATGGAACGAGGCCTGCCTCTCTCTGCATATCAATGCGTTGGAGATGTTGGCAGTTTGGAGGGCGCTTCAAGCCTTCCTCCCAGACCTCTGGGGCCACCATGTGTTAGTCCAGTCGGACAACATGGCGGTGGTATCCTACATAAACCATCAGGGGGGTCTCCGCTCCCTTCGGCTTTCCAAGCTGGCCGGGCGGATCCTCCTCTGGGCTCGGAACAAACTCTGCTCCCTACGGGCAGCTTATATTCCGGGGTCCCAGAACACGGAAGCAGACTTCCTGTCGAGACAGGGGCCGAGGCCCGGGGAATGGATGCTCCACACCGAGGTGATGGAGCAGATATGGGAGAAGTTCGGTCAAGCCCAAGTGGACCTCTTTGCGTCCCACGAGGCGACCCACTGCCCTCTGTGGTACTCCCTTTCTCCTCCAGCTCCGTTGGGACTGGACGCAATGCAACAGGAGTGGCCGAGGCTACCCCTGTATGCTTTTCCCCCAGTAGCTCTGCTCCCGGGGGTTCTAGAGAAAGTTCGCCAGGACAGGGTCCGTCTCACCTTAGTTGCCCCGCGGTGGCCGGGCAGGGTGTGGTTCTCGGACCTGGTGTCCCTCCTAGACGGCACTCCTTGGAGGATTCCCGTCAGAGTGGACCTCCTGTCTCAGGCACAGGGCAGGATCCTTCATCCTCGCCCGGAACTGTGGAATCTGTGGGTCTGGCCTCTGAGGGGGCCCGACTCATAGACTCGGGTCTCTCGACTGAGGTCGTTGAGACCATTCTCCACTCTAGAGCCCCATCCACGAGGAAACTCTACGCCAGGAAGTGGGCCTCCTTCACTTCCTGGTGCGGTAGCAAACCTGTAGACCCAGTGACCTGCCAGGTCGGTATCGTCCTGGAGTTCTTACAGGAGAGGTTCGCCGCTGGGCTGTCCCCCTCCACGCTTAGGGTGTACGTGGCTGCCATCACGGCTTACCACGTGCCCCCGAGTGGTATACCCCTGGGTCGGGACCCCCTAGTAGCTCGTTTCCTCCGTGGCACTCTCAGGCTGAGGCCTGCGGTACGCTCCCGGGTTCCTTCCTGGGACCTGTCCCTGGTACTCCAGGCCTTGTCCCAGGAACCCTTTGAGCCGCTTGAGGACATCTCAGAGAAATTTCTCACTCTTAAAACGGTGTTCCTCCTAGCCATTTCCTCATTCAAGAGGGTTGGCGACCTTCAGGCCCTGTCAGTGGCCCCCTCCTGTCTGGAGTTTGCTCCTGGTCTGGCGAAAGCCTTCCTCTCTCCCAGACCAGGGTATGTTCCGAAGGTCCTCTCGAGCCCAGCTCGTCACATTGTACTGCAGGCCTTATGTCCTCCCCCCGTTGATGATCATGACCAGGACAGGAGCAAGGTCTGTCCAGTGCGAGCACTGGACGCCTATGTTCGCAGAGTGGCTTTATGGCGTAAGTCTGACCAACTCTTTGTATGCTTCGGGGCTCCTAAGGGAGCTCCAGCATCTAAACCTACTTTAAGCAGGTGGATAGTTGAGACTATCTCACTAGCTTATGAACAGACGGGTCAGCAGTGTCCTCTGCATGTCCGCGCCCACTCTACCCGGAGCATGGCTACCTCTAAAGCTTTTTTCGCAGGGGCTCCCCTTGCCGATATTTGTGATGCGGCTGGCTGGTCCTCACCGCATACTTTTATTAGGTTCTACCAGTTAGACCTTAACCCCGCTTTGGGAACCTTGGCCCTTTCGTAGTGAGCTACGTTAGCTTGGCATACTCCGTTCGCTGAGGCGGCGTGGGTATTCTCGTTCCCATATGCGTTCCGACGCAGTGTTGAGTTCCCTTGACAGGGAACGTCTCAGGTTACTTACGTAACCCTAGTTCCCTTAGAGGGAACGAGACACTGCGTCTCGTAGCCTCAGCTCCATCGCACGCCGGCTGTTTCAGACACTAGTTAAGCTGAGGCTGCTAGTCTGCCGCGTGCAGTTATACTCCTGGCTCATGACGTCACACCCGGCTACGTGCACTCGCACACCTGGTTTCAATTGCGCTTCAAGAGACAATAACACTAATGCGTTCCCATATGCGTTCCGACGCAGTGTCTCGTTCCCTCTAAGGGAACTAGGGTTACGTAAGTAACCTGAGACGTTTCTCCGGTTTCTTCTGCGTCTGAATTCCACAGCAGGTCATCTTCTGTGCCGTCCATTTTATTGCTGATGCCTGTCTTCACAAAAAACACAAAATGCCTGTCTTCTCCGTTTCTTCGCCCTCACGTACAGTGAGAGGCTGCAGCCTGTGTTACGGGATGTAATGTATCATGCAATCGGCAATCGATTGCTTTGGGCTACGTTGCGGTTGTTGCCGCGGTTTATGTTTGAATACAGTTGCTGAATTGCACTCACAAGTCTGCCTTTGATTTTATGCATATATTGCTACGTAAACAGCCTGTAAAATGCGCAGCGCGAACTCACAATTCGCCGGCACCCTCAAAAGACCGGCCGTCAAAACAAACCCCACCCCACCCCAGCCCTCGTGCATAACGCACATCCCTAACTTTGATTTATTTTTTTGGTAGAAAATTTTGCGCGTTATACTCGAATAAATACGGTAAAAAAAATATTGTAGTTTACTTTTCAACACTTGTGCAGACTCTACACATTATGTTCCTTCAGATTTGTCACATATCACGTATGTTCTCTGTTTGCCCTGACCTACATTTATTATCTTTCAATTTATTATATCTATAGTGAGATGTGAACCACCACAGACTCCTTTTCCATTGCACAAACCCCTTTTCCCCTTTTTTTTATTCATTGCCTTCCATCCAATTTTTCAATGTGTTATGATTTGGTACACACAAATTCCTATCCTATAATATTAAGTGTTGTTATAGACCAGGTGTAAGAAAATTCTCAGATACAGTTTTTTCCAAAATCTTGTAACCTCTAACAACGCCAAAGACAATATGATCACAGGACTTTAAGTAAAAAAATAAATAATAAAAAAGACCATGTATTTTCTAATTACGTCTAGCAGATCAAGCTCATGCTCAGTATTGAGACAATATTTAAGGGGCTTTAAGGGCATTGCTTGTTTTTAAAGTTTGAACTTTTTCAATTGAATGTCTCTCTCTTTCTCTCACTTGCTTTCTCACTTTTCCCCTTGAACTCTTTCATGCTCCTTTTATTGAGGTCTGAAATTTATATTCCATGCTGTTGGCTGGTGGAGAAGTTCAGCCATTGACTTATGTAGGTCAGAAGGTTTAATTGGATCTCACTTTACTGAGATGGAGCCCTTTGTCTAAACGTGTGTGAATGCAGATGTGCACATACACTGCAAATTGAAGGCTGCTGTAATTTAAGAAAAACAATATAATCTTTCTCGCATTGCTGGTCTTAATGCTTAGCATTCTATCGAAGATGAAAGCATGGGAACGCATAACAAGCCGAGAAGTTTTGTTTTTAAAATACACAGAAATTGCCCCAAGTTTCTGTCAATTAAACCAGCACAGCATAACCATTATGGACTTATGTTCTGGGATTCTAATCAAATATAAAATGCTGTAAAAGGTTTTTGGTTTGTTGTTTACAAAAAGCAGGAGAAATTAAACCTATATACTACCATCTTAAAACGTATTGTTGGTAGCTACCAGGGAGTATATTGTGTTGCACATTGCTATTAGGGTGAAAAGCCCATTCTTTCATGTCAGTTCATTCGCTGGCCCATTCGCCGTTTACTTAAATTGAGAAATACTGAAATCTCAATATCTCTTGACAAACTCAGATTTAAATCATAAATTTCAGCAAATAGCCTGTTAGTCTAGTCTACCCTGCTGAAAAATCCAACATAAACCAGCATGTGCTGTTATAGTGCTGGTCTAGGACAGTTTATACTGGATAGTGCCGGAAGAGAGCTGGTTCAAGCTGTTTAGTGCTAGTTTAGGCTGGTTAATGCTGGTCCAAGCTGGTTTATGCTGATTAGTCAAGTCAGTTAAGTCATCTTTATTTAAATAGCACATTTTACAGTGTAGATTGTTTCAAATCAGCTTTACAGTGGTCACAGAAAAAACAATATAAACAAAGTTTGTTTGGCTGAACAGCAGCCTTAAAAGAGCAGGCGAATTAATGCAATTGATGAATTTTAAGTGTTAAGTTTCCCCAACTGAGCAAGCCATAGACGACAGCGGCAAGGAACCAAAACTTCAGCAGGTGACGTAATGAATGAAGAACAGAATGGAGAAAAATCCTTGGGAGAAACCAGGCTCAGTCGGGGGACCAGGGGTCTCCTCTGGCCAGCAGCCAAACAGTACATGATTATTATATAAAAAAAATTATCTTCATAAAAATAACATTTCTCGAAGGTCTCTGATGCCAGAATGTAGGTTTTATGCTTCCAAACAAAATCGAGTCGATCTGCAGATCTCCTCACCACACAGGAAAATCTACTATTATACCCCACGTTCTTAGACATTCCAAACATGTGACATAATATATGACATACTCAGAGCCCTATTTATGCTAATATATGACATACTCGGAACCCTAACTAAGTTAATATATATTTGCTGTATCAGCTGAATGCCGTTATACTAATGGTATATCTAATGGTAAATAATCATGCAGTTGAATTATATTAAAATACTTATTATTTATGCTAATAAAACTTCAACAAGGGCTGGTCCAATCTGATTTTTGCTAGTTAGTGATGGTCCAGGACGGTTTATGATGGTTAGTGCTGGTCCAGGATGGTTTGTGCTGGTTAGTGGGTATAGTGCTGGTCCAGGGCAGTTTATGCTGGATAGTGATGGTCCAGGATAGTTTGTGCTGGTTAGTGCCGGTGTAGATGGACCAGAATATTCCTGCTGTTCTCAAGCAAAATAGAACATATTTTTGCTCCCTGTGCTGACAGTATAACTGAACATTTTAATTGTTTTTGTTATGATTAGATTATTCATCAATGTCACTGGTAATCTGGTGAGATATTGATTTTATTTTCAGTTGATTTCATCTAAAGCTATGTGGCTATAAGTCAGTTGTAGTTGTCCCCCCCCCCCTGCTCATCTTTTCTCTTTTTTCTGTTATTGTTCCTCTTATCTTCAGTGATTCTGCCTTTTAAGGGCAAGTGTCTTCAGTAATGCTCAATCATCACTTGTGGAGTGAATCTACTTTATTTCACTGACTGCAACATTGCTTTCTGTGTTCATTTACTCTATAGATTTGGATTACAGTAAAACCTTGAGATATGAGCATAATCCGTTCCAGGACCGAGCTTGTAACTGGAATTGGTTGTATTAATTGGCGAGCAGGGCGGGGTCAAGGGACCGTGAGAGCGTCACGAGAGCCGGTGGCGTAATTGATAATGAGCGTCACCTGCGAAGCCACCGGTCTCTTGTCTCACAGAGGAGCGGAGGCATAAAAGGAGGAGCGACGACAGTGAAGGACGAGAGAGGACCAGGCCTGGACTTTATGTTGCGTTTTGTGTGTGTGGGCGGCAGTCGTCCGTGAGGGAGTGCCGCCATTATGTTTATTTTGTATTTGTTTATTTTGATTATTAAAACTGTTAAACGTCTGCCGGTTCCTGCCTCCTTCCTCCCTGGACGTTGAACATTGTTACAGGTACATATCGTGGATGTACTGCAGTCATATATGCGTGCTAGATCACTCACACGGGCACCACACTCATTTATCAACAACTTCATGCTTCATTTCCATATTCATGTAACGAGTTGTAATTGGTTCTTTTAAGGCGGAGCGCTCTTTCGACAGGTAAGTGACAAACAGGTTTATTTATAACAGCAGGTCACGCAGCAGGTAGGCAATGAACTTGGCACAAGGAAATAACACGGAGATCACGGAGATGGTAATGCTTATCTGGTTGCTGGATGGAGATGGTACCGGTGGATGAACAGGTGGAATCACGGAGAGAGTCTTTCAAGGAGATCAACAGACGGTAAGGTACAAAGGTTCAATAAGTTCGTGTGGCACGAGTGAGTCCAGGTATCTCTGATGAGATCAGACACAGAGTGACAGCAGCGTGAGTGTTTTAAGGTGCAGGGGTGATTGGGAACAGGTGCTAGTAATCCGGTGATGAGGAGCGTGTGGGCGGAGTGTAGGGGGAGCCTGGTGCCGGGGGCGTGGCCGAGTCCGTTACAGTACCCCCCTCCCCACGGGCAGCTCCGGAGGACCGTAGCTGACGGCGACGAGGACGGCCTCGGCCCCGAGGTGCCGGACGGTCAGGATGCGCAGCGTGGAAGTCCTGTAAGAGTGCGGGGTCCAAGACGTCGTCCCGAGAGACCCAACACCGCTCCTCGGGGCCGTATCCCTCCCAATCGACCAGATACTGAAGTTGACCGCCTCGCCGCCGGGAGTCCAGGATTTCCTTGACCTTGTAGATGTTAAGGTCCTCCGGGTCAAGGGGAGGCGGCGGTACTTCTTCAGCACCAGGCTCTGTGGGAGGAAGGACAAGAGGGTCAGTGTAAGGTTTAAGGAGTGACACGTGAAATGAGGGTGAGATGCGATACTGTGGGGGGAGCTGGAGCCGGTAGGTGACTTCGTTGATCTGCCTCATGATCTTGAAGGGACCAGCGTAACGGGGACTCAGCTTCCGGCAGGGCAGTCGCAGCCGCATATCCCGGGTGGACAGCCAGACCATCTGGCCCGGGTGGTATTGTGGGGTGGGACCACGCCGGCGATCGGCCTGTAGTTTTTGTCTGCGAACTGCCCGCTGGAGGTGGACGTGGGCTGAGTCCCAGACCCTCTCGCTCTCCTGGAACCAATGGTGGACAGCTGGAACTTCCGTGGGCTCACCTGTCCAGGGGAAGAGAGGGGGTTGGTAGCCGAGATAACATTGGAAGGGCGTGAGGTGTGTGGATTCCTGCCTGAGGGAGTTTTGTGCATACTCAGCCCACGGAATATACCGGTTCCAGCTGTCCTGTTGGTGACCACAGTAGGCGCGTAGATACCTCCCAATCTCTTGAATCTTGCGTTCAGTCTGGCCATTACTCTGGGGATGATATCCTGAGGTTAAACTGATGGAGACTCCGAGGAGCCTGAAGAACGCCTTCCAGACGTGGGATATGAACTGTGGTCCCCGATCCGACACAATGTCCTCGGGGATACCGAAGTGCCTAAACACGTGGTGGAACAAGGACTCCGCAGCTTCCATGGCCGTTGGTAGCCCCTTCAGTGGAATCAGTTTACAAGCCTTGGAAAACCGATCCACCACCACCAGGACGCAGGTGTTACCGTCCGATGGTGGCAGATCGGTTATGAAGTCCACTCCGAGATGGGACCAGGGACGGTGAGGGATAGGGAGAGGGAGGAGTTTACCTTCGGGTAACCTTCGTGGAGTCCGGGAGGTGGCACAGACTGAACACCCTTGCACGTATCGAGACACGTCCTGCGCCATACTGGGCCACCAGTAGCGATCTTGGAGGAGCGAGAGGGTACGCTGGCTGCCTGGGTGTCCAGAGCCCGGAGAGGTGTGAGCTTGGTCCAGAAGGGTCAGGCGGAGACTGGGGTCTTGCCTTCTGGACCCCCCGGCGGAGCGGGGTCATCGTGAGTTGCCTCTGTGATGAGCTGGTCAATCGTCCACTGTATGGGACTCATTACGACGGCTGGAGGGAGAATGGGTTCGGGTTCTTGGGTGGTGGGTTCAGGGCAGAATTGACGAGATAGGGCATCGGCCTTGGTATTTTTGGATCCGGGACGGTAGGTAACAGAGAAATGGAAGCGAGTGAAGAACAGCGCCCACCGGGCTTGACGAGGATTGAGTCTCTTAGCAGTCTTGAGGTACTCCAGATTTCGATGGTCCGTGATGACTTGAAATGGGTGTTTCGCTCCCTCCAGCCAATGCCTCCATTCCTCCAGGGCCAATTTCATGGCAAGCAACTCACGATTTCCGATGTCATAATTTTGCTCCGCCGGGGACAGCTTTTTGGAGAGATAGGCACATGGATGGAGACGTGGAGGCTTACCCTGCCGCTGCGAGAGAACGGCTCCTACCCCGGTACTTGACGCGTCGACCTCGACCACAAAGGGGAGTTCCGGATCCGGGTGAGCCAGGGTAGGAGCCGAACAAAAGGCTTTCTTGAGATCTTCGAAGGCCGTCTCCGCGGCTGGGTTCCAGGACAGAGACTTGGACCCCTTCCGTAGCAGTGCAGACAAGGGGGCGGCAAGGGTGCTGAAATTGCGGATGAATCTTCTGTAGAAGTTCGCGAATCCCAGAAACCGCTGGATGTCCTTGATGCTGGTGGGAGTTGGCCAAGTCTGCACTGCTCTCACCTTCCCCTGGTCCATCTTGACGCCGCTCTGGTCGATGATGTAACCGAGGAACTGGGTCCGGCTGCGGTGGAACTCGCACTTTTCCAGCTTGAGATAGAGATGGTTTTCTCGTAATTTCTGGAGGACCTGCGTAACGTGTGTTTGGTGTTCTTCTGGAGAGGCCGAGTAGACCAGGATATCATCGATGTAGACTATTACAAAGCGATGTAGGAATTCCCGAAGAACCTCGTTCATGAAACCTTGAAAGACGGCGGGGGCATTGGACAAACCAAATGGCATCACTAAGTATTCATAATGTCCTGTGGGGGTGATGAAGGCCGTTTTCCACTCGTCCCCTTCTCTGATGCGAATGAGGTTATAGGCGCTACGCAGGTCCAATTTAGTGAAGAGGCGAGCTCCCCGCAGCTGTTCCAGAGCGGCGGGTACCAGGGGAAGTGGATAGCGGAATTTGATGGTTTGAGCATTCAGATGGCGGTAGTCGATACAGGGTCTCAAGCCTCCGTCCTTCTTGGCAACGAAGAAGAAGCTGGCAGCGGCAGGGGAGGTAGATGGTCGGATGTAGTTCTGCTTGAGGGCCTCCTGTACGTACTCCTCCATGGCCTGATGCTCCGGGATGGACAGGGGGTAGACGCGTCCCTTGGGAAAGGTGGACCCAGGCAGCAGGTCGATGGCACAGTCCCATGGCCGATGTGGTGGTAGTTGGGTTGCCATCTGAAGACTGAAGACATCCTGGAACGCCCGGTATTGTTCAGGGAGGTCAGTTGAGATGCCCGCTGATGGACTCTCGATGGTCGTAGCCGCCAGGGCAACCGGTGATAGGAACTCGGGAGGGGGATTCTTCTCTTGGGGCTTGAGTACTGCAGAGAGACATTTAGAAAAACACTGGACGCTCCACCGTAATACTTCTCCTGACCTCCAACAGATTTTCGGGGAATGGGTGATGAGCCACGGGCGTCCCAGGATGAGGTCAACCGTAGAGCCCTCCAGCACCAGAAAGGAGATGTCTTCCCGATGGAGACAGCCCACACTGAGGGTTAGCTCTTCCGAGGCGTAGCGTATGCACCTGCGGCCCAGCGGCTTTCCCAAGATGGAGTGAGCCCGGTAAGGAAGGTCCAGAAGTTTTTTGGAGGCTTGTAGTTTGTGGAGAAATATGGCAGAAATGAAGTTTCCGGCGGCTCCAGAGTCGATCAGGGCTTTGGCTGGAAGGGAATGATAAGCAGAGGTTACCAGAACATCAGTGTTAGGCAGTATCATGACGGAGGGTTTCGTATGGATGGTACTCACCGCTGGGCGTGGAGGTCGGACAGGGCAGTTGTAACGATAGTGGCCCTGACCTCCACAATACAAGCATAGGTGCATACGCATACGTCGCTCTCTCTCAGTGGGTGATAGGCGTAGGTGGTCGACTTGCATAGGCTCTGGTGCTGGAGGCTGGTGCTCCCCCGGAGGAGACGGGAAATGCAACGGGGTCATAGGAACAGAACAGGCAGCGAGATTCTGTGAGACGAGGGTAGCGCGATATATGAGGTTTTCAAGCCCCACATTCTCGCCATAGGTGACTAGGTGAGTGCGGATCTGCGGTGTCAAACCTTGGCGGAAGGCGGCTGTTAGGGCAGCTTCATTCCAGCCGCTAGTAGCCGCCAGAGTGCGGAATCTCAGGGTGTACTCATGTATGGTTTGCGACCCTTGTTGAATTCGCAGCAGTTGGTCATGCGACGAAAGCGACCCCGCAGATCGGCTGAACACTTCTCTGAAATGTGTCACAAAGTTCTCCAGGGATTGAATAACGGGCCCGCCAGTCGACCAGATAGCTTCCGCCCATTGAAGAGCGTGTCCGGTGAGAAGAGATATCATGAAGGCGATTTTAGCTCGTTCTGACTCGAACTGGCGGGAATTCAACTCAAAGTAGAGGGAGCATTGAAGTAGGAACCCGTTGCATTTCTCCGCCTCACCTGCGTAGGGCGCAGGTTTGGCCATGGGACTGGCTGAGGCAGATGCGGAAGTGGTTCCCTCTTGCAGTGCCATGTGAATTGCTCTTGTGAGATCGGGAATGGTAACCGGGTTGAGTGATGGTTGGTCGGCCACTCCCGCCGCGGCCTGCTGAGTGGTCTGATCTTCTGTCATGCTGAGACTCACACAAGACAGGTAAGTGACAAACAGGTTTATTTATAACAGCAGGTCACGCAGCAGGTAGGCAATGAACTTGGCACAAGGAAATAACACGGAGATCACGGAGATGGTAACGCTTATCTGGTTGCTGGATGGAGAAGGTACCGGTGGATGAACAGGTGGAAACACGGAGAGAGTCTTTCAAGGAGATCGGCAGACGATAAGGTACAAAGGTTCAATAAGTTCGTGTGGCACGAGTGAGTCCAAGTATCTCTGATGAGATCAGACACAGAGTGACAGCAGCGTGAGTGTTTTAAGGTGCAGGGGTGATTGGGAACAGGTGCTAGTACTCCGGTGATGAGGAGCGTGTGGGCGGAGTGTAGGGGGAGCCTGGTGCCGGGGGCGTGGCCGAGTCCGTTACAGTTATGTCCTATTTATGCAAAGAGCATCGGCATCTGTAGGCTGCTCGTATCTCAAATATTTACTCGTATCTCGAACCATTTATGCTCAAAGGCTTGCTCGTATCTCAGAATACTCATATGTCAGGACGCTCGTGTTTCAAGGTATTACTGTATATGAAAACTGAGTCATGTTTCTTTAACACCAGCATCCAAAACATGGAGCATCCAGCATACTGTATGTTTCAGCAAGGTATACTAGCACAAGTGAGTAGTTACACATTCTATTTGTTTTTGTTTTCTCAGCTAGTACAATTGGCTTCGCAGACTCAACCCGAATGCATAACTCAATTCTGGGATCGTATTAGCGTTAACAGATTCATGCGATACTGCTTTAGAATTCAGACCGTATAATGTTGCTGCACCTTTTGCAACCGCCTTCAGTTCGGTCTAGGCAGGAACAGAGCTTTAGTGTTTGAGAGACGCAAACCACATGCCCTGAACAAAGACTAACAATACAGTTTTCATTCCTGTGCTTTTCAAACGCCACTGCACCTGTCCAGCATGTTCAGTACTGTAATCAGTTTACCCGATTGCTTCCTTAGTCATGAAATGCTGTTCTTTTTTCAGCGCACTTTAATGTGCCGCTTGAGGAGTTCAACGTCAGCATCTTCAGACTCTAGACAGGCTGTAATCATTGACTCTTCAATGTGAACCACTGTGAAAAAGGCTCAGGGAGATTGGTTGCTAATTTTAGCTCCACTATAGCACAGATGCTCTCTGCTCTTAGTGGTGTTGAATTGCATCCACTTGCTTGTTTGCGGGCCGTGAAAGCATGCAGGTGTGAGATGTAAGGTTTTTGCTGTGTTTCAGCCTTCATGTCACAAAGATCAGTTCACTTGCAAATGCACACAAAATGGGAGATTAGTCTACATATTTTTTTAACGTTGATTTTGTAGTCTGCACTGCTCTCCTCTTTCCATTTGCTACTTTCTTATCTCTTCTTTCTTTCATTAACCCCTCAGGTCCACTCTCTGTGCTGAGAAATGAGGGCAGGGTCTTTGTAAGCAGACAGCCTGACTAAGAGCATTTAAAATTGTGCATGTCTGCAGACATCTCAGTTTCAAAGTCACCAAGAGGTCAATTAGAGCTCTTTTTTTCTGTTTGTATTTTGTTACATTTAAACAGGGGCCTTGGAATATAATGAACCTGATTAAAAGCACAGTTATATTAGTGACAATTTCAGTGACAGTGCAGTGTGAAATCCACATTTCTTTTGGGAAATTCTTCAAAGAAACAATTCATTATGAATTGCCTATGGATTTTGCTGAGCAAAGGTAATTTGATGACCGCACCTTAACGGTAAAAGTTTTTTTTGGCAACTCATTATCATGTTAACATTCATATAGTAATAACTTTTTAATGCTAGAAATAAAAGGTTGTAAGAATTTGTAAGAAATTGGAAGTTCCCTTTCAATAGCTACACTCAATGCTGCTCTGTGTTTGACCAGCTATGAAGTTTGTGTATAACATGTCAATGAAATTGACATTGTACTTGGTAGCCTCAGACGGTGACGTCATTGGAATGCATTGTCGTCAGCGGCTACAATTAGATGTGTCACAAGTGCATCCTCAGGTTTATTTGTCTTCAAAGCGTACTGTTTGTGTAAAAAAGCTCTTTTCTTATGATAAGCTTTACTCACGCAGTGGCCATGTTACAACTAGTGATAAGAAAACCCCAAACGCTCAAAAGGAGAGGACAGGTTCCTCTCTGGTGGTGAGGGGGAGGGAGGACACATTTCAATGACGTCACTGTCTGAGGCTAACAATTTTAATTTAATTGACGTGTTATGCACATACTTCACAGCTGGTCAAACCATGATATTTTCCCAAAGCACTCAGGGTAGCATCTCATTCCTGTTTTTTCATGAATCAGTGTTACAGTCAAGTAACGTGAAGCATTCCTTTTATACAATCATAGCCAAAATTGTTGCAACCCCTGACATTTTTTTCCAGAAAATCAGGAATTGCTCACAGAAAAGTATGGCATTAACACGTGTTTTGCTATACATGTGTATTCCCTTTGTGTCTATTAAAACAAAGCAAAAAAAAGGATTTTCAGATCCTTTCACTGGACAAAATTATTGGCACACTTAACTATGTAGCTGCACACCCTTTGCAAAAAACAACTGAAATCAATCGCTTCCTATAACCATCAATAACCTTCTTATACCTCTCACCTGGAATTTTGGACCACTTTTCCTTTACAAAGTGCTCCAGGTTCCTCATATTGGAAGGGCATCTTGTCCCAATGTGTTAAATGGAATTTAGATCTGGACTCATTACTGGCCACTCCAGAACTCCCCAGCGCTTTGTTGCCATCCATTTCTGGGTGCTTTTTGAAGTATGTATGTTTGCGGTCATTGTCCTACTAGAAGACCCACGGTCTCAGATGCAAACCCAGCTTTCTGACACTGGGCTCTACATTGCGACCCAAAATCTTTTAGTAATCCTCCGATTTTATGATGCCTTGCACATACTTAAGGCACCCAGTGCCAGAGGCAGCAAAACAACCACAAAACATCTTTGAGCCTCTTCACTGTTCTTATCTTTGTAGGCCTCATTCCATTTTCGGTAGACAGTAGAATGATGTGCCTTACCAAAAAGCTCTATCTTGCTCTCATCTGTCTGCAAGATGTTTTCCCAGAAGGATTTTGGCTTACTCAAGTACATTTTGTCAATTTGTAGTCTTGCTTTTTTTGGTCTCTGTGTCAGCAGTGGGGGTCCTCCTGGGTCTCCTGCCATAGTGTTTCATTTCAGTCAAATGTCGACAATTCAAAAGTCATGGGGTTAGAAGTGCAAGTCTAGATTAATCACATATATACATTTTTGCTGAGAAGATCCCCCGTTAAGTATTACAGTATATACAGTATATATTCATAAATATTACATTATTGTGGAAGATTAGTAAAGAATATTTTTTTGCCATAAAACAAACAAGGAGGGGTTTCATAATTATGTAATAATCATTTTTATTTTAAGTTCACAAAATATCTAAATAATTTATTGGTTGGTCAGTGGGACATTATACTACATAGTCCATAGATGATGTCTAAAACAAAGGTTGAAAAACCCATTCTGAAAATTCTCTTTAAATTAAACACGCAATCATAATACTTAAATATTTAATTCAGATTCTGAGATTCTTATATTAATCAAACATATAAATAAGTGCTGAGAAAAGCCCTCAAATGAAAAATTCATAAATATTGTATGATTTCATTGGCATACTATTAGCCAATTAGCCTGTCAGCCTAGTCCACACCCAACACACATGTGCATTTCAGCTGTTAAAATAGACTAAGCTGAGGTCCAAGTAATGACTGCAGAGACTAGAGACCAGCGACCTTATCTTTGTTCAGTCAGAATAAATGACAACAATTACCTACCAAACTGAATGATGGCCCTCTGGTGCTAATGTTAATTAATTTCAATCGATAGACCAGCAAGGCCACCAATGACTTTATTTTAAGGATGTATCCTTCAGACTCTGTTCAGGGATTGAATATTTTTCTCAACATAAAACACAATAAAAACAATGAGAAAAATGTAGAAGATCATTAGGTTTAAACATAAAGAGACAGCATGTTTTGTGTTGCCTATTATTTTAGCAAAGCTCTTAAGCTGCTTTCTCTGTTAATTTTTCATTTAAATTTGAGCAATTTAAATCCCCAACATCTTTTGGTAATTTCATCAGCTCATTTGGGCTGAAAGACTGTAATAAATAAATAGACACATAAAAATGCTGTCTTCCAACCTTGTTCTGTGACTAATATTCTTCTATTTAAAATGATTGGAAACATTTTTATCAAAAAGATATGTAACAGGAACTTAGACAATAAATATATATATATATATATATATATATATATATATATATATATATATATATATATATATATATATATATATATATATCAGTCAAAGTCAAAGTCAGCTTTATTGTCAATTCTGCCATACAGTACATACATACAGAGAATTGAAATTCTATGACTCTCGAACCCAAGGTGCCTACAGGTAACAACAACAAAGGTTTAACAGTAACAACAACAGAAGAATGATAAAGATGATTAAATAGATGGATAGTGAATTATGGAGGTAAAGTGGCGATGGCAAATATATATATATATATATATATATATATATATATATATATATTTATACACACACACACACACAGTGGAATACGGTTATGTTGACAGCCTCGGGGGTTGCAAAAAAGTGTTGAGATAACCGAGGATCGAGATAACCAAAAGCCAATATGGCAATTTGTTTGATGAAGTGATCGGCTATAAAAATGTACATACACTGCATATGTTTGCTAACAACGGCATATGTGCACCAACTAACAGCAGAGATTGTAACGGCTACTTTGTTTATGTTGGGGAATATACCTTTAAGACTGTGTATGTAGATCTATGCGCACTGTTCTGGGGTGAACGTGAACGGGGAGCTGGGGAGAAGAGTGTTTTTGAGTGAGGAGAGAGACTGTTGACTACCGCTGACTGTTATATAGCATAATCTACTGTTTATATTTCCCTTCTTTTATTTGTGATGTTTGTCAGAGAGTTTTCTTTTTCCTGGTTTGTACTTACGCTCTTTACATTTTTGAGAAGACTGTGAAACCCATCTATAAACCTTGTCATCTGGGCAGTCGTCAACCACTCTGACATCTAGTGCAAGATTTACCAGTATACGATAAAATCCACCTTCGATTCTCCATACAAACCTTTAATCATATTCTCCAACATTGCAAACACAATTTCGCTCACAGCAAAAACAGTCACATAAACATATTTGCTCATAACACAGTCATTTCGCTCGGACACAGTTCTGAAAGCATTGCACACGCGGTTACTATAGTTTCTTTACAAAGTCTAAAATGCTTTATTGCTTTTTGCCTTTAACGGTCTGCTTGAAAACAAATGCTTCTAAGCTTCTATCAGTAACAACGTCTTTGTTGTTTTAATGTAATCTGCGTTGTGTAATTTCGTAATCACTATTGAACACCAGCATTTGTCCCATCAAAAAAATGTATCAACAAAACATTGTGTATATCACAAAAGTGCTTGAGGTCATAATTATATAACATGAAATCATCAATTACACAACATACGGCCCTTATGACATGACCACACAAACTAATGCGTCCTACTGCTGTAAAATCACAATCTGACTGGGCAAATGTAAAGCGGCCGAAAGCACTGGGAAGACCAAAAATGGTCATGACATGACGTGCAACGCGAACTCGGCGCATACGCAGTGAACTAGGTACCATCATTAGTCACGAGATAACCATGTGAAGTTGCTAATTTATCCCTCTTTTGTGCTCGAGATATTATGGTTCGGCGACATAAAATAATCTAAATTACCGAAAAAAATCTACATAACCAAAAAGAAAATGCTAAGACAAATAGGGAGTTTGGTGGTTCCACTTCAAAAAAGTCGACATAATAGAGTTGGCCAGTTAACCGTGAGTCGAGATAAGTGAACTCCACTGTAATATATATATATATATATATACAGAGCCTCTGCTTTAACAAAAAAGATTACATTCTAGCTTCAGTTATTTTTTATCAACACTTTAATGTGTGCAATCAAAAAAAATAAAAAAAAATAGTCTAAGAAAATCCTATTTTTTTCAAAGACATCATCCATATTGGATTCATAATGATGATTGAAACAGTAGATGGATCAAGTCCATCAACTCTCCCAAAGCTTTGGGATTTGTCTGGATTTGACATTTTTCTCTGTTACCATACACATTTTTTATTTATAAGCTGGTGAGTGTTAACTTTTATCTGTTCCTTCCAGTTTACACAGATCTTCTTCACTTGGTTTTGGATCTGGAGAGGCTGTTGTATTTCAAAAGATCAGTAACAGAGCTCCCTACTATGTAACAGTGAAAACATGGATTGCTTTGGCTAGGAGGCATTTTCACAAATCGAAGAGGAAAGATTTTTCTTCCATTAAAATAAAATCATAAAACTACAGTTTGAGACCTTTGAGACCAAATGTTAGTTTGCGGTTGTTGTTAACCTTCACATAAATTAAACAAGAATGTTTGTTTCAAAAATGCTTAAGCGTGCTGGAAGCAGCCAATGCAACCGATTGTCTACAAAGGGATTTCAAAAGGTACTATAAAACAAAGAAGTTGCAAACATACAAAAGTAAATCCAACATATAGTGTTCAACATATAGACAAAACACAAACCACTAACAAACATGTGAGTGTGAAACAGGCATTTATACTGTATATATAATATATATCTTGTGATATTGATGGGTGAGTGATGGCAGGTGTGCATAAATGGGAAATGGAGTGCAGGTGGTGGTCAGGGAGGCTCATGGGAAGTGTAGTCCTGAAGGTGTCTGGTGACATGTGACTGGGAAATTGGGGTGAAATTATTTAGAATGAAAAAAATAATATTAAAATAAATAATGGGGTGTTATGGGTTCTAATTTCTAAATATTTTGTAGGTAATTAAAGTTGGCTAATGTTGCAATCCTTGTCTAAGGGTCATTTAGGTAACGGATCAAATTTTTCTAAAAACCCATTTTAAAAGTTTCTTTCTTTCAGTTTCACCAAAAACACAAAGCAGAGAGTTCAGGGTTGGACTAGGCCAAAACAATAAAGAAAATGGCCACTGACAAAACCTAATTACAGGGAGAAATGTCAAAACAAGCACACTTTACGAAAGTAAAGCAAGTGAAAAAAATGCATATAAAACAGCTATATGTCTTCAGATGGAACACAAAGATTTAAAAAATAAGTTTATTGGTAGATACAATATCAATTTTCCTTTTATATGACATTATTGATTGTTCGGAAACCTTTTGAAAAGTCAGTATCCATTTTCTTTTTTTTTCTTTTGGTGAAACCAGTGGCGCAGTTCAGTTTAAGTGATTTAATGTGTTAGTTGGATTTTCTCTTGGCACAATGAATTCATTCTAGCACAGTTATTTTTGGCACAGCTGGGTAGTTTTTTGTCGCAGAATTTATTTTACATTCACCCAGCTGGAATTGCCTTGTAGTTGGACACACTGTAATCCATAATTGCAGTGTGCCGTGGATCAAACACTTTCTCTTCTGGATGTGTTCCTCTTTCTACCTTCCAGCTCCAACCATCTCTGAGTGTTTTTTCATTTACAATTGTGGATTTTTTTTGGCACTGATAAGAAAATCCTGGAGTATTATAATACGCAACAAAGGATATGTAAATACAGATATTTGAAATAAAAAAAGCACTTATTTCTTGGAATTTTTGAGTTCTTTCGTTGTTCAATCTCAGTAGAGATTCTACTCTGTTTGTGATTATTGTCCTTTAGAATGTGACAAAACCCAGGAAAAACACGCCTCTACCTATATTTTTGCAGAACTAACTTCACTGCAGTTACTGTGGCAGTAAAACCATTCATACAATTTATGATTACGGGTGCAGATTATTGATTAATAACGATTTAATTCCACATGGTTCTTTGTACAATGCTATTTTATGATGCGAAAACATTGTTACCATAGTGCATTATTTGTGAACTAACATATATTGGATGATTACATCACATAACCAGCTCCACGCTTTTGGCTTGTACTTGCTCAGTAGCTCACCTGGTACAACGTGAAACAAGCAAAAACAGCACTATTATTTCAGCAAATGCGTTTTTAGCTCACACTTACTTTTACTCACAATATAGGTTTAGGTTAGGGTTTACTCTAGGGGGGGGGGTGTTATTTTCAGATGTGATTGTGCATTAACCTTTTAGTATCACTCATGGGGCATTTCATTTCTGAACTGTCATGATGCATAAAAACAAAAATAAAAACTTAATAAAAGTGTACATGGTTGTAGTACCACTCATGGGACATTTCTCTTTGAAAGTGTTGAGAAAAGTGCAAAAAGCAACATTCTGTCTCCATTAACTGAGATGAATAAAAATATGGTCTGCCATTACTATTGCAACTCTTTTATGTGTATTAAAGTCAGATTTATTTGCTAAACAAAAATGGTTCAGATGATCAATGGGATATTTACTCATCACGTATTACCCTATTCTACCCTTAGGGGCAGTGCTTTACAAGCTGAGGACACACTCATCCACTTACTCTGGGGAAAAATACCACTCTGCAAAGCACCAACCAAAAACACTATCAATCTCTGTAATGCAATGTTAGGTTGCTTGTGACTAATGTGTTGTTTTTTTATTGTCTCCCAGTTATCCCAGTTTAATAACAGCTATTCAGTATAACATAAAAGAGCAATTGGGTTAAGAGCAATCAGGTTGCATTGCTTCAGGTTCAGGTTTTTTGGTATGTACTTCATTCAATATTGAGCTGTTTTACTGTTATGCCTTCAAAGGAGCTTCTTAAGATGAGCATAACTAATGTCCATCACACATGCATTTTAATATCTATAAGTTTTGTCATTTGTTGTCTTCTTTTCACTACTATTTAGAGTAAAATGGAATAAAATGTCAACAATACAAATAATTGGCTAGGTTAGCTGATTACCTTAAAGTCTAGATATATTGCCATCAGTTCATGCTGCTATAAGAACTCTATCTCCAACAAGCGGATGGGATGAGACCTGTTTTCTCATTTATTTATGTGAAAGCCTATAGTACAGAGTTTTCCATAACACTATACCACTGCATTAAAATTAATGCACTTTATAATATTCTATGGCTCCTGTTTGCAAGTTAATGAAATTTTTGTTGTATATGGTGATCATTATACTGCATCTCTAGAGGATGGCAACATTTATTTTTTGCTGTTCAAGTAGGTCAGCAGTTTGTAGATTTGTACAATGGTTCAGTTGGTGGAATATTATCAGAAACCTTTGTCCATGATGAAAGTTAATGTGACCTACTGACTCCTCACACGTACTTACTGAGATCCTGGGACTCTGGTAGTCATGGTGCAAGGTAAAACTGCCATTAAATTAATGCTATAAATGATTCAATCGTGTGTGAAGCACCACCAGTAGATACACAACAAAATATTGCCAATTGAGAGTGAGTCTGGAGATGTTTTTGGCCTGGCTTTTGGTATTAGATTGTGCTGGCCTCTAGTTGACAATTAACAGTGCTTTTTAATGTGTTGGGTTTAAATTTATCAGATAATGTTATTTCAGCTTGCCTTTGTGTATGTGTTTTAGTGTGCATGTTTTTATTATTACAGTTTGCTGCAACGTACTGGCTTCTATTCCTATAGATTTTCAAATTTCATCCATCACTGCAGTCTTTTGACTTCAAAATGTCTAGGTCGACAATCTGAAAACAAAATCAAAACTGTTTTATTTCTATCAAGAAAAATGAACTGTCTTTAAAATCATTACTTTACATAAAAGTACAAACATGCTCAATAAACAGTTATTTTAAATGCATTTAGACTTTCTCTTTTATCTCTCTCTGTCACACGCACACACACACAAACAGATGGTTTAATTCAGGGCTGTCCTAGCCATACATATAATTATTTTTGCAACAATATTAACAGTCTGGTATTTCTCAGGAAAATCATTAGATACCAAAATTAGATACAATCACCAGAAACAATGACCTATTATTTAAACGAGCATATCAATCCACAAAGAACGAGATTTTTTTGTTGTTGTCATCTTACCATTTGAATTTGTTAGTGCATGCATGCTTATTGCTCATTTTATGGATTTTCCTACCATTATGTTTTATGTCTCCAAATATTCCTCAGAAATGCTTGGGATGCTATGGTGATGCCTAAAAATGTCTACAACCAAATAACTTATCAAACCATGTTGAGCTGTGATTTTCTGTAATTTATGCCAGTATATGCTTAGAATGTGAACGTGTCCTGTTAGTGGATGTGTGGGTGTGTTTTTGTGCACAAGATTGTGCCCTCGTTGTGCCAACCTCTTCAACCTTCCCTGGAACTCAAACCCACAGAATGAGTAACATGCCAATGAAACCACTGGGTTTATTCAATAGACAATCTCTCAAACCCAAATGCCCTGCCAGATTCAGTATTTACATATTCAGAGAAATCAAACTGCGGCCATGTTCTCACATGAAGCTGCCAGGCTTACAGAAGCTCAGATGCCTTTGCATACACTGTGTAAGGCATGCACGAAGTATAGCATTCTGACCTTGATTCACTCGTTAGATTGAATCCCCTCTTTGCAGGTACTTTTAGAGAGATTTTATTGACTATTTGCTAATTAAATTTCAGTTCAACGAGCCACAAGCCTTCTCTAGAATGCTCTCAAGGGATCAGCCACAAACCTACTCCAGAATGCTCTCCAGTGCTCAGCCACGAGCCAGCTCCAGAATGCTCTCCAAAGGTCAGCCACGAGTCTGCTCCAGAATGCTCTCATGAGCTCAGCCACAAGCCTGCTCCAGAATGCTCTCCAAAGGTCAGCCATAAACCTGCTCCAGAATGCTCTCATGATCTCAGCCATGAGCCTCTTCCAGAATGCTCTCATGAGCTCAGCCACAAGCCTGCTCCAGAATGCTCTCTCCTCCAGAATGCTCTCCAGATTACTGTCCAGTGCTCAGCCACAAGCCTGCTCCAGAGGCTTAATTGTTTAATTGTGTTTTCTCATTTCCCCTATTTTTACATTGATCATAGTTAAAAATACTTACTTATAATTTAAAAGCACTTTTAAATTTAATCTTCATTAAAAAAATATGTATTATTAATTTATTCAGATAAAGTAGTATAGAATTTATGTCGAGGAATGTTAAGATGTGACCAAGAGGAATATTGTGTGTGTGTGTGTGTGTGTGTGTGTGTGTGTCTAGTCAATGTGGGATTAGAAATGGAAAAGGAAACAAATCACAAAGCCAAATAATTTATGGTAGTTTTCATGTCTGTGCATGCAATAGAGAAATGAATATATAAAAATATTTACAATCAACAGAATAGAACAAATTCAGTCTGGTGGAAAGGAAGGGGAGAAGAAAAAGAAGGTGCTTAAATCAAAAACTAAATAGAACAAAACACCATTAACTAAGTTAACTAATCTCCACTAACTAATAAACAAAACATACATAATAAGCACCTCTCCTGAGCCTAGTGTGTCTAATACAATTTATAAATCTGCATGCTGTAATGTAGGTCGCGACCTGCTTGCCTGGCTCCGCCTCTCCCACCACTCAACACAGTGTTCAAACCGATCGACCATACAATAAGCAATAGACACAAACCAAAGACTTAACAACAAATATAAGTGCATAAATAAACACAAGCACGAATAACGAATTAGAGCAAAATAGTAATGTCAGACTATTCTTGGACTGGTCTCTAAAATGAGAGAGCCGTCCTCATTAAGCCTGCTCGCTCTTTCCTCGCTCTCCTCTCGTCATTTAAGTTGGAGTGGCTTTTAAACTGTTGCAGTGATAGATGATTGGTGGCGAAGTGTCCTACGTCAGTGTAGTGCGTCATCAACCTGACAAGCGGATCCTCCAATCACCTTCCCACCTGCAACAAAGTTCAAACAACGCATAGACAATACATGTGTCCAAAAACAGATACGTACCTCAGTGTACGTAACATATATTGTTACGATCTTAATTGGTCACTTCTGCACTATATTTCCCTTAATCTGTCTCTTGTTCTCACCTGTACTCTTTCAGCTATCACTTGCACCTGTTACTCATCAGCTGCAGAACATAAAAGCACACTTCTGTCTCCCCAGATTGTCTAGTTTCATTGCCATGAAATGGATGGCTTACTGTGATATCTCCAGCATGCCCTCCCTCATGTGCTTTTTGAAATTTATCTGCAAACTCACAGTTTCTAAAGAGGTATTTGCACCTGCAGATGGAAAGTCCCATAATCTTTTGTTCTGCTCTGTTAAGGTTCAATTGAATACTCAATTTCTATTTGCTCGTTAAACTGTTCCGTTTACATTACCATCTTGTCTGAGTCTACAATCCGTAACCGAAGACTAGACCTTCAAACAGTCAACAGTATGAGCCTTTTCCTCACCCTTTGTCATCCTGCTGATCTGCTCATCTACCGCTTTCAAGATGGCCACCTGATCGAGTAATATGTAAAGGAGTTTCTCAAGCTCTCACATCAGCTACTGTGGAATGATGATTTTGGAGTAGAGCGTCTGCAACAAGATGATCCTTGAGGAAGTATATTGATTATGTTCTGGGGTTGTGTGGATCGTCCTATACTGTAGAGCAGTACTTGCCAACCCTTTTCCTGGATGCACCACACCAGTGCACATTTTGGATGTATTTCTTATCTGACCCATCTAGTTCTGGTCTTGTAGTCGCAACTAAGGAGCTGATGAGTTGAATTAAGTGTGTTTGATTATGAAGAGTTGGAAAATGTGTAGTGTTGGTGTTTCTTCAGGAACAGGTTGAACGGGTCCTTAGAGTGTGATTTAAAATTCCCGAGTCCATTCCAAAGAGTGTAATTCCTGAGTCTGTTCCAGTTAGTGAATTTGCTAAGTTTGTTCCAGTAAGTAAAATACCTGAGTCAGTTCCAGCCCCTGAGCATGCTCCAGTGTCAGGGGAGTTCTTATTTTTTAGCAACTTATTTTCTAGTGTGTTCTTCCTTCCTCATGTGCTCTGTCAAGTGTATTTGTCACCTGCATCAAGGATTATCTGCAACCTCACAGCTACCCTAAGATGTGTGTGTGCTCATTAATCCATCTGTGCACTCAACCATCCACGATCTCCTGCACCTGCAAAAGGAAAGTTCCATTAACATTCGTACTGCTCTGCTAAAGCTAAATATTGAACTGAATACTCACCTGATTCCCCTGTTTACTTTTTTACATTCTGTAAATGGTATCAGTCAGACTGTAAAGTCAGTACGTCCGAAAATATTGTCAGATTACTTCCAAAATTAATTTACCGTATTTTTCGCCGCATAAGACAAATCCGACGAATATAAAGAATCCGTGATGACTGTGGCGAGGGGGGCGTGGTTCAGCGTGCTGAGAATTTCATTTCACTCTTAGTTTAGTTTCCCTTCTCTCAGTTACACTCATGAGCCTCACGTTCTCTGCTTCCGTGTTTACTCGTGTCTCACTCCCCATTTCTCACTTCCCGGCTGTTTAAATCCGGTCTCTTCCCGCCAGTTACTGCAATGAGACACAGGTGTTTGTCAATTTGCACTTTATCTACTTACCAAGAAGTAAGATCAAGTGCAAATTGACAAACACCTGTGGCTTGTCTCCCGACTCTCTCTCCCGCTGTGTTACACTTATTCCATGCAATGTGATCTTGTCTGGGTTAGTCATTTGTTGTCATGGTGTCTAATGGGTTTAATTATGTTCAGGTGTTCCTAGTTAGTTTCCTCATTTCCTGTGTGTATATAGTCTACCTATTTTGTTCATTCCTGGTCGGTTATTGTTTGGTGTTACAAGCTCCTGAGTGCTGCCATTAAAAAGTCTTTTCTATTCATCGTCTGCTTTTGTCAGTTCCTTCCGAGTCAGGGTGACAGAATAACCGACCAAGGCTAAGTCGCCTACAAAGACTTTTTTTCTCAATGGATCAATTCCATCCCCGGTCCGGACAGCAGACGCAGGCCGCCACGTCCTGGCTCCCGAGCGGCGCGTCCACGCCATGGATCCCGGGCGCCACGTCCACGCCATGGATCCCGGGTGCAGCGTCCACGCCATGGATCCCGGGCGCCGCGTCCACGCCATGGATCCCGGGCGCCGCGTCCACGCCATGGATCCCGGGCGCCGCGTCCACGCCATGGATCCCGAGCGCCGCGTCCACGCCATGGATCCCGAGCGCCGCGTCCACGCCATGGATCCCGGGCGCCGCGGCCACGTCATCCAGACAGCGGAAGTCGGCTGATGAGTCCACCCCAGAGTCTGAAAGGGAAACGAACCTGAATCAATGGCCAACGGATTCGACTCCCACCCATATCCCCACCCCCATCTCTTCACTCTCCTCGCCGGTTCCGTCCGGGAATATGGATATTCCGGTCCCGTCCGGAAATCTTCAGTCTATGGTCCTGCCTGACTCCCTGATCCCGTCTTCCCCGCTGGTCATGGCCAGCCCCCTGGATCCGTCGACTCCAATGGTGTCATCGAAACCTTCAGCTCTGTCCTCACAACCGACTCTATGCAGTTCGTCAGCTCCGCCTCAGGCTTCAATTACACCAGCTCAGCGTGAGACCGAGTTTCCGGCTGCACATAGGACCTCCAGTCCCAGGTCCCCATCTCGACCCATCAGCCCATCGACCTCGCTTCGGCTCTGCATGTCCTCGCCGCCTCCGTGGTCCGTCTGCCCTGTGACTCCGCTGGACTCGTTCGTCTCTCCAGGTCGGCCTCCGACGATCGTAACTCAGCCTCCGCCACGGACTTCCGGGATTTCGGCGATGCCGAAACCCTCCACCCCTACGGCGTCATCGGGCTCCTCCCTTTCTCCGACCTCCCTGTCATCCTCACTCACCACAGCATCGTCCAGGTCATCCGAATCCCCGTCACCATCTCAGCCCCGCGACCCAGCAGCTCTGCCTCGGGCTTCAAGGCCATCGAAGGTCCCCGGGTCCATCGGCCGCTCTGCTTCGCTCGTCCATCCACACAACTTGGTTCCGCCCCCGTCGATCGGCTCCCGTGTTCCGCCCAAAGCTCCACCCTGGCTCCTCCCACCGGCGGCACCACCATGGGGTTTTTCAGTGACTCCTGATTGTCCTTACCAACTTCCAGCGCTACGCCCACCTCCGAAGCCTCCTCCCTCTTCAGTTGGACATTTAATCGGTGCGAGGACGCACCTTGCCGAGGGGGGGTGTAATGTTACACTTATTCCATGCAATGTGATCTTGTCTGGGTTAGTCATTTGTTGTCATGGTGTCTAATGGGTTTAATTATGTTCAGGTGTTCCTAGTTAGTTTCCTTATTTCCTGTGTGTATATAGTCTACCTATTTTGTTCATTCCTGGTCGGTTATTGTTTGGTGTTACAAGCTCCTGAGTGCTGCCATTAAAAAGTCTTTTCTATTCATCGTCTGCTTTTGTCAGTTCCTTCCGAGTCAGGGTGACACGCTGCAGTGAAGAAGAGGAATTATTGGGGTTCAAATAAAAACATTACAGCCTTATTTTTGTTACTTTCACTGTTTACTGACTTTACTGACTGTTAATGAAAGTAAAGATAGTTCTTAATATGTTACATGGTTGGCATAAAATTGTTCTTAAACTGCTGTTAACTTTATACAGTGATATAAAATATTTTACTACAGTATTTGGTTCAGAATCTTTTTTTCTAGATTTCCCTCCTTTAAAATTTGGGTGCGTCTTATGTTCCGGAGCGTCTTATATGGTGAAAATTATGGTAATTACATCTCTCATCTTGTTTTTAATGTTATGAGAAAGTTCAATATATAGTTTAAAGGTTTATTTCAAATACTAATACTTGCCTCTGCAGGCAGGCCTAATAAGCTATAAACGACAAGTTTGAAATTACCCTTGAAAATAATTCATAGGCCATGTTCTCCCCCATAGAAGAGTCTAAAAAGAAGTTATGTCTTCTTCTGACTAGTTATGAAGTGTTTCAGCAGGGGGTTGTGTGTGCTGCTGTGAGGTGCCTGAGAGAGTGATGACTAATGGATGGAGAGAGATATTTTAGAGCGTTAAAATTGAGAGGGGAAATGACAGTTTAAATGAGTGGGAGATTCTGGCTGTCGAAAAGCCAACATCCTAAAGTTCTGTTTTGGGCCAAACTAACAATTTCTTTCACTTGTTTTGAAAGCGACGTTCAGTGCATGTCATGGAATAGAGTGGTTTGTTTTGCCAGGAATTTTTGTGAAATAAAGAGAAGGAAAGGAGGATGGAATGGAAAGAAAAAAATGAGTTTCCTGTGAGCTGAATTCATCACATCCTCTGCATGTTAAAGAGACAGTTCACCCAAAAATGAAGATTCTTTAATATGATTCTTTGAAAATGAAGATTCTTTTAATGAGTTAATATAATTATTTACTCAGCCTCATGTCTTTTCAAAACCATAAGACAAGAAGATATTTGTAATATTCTATCAGTATATGTAATCAACATTTTCAAGCTTTAAAAAGTTTATAAAGGCATCCTAAACGTAAACAATATGAACCGAGCAGTTAAATCTAAATTTTCGAAAGAGACCCAGATGCTTTATATGATGAAGCTTTTAATCGCATATAAACATTGGTCAAATTGATGGTTCTTGCATGTCAAGTATGCACGTTGAGCTTGCGTTTACCATATTTGATAAGTTCTATGCATGTGTGTTTATATGTGAATAAAAGTCTGAACTATTACAGCTATTAATAATGTATTGTCTTTTTTTACCCACTGTTTAAAAAAAATCTAAATCTTTTTTAGTTGTTTATTTGACAGACAGACCCTATTGATCCTCTCTTATGATGTTCTTTCATCGTGGTCTTCTAAGTCTCCATCTGACAAGACTGAGGGAGGCGTTTAGCTTCAGGGTAAATCTATAGACAAGGGGAAAAGACTTCTAATTCTTAACAGTCTGGGATGTAGTAGTGAAAGATTTGTGCTGATTGCACATAAAATGTGCCTGCATTTTCAGGAAAGTATTTTATTTTTTTATCATTTCATTTTAAAAGGTTACTGCCGACTTTTCAAGAAATCATATTTTCCCACCTCAGGTCCGAAATGTCATGACTATAACTGGCATATTGTCCCTTAATATTCAGATTAATGGTCAATAAAAAAATAATATCTTCAGTGACTGATTCTTATCCTCTAATCCTAATACAGAAAAGCAAAGTACCAAATCTTCTCCTAAACTTGAAATTCTACGTTTATTCAACCCCAGTACAACAGGTTTATAATCATATACTTGTAATTTTAACACGTTACTGAATAATATATTTACACAGTTTTTTTTTCAGATTTAATTGAGTCCACATTTAAGCATTTCATGTATTGGGCTTAAACAGCTAAACCTTTTACAGCAGATTCAGTTCACAAACAACTGACAGTCTTGGCGTTAATAAATTACTTTCACACTATCAGTTGCACGCACACTCAGGCTCAGAATAGCTCTCGTTTTTTTCCTCACAGACATGGCATGGTTTATTGAAATGATCCATGAGGTCTGATATAGAATGCGATTCATTCTGATCATATCATTTTATATAAATATTTCTCTGGGCCAGCTGGCTGAAAATGATTAAATTAGCGGGCAAGGACCTGCTATGGTCTTGCACATGCAGATCAATATTTATGATGCCATTTGTTTTGCTCCACCACTGTTTTATTTGTATGGCTCAATAGATGAATCCTCCTTTAAAGCTTCCATAGAGGACATCTGTTCTAGGTTATACAGCGAACAATGATTATTATGCCCCTTAATGAGTTCACGGGTAGAACCTGTCTTTATTTAATCTACCATAATGTGCAATTTATGAAAACCTTAAATAGTCTGACTGAAGGATGCAGTGTCCGTGTGTGTGTGTGTGGTATATACTAAACACCAGGATGCTGCCCCTATCATGTCTCTGTCAGTATGCCAAAGTGCTCTACGTTGAATGACAAAAGGACAGTTTCCTGGCTATGGAGAAATGTTACCTTTACTTTCATCTCTTTTTCATTTATCCTGCTCTTTCTGGAGTTCCATTTAAAGCTGTGGTGTTGCATAGATTTGAAATATGGATTTTTTTTTAAAGACCTCCCTTAAGGTTAGAGCAAATTTTATTGCTCAGAAGCTGCACTTTCATAGATCAGAAGACATCAAGGAGCTTCTAGCTATGTTTATTTTTAATATCGCACTCATTTTTCCTAAATTAATTTTCTGGAGACACTGAACATCTTATTTAAATCAGATGTTGCTAACAATACAATAGGAGCACAAAACTATAAAATTAAGATTTTTGATATGTACTTTTCAAGATCTCTTTTGAAGCACTTGAGGAGACCCATGAGATGAAAGAGGGTTTTTTATGGTTCTTTCATTTTTCTGTGCAAAAATCTACATTTGATCTCCATGTTATTACTATATATGAGAATGAATTGAGATTTTTTTTTGTAATTTGTGATTTTTCTTTCTCTGTCTGCTCAAGTCTTCTCACCCCAGCATTGAGTGTGTGCCTCCAGTAGGAGGTGTTACTGAGTCACAGTTGAGGAGAGAGGAGAGCCACTTCATCTATATAAAAAGACTCTGTTGACGAGAGGAAATGGGGGAAAAAGGAGGGAAAGGGGCTGTGAGTGAATGAGAGAACATGGCCAGAGTTTTAATGAGCGAGGAAGGGAGGGAAAGATGAAGAGAAAATCAAGAGATGGGATGCAGAGAAAGTAAGCCAAACAGAGGGATGTCAAGATAGATAAACAGAGAGAGAGAATGGAAGAAACAGAGAGGGAGATGAAAAACATATGGGGATGCCACATCATGAATCTTTCATCTCAGCTATTGAACTATTCACAAAGAAATCATATGTAGCAGGGTTCAGACAGAATCTCCTCATCTTTTTAACACAAACAATAAAAAAAGGAGAATAAGTGTCACATTTATTTTCAGGTACACGTATCACCTCATGTTTTTAATTTTTGAGTTTAAATGTAGAATAAAAAATAAATTTACAACAATTTCATGAAAAGAAATTAAAAGTGTGTTATTTCTGTGTCTGAGCGTCAACAAACTGAATTGCAAAAATAGTAACGTTTGCCAAACAGGAGACGAAACTTGACAAAAAACAAAACCAAACAAAGGAAAGGAAAGCAAAGCTAAAGAAAACCAAACAAACACAATAAAAAGCAAAAAACAAAATAATCTTCAAAGAAAAACTGTTTTAAAATAGAAAGAGGAGTCAAGTTCAAGCAAACATGGGCAGAAAAAAATCATTTAACATAAGTAGAAAAAAGAGATGAAAAACAAACTCATGCTGTGAACAGCACAACTAAAAACAGCAGTCAGTCACTTTTGGAGTCTGCAATGCTCTCCAAGAGAAAATACATTTGATTAAAGTGAAATAAAACCTTACCATGTTTTCTCCCTTTCTTGATTGACGAAAAGAACACCTGTACTATTATTAGAGGTGTTATTTTCAGTTAGAGATCAGTAATTTATTGAGCTTTTCACAGAGTGGTATCAATCTTCCACAATCCAGTGTTCTAGATCTCAACTGTCCTCAACCAATGGCACTAATTGCATGAAAACAAGCTGTAAAACATTCATTTTAAACATAAACATGTTTATTTATTAAAAAAGCACAAGGGTGAAGAAAAACAATATACAGTGGAACCCCTTTATCTCGACCTTGGTTAACTCGCCAACCCTGTTATGTCAATGTTTTTGAAATGGAACTGCCAAACTCCTTATTTTTCTTAGCATTTTCTTATCGTTATGTCGATTCTTTTATGTCTTTTATGTCGATTCTTTTTATGTTTTTATTCTTTTTTTATCTCGAGCACAAAAGAGGGTCAAAGTCACCACTTAACATCAGTTATCTCGATCCCTGTGACTAATGATAGTACCACGTTCACTGTGCATGTTCTGAGTTTGCGTTGCACGTATGTATGGTCGCTCACTCCAGTGACACTTCACTCACTCTTGTGGCACAGTGCTGTGCAGCTGCAGAAGAACTCGCACGAAAATCAAGCCTTACAGTTGCTATCTTGGAAGAGGAGGCGCAGGAGCTCAACTTCACTGAACTCCTGTAATTCCCAGATTACATTGACAAAGACGTTGTTACTGATAGAAGCTTAGAAGCATTTGTTTTCAAGCAGACCGTTAAAGGCAAAAAGCAACAAAGCATTTTAGACTTTGTAAAGAAACCATAGTGTGCAATGCTTTCAGAACTGTGTCAGAGCGAAATGACTCTGTTATGAGCGAATGTGTTTATGTGTGTTGTGACTGTGTTTACGCTGTGAGCGAAACTGTGTTTGCAATGTTGGAGGACAAAATTAAAGGTTTGTTTTGAGAATAGAGGGTGAAACCAGGAAAAAAAAAACACTCTGACAAACATCACAAATAAAAGGAGGAAAATAGAAACAGTAGATTATGCTATATAACAGTCAGCGGTAGAGCGCCATCTCTCTCCTCACTCAAAAACACTCCCCGTGTGCGCTCACGCCAGAACAGCGCGCTTACAGCAGCATACGCCGTCTTAAAGGTATATTCCCAACATAAACATAAATTAGCCGTAACAATCTCTGCTGTTTGTTGGTGCACATATGCCTTTTGTTGTTAAACATATACAGTGTATGTACATTTTTATAGCATGCCGATCACTTCATCAAACAAATCGCCATATTGGCTTTTGGTTTTCTCGATCCTTGGTTATCTCGACACTTTTTTGCAACCCCCAAGGCCGTCAACATAACCGGGTTCCACTGTATATTGACAGAATCTGTTAGTTCAATCTTTACTTCATTCCTTCTCAGAGCCAATATGATTACAGAGAGTTCTTTTGTAAAGCCATTGTATCCAAGTGTTATTACATTATACCTGATTTTAGTGAAGAAACGCCTACTTATAACATGCGTACACCGGTTGTTACGCAGTGCTGCAACAGCTTGAGTCTTTTTTCTCCGGAAGCGACAAAGCGACCGTTGCAAATTCAGAAGTAGCATGATCACTTGAAGTACGTGAGAAGTAGAAAGGGACATCAGTGTTGGGAATTTGTCATGTCATGTTAGATAGCATCACTTTATATATCTGTGGGTTCTGTTGTCGCATTGCATCACATTGCTCACATCAGGTGTAGATGCGATGTTGCCCAGGAAGAGGCTGACATATAAAGTGACCAATGTTTTTGTTTTATGTGCTGTTTAGTGTCAGGTTTATCTGAAATCAATTATAATACATTGTTAATCTGAGTAAAACTTGGAATTTCTGTAAGCGCTTGCCAGGTTTTTTGTGCAGTGTGCATCAGATGGTCAATAAGTGGGTCTTAGACTATTATGGGTCTAAAACTAAGTACAAAACCTGGAATCCATGAGGATAAATAGTAAAGTGTGCATGGGAAATAGCTTTTATGTTTGCTTTGGCACGAAACCCTCTGAGACTGTGGCCTCTTTTCAAGTCTGTCCTTTCTCTCAAATAGTGCACATGAAAGAAGGGCACAAAGCTTACTCTAACATTTAATGTGATAAATAGAAAAGTAAATCTCCCAGAGTTAGACTTAAAGGTTAGAAACGGCACTGATTTAACAGAGTGATATTTGTAGGGCTTGAAACATAACTATAAGTCAAAGATAAAAGGAATACAAGGGATCGACATGACCAGAGTTACTTTATACAAGATGAATGTTGTCTACCGAGCTTGAATTTGATAAGGCAGCCAGGATTGTCCATCATTGATTCCAGCCATCTCCCTTGAGCGTTTCTGCTACCGTTGTGTGTGGTAATCAAACAAAGGCATCGTTTGAAGGGAGGCTAATCTATTGTGACTGTTTCCTGCTAATGAGGTGAAATTAACTGCCCCTTCAATCCTACATGGGTCATGACTCTATCAGCAATGTGTGAATTACAGAAATCTAAACCGATCTGAGTCCCTGCTAAGAGCACCGAACGGATAGTTAAAGGTGAAGTGCCATTTTCCCAATGTTAAAATTATTTCTTCTATTCTGGTTTAACATATTGAGACAGTTATTTGCAAGTTTAGTGAGTACTGGAGACTGAGTCTGTTTGTTCAACCAATTGGGACTACTACTGGGCCATGCTTGTAGAGCAAACATGACATATTTTGGAACCACATTTATTCTATAATTTCTGTTCAAGTTTGAATAAAATTTACACATTGAACAAATTCACAGTCAGGGCTCAAAGTCCCACTACTAATTACAATTTTATTGTCAAATAAATGTGCCTCGGTCTTGTAAATATGACTATTTTGTAACTTGAAGGCAGCAATTTCTCTGTTGGACTGTGTTTGACAAACAATGGACGATGGGACAATTCTTGCTTGAAGAATATATATGGCTCTGTTTCAGCAAGTTTTTTGGAAGCATGAAGGAACACACATGTTTGGTGCACAGCTGAGCTGTTTCAGAACATTGCTTGTATTAATTCATGTAAATGCTGCGTGAGGGACCGGTAACATTTCGGTTATTGTATTGAAACAAGCATCATCATGACATTTAGTGTTGTACAACACTGCTCATCTGTTCAGTAAGCCATCTCTGTATCCTATTAATCTGCCAGCGTGCGCTTATAAGAGATTTTGAGAGCATTTCTCAGAAATTGTCATGCTTTCTGATTACTTCTAATTATTTCCCTAATTTGGTCTGCTCTGCAATGCAGTGTGTTTATGTTTCTGATTCACGTACGTACGTGTGAGTGTGCATATGAGCACATGGAGGGAATCAGTATCTTGTTGAGAGCATTACAGAGGAACATCAATTAGATGATGCTCAGCAGGGGTGAGGCACAGTGGTTGAATTGATTTCATCTGCATATAGATGAAAGGTGATTTACACCCTCTTTACTGATGATTCCTCGTCACACACACTTCAACACGCCCCTCAGGTTGGCAGAGTGTTTTATGAACTGAGAATAAATAGATATTTATATTTAAACCCAGCTAATTCTTTTTGGTGTCCTAAGATCAAACAACTGTATTTATATATGTGTGTGCTGGCCTGAAAGCTGATGTACCATATGGGGAACATTTCTTATTTAATAACAAATGTTTATCGATTGAGCATCTGTGGAGGCGATTTGAGATGATTTGAGCTTTGTGACATGGTGCTGGAAGTAGTCATCAGAAAATGGGACACTGTGATCACAAAGATATGGACATGGTTAACAACAATACTCAAAGTCTGGCAAGAAAATGTCCCTCACACGTTACACCCCGAGCACCAGCTGAACCTGAACCGTTTATACAAGGCAGGATGGATGGCAAGGCCCCAATTTCATGTTGCTTACGGCAAATTCTGCCCCTACTATCTGAATGTTTTTCCAACTTTCTATTGTACACTTTTGGTGAGCCTGTGTGAACTGTAGCCTCAATTTCCTGCTCTTAGATGACAGAAGGGGCACCCCGTGTGTCTTCTACTGCTCTAGCCCATTTGGTTCAAAGTTCGACATGTTGTGCGTTCAGAGATACTCTTCTACAGACCACGGTCGTAACAAGTGTTTATTCTCCTCTGACCTCTGGCATCGGCAAAGCATTTTCGCCAACAGAACTGCTGTTCACTGGATATTTTCTCTTTTCAGACCATTCTCTGTGAATCCTAGAGATGGTTGTGTGTGGAAATTCCAGTAGATCAGTTTCTCAAATACTCAGACCTACCTGTCTGGCAACCAACCGTTCATGCCACGTTCAAAGTCACTTAAATCACCTTTTTTCCTATCAGAAATGTTGCAGGCACCCAGAATACCACATAAGTCTCAATGGGTAAATATTTTAGATGAAATGTTCCATGTTCTAGATTAATAGAGAAGTTGCAGATTAAATTATTAAGAATATCAAATTCCAAATTCCTGTTCATATTCCTTCAGGCCTCTCGTCTCACATGTCTAGCTGGATGCACAGAGCCTTGCCTTGGTATGGCATAATTACCTCACAACAAATGGATATGTGCTGACTATGGCTGAATTTAAAATTAGCCTGCTCTGACCCACAACACCCAATCAATGCGATTCACTTCATGTCTCTATTAATGAGATTCCAACAACAATGCATGGTTTCACAAGAAAGCTAATGGACTCAAATGCTATGCAGGATAACTGCAAGTGGTGACTTAAAGAAGCTATTAGATACAAGGCTGGAATTAGGAAAAACAAAGCTAACCTTTTGCCATACAGGATTTCAGAAAAGTTTGACTATAGGTGGAGATGACTTTAGTTATGTTTCTTAATTCAGGAAGTAATTCAGGCTGTTTGTGTCATGGACTGTAAATAAAAAGATGGACAGCACACCTTCACTCTCTTCCATTGTAGAAACTTGAAGCCACCAATGTCCTAATATGCATCTTGGAGCCTGTGTCTGCGTAGCAGAGAGTGTGAAATGGAGCCATGGTATCAAGGTCTCACTCACACTCCTGCAGAATTGGTTAGTACATTTTACTGCAGAACAACTCATTATGTCGGCTTCACTGCATCCAACCATCTGGGGGCATTCGGAACATTTTGGCTTCTCTTTTTGGGACTTGTGGGGCACACTAATGTTATCTGTTTAGCATATAGTACCCTATAACTAGTGCCTGAACTGCACCTCAACCAAATCTTCTTTCCATAAAGCAAATAAAAGCAATTTTTGTTTTCTTTCTTTTCTTCTTAATAATAATGAGGCTGATTTCACAGGCAGCTCTGGAGATCCTGTGGTGTCTGTTAGCTGATGTGTTGGTCAGCAGGATTTCTCAGCAGCAGAGGGAACATTTGAGCAGCAACGACTTATGCTCTAATTGGCTTTGAGCAGGCGAATCTGTGCTCAAATTGGATCAGCTATACACTCAAAGTATAGGATTGTGTTAACAAGATACGTTTTTTTCTAGTAAAGTTCACAAAATGTAGTTCTCTGCTCAGTGGTGTCGAAGTGATCACAAAGTCAGAATTATAAGTTTGGCTTGTTGTAATCAATGCATACAATTTATACGTAGAGGAGCTTTACCTCTATGGTAACTGGCTTTATAGAAATCTTGACTTTTTATCTGACAGTGGCGCTAAGCAACAGAACTCACCTTTATATTAGAGACTAATTAAAAAGCTTTCCATTGATTTTCTCCTCTCTTTTCTTTTCCCAACCATCTCTGTTCCTCTTGTTCTCTCTCCGTATGGATCAATAGGTGCTCCACATGGAGGGTAGCAGCAGATATCTACATTTAACTTCAATGAAAGATAAAATAGACTAAGAATCTTTTGCAAATCCTCTGTAAAAGTGTTTATTAGTAGAATTCATCTGTGCATGTCATTTGCCATCAATGAATTTAAATAGTTATTATTGTACTTCTCCAATATCTTATATTAAACCTGTAGTCCTGTCTCAAAAATAATTGGTGGAATGAATTCATTTGTCTGAATTGATGCAGAGCTTGCTAGTTTTCATCTTTTTTTTTTGCTCTAGCCAAGCTGGAAAATAAAAAGCTGTATTTTTATTCATGTTAGTTTTCAAAAAACGATGCTTTGCCTATTAAAGTGTATTTGTGCAGATGTGAGAGTACAGTAATCCCTCGCCACTTCGCAGTTCAAGTTTCCTCAGTGCATCGCGGATTTTTCAAAAATATTACTCGAAAAAATAAAAATTCTAAATACCGCCATATCGGCAGCCAGATTGCGGAAAGCAGTGTGTCATTTTGGGTTTCTAGTGTATTGCTTGACAGACCTCTGATAGTGCCCCTTTGTTGTGTGTTGTGATTGTAAACCCCGCCCATCTTGTTCCCTTATTTCCCTCCAGCTGTCTCTACTCTACTCTTCTCTACTCGTTACCTTCTTCATGTGTGCCCTATTTAATCCTGGTGTGTTTGCTATCCTGTGTTGTGTCGTGGTCATTCTGTGGCTGTGCTCCCCATGTCTGTGCTCCCTGTTCATCCGGTTTGTTGTGTTCCTTGTTATTGTATTTAAGTAAATTTTTTCTAGTAATGTTTTCCCCCTCGTGGGTGTTTTCTTTTGTGTGTTTATGTTATTAAAATAATCCTTTCCCTGCATCCCTGAGTCTTCCCCTCATTCGTTCCGTGACACAGTGTTGCTTCATCGTGATGTGAGAGAAACGGTTTCCCAGGATGCCAGACAAAGACAGAAACTCTCTCAGAGGCTTTGTACACACCCACGGGCACTCAGACAACACAGGTGATTCCCGGCGCGAGATCGAACAATGAGCACACGAGTGAAGTGGAGCCTCTTCGCCTCTCTCGGAAGCAAATGTTGAAAATCCAGATTTTCCAGAGCTGATTTAAAGACCTCATTATACCAGTGCAGTAACACCATTTTCACCTATCGCGGGGGGTTCCAGTCCCCTTAACTGTGATGAATGAGGAATCTCTGTATCTGTAGGCCCTTATGAGCTAAAAGAGACGTGAAATGTAGGAAATCACCTTTGGACAGCGATCAGTTAGTTTAGAAGTCGGTGACAGATGATGGTGATGGTGACCGATGGGGACTTGCCGAGATCAATTACGGCAATTTCAATTTCCATCAGGTCAACAAAATAGTCTCCGTGCTGTCTGAAAACAGCGATGAAGAGTGGGGGCTCACACGATTTCTCGTGGTCGAAGGTAGTGAAAAAGGCTCTTGGTCTGACTATGTTCTGTTTCGAGGGTGGACACCCTCCAGACACTGGATGATGGCATCTCTCCAGTTTAGTCTATAGGTGACTGGTACAGAGTGGTGATAATTAGCCCCGATCCAGAACAATGACTTCGGGGTCTCGTTGTCAAAGGGGTGACGGCAAAAAGACAGAACTTTTCACCAAAAAAAAAAAAAATCCAATGCCCTTGTCACGGATCCAGCCACGCTCCTCGCACTAGACTCGTTCACTCCCCCCACACGGTCCCAATCCCCGGAATACTGAACACCTGCACCTGTCACTTATCAGCACGCCTTAAATACAACCCACACCTTGCACATCACACACACACCCTCACACATTTTTTACACATAATAATATTAATTAACTCGCCAATCCTATTATGTTGACATTTTTGAAGTGTAACCACCAAACTCCCTATTTGTCTTAGTATTTTCGATTCTTTAATGTTGATTCCTTAATGTCGCCGAACACTAATATCTCGGACAAAGTCATCATTCACATGGTTATCTCGTGAGTCATGAGCGTACCTAGTTCACTGCGTGTCTGCGTGGACTCTCTGAAGTGAAAACACATTCACGTTCTCACAAGAGCTGCCGTGGGTCCACCCCATCCCAAAACCTCATCCGCTTTAGGCAGGCAGAACGCAAGAAAGTATGTAATCTAGTATAGCGTGATGACCTCACGAATATGTTATGACTGTTTAAGCTGTGAGCGAAATTGTGTTTGCAATGTTGGAGAATATAATTAAAGGTTTGTATCAAAATTGGAAAGTTTTTTTATTGTATACTGTAAAATATATGCCTTCTGTTGTTAGCAAACATATACAGTGTATGTACATTTTTATAGCATGCCAATCGCTTCATCTAATAAATAGATATATTGGGTGTAGATTGTCTCGCTAAACGGTTATCTCAACGATTTTTTGTAACTCCCGAGGCCGTCGACTTAACCGAACTCCACTGTATATAGTTTTTCTTTCTTGCAAGGATTGTTGTCTCTGGCGCTTATACTATCACTCTGACAGCTGGCACTGATAGGCTGTCTGACCTGTCAATCATGCAAGAAGATGTGATTGGCTGTGCTGCCATGAGGGCGGGCTCTTCTCATCTCATCCGATGATCAATACCTGTAGAATACGCTTCTTAAGGGACGAGCTGCTGCACAGTGGGAGAGACCGCTTTTTCTTTTTGTTCTGATTCTGACTTGTATTTGTTTTCTTATTGTTTGAATTTCGCGCACAAGCACTGTGTACCGAGCCCAAACAGTTATGGATAAGTGACGTCATGCGAGCAACATTCAATATTTGAAATGTGAATTTACACAAAGTTCATCAATCTATGGATGCGGGTTATATAAGGGTGCGTGTTATACCAACGATTTACCCAAAACATGAAGGTGAGGATTATCTGCGTCTGCGGGTTATATGCGTTAAAATACGGTACACATGGTGATAACCATGTAGATGACGCACATGCTGACTCAAGCAAAGTAACAGAATGACGAATGAAAACTTGCTAAAAGTCAATGAAAGTAAAACTATCAAACACAACTTACATGTTGTGATAGTAACCTTGTCTGTCTATTATTGTGATACGGTCTATTTCAGATAATGTGCCTTGCCAGTTTACATATTCTTAAAAAAACAATTACTGCCTAAATGGGGGATTGTTGGCCAGAGTAAGCTGAATTGAGGACCAGATTTTTCGCCTGAAGTCAAAAGTCTGGCTAGGCGAGACTAATGAGAGTCTGCTGGTTGGTGTGTGTCATGTGATGAGACAGGTCTTTGATAGCTACGACTACAGCATCTCCACCCTGATCTCTACTCATAAACACTCTCTTTGATCAGCTGGTGCACACACACAGAAAGACATATAATACCGCTCCCTGTGCTCTACAGCAGGAGATATGAAGATATGATTTTTTTCATTTCAATAGTATTCTTGTTGTGTTTTTTTTGTTTTTTTACGGTTGGTGATGCTCCTGGGATTTGTGCTCATCAGCTTTTAAACTCATAAGTATGGAAGGTAGGCAGGCTAGCCAGATGCTGTGTGCTTTGGTACATTTTTAAAGGAGCCCTTCTTGCAGTAAAAGACAGCACATGGTAATCAACCACACTCCACTGCGCTCTACAACAATCAGACATCTCAGACACAAGAGACAAGACAAACAAGAGATTACTTGGCAGCACTACAATAAACAATCATGCTAATTTAACTTTGTTGGGTTTTGCTAAACCTTTTCAGTTAAATAATTTGAAATTAAACTGGATTAAATAGCCTCAGTGAACTGAGCTAATCTGCTGAACAGAGCTGAACCAAAATTGAGTAGACTAAAACGAGTAGAGCAGTGCTGTACTGAGGTGAACTAAACTGAACTGTGAACTCAGTTGTACTAAATTGAGCTGCACTAATCTAACTTGTGCTTTATTGATGTGGTGTGAACTGAACTATGCTGTACTAAACTGAGTAGACCTTAGATTTTGTACTAAACTTGGCTGCATTTCCCACAATTGTGAGCCTTTGTAAATGTATATGATTATTGTAACCAGTGGTCTCTATTTAGATTACAATGCTGTTGCGAATTCCACATCTAAACTGTGTAGAACTGAACTGAACTAAACTGAGTACTGAACTGTGTTGAACTAAACTGAGCTGTGTTGTATTTCATTGAGCTGAATAGTTGTTATGAACTGAATTTAGCTACTGAATCGAGCTGAGCAACTTTATTCACTTTGAAATGAACAGTCAAACTCTGTTAAATCTAATTGAGCTTATCTTAACTGAATAAAAAATTAATCAAGGTGATCTAAACTAAAGTGAATTGATTAGAATTGTAAATTTAAAAGACAGGAAAAGAAAAAAGGAAAATACAGACAAAAGAACTGGGGGGGGGGGGTGAAGGGGGAGGTGCACGGCAGCCCTCGCTGCTCATTGAGAAGAGTGTGAACTATATGTGCTTTCTGTTCAGAATGTCGCCAATAACTCTAGATAAAGTTGAAAATTTGTCGCTAGAGTGGTCTGAAAACTTGCTAAATGTGGGAGCAACACTAATTGGTGACAACCAACTGTGTGCGATAAGGACAACATGAAATCACATGGATACGAGAGCGTGCACCGAAGCACACGATCTCACATAGAGCAGGTTCCATCAAACAAACTGACGTGACAGAACCCTGACATATAGACATGGTTTGATGCACTAATGGTGCGTTCAAGTTCTCCTGGCAAGTTGTATTTTCGGCTTCAGGCATCAGTTACTTTCGTCAAGGCAAACCGTTGATGTACCACTCTAAAAACTCAAAATTAACACAAAATACAGCAAGGTTTTTAAAATACTTCCAGAAAATTAAGAACAAAAATGTTCATCACCTGTAAAGTGCATATGGCATATTATGTTTACAGCACTGTTCATTCTGGACTCTTATTTTGACTTTTTGTCACATGTTGCCTTTGTAAGTCATATGTTCTTTTGCAATCTATGGGTGTGGGTTATGCCAGCGATTTTTTTACACCAAACCCAAAACCCGCTGGCTATACGAGCGTGCGGATTATCTGCTTCTGTGGGTTATATGTGGGAAAATCGGTAATATATGTTATATATTAGATATGGGTTATCTCGATAAACGTTTATCTCAACGTTTTTTTACAACCCCTGAGGTCGTCGACATAACCGAACTCCACTGTATTTTGTGCAGGGAATTAGCTATGTTACTGTTAACTACCTACACATATTGTGTTGTTCCGCCAAATTTCTCACTGACACTCCTCTAACTTGTAAAAATCGGTGCTTAAAGAAAATTCCGAGCTTCCAGTAAAGTCTCCACACACATCTTATCTGTGGATATGTATATATGATTGATATATGTATATATATATATATGTATGTACAACATCATTTATTTTTAACCTTTGGATTTAGTATTGAACAGAAACACTTTTTAAAATTGCATTTACGTTGTTATTTAATGCCCTGTTTAATTGTTAATGCATAGTAACATATTTTCTGCATGTATGAACAACTCTTTACTCTTGTGCACATTTGAAGAGCTTTAAACAGGCCTGAACATTTATGACAAATATTTAAGCATTTAAGCTCTTTAATATTAGGGTTATTACACTGCACTGCACAGATCTTTATTCTTCCACAAAGACATCACTCTTAAGTCATCACTCATAAACTTGTCATTGTGTGATATCTGTAAAATGAGCTGAGAAAAACAGAGACTGTGTGTGTTGTGTAAATGATGGAGGCTGCAGCTCCTTTTACAGCGCTGAGGATGATGGACATTTTCTATTAGCCGCTCTAACGCCACTCCCAGTGTGAGAGATGAGTCTGTGTGCTCACGAGTGTTTTTTTTACGCAACTCCAGATAGACTTCTACATTCTGCCAGACTCTGGGATACACTATATGTAGAGAACATGATAGACACGTCTCAGACAAGATGCTTTATCACAGGAGAGTATGATACTGGAGGGTCAACTTTGTGTTTTTTTGGTGTATGTCTTTTTATTATTATTTTTTTAGAAAAGGTCATTAAAATTAATTTAAACAATATCATTTGCATGTTTTAATTTCTAAATAGAAAAAAATATTAGGATGTAATTTTAGTTGGCAAGAAGTCAGATATAAAAATGGCAGGGTGGTAAAACTATCCTATGGAAACTTGTTTTCACCATGGAATAATAAAAAAAACTTAAATATAATTTTGACTTTTTATCTCACAAATATGTGTTTGGGTTCCCTTTCAGGGAACTCGAGCTGCGTCAAAGCGCTAGGGGAAATAGCCTTGCTTCAGTCACGTGAAGATCTGTGCAACCAATGAGAGACGAACGCGTGTGAATGTGTCACTGCCGGTGATTGCCGGTGACGTCATGAGGAAGAGCATAAAGCGCGTCCGAAACCCGGAAGCGCCAGCTCTGAATGTCTTCAGCGTGCTGTGTCTGTGTGAGAGTGATTTTGAGACTAAGATAGTTTAAAAATCAGGGAATATGAGTGTGAAAAGTGTGGCGAATGAACAGAGTTTCAGACCGTGTGTTTATCCCAGCTCATAGAATCTCTGTTTCTCATAGAATCTCTGTAATCTCCTCTCTCTTAAGACCCTTCTTTTGCTGGCCATCACTTCGCTTAAGAGGGTCGGGGACCTTCAGGCCCTCTCGGTGGCTCCCTCATGCCTCGAGTTCGCGCCCGGGATGGCGAAAGCCTTTCTCCAGCCGAGGCCAGGCTATGTCCCTAAGGTTCCCACTAATGTGGCTCCGTCTATCACGCTGCAGGCCTTCTGCCCTCCCCCATTTGACGATCATGAGCAGGAGCACAGGAACAAGGTCTGTCCAGTGCGAGCACTGGACGCTTACGTTCTCAAGACTGCCACTTGGCGTAAGTCGGACGAACTGTTCGTTTGCTTTGGGGCTCCTGAGGGGGCTCCAGCTTCCAAGCAAACCCTAAGCAGGTGGATAGTCGAGGCTATCTGTCTAGCTTACGAGTCGGCCGGACATGCTTCTCCTCTGAGGGTCCGGGCCCACTCCACTCGGAGCATGACGGCATCCAAGTCTTTCCTCTCTTTCCTGTTCATCTCTCATTGGTTGCACAGATCTTCACGTGACTGAAGCAAGGCTATTTCCCCTAGCGCTTTGACGCAGCGTCTCGTTCCCCTCAGGGAACCAGGGTTACATTCGTAACCCGAGACGTTAGTTGTGACCTAATGGTTGTAGCCCAAAGGTTGCAGGTTCAATTCTCAATACTGACATGAAATGACTCCGTTTTCCTTGAACAAGGCACTTAATCCCCAATCACTTATTCAACTTGGATCGGTTAAATGCAGAGGACAAATTTCTTCAAATGTCTTCACATCTCACAATTTAGATTTTTTTTTCTCAGATTTGTGTAAGATAAAGTTGCAATTGCCAGAAAAAAAGTCAGAATTGTGTGATAGAAACTTGCGAGTTGCAAAGTCCCCCAATTCTGTTTACATCTTGCAATTTTGACTTTATAACATGCAATTGAGACTTTACGTCATGCAATTCTGACTTTATAACATGGCAATGATTTTCATTCTCTTACCCATGAAAGTAAGTTTATATCACTCAGTTCTGAGCAAAATTGAATTGCAAGATGGAATTCAGTCGTTGACATTTTGTGATGTTGTTAGTGTGTGGATGCCTGTTCCACCTTGTATTTAAAGTCTTTTGTTTTTCAAGTTTGGATTAAAGTGTTCTAAGCATCAGATCCTGCTTCTGTCTCCTTGCTAAGCATTGCACACTGCACATTGTGTGACATTTTTTTTTATAGTTTGACATAATCATAAACCGAAGGTTACTGCCATTGGTCTGATGCTGCCAGCCATGTAGGCATGACATTTAATGCCCTCTTTATGCTTGGCCCCGTCATGGCTGCTTGCAGCTATATTTATTATTATTATTATTATTATTATTAAAATTGGCAAGGGAGGTGTGTCCCTTATTAAAATGTCATGTGCTGTAACTCCCACCCTGCAAAAATGAATCTTATTTAAAAATGCTTTTTTACGTACTGATAACCTAATTGTTTTTTTTTAATAATGATTATACAGTATGTGTAGTCCCATGTATTCAAAGTGAAAATGAAAATATACTTTTTGCACCACATCCCATTTTTAGATTTTTAGACATTTAAAAATAGCATAAAAGTTTTCAGAAGTAACTGAAAACTTTTTTTTTTTTAAATGTAAAGGTTTTTATTTTATTTTCTCTTATATGACATTGATTCATTTTTGAGTAATGGACTATTGTAAGACATTACATTCCTCAACTGTTGTGCTGGTTTCTAAGTGAGCATCTCTGTTTGCAGTCTTTCAGCTCAGTCCCTCTCTCCTAATTAGAGGCTTATTATCTCAACAGCTGTCTTCCTGATGCCCACTCCAAATATGGGGGCACGTATAAACGCGAGCGCACACACACAGAGTCATTACAGACACATTAAACTATAATAAAGTGCTACATCTGCCTGCTGGGCTAAAAGGTGCAGTGCTACTGTGTGTAGCAAATAATGATTTTATGATTTAATGCAGCGTGAGTGTGAAACATGTTAACTCACCAGATGTTCCTCACTTGTTTGTTTTTGTTTATGTTTGAGCGTGGTAGCACACGTGTTATATTGTTTTTTCTGGCTACCAGCCACCAGCCACCAGCCAAAGGTATAAGTAGGTTTTCATGAGCTAGTTCATAGCATATTAGTTCATTAATGACACATTTTCTTGTGAGGTCATTCGGAAATCTTCATTTTCAGTCCAATTTGGTGTTGATGTTGCTAATTATTTCAGGTTAACCAATCATAACCAATGTAATTTCAGCTTATAAGTCTTACTGTACAGTAAGTACAGTAGCAGAAACTGCCTGTTCAATGTTAATACAATGGCCTAACCTTGTGTGATGATATATAAAAGGAAATTTTTTGTCCATACAATTGCTCTTTTCTCAAAAACGTTTAAGATGTTCTTTCTGGCACTGAGGTCCTGTAAAGCAACAGCTGTGGAATGGTTTGAGAATTCAATACAGTCTGTTCCCTCTCTCTGGGGGTTCTGATGGCACCTGTTCTTCATCATGTGCTCTGGACTCACTCAAGGGCAATGGCACCCTGAACATTTCACTTACTCGTTTTGTGTGGGTTTGTTATGAAATTCATTGAAACTTGGCAAACTAGGTTGAACTGCTGACTGTGAAGTTCTTGTCTACAACAAAATAAAAATTTGGTCCTCTCTTGACCTCTGAATCAGCCATTGGGTCTCATTTATCATAATTTTGGAATCGAATCATTGAAATATCCAGTTCAAGAGAACAAATGCAACTCGAACATCGCTAGTTAAATGCTCAGAGTTGTGATGGATCTTGAGGTCCGTCTTAGCTGTTGACATGTGTTTAGTAACTGGCAATTAGTACGAATAAAAAAGAGTCATAGAAAATGGGAAGAAATATTACTGTCAAGCCTGTGCATGTTGTTTCTTGTGGTTTTTTTTTTAGTTCAAGTTTGGTCAAACATTCGGGAATCGATTAGATAATAGATGGAGGGACATTTGCCCTTCCAAACAACCTAATAGCTCAATTCCCGACTATTTTCACTGTGTTTGTGTGTGTCAGAAAAGAGAGTGTGCACATGTGTATCCTCTCTAAACCCAGCTTGATTATTCAATATCTAGTCTTCATATTGGTTACTTTGCTCCGTTATGAAGAAACACTACCATTCAAAATAAAATAATGGTTTATTTCGTTTTGAAAGAAATTTTTACTTCTATTCTGCATATATATATATATATATATATATATATATATATATATATATATATATATATATATATATATATATATATATATATATGTGTGTACAACATAATTTATTTTGAAAAACCAAAACTTTTGTAACAGTATAAATATCTTTGTCACTTTTGATCAATTTAATACATTATTAAATTGATCAAAAGTGACAAAGACATCTATAGTGTTACAAAAGGTTTTTTTTCAAAAATAAATTGTTCTTTTGAATATTTGATTTTAAAAAAATCTTAAGAAAATGTATCATGTTTTCCCACCTAAAAAAGAAAAGGAAAACTTATTCTTATTGTTATTTATTGATAATAAGAAGAAATCTTTCTTAAACATCAAACCAATATATTGGAATGATTTGTGAAGGGTCATGTGACACTGAAGATGGGAGTAATGATGCTGAAAATCAGCTTTGATCACAGGAATAAATTACATTTTAAAATCTATTAAAATACAAACCGTTGTTTATTATAATAACATTTTACAATACAACTGTTTTTTTGTTTTTTTTTTCAAGTAAAGCCAGCCTTGATGAGCATAAGCGACTCCTTCGTCAATTTAAGTTGTACTTTTACATTTGCTTTACATTTATATATAATGTATACACATCTCCAGTTCACCCATAGAGGGCGGTGAATGTCTTCCCATCCTCCATCTCATAGACTGGGAGAGAGAGCTTTGTGATAGGTTCCCACTGTTAGGGCACGTTTCTTCTGCAGTGTCTCAGTGCTCAACCTCTCTTTCTCTCTGTCTGTCTCTCTCTCGGTCACTGCAGAGCAACACTCTCTGTTACGGCGACGTGCAGAGAGACAGCCTGTAGCACTGAACCCATTTAACGCTGCTAGGAAACCTGCACACTGTGGCCACAGACCTGTGGAGACCTGGACTGCACACACACACACACACACACACACACACGCATGCAATCACAGACTCGCTCAAATTCTCGCCTGCAACATCTGGCTGAACCGAGCAAGAGAAGTGCCGTTCCATTGCGCTCTGTGAGTCAACAAAACGTATGCGTGTGTGTGTGTGTGTGTGCAAGGGATTTGAGACTTCATAGTGTGCATTCTTTATTTATTTCTCTTTATGCAACTGAGTGTGTGAGACTCATCAATTTGTATGCCATTTGCCATTAATTGCCTGTCCTGTTTTATCCATACATAACTATGTGCTGTCGATGTCTGTGTTGGATTATTACACATGATTTGATTATAAAGCAGAGGTTTTCTTTAACTGATTGTGTGTATGTGTGTATGTGTGTGTGTGTGTGTGTGTGTGTTTCAATAGCATGATTGTCATGTTTAACCAGTGTATGAATTAGGTTATTCTAGACGCATTGAGTTTGTTCTACATGGAGTTCTAAAATCCACTGGTTTCCATACATGAGTCGATGGGTGCTGTGTGTGTGTGTGTGTTTGGTGGGTGCACATTTGAAGCATGAAAAACTGGTTTCTGAAACCCACATATGCACAGTTGCTTAGTATGATGTCTTTTTCTACATCGTCCTTGTGATGTCTTGCATTTAAATGATGGTTTAAAGAAAAGTTTACCCAAAAACAACATTGCATGTTCTTTCAAACCCCTTTGACTTTCTCTCTTGCATGGAACATAAAAAAGAAATTTTGTAAACTGTTCATGCTGCCCTTTTCCATATATTGAAAGTGGATGGGGACTGGAGATTCTAGGCTCCAAAAAGTTAACCGAAGAACTATAAAAGTAATCTGTAGGACTCTTTCTAATCTGTTGGACGGACAAACATTTAAGCGATTATTTCCTAGAAATTTTGTTTGATAGCTGTGGTCGCTTTTCAAGTGGATGGGGTCTGGGATTGTCACTGAAAGTCATAAAATTCATTACATTTATATAGTGCTTTATCATAGACAATCAAAGTGCTTTACATGGAAGGGGGAATCTCCTCAACTGCCACTAGATAAAATAAGTCCATATGAATTGTGCACTATATTTCAAGTTTTATTAAGATATATATCACTTTGTGTGAGGAACTGGTCAAAATTGAAGTCTATATTCTTTAAATTGCATGCTCCGCCATAGCTTGGTGAATGGATAGATAGCTATCACTATCTATCTAAATCTTTTCGAAGATTCACACCTGATGCATAACAGTGCATCACACCTAGCGTATTATCAGATGATAACTGGACTATATAAGTGCTAATATGCAAACACTTCAATGATAATTTTTATGTGAACTTGTCTTTTAAAGATCTAAGCTTTACTGTGAAAATTACTTCTTAATTACAGTAGTTGGAAGTATTGACAAATTCAAAATACTTTTGAGAAATACTATTTGTTTTCACTTGTCTAGTTACTTGTTAATGTGATACACCATGGTCGAATATACAACTAAACTCTCATATGGGGGAATATGGGGTCCATGTTCCCTCATCTGTCTATCTCTCTCTGTTGTTTGCTTCATCCCCCCTTCTCATTATCACTCTCTGTTGAACTGTCTGCTGATAAAGCACATTTTCTGAAGAGAACCCCCTCCCTATATCATCACGGGATGTAATAATGATGACAATGTGTGTTTGTGTGTATTACTAGAGTGCCCCATGTGGATCCCTGTACGAATATGTGTTCAGATTTTAAGTCTTTTCTATGTACTTGGAAAAATACCAATGTGTGTGTCCACGACTGTAGATGTTTATATCAATGAGAAATAAGCGAAACGGTAAGGAAGGACCCTCTTAGTAGCCTGAAAAAAAATGTTTTGACCACAGAACAAAGTGGAAACTATCACAGACGTATTCTCACAGCTCTTCAGGCAACTGCTATGAGGTTAGGTTATTGTATTGTATTGAGTGACCAAATCATGGTTTGCTGCAGTATTGTCAGGCATTTTCCTTAGAAAATAGAACACACATTCACGTAATGGAGTCCTTTATTACCACAGAAAAACTGCACACAAAAGCATTTCTTCACAGAGTTTATTGTGAATGTGAAGTAAACGGCAAGGACTCTGTTATCAGATGAGATTGTCTCGCCGTAGAGGGTCATCTAACCGCCTATGTGTGTGTGTTACAGGAGGTGTTGTGGATAAAGATCTCAGGCAGTATCTCAACCTGCGTTTCCAGAAGGGCTCTTTGGACCACGAGCTGCAACAAATAATTCGGGACAACCTCTATCTTCGTACAGTTCCCTGTGAGTAGCTCTTCATCCTGATTTCCTTAGCCCCTGACACTGCTGTCCTCACTAGCTTGGTCCTCTAGGCCTGGCTACTGTCTATTTATTGATGAATTTCTGATATGATGCTGGGGTGGTTGGCAAGACATTGGTAAGGAGTTACTTGGATGCACTTGGTTTTGCTAGCATGTTGGTAAGTGGTTGCTAGAACCGGACAGATCAACTAGTTGTCCGTCGCATTATACGGTTTGAGAAATCAGAGATATGAACTACGTATCCATTGAAGGTTTTAGATCCAATCAGTGTTCTCAGTTGGAGCTGCTCACATCGGTTTTGTGCTCTAGACACAGCTCAAATGCTCCGCTTGCCACCCAGATAAAAAAGCTGCGGTCAATTAATGGAGATGTGAAGGATGATCTCATGGCTCCATTGGACTCTTGTCACATCAAAAGATGTTTCATTCTTATGGATGTCTTTGCTATTACTCCAGTTGCACGTTCATACAGACACTATTCAAGATGCTACTATAACCTGATGTTTGAACAAGACATTTCAAGACTCTGAATAGTAAATGTGGTTATCAATCCCAAAAACTGACTGTGTAAATGTAGCGTAAGCCTTTGGGATTTCTCTCCTGTTTCATAGAAATCATAAAGATGATCGTTAAGAAAGGTGACAAAGAATAGTGCACATCTCAACGAGCTTCATGATCTGAGATGTCAAACGTTGCAGGTCAAAGTAACCACCTAAACTTTAATACACAGCAAATCACATGGAAAGAGTTTGAATCTGGAGTAACTGTCCATTTGCAATTGAAAATATCCTCAAACAGGTAAACACTTGAATAGTCATAGTGACGTGAATTTCGTATCTGTATGTTTAGAGTTGCAGTCCATAGAGATGTTTTGGAACATAAAATATAATGCACAGTATATGCTGTGTCTTTGGACTGCACCGACACTTGAAAGCATTTCCGTGAGGATTTTGCTCAAGTGAAGCCCTTGTGTTATGTGTGAGAGCAAGTGAGTGAGAGAGAGAGAGGGAGGGAGAGTGATTACTGTCCAGCTGAGAGACTGAGCCGTGATTCCATTAGACTAGAGAGCGACACGTGAGATCCGTACCCAGGAGAAAGAGAACGGTTTGAAGAATACAGATGAGAGAGAGAGGGATGGACAGACAAGAGATTACGATAGAAAAATGAATGAGGTGTGAGGACCTTAGATGAAATGTCTCAGATGTCGGATTCATTGAACGCTTGCAAGAGGAAAAAGAAACAAGGACACTGATAGCTTGAAATAAGAAGAGCAGAGTAGAGAGGAAGAAAGATTGGATAGTTTGGAAAAACCCATGCATACAAATTTATTTTCATTCTTATGTAATGCAACACCTCTGTTCCAAAACCTAGTAAGCTGCCTACTTAGAAAACATTTGAAGGACATTATAGATGTGCTAGGAACAAGAAGATTGATAAATGTGAGGAGTGCTAGTTTTTCTGCAATTATCTCAAATGTGCGCATCTTAGATGCTAACGTCACAAATTTCGAGGTGTGCATCTAGTTTGAGTGTTATTTTTGTCTTGCATGTGCCTATTGTCTCCAAATGGCCGAATGACATCATTCATATGCTTTTGTCAATCCCACTAGGAGTTTTCCCACTGTTAGTCTTTTGGGAATAGACAGAGCTTTGTTTTTTTTCACACAAATTTTACGTTTTAATGTTAATCACGTTTTACGAATTTCTGCAAAATGTTTCTCTCATTAAATACCTAGGTTTCCCATGAGATTGGGTTGTCAATTTTGGTTTGGATGTTCCCTTCGAAGCCCATTAGGTTTTGAAGCAGAGTTTATATTTCACAGAATATTATTTATGCAGAATTAACTTTGTGTATGTGTAAATCCAAGAAAGACAGTGACTCCAGAGGAAACTGAGGATATGTCCCAACTGCAGTCACATTATCAGTCGTGTGATTGGCTGCTTGCTGAGTAATGACATTAATGCTCATAATCACAGAACTGTCTCTTGAATTATGCAGCAGATCTATTACAGCTTAGGGTGCTGTGACAGGTTAGGCCTACCACACACACGCGCACGCGCACACACGGGGGAGACAGGGTGACATTAGAAGTTGTTAGTGCTGACATTGAACCTCTACAGAAATGAGACGTGAGGCACTATTATAAATGGGGGTTGCAGTATTCTCTAATATGTAACAAGAACAGCCACTATATTGTATGTGAAAAGCAGCGTGCCAGAAAAGTAGTACAGTGGTACCTCGAGATACGAAATTAATCCGTTCCAAGGCGGCCTTCGTGTAATGAGTTTTTCGTATCTTGGAACACATTTTACATGTAAAATGGCTAATCTATTCCAAGCCCTCCAAAAACACCCCATTAAATTTCATAATAAAGCTAAATTGACCTATAAACAATGAAATAACGTAAAATGTCGAAGCTTTCAGACTTTCAGAAACCTTTCGTATCTTGAAAACTTTACGTATGTAGAGCAGTAAAATTATTTGTCTTTGCTTTCGTAACTTGGATTTTTCGTAAGTTGAGCCTTTCGTATCTTGAAGTACTACTGTATGTCCAAAAATTTTTATTTTTTAAAAAAGTAGGTGAAAAGTACCTGGACCTACTATTTCCACGGAAATTCTGAAGTGCACATACGAAGGATACCATGAGGCGATGGGAGAGGATTTGTGAATGGCAATGAAGAAACTGACTCTGTAGGTTACATGAATAGGTGGGAATAGTAACGTCCGAATTTAGTTCAAACTACATACATTAATACGTTATAGAACATACTTTTGTAACGGTCACGGGGTAAGTTATAAATCAGATATACTAGTGTTAGGGTTAGATACATATTGAGTATCCGAAATATCTGAAACTGTGTTGTGGTTTTCTCTCTCTTTTAAAAAAAATTAAAACTTTAGACTTTTTCCTAAACAAAGCCGAGCAGCTTCTGCATAAGACGGCTCCAGATTTCTGCTCCATTCACAAATATGTACCTATACATCTTTTCCAAAATGGCTATACAGTGATCACTCGTTTATCGTGGTTAATGTGGACCGAAACCCCCCCGTGATAGGTGAAAATCAACTATCAATCTATCATCTACACTCATCAATGACAATGACAGACCTGTGTGGTTTGATGAATGTGATGATGATGATGATGATGATGATGATGGAATTACTGCACTGGTATAATGAGGCATTTAAATCAGTTCGGGAAGCGCCTCATCGTCAGACATCGGCGCTGGATCATCAACATTTGCTTCTTAGAGAGGCGAAGAGGCTCCCACTCCATTGGTCGATCTCGAATCACGTCACGAACCAATCATGTGCTTGTCTGAGTGCCCGTGGGTGTGTACAAAGCCTCTGAGAGAGTTTCTCTCTTTGTCTGACATCCTGGGAAACCGTTTCTCTCGCATCACGATGAAGCAACGCTTCTTTCCGCAATATGGCTGCAGATATGGCAGTATTTTAGAATTTTTATTTTTCAATGAACTTTTTTGAAAAATCCGCGATGCACCGCGAAACTTGAACTGCGAAGTGGCGAGGGATTACTGTATACACTATAGATATTCTTAGGAAAATACCTTTTACTATGTGACACACTAGAATAGTTTTTTTTGTAGGCTTCAGCACAATGTCAGTCCAAAGTCAGCACACAGCATAAAAAATACTGTTCAAACATATAGCTATATTATATGAAATTGCTTCTTTTCTAAATAAAAAATATTCTTCGAAGGTTCCAATTCACTAGCTGCACCTTCTAGTTCTCTTCTCTCCAACGGCATAGTGACACACACTTGCCTATCACTCACTCGCTCACTCACTCGTCTCTTTCGCTCCGGTTAAACAGTGCTTGTATTGCATAAAAGGTTTCACACTCAAACCAAAAGTGTGCGCACCACTGATCTATATAAGCCGTATCGTATTGTGACTTGCAAGCACCAAAACGAGTGGTTTGTGCCTCGTAAACGGTCAAATACACACAAAAACATTATGAGATAATAATAAAAAATAGCTGTGTCTCTCTTTATTTTCTTTATCCTCACTTTCTTGAGACTTGAAGGAACAGTTCACTTGAAAATGAAAATTCTGTAATTTTTTACTTGCCCTCATGTCTTTCCAAACGCAATTATTATTTGGAACCCAAAAGGAGATGTTTTGAAGAATATGCTGCTGCTCTTTTTCATGCAAAAAATGCATAACTAGGGACTGTTAAGCTCTAAAAAGGACAAAAAAAGAAGTTCATAGTGGTTGGAACAACATGTCGTGAGTAAATGATGACAGAATCTTCATTTTTGTGAGATATGGGTGTACTATTTTTAAGGGGGGTGTGTTTGTCGGTGTGTAGTCTGTAAATCCAAAATGTTTGAGGGAACATTTGAAGTCTCATAACAAGACTGAAGCAGGTCTCATTTTCACTTCAGAACACAGAAATGTGGATCAGACTTTTTCCAAAGCACCTGCCATCACGAGCAGTCTGACACATTTTCAGAGCAAAACCACACACCTGAAAAATTCAACAAGCTTGAATTGCCAGTTAAAGATACCTAGAGTTCTCTTTAACTCCCTTGCTACTGAGCAAGACTTTTAATGTAAAAGTCTCTACCCTGAAATCCGAAGCTCTGATTTTAATTTTAAACAACATTCTAGACCACAAGCCTGAAGTATGATTTTCAGATCTCCTGAATAGATTCTTTGAAGAAGTCTGAAGAGACAGTTTCATCATTCCAGTTATCAAAATGGATATAAGATTCAACTATACTATATATTTTTCAAGGCTCACATTCTTGGGGAGATTAAACATTGCGTTTTTAAAGGAAATATCATTACGATGAATTAATTCTCTTGATACCCTGTTTGCTTTGGATTTAATTATATTTGTCACGGATATGGAAGATCTAGTTCTTTCAAGACAACATAAAATTAAAATTGACCTTAGTAACTTTAATACATGTTCCCTAGCCTTATCATGCACAATTTATCAAATTAATTACTCTCTCTTCTTCTGAAAATGCTTTGCTTTTCGCCTGTCATCACTTTGCCTACATAACTGTTGGTTAATGTTGAACAAATCTTTCTGAAGCAAAAGATTATTTAAGGATTTATTTTTCTAGTAAAAATATAGAAACACCCTTAAAACAAGAAATTTATTTAAGGCTTGTTTTCAGAGAATTAATGTCAAGTTAAGTTTGTTTTCTATTTCATATTTTCTGCATCATTATTCCAATCTTCAGTGTTATACAATCTTTCAGAAATCATTCTAACGTGCTAATTTATTGCTCATGAAAGATTTTTTTTATTATTACTAATTTTGGAAACAGTTGTGCTGTTTTTTTTTTTTTTTTTGGAAACCATAATGCTTTTTTAGGATTTTTTAGAATGGTCAAAGAACAGTATTTATTTGAAATGGAAATCATTTGTCACATTATAAATGTCTTTACTGTCACATTTAATCAATTGAATGAGTCCTTGCTGAATACAATTTTAACTTCAAACCTTTGAATGGGAATGTGCATTAGTCTTTCAACCAGTCCTAACCAACCTTAATTTTTTTCAATTCATCACAGTCTTCTTTTTCATTTAATTCCTCGGGTATAATCTCTTTTGTTTTGATTGGCTTTTTTCTCTGTATCCACCTGTCTGACTCTCTGTCTGTCAATCTCTGCCTCTCTTTCTAGTTCTGTCTTCCACTCTTTTGTCGTGTTTTTTTTCCGTCTTGGTTTTGGTACTTAAGCACCATGATGAGGGCTTTAGGTTTCCATGGTAACTGGCATCTCCCACCCCCCTGCAGTCTGCGTCAGGCCAGTGACGTCTAGTCCTCCTTCCACCTCATTCCTTCACCCAGTCCTCTGTTCTTTATATGAATACACAGGAAGTCAGGAAATGGGGCTGCTGTTGTGAAGCTCTTACGAAACAGGGCTATAATTGGCCAGGTTGCATGTGCATTGTGTGCTCTGATTGGAGGACGGGACTCTGAGAGCTCCTGGCGTGAGATGAAGAACAGTTTAACTGCAGATGAGGTCAGTGAGGAATGAGACCAAAGACAAGTATGTGTGTGTTTAAGTTTTTGGACTCTTAAGAGGTCATTTTTCTTGTTACTGCTCTGCCTCTCATGTCGTATGGCTTACACCCAGATAGACTCAAACACACTTTAGAGAACGATGAGTTATTTATCTTTAATCTATTTTTTTTTCAATCACATTTGTGGGTAATTCTCATGAAAAATATTTTGTAATAAAAGAAGAAATACGACTTACAAAGTAAATGAAACCCATTTTAGGATCTAATTTCTTTACAGTATTTTTGGGGAAATTCTCACAAAATTCTAAAAACCCCAATGCAAAATAGTGCATTAATATTAAAACATTCATATGTTTTAATATGATTGAAATGCTGTTTAAGCCTTTGTTAATCATGCTGATTAATATAATAACTCAATTGCACACTTAAGCAATTGGAAAAACAAAGTGTATACATTTGCAAAAATCTTACCTTTCTTTGAAGTAAAAGAATTGAAAGTTTGGGTAAAATCCCTGACACACTTTTGTTAAATACTTTTTCAACCTCCTTTTTCCAAGATAACAGCTCTGAGTTTTCTTCTCTTGCCTGATGAGTTTGGAGAACACCTGACAAGAGATCAGAGACATTCATCCATACAATGTCTCTAGATCCTTCAAATGATCAGATCCATGTTGCCACTTCTCCTCTTTAGTTTAGCCTCTCATTTTCAATAGGGTTTAGCTCAGGGGTCTGGGATGTTCATGCTAAAAGATTCATTTTGTGCTCAGTAATATATTTTGTTGTTCATTTTGGATCATTGTCCTGATGGAAGATCTAACGATGGCCCATAAGATTTGTAGCAGTGGACATAAGGTTTAGATTTTTTTTTATCTGTTGGTATTTGCTAGAATCCATGATGCCCTGCATCTGAACAGGAAGTTCAGGACCTCTGGCAGAAAAATAGACCCAGAGCATTAAAGATCCAGCAGTGTATTTAACCATGGGAATGGGGTACTTTTTATCCCTATTTGCACCAAAGCCCATCTGGTGGGTTTTGCTGCCAAAAAGCTCTTTTTTGTTTTGTTTCATCTGACCACAGAACCCCATCCCGTTTGAAGTTCTTGTTGTGTCTGACAACTGAATATGCAAGAGTTTGTTTTTACATGAGCAAAGGGGATTTTTCTTGAAACCCTCCCATAAAACATGTGGTGATGTAGCGGTTCTACATTTTTTGTTTTGTTTATACATTTATAAAAACTTAAATTATTTTTATTTTATTAGTAATTTTAGAGTAAACCTTGTGTCCTGCTCATACATATCATACAATGATCTCTATTTCTTACAAGCTCTAAACTTGTAAGACTGCTTTATTAATGGTCCTTGTGTAGGTTGATGTAGCCAGTTATTTGTAGCTTCGAAAAATAGCAACATCTCATGGCATTAGAAATAGACCATACTTCCTCAAACAATCCCATCATCAAAAAATACCACTGACAGGAGACAGTCACTTTTTACCGTTTAATTATCTATATTCTATCTTGTAAACTTTTTCCTGGAAGAGAAAGACTGATTAAATATTTAGTATAAGTGTATTTTTTTCAACTTATAAGAGTGTGCTAACAGATTAGCCTCAAAGCTAACATGTTGGATTAAAAGCCACAAAACTCATGTGGTGTAGAAATTATCCCAGTATTCCTGTCCTAGTCATCATCACAGATGTTTTAAACTCTCTTTAATGTGTTCATATATGTCTCAGACGCTGTAGTCTTTTATAGCGTGTGTTGTGGATGAAGTCTAATCTGTTGACACCGATGTCTAACTCTGACTCGCTGGCTTTCTGAAGTCTATGTGGCACAGCTGCAGTCAGTGTCGAATGCAAACCACACTCAGTGAGCCAATTATAATCTTCTTATCTCCAGAGTACAACACAAGCCATCCTGGAGTAAACAGACTCACAGCCCAACTTCATCACAGATCCCACATGATCCTTTAGAACATGTACCCCAAATAGCCTTTCATAAAGAAAAACTCTAAACAACACCGTCCCGTGGTTATGGGTCTGGTTTTCATTGGATGTCCTTGAATGTTAATTTGTTACAGTTAATTCCATCCCAGACACAAACTTTTGGAGATTGTTTGCTCTCATTTAAATGGACACTTTGCTCATTTATATGTGTGCATATGTGCGTTTGTCTCAGATGTTGCTCCCAAACATATTTAAGAGAAAACAAATTGTCACTTTGTGACTTTCTTAATGTATATTAATAAATAGACAAATGATAGTTGTAAGATAGAGAGTTATAAAAACAAACGTGGAGCTGGAGACTTAAAGGGGTAGTTAACCCAAAATGAAAATTTCATTGTTATTTAAATTCTATATAAATAATTCTGTCATTATCAAACCTGAATGAGTTTCTTTCTTCTGTTGAACTCAAAGGAAGATATTTTGAAGAATGTTGGTAGCCAGACAGTTGATGGTAAACATAGACTTCCCTAGCAGGAAAAAAAAATACTATGGAAGTCAATGGGTGCCGTCAACTGTCTGGCTACCAACGTTCTTCAAAATATCTTGAGGGTGAGTGATGACAAAATTGTAATTTTTGGGTACCCCTTTAAGCAAAAGCCTCAGTTTGCCATCCACCTATTCAAAGTATGAACTATTTTTAATGGAGTCAGATTGTTATTAACAAAAACACATGTGTTTGTTACCCTCTGAAGAGTCATATGACACTCAGTCACTATTTGTATTCTCTTGATCACTAGTGTTGGGCTCACATTAGAAGATACACTTGGAAGGAAATCAAAATGACTTTTAATATTTTTTTAGCCAACTGCTTTACTATTTTGAACGGGGAAGAATGTGACGTTTGGTAACATAATGACATGAAAAAATTATTATTCTCTGAGGGATTTTCTACTTTCAAAGTTGCTAAAAATGTTCCCTTAACTCTCACTTCAAGGTGTTCCTGTCCTAATTTGAAGTCAATCCAAAGTGTACACTGTGCCAAATTCTAGATGTATGCAAATTGTTATATCCCCTGTGATTTGCTTTTCAGGTGAATCCAGCTGTTTTAGAAGGTTGTGAAAAACATTCAGTTAGAATGTGGCCATTGTATGGAGAGTGTAAAATATACATCTATGGACAGTGGACATTTGGGTATTTTTACCACTCTTTAATGCATCGTGGAGTGGGATGGGAGCGTATAAACGGACAAAACACTCCACTGCATTAATATTCATGCAGCGACGCATTTCAGCTAAGGAGAAATGGCGCACTTTCAAACAAACATGAGCCCCATCCATTATTCAAAGCCATTGGACCTGTGCTTATGCACTCACACAATCACAATCACAAAAACACACAAACACACATGCACACACGCATATGCTTGTCTCCTCTTGGGAATACTAAAGAAAAGCAAAACTTTATGTGGATAAGGCCTTGAGTGGGATGACAGAATTAATATGAGCTCTACCTGTGTCTTGAGAAATGTGAACAGAGGATAAATGAGAGAATTTCACACAAAAAAATGTGATTTAAAAGCATAATAATAATTAAAATGATTATAAAATTTAATATTTTTCAATTTTGCGTAAAGACAAAATAAGTAGTTGTCCTTTTTTATTTTTATTTTATATTTTTACAGGATGTGCACTTACATGTGAAATGTACTTGCCTAAGAAAATATTGGTTAATTTAAGGTGCTACATGGGTTAAGGTTAGGTTTTGGGGTATGTTCAGGGTTACTACCTTGTAATTTTTCAGTTATTGTAGTTACAATAATAAGTGCATAGAATGTTTATGGGGAACAGAACTGTAACAAAGTATAACACACATTTTTGGTATTTTGACAAAATTTCTAATGACTAATAGGTTCTATGCCACTTGTTTCTGTATAGTACCATTTTAAACTATTGTAATTGCTGTTTTAAAATAATGGCAATTATCTTTTCTGGACAATAAACATTATAATATAAAAAAAATTAAACAAAATAAATACTGACTACTCACGATGCAACAATCATGATTGGTCTTAAAAAATTAGAAAAATTGGTATGTGTCTGTCATGCCTCTGTTTAGTACCTGGTTCCCAACATGCTCTTCTATCATATCTACCTTGTTTCCTCCCATTTTTGTTCTCCCGTTTATCTCTTTCAAGAAGAGTTGTGTTGTAACCCTCTCCTGAGTTTTTTTATATATAGTCCAAGATTTAGTCCTGAAACTACAGCACATCGTAACAAAAATATGATGTCTTTATTTATTTATCTATTTATTAGTTGTTTTTCATTATTATGAGGTGAAAATGTGCTTAATACTCAGTAAAATTGTCACAATGTGAAAAATCATGCTATAAAAAAATTTTGTGATAGCAAATGTTTATTGATTTGTCACGTCAAAATATTTTGAATAGACCTAAATAGCTGTGTTATGATTGTGTTCACATAACCCGTTTCTATACCACTGAAAACACACTCATGTTTGCTTTGCTTATCTAAATGAGGACATATGATATACTTAAAAGAAAAAAATCTTTTTGTATTATTCAAAATGTATTATGTGCTTTGCTTTAGAATCCTTTTATAAATTAGAAAAATCTCATCCCACCCTCTAAAGGCAGTTTTGTCACATTTTTGTCACACTTCTGAGGATAAATGCGTACATAAACTATAGCTAAGCAACTCACACACACACACATCCCTGCGTGAGAGTACGGCTCTGAGCCAGTGACTCATTGAGCTATAAAACCCAAATCAATCCAGAACCCCACAGCACTTTACTAAACCCCACTGCTGTAACCTGGTGAGACATGAGGAACTCAAGAAAAGGGACAAAAAAAGAAGGAAACGTGAACCCATCATGAAGTTTGGAAGAAGAGAGCGATAAAGGAAGCTAGAGGGTGGCCGGTCCCTTGCGTCTTTCTTTAGTCTAATTAAAGCACAAGTCAGAACTCAAGAGGCTGCTGGGGCTTTAGTGAGTATGACTACTATTACGTGTTTGTGTGGTGATTACTGCAGCCTTGTGCTATGAAGATAGGACCAGGACAAAGTGTCAATGGAAGACGTCACCAAGCCAAGGGTGGAAGGAAGTGCTTTGATTTTGTTCTTACAAAACAGGATGATATGGCTTCGTTACTTTGATTAGTTGTTTTTATTTATATAGAATTTGATACTGGACTGATGGTCAAACATTTTCCTGACTTCCTCTCACTGCCAAAACTCGCCAAAACAATAGTAGGGTCTTGTGAGTGGTAGTTGCATTGTGGTTGTTAACATTTTCTGATAACATGTTGCTTTGTGGTTCCCGTCCTCTGTTGTTTTAAATGCATTTAAACATCAACATCTTGTTTTGAAATTTCCTAGAAATAAACGTATCCCGTTTCACACAGATTGAAATTGTATCTCTAATATCAACAGTTCCATTATTGATTTGTTTGTCCATGATTTACTTTGGTTCTGCTTGTAATCTTCCAAAAGAGTGTGACTCGGGATGCATTATTAAAGCTTATTAAAGAATAGCCCGTCATAATAATTTAAACTTGCCAGACAAACTGTGTCATTACCACTCCAGTGATTTTAGTTACCTGAGGGCTGTATTGATATTCATAAGCTCTAAGAAATCTCTGCATATGATGAGGTGTTAAAGTGAGGCCTGTCTGTGAACGAATGTCAGACACTTAAAAGTTAGCTCAGTGACTTTATTGACTTAGAGGACATGCTTGTGATGAATATAAATGATGGTAAGTCTAGAAAACATCTTATAGCGACTAAGAACAGAATCTTAAATCTTGCTTCTGAGAAGGTAGCCACAGACTTTAGACCAGAGATGCCCAAAGTTGGCCCGCTGTACCGTCCGAGGAGAGAGAGAGAGATACCTTCGACACAGATTGTCATTTCTAATTTGACATAAAAATTTTGTTTGTTTTATAGTTGAACTACAACAGAGTAAACTGAAATTAAATGTAAATTAATTAAAAAATGTATTGTAAATGCGCAATTCAAGGCGAAGCACTGCGTGCTTTGTGACACATGATGTCAATAAACGTCAACAAATTAAACGCAATAATGGAGCAATCAAGGCAGTGGCACACAGACAAGAGATATTTTTTTTAAAAGCTGAAGAAGATGAGTTTTTATTTACAGAAGTCAAATCAAAGGCAGTATGTCTAGTTTGCAAACAGCCTGTTGCTGTTTTAAAAGAGTATAATATCCGTCGTCATTATGAAACAAAACTTTGTGCAGCTTTATCAAAGTACAGCGGCGAGATGCGAAAACAGAAGGCTCACAAGCTGCTTACTGGACTTCGATCTGAACAGAGCGCGCTGCAACATCCTTCATCATCGGTGATACTGTCTCTGTTTGGCAGTACAGTGATCCCTCGTTAATCGCGGTTAATGTGGACTGAAACTATCGCGATAGGTGAAAATCCGCAAAGTAGGATCAGCCAATCAGCTCATTTGATGCATCCACTCGTGCTCTCATTGGTCAAGCTCACGTCGGGAACCAATCACGTGTCTTGTCTGAGTGCTGTGGGCGTGTTCAAAGCCTCTGAGATAGTTTCTCTCTTTGTCTGGCATCCTGGGAAACCGTTTCTCTCGCATCACGATTGAACAACGCTGCTGTCAGCAATACGGCTGCACATGGCGGTATTTTGGAAATTTTATTTTTTGATGAATATTTTTGAAAAATCTGCGATGCACTGAGGCCGCAAAGTGGCGAGGGATTACTGTACATACCTCTGCAAGCAGACTTTCAGTCTGATGAACTTGAACAAGAGTAAACTAAGAATCCAAATAACTGACTCTCACCTACATAATATCTTGTCTTTGTCTGTAAGTCTCCCAATCTTGAAAAACTTCAGAAAAATAAGGACCAGCTTCATATCTCTCATTAGGTCGCTGACATTGCAACCACATAGTTTTATTATTGATTGTGTATTTGGCATTGACCTGTATTGTACATTGAACATTTGGGGATTGCTGCCCATTTAAATTGTCCATTTAAAATGCAAAGCTTTACAAATAAAACTGCATTAAGATAAAGTTGTTTTATATTTATTTTAAATATTATTAAATAAATAAAGCCATAGCAACTTTAATGTAATACAGTTTGATTTATGATGCAAAATTTACTTTTGGCCCGCGGTTCTCAATCAAGTTTGATTTTTGGCCCTTCATAGGAAAAAGTTTGGGCACCCCTGGTTTATGCCCACAGTGAGTTCAAAGACCATCTGATGCGGATTGCACACAAAAGTAGCTAGAGCTGGCTAAAGTCACAAGCTCTAATTTTATTGGCTGATTCCCAAAAGTAATTGTTGGTGTTCCCAAAAGTAATTTTATGCAGGACCGCTGTAAGCATGGTGCAATGCACAGTCAATGTAGTGGATGCGAAGCCCCAAACTGAAAAAAAAAGTATAAAAAAAAAAAGTTATATTGTCAAACTGGTATGGCTATGCAGTCTTTACTGTTCATAGAAAATTATATTTCAGGGAAACTTGTTTTGCTGGAGCAGACGGGGGGAACTTGTTTCGCTGCAGCAGACTGGGGAACTTGAATTTCAGACGGGGAAAAATGTGTCGCTGGAGCAGACTAGGGAAACTTGTCTCACTGGAGCAGACGGGGAACCTTGTCTCATTGGAGCAGACTGGGAAACGTGTCTCACTGGAGCAGACTGGGGAAACTTGTTTCGCTGGAGCAGACTGGGGAAACTTGTCTCACTGGAGCAGATGGGGAAACTTGTTTCGCTGGAGCAGACTGGGGAAACTTGTCTCACTGGAGCAGACGGGGAAACTTGTCTCACTGGAGCAGATGGGGAAACTTGTTTCGCTGGAGCAGACGGGGGAACGTGTCTCACTGGAGCAGACGGGGAACCATGTCTCACTGGAGCAGACGGGGAAACTTGTCTCACTGGAGCAGATGGGGAAACTTGTCTCGCTGGAGCAGACGGGGAAACTTGTCTCACTGGAGCAGATGGGGAAACTTGTCTCGCTGGAGCAGACGGGGAACGTGTCTCACTGGAGCAGACGGGGAAACTTGTTTCGCTGGAGCAGACGGGGAAACTTGTTTCGCTGGAGCAGACGGGGAAACTTGTTTCGCTGGAGCAGACGGGGAAACTTGTCTCATTTTGCATTGAAAATATAGAATTCTTCATGATTCATGTAATTCATAATTTAATGTGATGAGAGAAGAAACATAATAACAGACATTTTGTCATATTAGGCATATAATTAGGCGTGAATGTGAGATGTTAAAATAAAAATAGAATTTGCAAATAGTTCAAATGGATTGCATTCATTAGCGTTTTCAAGACAGCACCTTATGTATAAATGCACGTCTCAAAAAGTCTCAATTTTTTTTTTACTCTTCATTATCTAATCAATTCTTGATATGTATAAAATCCAGTATAAAATATTTTTTCAATGAATAACCTGTTTCACTCTCGAATATCACAGATTGAAGAAGTTAATGTCCACCTGATCTCATGAAAATAATTAACTATTTTACATTTCAGCGACTTGGTTGTGAATTCAACCAATGAGTGAGTTGAAATACCATCTTCAGGTGTTCTTCAGCTTATCAAAGGGAACAACATTTACCTTTACAGTTGTATTCTAAGTATTTATAGAAGTATTCTGTTCAGCAGAAGAAGATTGCAACCAATATGCATGTTCTGCCTGTCAATCAACACATGCAAAGGAGATTGATATCTTTGAGTTTGTGTAGCTATAGAAAGAATGAATGGGCTCATGCTGAGTGTATCGTGTGTGTGTGTGTATGAATGAGTATGTACTTGTGGGAGGAGTGGATTTGTCAGTGGAACGTAGCGCAAGTAAATTAATGTGTGTGATGTTTTGCTTTAGAGGGTTTTTGTCTGAGACTGGGTCACTTACACTTATGATGTTGAATGAGCACCACTGTGGAACAGCGATGCGTGTTAGTTTCAGTGTTTTTCTCGTTGCAGTCCATTTACAGCATTGTTGAATGACCAGCGCTGTGTGGAATCAGACTGTGTAATGAACATTTATCCAGTAGTACTTCTAAGCATGTTCCAGAAAATAAACAAAGAGGGTGGAGTGGAAAAGAGAAGAGATTGTGTTAGTGAAGATAATAGTCAGTGTTGTATCACACTTGATGAGGAAATGCTAAATCAAAGAGGTTCCGGACATCAGCATTGCCTGGATGTCACAGATGTTATACCTTGCCAAGCCAAGGTTCTCATCACAAAGCAAAGCTATCACGTCGTTCACAGCATCGCTCAGCTGCATTTCACAGCCAGAAATGTTTTCTTTAAAAATGTATATTACACTATATTGTAAGGTGTCCATGTAACAGTGTAATTTTACATTTAAGTACTGCGTAATGTTACAGCATATATTCACTGTAGGGTTAGGGTTTGGTTTTTGGGATAGTTGATTGTAAGTATGCATCATTTACTGTAATGCAGTTTAATGTTTAATTAATAGTTTAGTTTAATTTGTTTAACAATATATGGTTATTATTTAACATTTAAAACATATTTAATCAATTGTCATACCTGTGCTTATGCCAAATAAGCCAATTATTGGCTCATGAGTGCCACCTTCTGGTCTGGTGCCCTAGGCAGACGCCCGGTAGGCCTGTGAGTTAATCTGTTTATGATCTCAAGTGGCAATTAAAGTCCTGTTATCTTAATTGGTGTAATTAGAGTTTCAAGATTGATACTTGTAGATGGTAAGTGTCTTCTCTCAGCAGATGCATACATTTGGCTACATGTAGATATGATGGAACAATCTCAAGTACATCACCAATGCATTTGCCATGTCGAAATACAAGAGGTGAGTCTGCTTTTTGACACCACGGTCATGATGTTTAACTTTGAATTCTCGCCCCTTATCTGTCTTATTCTTTCTATTTTCATATTGGGTTAACCCACTTTCTTTTTACTGCTGTTTGCATCTGGCAAATGAGCCTATTCTGAGACATTGGCTTCTGCTTGCGATTAAAACCTGCTGAAGATTTACTGGGACAAAAGACAAGAGAGAGATGGAGATCAATATCCAGACAACAAACAAGAAAGAATGATTGAGGTGATTCAGTCAGGCTTTGATGTGGACTTTGCACTTTGAGGAATATTTACAGCCGTTTGTGAAGCCCACGGGTTTACAAACCTCTATATGTGAGCGCTATGAGTGTGTGACCACTGAACCGGGTTCTCCAGTGCAGCCCAGGGAGCCCAGAAAAATTGCATTGCTAATCAAAAGCTGGACAGCTCTGCAGTAGTCATAAAATGCGCTGGTTCTGTCTATTGTAAAACAGACAGTTCAAGAGAAATGAGTTTATAATGATTAGTGGTGTTTGTTTGAATTATGCTTACAAGTTTTACCTGTCAGATGGAACCAACCCATAACCATAGGACCAGGGGCCAGTTAACAGGGGCCATAAACTGCTAAGACAAGGTAGTCATCTTTTTCTCTTTAAGATTGTTTATAACTTTTTAAAATCAGTTTCGTAAAAATGTAGATTGGTCTAATTTGATAGGAAAAAGTAAGACAATACCACAGAAATACAATTTGGGTTTCCCAAAAGAAGCTTTCAATGAACAGTTCTTAAAAGAACCCATTTTTCTTAGTGTGAAAAATATTTTCAGTCTTATCAGATGAGAAATTATGGTTGTAGTTTATTTTTACAGTACGTGCACTTATGTATACTTAGTGTACTTACAATTCGCCGGGATTGTTACGGATTTCTGTAAGTGTTACGTGTCTGTCATGTCTTTGTTCACTTCCTGGTTCCCAACATGCTCTCCCAGTGTTTTTCCACTCACTTGTATCGTTTTCATCACCTTGTTAGTGTTGTCAGTTGTGTTCAATCCTCTAATCATCCTCTGCGTTTTCTTTTCTAATCATCCTGGTCCAATCTGGTCAATGGTATGTTCTGTACAGTATGTACGTTTATGCAGAGTGCATGTCAATTGTGGTTGTTGAAAAGTGTTTTTCTTTTCTTTAAAAATGTCCTTATTAAAGTCATTTTGAGTTTATCCGTATCTTCGTGCCTTCACCCACACCACTACAGCAGTGACAATAAGAATGTGTTGAACGGTTTTCCACTACAATGAACCTTTAGTGTATTAGAAAGATTCCATTAAAACACAATGTAGTATTGTGGGACAACTTTTGCATGAGTCACGTTGGTCTTTACAAACGTTTAAATTGATCTGTGTATGTTTTTTTAATGAATTTCTCCTAATTGAAGCCACAGCTAATTTGTATGCATATGTGCTTTTGTAGTAGACTGCTAATTTGATCAGCAGCAGTGCAGGCTCCCCTTGAACGTGGATTTAATTTGAGACGAATCAGAATTCACTGGAGTTCAAATCTGTCTTTTTGTGTGGCTATAAATAGCTGCTTGACTTCTTTGTCACAATTGGGTCGAAGAAAGTTAAAAATACAAGAATGTCCCAGTAGAGATGACAGATCAAGTGCCAAACTGCGTGCAGGACATTAAAGCGCTGGATATGGATGGAGTGACAGTATTTGCTCAGCTCAAAAATACAACACTAATGCACTTAATTTAGAACATCACAGAAAATTTTAGATCTGGAGGTTATATATCAGCGTGACATTTCTGACTCTTGTCACCAAAGTGAAATGTACATGCGTGTGTTAATAATAATACATTCAGATAAATGCCTATGGCGAGTGTGCAAACGTTAACCTCAACATGCTTAGTATTCCATGCCGGTTGTTTCCTGACACTCACGGCTGCCGCAGCCTTTCTCCTAGCGGATTTCCGACCGGCAGAGGCGTCACCATGGAGACAGACATGATGTCAGCCCAGTGGCATTGCTGATTATTGAAGGATGAAGTTTCACTCTCACTTTGTGTGTGTGTATATATAAATATATATACATATGTGTGTACATACATATATGCAGTGTTTTTTGCACTTAGAGTGAGTGTGGAACGCTATAGTAGAGTGAGTATATGCAAAGTGAAGGAGCATTGAACAAATCAGTTGTTTTTCAAAGACTTATATGGTGAAACGAACAGGGCATAATATCAATCCTGAGAAAGGGTTACCCACCAATCAATCATCCCTGTTTGTTTACATATCTGTTTATACATAAGTAAATGTGCTTGTGTGTGAATTCACATTAAAGTGTCATGAAACTGCCCATTTTAGCAAGTCAGTTCACACCACAGTTTTGAAAAAAGGGAGAGGAACACGACTCTCTGTGCTCCATTCAAAGCAAAAGGTCACGTGGTGTCATGAATAAAGATGAGACGGTGTCTTCTCATTGGCTAAAACAACACAATTTAATAAATAATTATGAGACAATACTCAATTGCTAAATGGGTAAAATACAAAATGCTACGTTCACGGCATGAAACATTTACATTTTACATTTAATCATTTAGCAGATGCTTCTATCCAAAGCGACTTACAACTTGAGGATTACAGAAAGCGATTCATCCTGAAGAGACAAGAGTGCTCCCAATAAAAAAAGTTTTGAACCTTGCTTGAAGAAGTATAAGACTGGAGAATAGAGGGACTAAAGGAAAGTAAAAACATTTTTTACATTTTTTTTGTTTTGTTAGGTGCTCACGGAAGAGATGAGTTTTCAGCAGTCTTTCGAATAATGACAGGGATTCTGAATGCCAGTTGAAGGTAGGAAGATTGTTCCACAAGCAAGGAACAGTGAATGGAATTGTTTTTGAAAGTGATTTTGTGCCTCTCTGTGATTGAATCGTCGCTCATTAATTGATTGTAGGTTTTCGTGAAGGTGTAGTAGCAAGTGGAAGTAGGAGGATGCTGAGCCTCTGATGTTGTGTTGCTTGTTCAGTTAGAAATGGCCTGATCCTACTGATGTTTTTAAGTGCAAACCTGCATGATTGAGCTGTCTTTGTAATGTGATCTTTGAAGGTCAACTGGTCCTCAAATATTCCTTCAAGATTTCTGGTGGACCTTGATGGGGTAATCATTGTGGAGCTAATCTGGATGGTGAAGTTGTGCTGTAGAGTCGGATTGGCAAGGAAGATGAGAAATTCTATCTTTGCCAGGTTTAGCTGCAGGTGATGCTCTTTCCATGCCTAGATGTCCTCCAGGCAGCTTGTGATTTGTTTTAAATGATTGTTTAAATGATAGGTAGAGCTGTGTGTCATCGTCATAGCAATGATAGGAGAAACTTGTAGGATGGGACCAAGTGATCTGGTGTACATGGAGCAAAGAAGGAGTCCAAGAACGGAACCCTGAGGAACCCCAGTGATCAGTTTATATTATTTTGAGACCTCCCTGCACCATGCAATCCTGAAATACCTATCGGTGAGATTGGATTCAAGCCAGTGAAGCGGAGTTCCTGTAATGCCCAGTGACGAGAGGGTGGACAGAATGATCTGGTGATTAACGGTGTCAAAGGCAGCAGATAGATCTAAAGAATGAGAACTGATTTGGTATCAGCTTTTGCAATCTTTAGAGCTTCAGTGACTGACAGTAATGCAGTCTCTGTTGAATTGCCCTTCTTGAAGCCAGACTGGTTGATGTCCAACTGGCTATTCTGTGAGTGGAAAGATGATACCTGGTTTAAAATAACACGTTCAAGTGTTTTTGCTATGAATGGTAGAACAGAGTCAGGTCTGTCGTTACCAACAAGCGATGTTTAATGTGGGTTTTTTCAGCAGTGGGGTTACCCAAGCCTGCTTGAAGGTGGTAGGGAAAGTTCTTGTGCGGAGAGATGTGTTGATTATGTTGAGTGAGTGCTGGTAAAAGTGTAGGAGAGATGACTTTCAGAAAATGTGAGGGGATGGGATCTAAAGGGTTGGTCTAAGGGTGGCTAGAGAGGACAAGTTTATATACATCTTCCTCTGTGAGTGGAGAGGAGGAAAGAAGATTATTAGTTGTATCAGTGGTTGTTCTAAGTTTCTGTGTGTGTGGAGTTGAGAACTGATTGGTTGTTGTTGTTTTGTTCATGAAGAAATTGGAAAAATCATTGGCAGTTAAAGAAGTGTAGGGTGGTGGTGGTGGAGGGGGACAGAGGAGAGAGTTGAATGTTTTGAAGAGTGTGTATGAGTTTGAAGGGCTGTTGATCTTGATGTGGAAATGCGGTATAAAAGGTTGAGCAGAGATTGATACATACTCAGGTCAGATGGGTCTTTTGATTTGTATCATTTTCTCTCAGCTGCTCTTAGGTTGGTCGGGTGTTCAAAAAGAACATCAGATAACCAAGGGTTAGAGGGAGTAGTACACACTGAACTACAAGAGACCAGACAGATATTGTCTAGACACAAAGTTTAGGAGGTGCATAAAGTATATTTTGCAGTCTTCACATCCAGAGATGAGAATTGCCTTGTTGGAGTAAGAGAAGAAACAGCAGAGGAAAGAGAGTGCAGGTTTCATCTGAAAGTAAGGGAATGAGGGAATGAGGACAGCAGCATGCGCAGCTCCACAACAAAGATGCCCAGCTGATTTGGAGGTCGGTCGATTACAGCAATGTGGATTTTGGCAGGAGTTGAGTTGAATAGTAGCAATTCTTATCAATTGTACATGCATAACAAAAAGTGTGTAGAGTATTTCCAATTGTTAGAAATGAGAAGACCTTTGCCTCCACCCCTCCCAGACTGACGAGGGGTGTGAGAGAAAGAGAAGTCTGTAAAGAGAGCTGCGGGGGTTGCTGAGTCCTATGATCGAATCCATGTATCAGTCAAACCAAAAATATTGAGAATAGAAAGGCTGGAATAAAAGTGGCTTTGTTGACTGACAATTCCAGAGACCCACAGAAATGGAGAGAAGTGCATTAGGAAAGGAACGAACAGGAAGCGAGTTATTAACGTTGCACTGCTTTCTGAGTGTGATGGTAGAGCGTTGTTGAGAGACAATGGAAATGTACTGAAAGCGCGGTGAGCACAAGAAAGAAGAGTAGAGGAAAAGTGAGAATAGAAAAAAGAGAAAACTAAAGAGCCTTGCCAGTATTCTTGCTCAGTGGAGTCGCGCAGGTCTTCACACGAGGAGGCTGAAACGCTTCCGCAACAGCACAAACACGCTAAATAAATATAGTGCTTCAGTGAAAACAGCTGTGATTCTGCACTAAAACTAGCACAACAAGCCTAGATAGCCCGCAAATGGGTGGAATCAAAATGAATGCGGGAGAGAACGCCACTTAAGTGCATTATAAAAACCACAAAAACAGTAGTTAATCTAAATAGATATGAGGACAACTAAAGCACTAAATTACAACAAAGGTATAGAATAAGAAATCACAAGGGTATAGAATGAGAAATAATTCTTCCTGTCAGCAAATACTATACGCTGCTTCTCTTGGGCGACTGACTGAATTCAAAATAAAAGATATGAAAGCATGAACCTACAACAGCAAACAAGAACAGATGTGACACTTGCAATGTAAGTGATTTAGGCCAATTTTTGCTGGACTTATCAATGAGCTGGACTCTTTTGTCAGGCTGGTAATTGTATATAAAAGCACATACATTTTTTTTTTAAATAGTTTCTATTAAAACTCATGATTTAAGCTTCATTGCTGTTTAATTATATTTAGTGTTATTTTAGGGCTTTACGTTTTTTTTAGCATAATAGTTAATATAATTTTACACAGGAAACACGACTAAATTAAATTCACATTAAAATCATATTAATGATTTTGATGATGTTATACATGTCGTCGCTTTACTTACTCACATTTTTTATTAATTCATTTTTTGTGGCAATCAATGTTGTTCCACAACTGCTGTCAATTTCTCTTAACTTGTACTAAACCCAGAAGAATTCTTGACTATCAAGTCTGTACATTTGTAATAATATAATTAGCTAAATATCTCCAGATTTACTGCTTTCCTCTTAAAATGAATTATGTCAGATGCTGTGACTATATTCTATCCTATACCCACATACAAGTGTCAGAATTTCAAAAGTCCCTTGTAGTGATTCACAACTCTTTAAAGACTTACTTATCCTGTCATAGCCCTTTGAAGTTCAACCCTAAATTCCCTTACATATTGCTCCTTCCCATACTTCACCATTAAATACACTGACATTTAAGAGCGATGACCATTTAAAATGTGTCTCGGGCCCTTGTTGCATAAGCACTGGGTGTTATTATTACATAACCTGGATGAATTCTTCACAGAATTTGTGATATTGTGTCTGTAAACACAATGGAATTATTTAAACTTTGGAAATCTGCTGAAAAGCTTGTTACAGTGTTATTACATGCCTATTACACACATATTACTAGGTTATAAATGTGAATTTATTGTCTTCTGTTAGATTTGGTTTCCTGGAAACGGGCTCTTGAGAGTGATCCATGGTTGTTTTGTTTCTCAGCTCACGTAGCTGTGCAGTTCTGAATGCAAGGACAGTTTACCATGTCTCTGCCCTCCCTCACCCTGTCTCTAGATCCTTCTTCAGAGAAATGAGCAGGCTGTCAACCCAGCATAAGGAAAACAATACTTTACCCTCATCTCTTTTTTCTCCTCATTCTCAACAGTTTTAGTTCTTTAAACTTAACATATCTTTATTCTCTACTTTTAAGTCAGGAAGTTAGTTAGTTAAAAAAGAGCCACATCCTCTAATTTACATTTCGACTGGATAATGGCTTGTGAGGATGGTGAGGATGTCTTAAGGAACAAATTTTGCAGCTTATTATTTGGAATTTTAAAGATCATTTAAAAATACACTCTTTAGAAATAAGAATATTCACAACATAAGGCTTCCTCTTTAGTGTTACTCTTTAGGAAGTTTCAAAGAAAAGAAAAATGTTCAAAGTTCCAGAAACTAGTCATTTAAGGATGTAATCCACAGAATAACAAATCATGCATAACAGCGTGTTCAACACGAACGACAACAGAGAATAAACCGAAAAGCCAAAGGAATTTAGGTAGTGGTACAGAGAAGTTCTTGATAAATAATTAGACAGAACATATTTGTGACAATTAGTTTATCAAACTAATCTAAAACACGGCTTTATCGGAAATTATCATGGTTATGATATCATAACCCACATTTACAATAAGTATAATAACATGTCAATATTCAGCCCAACCTACATGAACGATAGTATTAACTACAGAGCCAATCATAACAGAAGTCATTAACATTTAACCCTTAAAATTAATCTTGGTAATGAATATGGATATGTGATATGGGCTAATATATGTTCTTTATATCAATTGAGAATTTATGTCGAAATCAAGCTTGAATTATACTAGTAGAATTTTAACATAATTACACAGTTCACTTAAATCATTACAACTGTCATGAAGAAATATTTTGTAGTTATTGAAGATTATTAAAGTGTAACCAGTCTTTTGAACAAGAAAGAAAGCCTTCAGTTTCTCACTCATTTCATGATTGTGACACTTTTATGATAGACTCAATCACAATTCTTCAAAAACAAAACAATTCCTTTCTCTCACCAGGTCTTCCAGTAGAAGTGTTATTTTCCCATCTTTCACTATTTCTCCACTCTGCCATTTGGAATATAAAAACAAAGGGAAGAGACATGAGAGACTTTTAGACATTGATTTGTTTTGCCACTGGATGGATTGAAGTTCTCGGCCATTGCACTGACAAAGTTGACGTGCATCTAAAAGGCTCTTGAGAGGATAGCTAGGCTTTAGTAATGGATCACCTTAACCATCATTATCGACAGAAGTTGAAGGAACTGTGGGCTTTTAATGGTAAGAAAGCAAGTACGAACGTGTTTTTCTGTTGTTTGTCTTTATCATTTTGTTGTGCTGCTGCTTAGAGCTTGCTTCAAGGTTTCTGTCTTTACAAAAGTGGCTTTATATTCTCTCACCGCAGAGATCTGATCACGAGTAACATGTTCAGTCCATCATTAGAGCTATTATTTTTGTATAAACAAAACATATGTTTTTTTTTTCAAGGCTGCTTGAAGGAACAGTTCACCAGAAAATTCACCCAAAACTGTCCCTGCTTTCACGGCCCTCAATGTTTCAAACCAAAAACAGAGCGAAAATTTAAAAGTTTTGTTCAGTTACAGTAAACAATGTAACAATGGTGTTTGGGATAGTCACATGAAATTTGGTGCAATAAATCACCATTTTTGAGATGAGATTTGATGAAGGTATATAGTCTGTGACACACACAAATTCAGTATTTAAAAAAAAGGTTTATGATGCCTTGGACCTCGAAATATCCTGAATAAATTACAAGGGTAGCAATATATGATTATGCTGTGCGAGAGCAATATTAAATAAGAAATAAGACTATTTTATTTTTATGCTTTAAATTGTAATTTAACTTAAACTTTATTAATAACTTAAAGTTATTAATACACTGCTCAAAAAAATTAAGGGAACACTTTATCATCACATTATAACACCAAGTCAATTAAATCTCAGGGATATCAATCTGTCCAATTAAGAGTTATCAGTGATTGTGAATCAATTTCACCTACTTTGGTGCAAATGAAAGTGTTGGGGGATAGAACAAACAATTTGTATATTATAAAAACCCTTATGTCTATGGAATGTGCCCATGAAACACGTAAACCCAATGTCTGTGTGTGTGTGTGTGTGTGTGTGTGTGTAAGCCCCTGTCTTGCAGGTGCAGCTCCAGTAGTGTCTGGCTGTATGTGTGAGCGCAGCTCTGTGTAATGCTAATAAGAACATCAGACAGGCTGATCACCCCCCCTGCCTGCTTTTCCACACAGGAGCTTCTCACACCACTGCACACACAGCTGAACCACTGAGAGACTCAGAGAGAGAAGGAAGCTTGAATTGAACTGTGAAGGGAGAGATAAAGCAAGAAAAGAACAGATTTGAATGACTGAAAGAGAGAGGGAGAGAAGGCATGATGAACTGAATGAAATATGAAAACAAGACAATAGAATCAAAAACACTTGAAGTAAAATAATAATTCCCCTAAAAATAGAAATTCAGTAATTACTCACCTTTGTGTCGTTTGTGTGCACGACTTATTACATTTGACTAATTCATTCCCGTGTTTTAATTTAGTTTAATCATTGCGCCAATTTACCTAAAGGTAAGAATTAATAAGTTGTAATTTGAATATTGTTCCATCTTGTTCCATTCAACAACCCCCCCCCCCCCCCCCCCCCCCCCCATCCACTCAAGAAAGTCATGTGTGGAGCTCTGTATATATCCATGTGTATATCTTTGTCACAAAAAGGGATATTTAGAAGAATGTTTATGCTGCTCTTTTACACATATTGAAAGCATATATTGGGTCAAAATGATACAAAAACACAATAAAAGTAGTACAATTTGCCTTTTCTATATATATAGTACAAAGTTGTTGTTTCAAGATCTGGTATATCGGTAAAATCTGGTATTTTTCATCAGTGATGCACCAAAATTTGAATATACAAAAAACACAAATGACATTAAGACATTGATAGTAATATTTTCTGTTTTTATTGCACCTAACAGAATTATCTATTTTGCACCTCTGGCATTTGAATAGTTTTGGCAGAGCAAGTGGAAAAGTGAACAACGAAGGCTTAATACAAAAGCTTGGAGCTTGGAGATTTTGGAGCATTTTGGGAAGGTGGGTAGTTGAACAATGTGACACTTACTTGCTCCTGCAGGCCTCTGTGGTGCCCTCAGCAGCGTACTTGACTCTAAAGTCAAGATCTCTCACTGTGAACAGCACGAGCGGCCCTGGAGAGCGGCCATGGTCAGAGGGGCACTTTTGCACTGCCAAGTATTCTTGACTATCTGAGGGAAGGAGAGGTGAGGGGTAAAGAGTGAGGCAGAGGACAGAACAGAATGAAAAGAGGGAAATGATGTGTGGAGTTTCTACAGGCACTAGATCTTACCCTTGAGGCACTAGATTAACTGCCACTTTCCGCTAATATAGTACGAAATATGGACTGTAATTATTTTGAATGAAAATAAAAAGGTGAGTAAAATGAGGAGTTTCATGTGTAGAAAATGTTAATTGTCCACCACATGTTTTTTTTCTAATGTTGTTTTCTTTTACAGTTATTTAGCAACCAAGTTACTGTTTGTCTAAAAATACAATTACATTTGTTGTGATTCTGTAATTTTTACACACTTAACATTGGATGGTAACTAGAAAATGTATACGTATGTCAGCAGAGAAGGAAGATGACGATGGTGGTTCAATAAAACAAACAAGTTTATAAAAAAAAGAAGTAAACCCACAATGACTCAAGCCCAGCATTAGCAGTCAAGACACCAACATCAACCAACAAACATATAGTAGAGAAGCAGATATAAATGGGGTGAAGCTGATGACCAGGGAGGATCATGGGAGTTGTATTGCTGATGTATTGCTAGTTGTCACTGTCGTGTCATATGTTACACTTCCGGGTTCCCTCTGTGTCTCCCCGTGCCCCTCCTGCACCTGTCCTGTCATCATTACGTTGTTAGTCTCCCAGGTGTTTGTCATTCCCTCGTGCATTCCCTTGTCTGTGTCAGATGTTAACGTTATGTTGGATGTTGTTTCTTTGTGTGGAGGTCTCCCGTGGTCCCTGTTCTTTCTGAGTTTTGCACAAAGAGTGTGCTGTTTTGTTTTCGGTTGGTTTTCAGTTACATTCCTCGTCTCCTCGTGCCTCTGCATCGCACACCAGCACCCTTATTTGACAGCGAAGATATGCATTTAGAAATAGAAATAGGAGAAAGGAGAAAAAATTAAGTAAAATAACTAAGGGGTTGAAAGTTTTGCCTCATTTAAGCTGCCACTTAGATTAATTTGTTTGGGACTAAATGTTGGTGTGTAGATATTGATAAACTAATATTTGCTATAAATCACACATACACTCGCATGATTTTTAACAAAAATATATAATAACTAACATAACCGGCTTGAATGCAGCCAGCATAACAATTTAAGTTAAGAAAAACATTAACTATGATTTGTTTCACAGCAGAAAAGGGTCCAGAAGAACTGTTTTATGGTTTTAAGAAATTGTGCATTTTTCTAATTAGGTAAAATCACATGGCATGAGTGTTGCATGTAAAATGTTGGATTAAGCTAACTTTTTCTTTTTTCTTTTTCTTCCAGAATTAAAATGTAATTTCAAAAAAATTACACACAACAACAACAAAAAATACATGACATTTGAGTCTTTTTGTAGAAAGAACACTAATTTCATGGCCTGTAATATTTTTAACCAATCATTTCCATGTCTGATTCTTATCCATAAGTGCTATATAGAAAGAATACTATTTAAAAATAGGATATTTAAAAATTGATATCTGATAGTAAAAGACATGCAGAGGTACATTTCAGCCCACCTTTCACGCTGCATTTGGATTTCTGAATAGAGTCCCTTTCTCTGAGGTGTGAAATGAGATGGAAAATTAGACGCACGGATGTGGTTTTTTTTTCACTTTGTCTCTGAAAGCGCTTGTCTGCTCACAGTCATATGTTCCTTTTTCATTTGAGAGGGTTTAAGTAGAAGATGAATCAGCTCTTGCCCTTGTGTGTCAGGCATAAAGATGAAGAGTGTGTGTGTCATCTGTGCGGCAAGTTAGCCTTCACTACCTTTTGTTTTCTGAATTGTGATGCTTAAAGTCATGTATCTCCTTGCACACAGACAGATTTGCTTGGTCTTCCTCATAAACTGGAGCTGTAATTCATTCAGAAAATCTAATGGCTCTCTACTTTAACTTAGTTTTTAACACGTGAGCAATATTTTACACCAATTTTGAGAGGGAGTTAGTGACGCTTTTTAGAACCGATTCTAAACCAATATGGGGGGAGGGGATTTATTACAGATTGTACATTTTTTGGTCAACTAACCTTTAATCAGAGGTGATATAAATGCAAAGAGAAGAAAGAGGGAGTAAATGCACACATTGTCCTTGCCATGAAATGAAGTGAAGGAGGGGTAAATGAATGGTAAAGGTTGGTATATCGAAGCAGGGTCAGCCACTTGTCATGAAGTAGGAACCTTGCGGAACAGTAAGGACTAAAGGTCAGCCATGATACGCCTCATCACAATCATTTCTTTATGTGCCCTGTCAGTCAAGCAGTCCAGAGTGCTGTTGACCTTGCATAGCCACACTTATCATTTCTACTTTATCCTGTCCAAAACCAAACATTTAGACAGAAAGGGATTATCTGAGCAACGTTGTCTGTCCAAACTAATGAGCACTATTTATATAAATTATGTATAACTTTTCCCATCTCTACCAATGTCCATTTGTTTATAAAAGAGGCAGATTTAATTGTTTAACGATGTCACACTATAAAAATTTATTCAATTGTAAGCATATTTGACTGAAAATGGTATTGTTCACAGAAATTTCCAATGCATACATATGAGAAACAACAACCATAAACAAGGGGCAGACTTTTAGGGTTGGTCAATTGATAAAGATTTGAAAGTTATTTTAATCCTCCATTAAAGTATTTAGTACACCCTCAAAAATAATTAAAATAAAATAAACCTGGGTCCTAAAAGAGGATTTAATTATAGAAATAGATGAGGATGATATAATATTGATGGGAAGACTATTCCAAAGCCTGGGAACAGCTACCAAAAGCCCTGGCCAACTTTAGCTTTAAAACGTGAATGAGGGAATGAGAGGAGAAATTAACTAGATGACTGAAGATATCTTGAGCCAGTAGATGGGATCCATGCAAACTTTAAAAACAAAGAGGATAATTTTTTGTCCATCAATATTCTAGCTGTTCCATTTCCTTGCAACTGCAAATGATCTAAAGAAGATTTAGGTAAACCCAGATAGAGGAAATTTTAGTAGTGTAACCTTGCTGCTATTAGTGCATTAATAACCATTTCAAGGTCTTTCTTAGAAAGCACTGGATCTTTACTGAAAGAAACTACTTTTCACAACAGTACTGTGTGGGAGTGGGATTGAGGATAATATCAAGGTTTTTGACACAGTCACGCACATTGTAGATGGTACCAAGCTACCAAAGACAATTATTGTGTTTCTATCCCCCTTTAATTGTTAAACATTCATGTCCATCTAGCATGTAATGTCACCAAGACATTTAAAAAGATCTACAGTTCTTGGAGAATTAAAAAGGAGTTATTTTAGGGCAGTAGAATCACCAGGAGTAAGCTAGATCAAAAAATGAAAGTATGAGGAGTTGAATGATTTGTTGGACAAAGATCTAGCATTTATTAGAGAAAATTCATAATGGGTCTGAAATGGGAATTTGTTGGTAAATATTACAGCAACCTGGTCACAAAAGTCTGCTCTATTTCCGGTGCTTGATCTAGCACAATTGTGGCAAAAAAGGAGACTGGAAGGCTGGTATTTAATCACCAAGAGAGGTATGAAGAAGATTGGTAGCACACAATTTGTGATTAACATAGCGTGGGGGACATATACGTTTTTATACATTTCTACTGGTAAAGGTTATATGATAAAGTTCAAATGATAAAGCTCTTCAGGCACAGGACCATTGTAGAAAAAATGTTGTATGTAGTAATAAAACAACTATAGCTGACATGAAGTGCACAGTGAGGCCGCTCAGCCATGAACAGCACATCTTTCCACCCCATATACATGCCAATTTTAAGAAATGTGTTAGCCTAAACACCCCAAAAGCGACCCAGAAAAGAGCAAGCTGGTAAAGAATGACCCAGACCTTTAAACCCAAAGGAAACAGACCAGAGAGAAATTGTTAACATACTCACGGGTCGATACACAACAGACTGAGGGTAATGGGGGGAGATAGAAAGCTCACAATAGGCCGATAAATGACAGGGGAGAAGATTATGAAAACATCAAAAGTCAAAAAAGTCCATGAAACCACTAGAATGTAGTCCCCTAAAACAAGGAGCAAATATTCAGTCTCAATTGGGTTTCATCCAGGCAGGCAAACAAACCAAAACATTTGTCCTTATGTCCTTTGTAAATGTGTCTTAAAACGTATTAAAAGACATCTGTTTAGCAATTGACTCAACATTGCCACTGAAAACCTTACTAAAATGATGCTGATTTATTCTAAAGTATTCATCTAAACCTCATCTGCATGTCCTGTTAGATAGTTTCTGTATTTTTAGCTTTGGCTCTCCTGGTTCATTCAAACTCAATTCATTTTATAGAGACTTTAATCCTGTCATAATTTAAATTTCTGTGGCCAGTCCTAACTGAGATAAATTATGTTTCAGAGTCATTTTAATCTAGAGTGAATGGGGCTTAAGTGTAAACACACAAAACAAGTGCTTTTCTCATATCGGGTGATTTATGCTTGACTTGGTGCCTGAAGTGTGTAGTTTTTATTTTATGCTAGTTCAGTTTCATGTATGTGTGTATAGACTTTCTCTTCTCTAAATTGTTACATCAAATAAAAGGCAGATGTACACATGCACAGACTGATTTGGATAGTTCACCTAAAAATGAAAATTCTGCAATTTACTCACATTTACATAGTCCCAAACCTGTGATCCACAATATTTTTTAGTGAGAGAGAATACTGCTGTTTAATTCACATAGACTCAACACTGTTTTGCTGTCAGTATGTGTATATATGTGTGTATATATATATATATATATATATATATATATATATATATGTGTGTGTGTGAATCTTTCTTTAATACAGGACTTCAATACAGGATACACCAATCATTTGGAGTCATATTAAACTCCGCCCCTACAAATTCACGGTCATCTGTCTCCATGTTTAATTGCAACATCCACATCACAAAATCCAAACAAAAACTGGTGCATAGAACCAAGTCCCTGACTTACTTTTTCTTTGATTTTTTTGATAATTAATTTCACTAAGATCACAATACAGAAGAAATTCTTCTGCTAATTGTTTCATTATGACAAAAATTCACAATTTTACACACATTACAGCTACAACAACTGTCGAAGCCATAGACAATAATTTAGCTCCAAGGTAACATTCAGCAAATATCTTAAAAATAATACCCCCAAACCCCTTTGTTATTCTTTTAATTATACATTTAATTTAATCACTTTATTGGATAAGTCATTCATTCTCTTCTTCCTAAAAGATGTTATATACACTTTGTCTTTTGCTCAGAATTTCAAATATAAATGTTTTATTTCAATCAAATGTTAAAAGATTGTGATTCATCTCAGACATGGCACATTAGTTCAAAACTCAGAGCTTTTTATTGAAGAATTTCTGAAATGCCACAGACAAAATGAATGGAAATATGCTTGTGTAACCGGACCGCTGTAGAAAAGTATAAAGCCACCTTTGAGCAGTATTGATACCCGTTAACATTTCAAAAAAGAGTTTTTATCTTGTGAAAAATGACATAAGCGTCTTAGTGGTCCCTAAGATATCTGCTCTTCATTAATCTATAGAATTCTCCTTTGAATAGGGATTACTCTTGAAAGTTCTGGCTAAGAGTATGTATAACTTGACTCCTTCATTTGGAGCCTATACTGTTGTTTCCTTTCATCTCTCTTTCGCTTTCTATTTCAGAGGCAAAGTTTAAAGTAGTTCACACGCTAGCATTTACAAGACCGAACATACTTTGATGTGTCTGTCCTCTTTTCTTTTCTTTATTTTTAGTGTTTTTTTTCTCAGTGGTATCTAGACAGGAGTAGTTAACCTTTACCACTGCACAATGTCTACTGCTACATCTCATTAAACGAGCTGTGCTCCTTTAAATGCTGCAGTATTTCCTGTCATTAACGAGCACTGTGAATGGGTGTGCGTGACTGTGATTGTGTAAATCTACTGTTTGTAAAGCTGGAAAGAGCTCACGTGAAGTTTCGCTATCCTACACCCTCGCACACAAGAGTGTGTGTGTAGTGTGACATATACTCATTATTAACAGGACATAATAAATTATGAATATGATGTGGCTTGCAGAATCTGTCTTAGTTTTATAATTATTCAAAGATATGGCTGGTCTGTGCACCAAATTAGGCCATACAATCTTTTATAAACTCTTAGTAAGATTGTTGTTATGGCCACAAAGAAGAATCTTTTTGTTTTATAGAACTAAAGGTACCAAAAGCAAGGAGTAAGAATCAAACATTAAAGTGACTTATTCATGAACAGTACAGAAACTATCCAGCTTGGATACATAGACTTTGACATGAAACTACAAACAACAAAATCTAAAACACAGAATTCATACACAGAGGGAGAGAGAGAGAGAATGGCAACTTGCAGACAGTTAACCTTTTGAGAGCCAACATGGAATAGGGGCATAAGTCCAATTTTTTTTTCGTCTAATACACCCGCCCCAATGGGCTTAGGTTGTCTCCTCCTTATTGTCTGTTAGTCAATTAACAAGACACTAGGAGCAATTAAGCACAGACCCTTTGGTGCCGGTTCTGTAAGTTTCCATATTCTAAAATGTTTTCTGGGGTTTATCTCATTTGATCCAGCGCCTTATGCTACAGCTCAGAACGAGGAAGTGTAAAGGACAGAAGGGCAGGAATTATGATCACATAATATGATTGACAGCTTTAAAACTTAGGTCATATCTCATCTAAACCTGGAACAGAACAGACAGACAGTGCTGCTGTGCACTGTTTTAGCTCTTGTGCTTGCATAATTCAGTGGGAAATTAATATAAATTATATTCTGTATGACGAAATATTTTGAAAACATAAGAATAAATACAAATTTCACTTTAAATATGCACACTGTTGGACTAAGAGCTCTAGAAGACATTGTTCAGTGCACCTGTGTGAATACAAATAAACCTCAGCAAACATCAGTGAAAACGAGTGCATACTTTTTTATTCTGTTCAAAATATTTGTACCGATTAATTATTTTGCACTCCTACCACAAACCTCTGCACCACAGCCGATCTCTTCCATCAAGACCAAACATATCAACATTGTTAAACCTTTCTTCGTGCCAAACACTCAGAAAGCTGTCATGACTAAAATATGGTACATTTTCACATAATACAGTGGAGTTCGGTTATTTCGACGGCCTCGGGGGTTGCAAAAAAGTGTCGAGATTACCGTTTAGCGAGATAACCTATACCCAACATATCTATGTATTAGATGAAGCGATCGGCATGCTATAAAAATTTACATACACTGTATATGTTTGCTAACAGCACAAGGCATATGTGCACCAACTAACAGGAGATATTCACCAGAATACAATAAAAAACACCTTCCATTCTCCATACAAACCTTTAATTATATTCTCCAACACTGCAAACACAATGATCGCTCACAGTGTAAACAGTCACTACACACGTGTAAACACATTCGCTCATAACACAGTCCTTTCGCTCTGACACAGTTCTGAAAGTATTGCACACGCGGTTAATATGGTTTATTTACAAACTCTAAAATGCATTGTTGCTTTTTTCCTTTAACGGTCTGCTTGAAAACAAATGCTTCTATCAGTAATGACGTCTTTGTTGATGTCAATGTAATCTGGGAATTCCTGGACAATGATGCTTCACTGAACGCACACACTCACAGCAGACGTGCTCGATTCACTGAACACAGACTCGACTCACTGAACACACACTCACTGCAGACGCGCTGGACTCACTGAACACAGACGCACTCGACTCGGCTCAACTCCTGCGCCTCACTTCTACGAGTTCTTCTGCGGCTGCGCGGGACTGTACGTGCATGCGCGCATGCGCAGTGAAGTAGGTACGCTCATGACTCACGATATAACCATGTGAAGTGACGACTTTGTCCGAGATATTTGCTTGAGATATTAGTTTTCGGCGAGATTAAGGAATCGACATTAAAGAACCGAAAATACTGAGACAAATAGGGAGTTTGGCGTTTCCACTTCAAAAACGTCGAGATAATAGTATTGGCGAGTTAACCATGACTCGAGATAAGTGAACTCCACTGTACTTCTGCTAATAAAAAAAATTGCTTAAAGGGTTAGTTCATCCATAAATAAAGATTCTGTCATTATGTGCTCGCATTTCATTCCAAACCTATAAGACTTCCATTTATCTTTGAAACACAAATTAAGATTTTTTTAACAAACCCTGAGAGATTTCTATCCCTCCATTAAAATTCTAGCTGCTAAACACATAAAATCCCTCTAAAACCAGCAAAGCAAACCAGCCTAGGCATGGTTTAGCACAAACATGGAATGTGTTCAAGAAACAAGGTACGTCTTTTGCATGCACACTTTGATGTGAAACTGAAAACTGAAATACTCATGTTAATAGCACAGCAAGTACACATATATAATACTGTATTTTTCTGCTGTATTCTAAGGTCCCAAAAGACACACATGCACATGCTGATTTTGGATTCTTCAGAGGATAAGCCATAATTTCTGTTTCACATATCCTTACAAACTTTCATACTAAGCTCTGTGAAGACTGCCTGGCTTTCTTTCCCAGAGGCAGGCCTGTTCCTCTAGGATTGGTAGAAACAACAGGAGAAATGTTTTGTGAGGCTCAGACTGAATAACAGCTCGGACACAGACTCATAGCAGAACTGACTCTGTGGAGTGCCTCAGTAAAGTGCATTTACTGCTAGTCCTTTAGAATTTATGTTGAAATGGAGGTTTTGAGTTATAGTGGAAGTAATTTTAGCTCATGAAGACCGTATAATGTAATATGCATAAGTGTAAAAAAGACTTGAGCAAATAGTGCATAATACAGACATAACTAACTAGCTAACTATCTATCTATCTATCTATCTATCTATCTATCTATCTATCTATCTATCTATCTATCTATCTATCTATCTATCTATATATATATATATATATATATATATATATATATATATATATATAATTTATATGTGTATGTATATATGTATATATATATATATATATGTGTATATATGTGTGTGTGTGTATATATATATATATATATATATATATATAATACATATTATACATATTATGTAATAGTTATGTAATAAATACATATCTATATCTATATATAGACACACACATATTATATATTATATTTAAGATGCCAATATGCAATAAAATAGACAAAACCCCTCATGACTTAAGCAACATTGTTAATATTAAAATGCCTGTATTATTATTAAAGGTTTCTCAATTTGTTTTCGGAGATTTGTTGCCATATGGTTTTCATGCGCGAAGGTTGACAAAATAAATAAACAAACAAAACTTCTTGTCTTCTTGGTCTCTTCTAGGCCTCTATGAATTTTTAGAGCAGATCAAACTAAACATTTGTTGACCACCAATGAAGACCATAGGCTGACATAATGTAAATTTGTTCCAAACCTAGTTTAAAATAATTAATAAGTGATAGTAATAAATACTATAAAAATAATAGTATATAAATGAAACTAAAATAACACAGGTGTCAAGGTCAATTCATTTTCATTGTGTGGAAAAGAACAGCATGAACATTCTACTCAACTTCTCCTTTTGTAATCTATGGAATTAAGAAAGTCATATTGGGAACGGCATAATGAGGAATAGTAAGCAAGTGCGGTGCGTATGAATAGTGAGCTCACACACATGTGCTTATACGCTACACCATTAGTCCAGACAATCTCAGCTACTGTTTCCTCAGCTGTGTGGATGTATGTGTGGCAATGTGATTTGTCCCTTGAAAAGAGAGGTAGAGTGAGTCAAGTGACAGTGAGAAGAGTCTTCCTGTCACTGAGGCCCTCTGGGAAATGTGGAGCTAGACTGTGTGTTGACGCATCCAAATGTGTCACCTGTCAAATCTTGCTCAATGCAGTGGCTTTACTCAAATGGTCTGGGCAGTTTTAACTGAGGAAGAGGGTACAGTTGATTTGTTATGATTGTCTTTTTGAGGAGCCTTCAATAACAGAACTAAGCATTCTTCTAAGCATTCAAGATCTTTCATTATCCTGAGAGACCATCTCTGCCACATCCATTTAGCTTTGGAAAGTGGTTTTGTAATTTCAGGTCACACTGGTTTCTAAGAATATAAATAATATCATGTACAGTTTAAAAATATGCTCTTTTTTGGGGTGCAGGGAGCTAATATTATCACATTTTATATCACCGTCCTAATGGTTTCAGTAGCTAAACATTGTTTAAAATCAATCAACTCGTCATCAGCACCTCATCCTATCAGCATGAGAGGAAGCGTGTGTATATATAGACATATTCGGCTCACCTACACCTCTTGACAATTCCCGGCATCTTTCCACCAACCTGACTCCTCACACTTGATTGTTCCAATTACAGCCAGGAATACGGGGGGAGTGCTCTGGGTTCGGGATAAATACCGAGCTCGGAGCCCTCTCCTTGGACAGCACCCTAAATACGCATACCATTTACTGCTCCTGAATCATTTGTAAGTGTGAACTCGTGAATATTGGCTTCGGCAATGTCATATACAGCAAATAATTGAATTTACTAATAAACACTAAGTTTTAATGGTTTTGAAAGAAGTCTTTTATGCTCAAGACTTCATTATTTTGTTAAAATGAATAAGTAATATTGTAAAATATGATTACAATTTAAAATATTTAAATTAAATGAAACATTTACTCCTGCTATGCAAAGCTTTTTTTCCAGCATCAGTTTCACACGATCCTTTAGAAATCATTCTTATGTTTTTTATTTGAAATGTTGCTGCTTAATATTTTCATGGAAACTGATAAAATTTTTTCAGTACACTTTGATGAATAATAAAATTGAAAAGATCATAATTTATTTGAAAATAAAAGGATCTGTCTTCTGTCACTTTTGATCAATTTAATGCATCCTTGCTGAAAAAAACATTTAAACTTCTCTCAACTCTACTTTTTAGGTAATTTGCAAACTTTTATAACACATAATTTACCATCTACAGTGGTGTGAAAAAGAGTTTGCACCCTTCCTGGTTTCTTAATTTTTGAGATTAACTTATTTATCAATTTTAAAAGATAACACAACTAAACACTAAATTTAATTTTTAAATGAAGTTTGTTATTATTAAGGGGAAACAAAATCCAAACCTAAACCCAAATCCAAACCCAAAATCCAATTCCAAACCTACATGGCCCTGTGTGAAAAATAAAAAAAACTGCCTTTTTAAGGTCATGCCACAGCATCTCAATAGGATTCAGGTCAGGACTTTGACTAGGACACTCCAAAGTCTTCATTTTGTTTTTCTTCAGCCATTCGGAGATGGACTTGCAAGTGTGTTTTGGATCATTGTCCTACTGCAGAACCCAAGTTTGCTTCTGCTTGAGATCACAAACAGATGGCCAGACATTCTCCTCTAGGATTTTTTTGGTAGAAAACAGAATTCATGGTTCCTTTTATCACAGCAAATCTTCCAGGTCCTGATGCAGAAAAACCGCCCCCGACCTTCACACTACCACCAGCACATTTTACTGTTGAAATGTGATGCTTTTTTACACCAGATGTAAAGGGACACACCTTCCAAAAAATCTTCTCATCAGTCCACAGAGTATTTTCCCAAAAGCATCATCAAGATGTTTTCTGGCAAAATGAGATGAGACTTTTTTTACTTTGGACTTTTTTCCCAGTCTCTTTCTTATGGTGGAGTCATGAACACTGACCTTAACTGAGGCAAGTGAGGCCTGCAGTTCTTTGGATGTTGTTGTGGGGTCTTTTGTGACCTCATGGATGAGTTGTTACTGCGCTCTTGGGGTAATTTTGGTCGGTCTGTCACTCATGGGAAGGTTCACCACTGTTCCATGTTTTTTTGCCATTTGTGGATAATGGCTTTCACTGTGGTTCACTGGAGTCCCGAAGCTTTAGAAATGGTTTTATAACTTTTTCCAGACTGATAGATCTCATACTTTCTTTCTGAATTTCTTTGGATCTTAGCATGATTTCTAGCTTTGGGGCTTTTTCACACAGCGCCATGTAGGTTTGGAATTTGTTTCCCCTTAATAAGGACAACTTTCATTTAAAAATTGAATTTTGTGCTTTCTTTAACATTTAAATTTGTTTGATCTGAAACATTTAAGTGTGACAAACATACAAAAGAAATCAGGAAGGGGCAAAATATTTTTGACATTGGCTTTTTTGTGCATGTCACTATAAATTTGATTCATTTCTTCTAATAAACTTGATTTCAGAACTCTGAATCTTTTCACACTTTTAAATCAATGTACCCACTAAATATTTAGAATAAAATGATCCAGTTCCAGTTTGTTGGGTCACCTAGAATCCAATCATTGTTAGGGCCTTCTGTTTAATGCTTAACCTTCTTCTATGGCAGAGTCTAATCAAGACATTGACTGTTTGACATGATATACAGTAACGCCCCCATGTACCTGTTATAATGTTATTTAGCAGACTCATTCTAATTCAGAGATTAAGTGCATTTATTAAAAGTTCAGTCCCCTGAAGCAACCTGGGATTAAGTATCCTGCTCAAGGGCATGATGGTGATAGGGCATCCCAGTTCACCCTCATTATTAGCCTATTAGTGCTAATTGCTAACAGTGAACTCAGTGCCTATTATGTGAAGTTTTACATAGAGATACTCAGTTCAGTTCTCAACATAGTCCGGCATCATTTTCCATTCTAAATACTGGAGGTGGATGATATGGTACATCTTTGGATCTCTTATTAATAATTTTTTCCATGTTGTACCATCCATTGGACAAAGATACATTTTTACAGTTTTTTCCCTGTTGTTTACATGTATTAGTCAAAACTGAGTCAGACCAACAAAACACTTCATATAAATCTCAAAATAAGCTCGTTCCACCATAACACTGGCAACAATTTTCATTTATAATGCAGACATTGTCATTCATAACACACTGGTAAAAAAAAAAACCACACGTTTACATTTATGTATTTGGCAGATGCGTTTAATCAAAGCGACTTACATTTCAAACAAGGTACACATTGACATTCTAATCAGTTCTTGCTTTTCCTGGTAATTTAACCTATGAATTTAACTATTTGAGACAGGAAAGCTTAAACAACTTTCACATAAATTAGTGTTTCATTATAGTATAAGAATAATATCTTAACATTTTACTGACTGTATTACTCCACAAAGTATGAATCAGAAATGCAACATTCCCCCCCCCCTATGTCTTTACATATTTACTCATAGTATCATATAATGAGGCATGCAGTATCGGAGTCCCAGCTGTGTGGGGTTTGTATGTTTTCCCTATACTGACGATGATTTCCATTTGAAAAATGTGCTCCAAATATAGCATTTTGCAGATGGTGAAGTATGAATGATAAAATTGTCCATGGATTTAGCAAAAATGTGGTCATTGTGAAAAGCAATGAAAAATGATTCACAGTTTAGTCCTCATAGACTTCTGTTTCGCTGAATGTGTGCAGAGGTTTGAACATGTTGCTTCAGTATTGACCGATGCTTGTTAGCAACTGAAAAAAACTGTGAGGCAAAATTCCCCTTGCTTTCATTTGAACTAAAAAAAAACACATGAGTCATTAAAAATGTAGTCGTTAAAATCCTCAAAAACATGGAAGCAAGTAAACACAAATCTCAAGCAACTTCTGCACACTCACAGATGCGCAAAGGCAGACAGCATGCTGTTTTTCACCCCAATAAATCTGTTTTTCAGCGCTTGCGTATGGTGTGTGTGTGTGTGTGTGTGTGTTTGTGTGTGTGAAGATGCTGTTGTCAGGAGGGATTCTCTGTCCCCGTACTCTGAGTTCTGTGTGCAAATGATAAGGAGCCTCCATTACCCCGACACAACAGTCAGGCAGGTAAACACCCTCCATACCCTCCTGCACTTATCTCCAATATACACACACAGAACTTTCTTTCACACACTCGGAAAGGTCAGCGTGATTTGTTGTCATGTGTATTGAATGATCAGGGCATCAGACTCGCAAGTCAGTTTACGGTAAACTCTGTCCTTCTGATTGGAGGCTAACTACACATATGCAGGATCCGTTTTTAACATTGTATTGCTTAACTTTATTGTTATTAATAGTTTAGGACAAATGGATGAAACGATGTCTTCGAATAGAATTAATTTAGGCTTTTATTCAGATATAAATGTTGAGCAATGCACATACATACTGCACATCAAATATTACAAACAAAAGCTAAAATTTGTGCTTGAAGCATAAATTACAAACCAGTCCAATCAAAATTCAACAAGAATCTTCAGAAACTTGTCACAAAGACAGACTGGCATTATGTAATGCTATTTATTGTACATTTTTAACACGTTAACATTAATGTAACATATGTCATGCAGATACATTCATATCACATATAATCTACTGGAATCTTCTAAAACTAGGTCTGAACATAGATTAATAGTATTGCTGTTTCTTTCATTGAAATAATTGAATTTTCATTGATTTCTTTCATTCTTTCAAATATTGGTTTGTTTGCGCAAATTTAAACATGCTAGCATTCAATTTGAAACTCGTGCACTATTGTGAGCTAATATGTGATTCAAGTCATTTTTCGACAGTAATACTAATCTAATGTTTACACTAAAAGCAGTGTTTTAGCACAACTTCAGCCAAATCATGTGAAGAGCCACAATAGGATTGTTTTTGGTCCAAAGATGGTTAGTGTTACACTGTAAAAAATCAGCATGCAAAAATAAGAAAAATGTACTCAAATTTAGAAAACTTGTCTGCCAATGTGGTGAGAAAATTCAAGTTATATTTTATCAAAACAAGCAAAATAAATGTTAACATTTAGTTCTAGGAAGAACAGAATAAGATTTTTTTACTTATCAAGATATGTGCTAACACTACATTCACTGCCTTGAATGACGTGAAATTTAACAAATAATTCAACATGGTCCATATACAGTATGTATATATATATATATTTCAGCACATCATATAATACAATAAGAGTAATGGTCAACAACAGTATTAATAAACTAATATGTGCATTTGCATTCTATGCAAAAATACAACCAAATGGCATGAAAATCCACAACAGGAATTGTCTGAAACAAGTGGCGAAAGGTTGCACTGTTAACTAAATTTTTGTAATGGTTAGCGTTTATATATACCTGCACATTATTTTCGGATTGTCAGTTTGTGTTTGGATGTAATACTAAACTAAAACTTTCATAAAAGTCCTTTATACAGAGATTTTATGACATAATACTAGTTAACCACAGTTGGTCAATTATATGGGTTATTATAGCTTTACGTACCACAAGACATCAGTAAATCATTGTGTGTAGCTTCCAAAGATCCATAAATGGCAAGTGATGTATTTATTTTGTCTCAAAAATCGTGTAACTATGAATGGTATTCAGTGCATATAGAGTTTGGCTTTGGCTTTTGAGATGTATGGCACACGTATACTGTGTACATTACACCATGCACTTGATACTTGATACTGATTTTTCATGCATAATCCTGTGGTTTGCAGTTTAGAACAAACAGAATGTCACTGACAGAGAGGAAAGATATCATGCTACTTTTTGTTTAATATTTTTGTTTATATTTTGTGTGGAATTGTGTATTATCAGAGGTGGTCATATTAGTGTAATTGAAGAAGAGCTTCATAACTGCAGTGGCATATAATAAGGACCTTAATGTCTGGCAGGGGTTTTAACTGTGCCATGCTGGATAACCCAAGCCCATAAAAAGCATGATTAGACACAGCAGAAGCCAATGCAAACAAGCGTGTGTGTGTGTGTGTGTGTGTGTGTGCCTATGAATAAAATTTAGAAACATAGTATTTATATCACCACAAGGGCTGAATTAATCCATATTTTTTTCAAGGGGTTTCATTTATTCCTTATTTTCCTTGTTTATACTTCTGATCCATATGTCCATCAATCCATATGTGTGCCTTTCATTCAATACATCTATTCATGGATTTGTCCATCAGTCTATCCTTTTTGAAACATAATCTGTTTTCATCTTTCGGTGCATATGTCCTTCCCTTCAACCTATCCATCTCCCCTCTTATCCCTTTATCCATCCACCACCATTTGTCCATCCTTCCATTTATCTATCTATCCATCCAATCTATCTGGATCCATCCATCTATTATTGATTTCCTTTAATTGTTGCAAAAGAGTTAAACACTGCATAAACTCCCTTGAGTGTTTAAACAGATTGTGTGTGTTTCACTACTGCAGACTTGCTACAGAAATTACTTGTGAAATAGCATAAATCACATTGTAAAATTAATGTAAAAATGAATTTTATGGATATACAAATACATATGGTAGATTTAAAGTTACAGCTCTTATATATTAACATATAACATTAACAAATAAAACATATTTTGTATTCATAAACCTTTTGGGGAAGTAATTTATTTAGCAGTGTATATTGTCTTTAATTTAGTCTGTAGGAGATTTTATTGGAGATATTTTGGAGATTAACATGCTGTAGGATTCTATAGGTCCATAAAGAGTCAGCATTTTCAGCAGAAGATACTTTCTTACTCCAATTCTTTTGAAAATAAATTATGATGTTGGCTGTTCCTAACTCTAGTACACTGCCATGCTGTCTAGATCCTTTCTAAAGCAACATCCTAGTCAAAATAGAACCTCAAGTGACTGATTTACATGTCCATTAATACCAACCCACATTTATCACACAGAAGACTCATAGTGTTTACAATTCATTACAGTATTGCGCTTGTCTAATTATAAAGTATTCCAATAAGCACAAAAACACATTCACCCACATACATTGGTCTTTATTTTTAAAGCAATAATTCTCCCAATAATTAACATTGTCAATGCACTGACCTTTTTGTACTCTTCTGTGGAAGAAATTTTGGAGATTCTGATGATTGCATACTGTGACCATCAAAAACTAAAAATAAATAGAATATAATTGGTGCCAGCCATATCTGTCAAATCTTATTTGCGCATTCATGTTTTAAACTTGGTGTGCCAAGATACACCACACCTGGTTTGACATCAGTAACGCAAACTGGCTTCGGTTCTTACAAAAGGTACCTAGGAAGGTTTTGGAACAGAGCTATTGTCTCTCAATGTTCCAGAAAATTCTATTATGTTCAAATGCTTTTTTCCAGATGTTATTGTCCTTTCCCATATGGTGTGCACCCAGGATTTAGCCAAGGGGAAGGTGACAGTCTTCCCCTAACATGTGAAAAAAATCACTATAACTGGATATTCGACACTAGTGAATGGCTTTTATGGAACCCCCTAAAAGATTCCTATTAAAACCTGTATGGCCAGAGATGATTTGTCTGTGGGTGAAATTGGATTAGTTGAACTGTAAAGCTTCAACGTTGTGCTTGAGACTCACTCTATCTCTGTTGCCGTCCGCCATTAAACAGAGATGGAGAGAAGAGGAAAAAACTTAAATTGCATTGCTGGAAGTGGTCATGGCGGACACCTTTAGTAGGAGCCAATTAATTTTTATGTGGAGTTGGCAGTCTGTGGTGGGCAGGGGTTGACTTTGGTGTCTGTGAGTGTAGTTGATGTACTATAGATTATATAAAATGTGTTGTGATGATACTTTGAGTGTTTTCTTGTTTGTTAGTTGTCATGCCTTTAAATGCACCAGTATCTTGTCGAAAATATTACAGAAAATACTTTCTTTTCAGTTCTTTCTATGCTTTCAACCTTCAAGTATTTTATGCTAAAATTGCAACATAAAAAGACTGAAAGGCGAGAGAAGAAAGGAATGAGTTATCGAAAAAAAAAAAAAAAAAAAATATGAACACTTAATGGGTTTCATTTGAGCGCTGGAGAGCATGTTCACCAACTTTACATAAGATTTAATCTTACAAATAAGTAAACAAAAGCGTATGTTTTACCCAACCTTGAGCATTAAGTTGTACAGAATAATTCAATAATGATAAAAAGAGTTGATTTCATTAAATTCTATATGTATGTACTGTATGTGTTAGTGCAGAGGTTTTCAAAGTCTGAGACAGTGGGCCTCCCTTTTGACACAACCCACCCAACGCCGCCCCCCCACCCCTGTATCTGTACTCGGACTGGGCGGAGCATAACCCGGAAGTGGGCGGATTTTAACCAGGAAGTGGGCGGGGCTTTAGCCAGTATGTTATTTTTAACCATGCAATTGATACGGGTCGATCAGAAATTGTTATATTTATTGCTGATTAGAAAACTATTTACATGACAACATCAGCATTGAGCTTCAGATCAACGGTTTTGATCACAAACGAACTATATAGAGAACAAGTTTTGCAACAATTAATCCAACTCATGCGATTGCAATTATGAAGAAAAGTGTAATGAACAAGAGTTTTCATTTAAGCATAACTCTCTTTTTTTAACTTTAAATTGTTTTATGATCAGTGTAATTTTTATTTATTCATATGGATTGTACCAGCAAAACTGTTGTTTTCACATTGAAATTGTGTTCCTGTTGCATGAGGATTAGAACAAAAATGTGTTATTCTCCTCATTGTACTTGTGCATTAATTATATTAAATCTAATAATATTTAATATTTTTTTCACATGTTGGGTGCGTGTTTGCACGTTCTGCATGTTTAAGGTGTAGAAAAAAATATTGAGCGATAAGCGAATATACTCAAGGAAGCTTGTATGAATGAATGCATGCGAGGGGGGAGTCAGATTTGTGCGGGGAGTCATATTTCGCCTGCATGTTTGATGGCGAAACTGCCCAGCTGTTCAATTCACAGACACAGAAGATGAGGACTTTGATGGATTTGGATGGATTGATTAAAATATAATGTGAAGGTAGCCTTTTGTTAAATAGTAGAATAAAGTTCAACCAAACTTACTGTTTTGCTTCCGTTACCTTTTTTTTTTAGACCGCATTTTTTTGCATGGGTTAAGTACAGAAATAGACCCCGTAATTGAGACTGTGCCTTATAATCCTTTTGCTTTATGATGCGGAAAATACGGTAAATGCATTTGTAATTGTGCTTTTATTTTTTTGTTTGTTTTTTAACAATATGCATGTTTGTGTTGTTTTGTAAGAAATACACACACACACAAAAAGTTGCACAATACAATTAAACTTATTAAATATACAAATAAACCTTCCCAAATGAACAAAACATCTGAATGACACCGTTGGTGTAGGAATTTTTATTCAGCACCAGATGGCAGAGTAGAGCATTGTGTCAAAAGCTTCGAAGCACCAACACAGTTTCATGTAAAAGCTTCACTGCTTCAGAAGCTTCGTTTGGCACATCCCTACTACAAACAAACCGAAATAAAAAACAAACCTGAAGCTGAAGAAACCCTAAACGTTAACGGAAGACGCGCGAACCTGAGTGATAGAGAGAGAAAGACAGCTGTTCTCATCTCAGTGTTCTGCGCGTGAATGAGCAGGGCGGGGAGGCGCGCTGTGACTAGCCTATCACAGAACACAGACACAGTCAGCTACCCAATGAGGATTCTTATTCAATCCGAGCACAGATAATGACTCTTATTACTCGTATAATACTCGTACTCGGCAAAAGTGCTTTATCCGTACCGGATACTCGTTTCAGCCGAGTATCCGGCTCAACTCTAGTTATTAGACCATCATTTTCAACTCAACTCATTTTCAACTCAACTCTCGCGCCTCCCCTGGCATGCTCTGGCGCCCCCCAGGGGAGGCGCGCCCCACACTTTGAAAACCCCTGTGTTAGTGTATAAGTGTGTGCCATGGTCATGTTTAGTTTTTGTCTAGTTTAATTTTATATAAAATTGCTTGTCACGTTTGGCACAAAATCACTCTCCAGAATGTTTTCGTTCACTGTTTCTTGGTGGAACAATCTCCCTACCTCCCTGCCTTCATGGTCTTATGAATCCCGGGTTTATGGGGGTCCTGCCCACAGTGGTGGGCCCCAAGCAGGCTCTGGTAATGGAACAAGAAGTAAAATCTCTGCTGAGGAAAGGGGCCATTGAGTTTGCACTGCAAAGCAGTTTTAGTTTTAGAGACTTTCAGGGTCTCATAGCTGCAGCATCCAACATTATTCAATTTGGCCTTCTGCATATGAGACCCTTGCAGTTGTGGCTCAGAACCAGGGGCAATCTCTTTTGCATGATCAAGTTCACACGGCAATGCTTACGTGCCTTACGTTCCTTGCTCCATGCTAATCATCACTTGGGTGGGGAGCAGTCCTAGAAGGTCGCTCAACATAAAGGCCTGTGGAGGGGACACCAGCTCTCCTGGCACATATTTTGATCCTCCAAATCCTCCTGTTATCCCAGGGAAAGCTGTTTTCTCTCAGTGCAGCATACATCCACAATATAGGAGCAGAGATTCTGTCGAAGCATGGGCTGAGACCTGGGGAATGGAGACTCCACCTCGAGGTGGTGGAGCAGATATGAGAAAGATTTAGCCAGGCAGAAGTGGATCTGTTTGCATCTCCAGAGACGTCTCAATGTCCACTCTGGTTCTCCCTCATACACCCAGATCCTCTCGGCTACGTCTGTACGCATTTCCCCAAATTGCTCTGCTCCCAGAAGTTCTGGAAAGAGTCCATCTCACCTTGATCACCAAACGCTGGCTAGGCAGATTGTTATTTACAGATCTCATTTCCCTCCTCGGTGGATCTCCCTAGGAGATTCCAATCAAGAGGAGCCTGCTGTCCTGGTAGGAGGCTTGATAGTCCGTCCTCACCCAGAGCTTTGGAAGCTGTAGGCTTGGCCTCTGAGGGGGCCCAGCTCACAGAATGGTCCCTCAACCGAGGTTGTTAAGACCATTCTCCACTCCAGATCTCCCTCCACAAGGAAACTGTACACCCTGAAAGGGTGGAAAACCTATGGGGAAAACATAACTAAACTAATAAACTTAAAACAGAACAGAAATCAGGAAAAATGGATGGAACGGTACACACAGAACCAGGAACAACCTCTCTCAAAAGGATAGGAGATTTGCAAGCTTTGTTCGTGGCTCCCTTGTGCTTAGAATTTTCCCTGGGCATGGTTTGTCTGCTTCGGAGCCTCTAGCAAAGGAGTTCCAGCAGCTAAGCAGGGAATGAGCAAGTAGATAGTCAAGGCTATTTCTCTTGCTTATGAGGCAGCCGAGGTGCCTTCCTTTATGGCAATCAGGGTAACCTTGGTACCCTGAAGAGGGAAAGAGACACTGTGTCATTCGGCCACACCTACTGAGTGCCTGCCAGCGACTTCAGCAAATTGTAGTTTCGCCGCCTCTGATTCACATTCATGCCATTGGTTAGATTTCACATATGCTTCACTATACATAGTTATGCTAAGTGTTCCCAAAGCGTCTTTAACAAAGCATCTCACTACCTCTTCAGGGAACAAAGGTTACAGTTGTAACTGAGATGTACTGGTTATTCCTCTGTTGTCATGGTTTCTAATTAGTTACACACTTGTTCTCTTTTCGGGTGATTAACTTTGCTGTGTCTATGTAAGGCCTCAGCTCTCCTCTGTCCATGATTTTGTGCTAACGTTTCTGGTTTGTGTTTGTAGATTTCTCTCTCTCAACTTGTTTTAATTGTTCATTCTGCATCATGCATCGTCAAGAGAAAGTGTGTGTGTGTGAGTGATTCCCCACTCCATCCCCTCAACACTCATCCACTATTAATGTATAGATAAGCAATTATTAAAAGTTCAACAAAACCTTCATGGCTCATGAGTTCTCAGAACTGTACTGGTAAATGCTTTATTTATCATATTCAATTCTCATTGTTTATTTAAAAGGACACATTTAAAAGGGCAGTTCACTACATTTTTAGAATTTTTAGACAGAATAGAAAGTATAAAATTCATTGACACTTATTCACACAGCAGTCAGCTCCCAGCACTATTTCCCTAGACTTCCCTAGACTACACACATGCATTTACCTTGCATTAGTATTTATATAAACATTGTCTCCAAATCTTTGTCTTGCTTTCCCAGTTAGCTGCCACCCTGGTACTATGTTTTTTTTGTTTGGTTTTTTTAGAGCACAGTCTTTGCCTGTAGCAAGAAGCTGAGCACCAGAAGGAGGCAAATATGTGAATTATTCATCCAACCATTTTTATTATTTATGATTTTTGTATAAACTTGTATCATGCAATACATTTTTTGGTGATGTTTTAGACTTTGGAGTAAGATTTTGTTGTTTACTGTCATTTGGGCAGTCAGAGTATAAGTTAAGTTTCATGTTTTGAACAGAACAGACTTGTAAACCTAACTGTGAAAGTACCTGTGAAACAACTGGGCTTGTTTACTAACTGTCTTAGTAATTCAAACCAATTTCAGTGTGATCTCGGAATTGTAATGTGGACGACAAAGGTCTCTGTCAGTCTCAGTGAAACTCTCATGCTCTGTTCCAGAACCTAGTAATCTGCCTTTGTCTGTTGTCTGTTGTCTTTGTCTGTTGTCTGCATTGTCAGTATTCCAATCTTCACAGAATCTTACTCTGATTTCCGTTCATCCATCCATTCCACACAAATAGCAATTTTCACCAGAACTTTGAAGGCAGTGATGTTTGGTGCTAGCACGTTGCTAAGCTAACAACAGGAAATATAATAAATGCAAGGTACAAAGCTACTTTAATTGATACTTGTTAGAATATAATGAAATATATGGGTAAATATAGTTATTTCTCTTCACATCATCCACCATATTGAATAAGGGCTTGTTTCAGTGCATTCTGAGATAATACATTTGCTGCAGTAAAATTGGGGTAGTAAAACAATCTTATAAGGCAGAATAATTTTTCAACCTCCATTTTGGATGCTTTTATTACACTGAATGTATTATTTTCTATAAAGGATGTATGTGATACAACACAGTTATATGAATTCTCAAAAATTTGAATGGCGCACAAATTAAATGGATAATTTTCTGGTTGTGTATGATTGTGTATTGTGTATATGGTTGTGTATTTTTGTCTTTTTTTTATTCAGAAAAATGTTGTGTGATAGTAAATCATGATTATAAATCCAAGAGACTCAACCAATAAATTCCATGATTTAAAAAGCCATAGATTATATAAGGTTTTATAAACATTTGTACATCTGTAAGTTGTTCATATCTCAATAAATTTTTATTTTAGGTTCTGCAATATGTGCAATCAAATCTATCAAATATTTTTGTGATTATGTAAACATAAGTAAATGTATGTGTGTTTACGGTAAATCACATTTTACATAAAATACATGGTCATGTTGGTCTGAGAGACCTCAAGGCCATTTAATAGCTCAGAAAATCTCAGCTTGATTTTTCATTTTCTTAAGAGAACTGATTTTAAAACAAAATACAACTTAACTCACTTCAAACATCAATTGAAATCTAGGCTCATTGGAAATATGTGCCAAAAATGTAACTACACATGCAATTCATTGCAGATTCGAGTTGGAATGGACACTAGATGCTGTAAACGTTAAATAACTTGTGTTCCTTTTCACACAATTTATGATTACGGGGGGCAGATGTGTCTATCTCACTTTTGTTTAACTCTCACTTTGCTTCTATATTTAAACCAAACATGGGTTGAAATAACCCAGAATTTTTTTACTGTAGGTTGTATGATATTTTCAAATAGAGCGTTAATCTTTTAGCACAACTCAGCGGACATTTAATTTCAATACTTCCACAAAACAACCAGCATAATAAAACATTGCCAGATTCAAGCCCATCTGTTATTAATAAAGCTGAAAATGCTTTTAGCGACACTAACTGGATATTTCATTTTAAAAGTGTTCTGAAATGTGCAAGAAGCAATGTGGTACCATTTTGTGGAAATATCAGTTTACTTTGTGGTAAAACAGAGGGATGCAACTTCAATAATATCTGCATGCTGGGTTTCGATTAGGTCAGAAAAACACATTAAAATAATTTAAAGTGGGGGACATAAGATTCTAACTTCATCTCTGGGGTCTCTAGGAACCCATAAAAGCAGTAATCAAATCTAAAGAGAACTTGAACATTTAAATATTTTTGCTTGGTTACAAAGCACAAATAAGAACAAAATGGAGGGTCTCATTATATGTGCACAGGGTGTCTATATGTATAATTGGCTCTCATTTGCATAATCATCCCCCATCATTTGTTGTCTCCATATGTTGAGGTATGTATTATTGAAGATGCTGGAAAGCTTTTTTGTTTGGAAGTGTTTGAGGCTTGCATTGTGGTGGTGTTCACTGATGTTATTTCTTCTCACTCTCTCATTTCTCCCCCCCCCCCCCCCCATCCATTCTTTCCACTCATCTCTTCTCCTCCCATCATCTCAGGAGAGGATATGACTGCAGGGCTGGCGGCCTTTAGCTGTAATTGGTGACTCTATTAACTAAAAGAGGAGGAAAATGACAACATATAAATGGAAGAGACAATGAAGTGGTGCATGCACTCACCTTCTGTTTGATTTTAGTGTGCACTTCCTCCTATGTGCGTAGCTCCAGTGGGTCAAAAATTAATATATGGAAACAATACATACTAATGATTCCCTGCATGTTATGCCCATAAAGCTTAGTGATGCAAAAGCACAAGACAACCCAGTCTAGTGTCACTTCTGAAGTGAAAGAGATCAATAATTTAATCCATTTGGATTTGTAATTTCCTTAATAGTTGACCTGTCTCTCAAGATTTTAAACCTTTATTTCAGTGGTTCTCAACTTTTTTGACTTCCAATGCTCTCCATTGTCCTCAACAATATTTAAAGGCCTCATTACTCTTCCAGTTGTTCATGATTTTCTGGATAAAAATTACATAAGGATTCTTTATTTATTGTTGCTCACAATTTGTAAATGATGAAAAATGTTTAGATTTATATTCTAAAATATGTAATAAAATAGAAATGTAGTTATAAGAATTGTAACGCTTTAGATTACAAACTGAAGAGTACTGTGAAAGTACACAGAATTTACTGCACAACTTTCAGTAATTATAGTGTAACTGTAAAGTACTTACGAGTAGCTATAAGGTGTAGCTATAATGGTAAGTTTGGAGAATAAAGGTGTAACAAAGTGAAAAATGACAAATAATTTTATAACAGGGGCAACAAGCACCACTTTAATTTATGATCCATAGATGATGTACTTACTCTGTAAGTACATGAAACAAGGGGGTAACAAGCACTTTAATTTAGGGCACGTAGATTATATACTTACTCTGTAACTACATGAAACAAGGGGGTAACAAGCGGCACTTTAATTTATGGCCCATAGATTATATACTTACTCTGTAACTACATGAAACAAGGGGGTAACAAGCGGCACTTTAATTTACGGCCGTAGATTATATACTTACTCTGTAACTACATGAAACAAGGGGGTAACAAGCACCACTTTAATTTGCGGCCAGTAGATTATATACTTACTCTGTAACTACATGAAACAAGGGGGTAACAAGCACCACTTTAATTTGCGGCCAGTAGATTATATACTTACTCTGTAACTACATGAAACAAGGGGGTAACAAGCAACACTTTAATTTACGGCACCTAGATTATATACTTACTCTGTAACTACATGAAACAAGGGGGTAACAAGCAACACTTTAATTTACGGCCCGTAGATTATATACTTACTCTGTAACTACATGAAACAAGGGGGTAACAAGCGGCACTTTAATTTACGGCCCGTAGATTATATACTTACTCTGTAACTACATGAAACAAGGGGGTAACAAGCACCACTTTAATTTGCGGCCCGTAGATTATATACTTACTCTGTAACTACATGAAACAAGGGGGTAACAAGCAACACTTTAATTTACGGCACGTAGATTATATACTTACTCTGTAACTACATGAAACAAGGGGGTAACAAGCAACACTTTAATTTACGGCCCGTAGATTATATACTTACTCTGTAACTACATGAAACAAGGGGGTAACAAGCGGCACTTTAATTTACGGCCCGTAGATTATATACTTACTCTGTAACTACATGAAACAAGGGAGTAACAAGCGGCACTTTAATTTACGGCCCGTAGATGATGTACTTACTCTGTAACTACATGAAACAAGGGGGTAACAAGCGACACTTTAATTTACGGCACGTAGATTATATACTTACTCTGTAACTACATGAAACAAGGGGGTAACAAGCACCACTTTAATTTACGGCACGTAGATTATATACTTACTCTGTAACTACATGAAACAAGGGGGTAACAAGCACCACTTTAATTTACGGCCCGTAGATTATATACTTACTCTGTAACTACATGAAACAAGGGGGTAACAAGCACCACTTTAATTTACGGCACGTAGATTATATACTTACTCTGTAACTACATGAAACAAGGGGGTAACAAGCACTTTAATTTACGGCCCGTAGATAATGTACTTACTCTGTAACTACATGAAACAAGGGGGTAACAATAAGGCCAACAATAAGGAATTTATTGGTGGCCGTAAATAGTTACTTACTCTGTAACTATGTGAAACAAAGGGCTAACAAGTTTGACTTGTAGAACAGCTGAGATGAACTGCAGCAGCCACAGTATAATGGTGCCAGTTGCTCACCACACACTGGCTCTAGGTGGAGAGAGAGTGATCCATCAAATTCAGAGTATGTATGTTCCTGCAAAATTTTAGTTTAGCTCAGCCTAGGCCACACAATATTAAAATAGTTAGCACTTAGATATCAAATATTTTTAATTTTCCACGTTGTTACCCCTTTATTCCCCAAATTTTACGTATTGTTTCCTTAAACCTAATCGTAAGTACTTTATAGTTACACCATAATTACTGAAAGTTACGCTGTAAATGCGATGTACTTGCACAGTACTTGCGGGTTATAATCTTGCGCTATACCGAAACTGTTAATTTACATGACTTTTCCAGATCTAGAACAGTTAGACTACCTCATATATATATATATATATATATATATATATATATATATATATATATATATATAATATATAGTCAGGGTTCTGTCACTTCAGTTTGGGTTTCTAGTGTGCTGGTTGACAGAGCTCTGACACTGCCCCTTTGTGTCTTGTGATTGTAAACCCCGCCCACCTTGTTACCTCATTTCCCTTGAGTGTTGTCAGCTGTTCTCAGCTCGTCACCTTCCCTCATGTGTCCCTATTTAATCCCGGTGTGTTTGCTGTCCTGTTGCGTCGTTGTCTCTCTATGTTGTGTGCTTGTGTAACTGGTTTTCTGGTCCCCTGTAAATCCGTTTCATCCGGTTGGTTTGTTTTTGTTCTTAGTGTCTAGTTATTGTGTTAAGTTATGTTTTCCCCCTCGTGGGTTTTTGCTTATTGAGATTTTCTTTATTTGTTAATAAATTACGCCTTTCCCCTGCACTTGAGTCCTTCCCTTGCAATCCGTGACATATATATATATATATATATATATATATATATATATATATATATTGTCTTATTTTAAATTATTTTAAAGTAATTATTTACATCACTTTTAAGCCTTTTTGGAAGTTTGCTGAAGGCCTGTGGTCCCCTGATTGAAAATCATCGCCTTAGGGTTATTAATTTTTGTTTTCTGTTATTTTTTTATATTAATATATGTTACCTATGTGCATTTCTTTCTTCAATGGAGCACAAAAGGAAATATTTTGAAGAATGTTCACACTGCACTTAATGAGGTTGTTACAGAGCCATATATTGTGGCCATTAATTAATTGGTTCCTGACTTATACGCCAGCATGTTTTAATAATTTGTTCCCATGTTTTAAGTAAATAGTGTACACAATATAATTAGTTCTCTCAATTTACTAAATCGTGGAAACATAATATTTCGTTCTCTTATCAAAATAGGAACTAAAGGAATAAACTACTTCCATGTGACCACAATTTAACAAAAACAAGTTTTTCATTTGTATTCTTTATTTCTGACCACAATATACTGTATTTATTTTTGTCCGCATGTCATGTGTGGGGGCTTGATGGGTTGTCAAGTGCAGTACCTTTAAATTACTCATACTCAATATTCCAAATGTTCTGAGTTATGTATATGATTTATCTCATAACTCTGACCTGGCATTTGTGCATTATTAGCCTCTATGGATACTCATACAAATTCTGAACACCCCCCACCCCCACCCTGCCTGTCTCTGTCTTGCCAGAGTAATATTTACAGAGGATTAGGTTGACAGCAAAGCATCTAATCTGGGATCTGGCCAACAGTCATTCAACACATTCTGATGCCCAGAGGCTGTGGCACACGGTGACATCATCCTTCCCTCAAGCCCTCTGTGTTCACTGTGTCTTTCATCTCTTTCTCTTCTGGTCTCTTCTGGTGAGACATCTTCATCTGGGTCATTTTTTTTGGAAGTGGTGCCTTTTCCAGTTTGAATTGGTGGTTTTTAAAGGACATTTGTGCATTTACACACACTTTAACATAACCTTAAATAATTCACTTCTTGGACAATGAAAAAAGAATTATACTTTTAGTTTAGGGATTATTTTATTATTTTAAAAAGGGAATATGGTTGAAGCATTAATTTGAACTTTTTTCAATACAGTGTATTAACGTAAAAACTTAAACAGAGATTATAAAGAAGAAAATTGCTTTTTTTTCATGATTTTATTTTAGTTCAAATGTGCACATTTGCTAATACAGCAAGGGAACATTGGAAAATGACTAAAAAGGCCTCTTCAGAATCAAAGAAAATATCATATTAAAAATATATTAAAATAAAATGTATCATTAGGCAAAAAAACATTGCAAAATTAACAGTAGAGATTTCAAACAAATGCTGTTCTCTTGAACCTTCTATTCAAAGAGTCTTGAAAACAATTATCATATGTAATGTTTGTTTTCCACAAAACCTTCAAACTGTTAACGTCTGTGGTGCTTGTGCAATGTGGAGAATCGATGATTAAGCACCGAATCAACTTAAATCCTCTTTTTTCAAAAAACAACAAACAGAAAGACTGAAAAACAAACAGAAGCGGCACTTGGAAGGACACGGAAACACGGAGAACACCATCCACAAACTCGGAAAACATCCACGTTACAACGTCAACAAGAGAAAAAGACATGGGAACACAGGAAGGTATTTATAACGAGCACAGATTAGGGACAACTGACAGGACTTGATTAACAGGCAGGTGAAACAAGGTTACCGAGAGAAACACAGACAGGACCCGGAAGTGCAAAATGACGAGACTGTGACAACACCACGATCAGACCGTGACACAAATAGCATATGTGTTTTGAATACTGACAATAATGAATATTTCTTGATTACCTAATCAGCTGATTAGAAGAATTTCTAAAAACAATCATGTGGCCCTTGAAGTGTCACAGTCTTGTCATGTTGCACTTCTGGGTCCTGTCTGTGTATGTCGTGTTAATCAATTATCTTGCCAAGTCTTGTCAGGTGTCCCTGATGTGTGTTCTCATTAAATACCCTCCTGTGTTCCCATGTGATTGTCTATTGTTGAAACTGTTCTGTATGTGTTGCGCGTGTGTTTCCTGTTCCTGTTTTGCACAGGAAGGGCCGTTTTGAGTTTATCTTTAAATCTTATGGTTTTCCATGTTTGTCAATAAATCTGTGTTTCCTGACGTGACGCGTTCCTTGTTCCTCTGCATCACACACAACACCCAAATCGTGACAGAAACAATCGACCACCCTGAGCTGGTCACCATCGAGCAACCGTTTTTCTAAGATGGACTATGAATAGGAGCTGTTGACCATCGTGCTGATGTGCAATAAGAACTTTGGACAATATGCAATGGATTTTACCTTTGTGGCTTGCCGCGGACCTTTGCCGGATGACAAAATCACCGTGCTGTTCCGGCCTAAACTGGATGGACACGGTGCTGCAGTGTCTGTATCGCCTCTACACTTAGTCCAGACAGCAGAAGCCGGCAGCCACGTCATCGCTCCCGAGCCACGCCTCCAAGTCATCGCTCCTGAGCCACGAATCCGAGTCATCGTTCCCGAGCCATGCGACCTGTGCCACGCTCCCGTGCCACGCTCCCGAGCCCCGCGACCGGTTCCATGCCCCGCCGCCGAAAGCATCGGGGCGGAAGCAAAAAGAGCAAGAGGACTTCCTCTAAGCCACCTGTGCCGCCCCTGCGCCTTGCCCTGCCGGTGCCTCCCAAACTGTTGTACAATGGGCAGTTTCCCCGCGCGCCCAGTGGACTGTTGCTCCTCAACCTGCCTAGACCCCTTGAAGTTTACCCTGAGCCCCTCACCCATGTACCACCTAGGCCGCCCAACGGTTTCCCGGGAAGGCCCTTCAAGAATTTTTTTTTTGGGGGGGGGTTCTCTGAGGGTGGGTGGGGCAAAGGAGGCGGAGCCTCCTGGGAAGACCAGGCTCCCTTCTCTGCCCTGGACACTTCCTCTGACCTGGCCCCTGGTTCCCCTGGTTCCCCCGGCTCCGCCCTGGACACTCTCCCCGACCTGGCCCCTGGTTCCCCCAGTTCTGCCCTGGACACTTCCTCTGACCTGGCCCCTGGTTCCCCCGGCTCCGCCCTGGACACTCTCCCCGACCTGGCCCCTGGTTCCCCCAGTTCTGCCCTGGACACTTCCTCTGACCTGGCTCTTTGCTCCCCTTGCACCACCTTGGTACTCCGTAGCCCCGGCACCTCCCTGGAGACCGCCCTGACTCTGTGTAACCCGGTCTCAAGGGCGCCCTCCCTCCCACCCATGTTTTGATGTTATGTCTGTCTGGTCCTCCTCTTGTTTCCCCTCCCTTCCCTCCCTAAGGTGTAACCTCTTACGGCGTGAGGTCACGCCTTGTGGCGAGGGGCATTCTGTCACAGCCTCGTCATGTTGCGCTTCTTGGTCCTGTCTTTGTATCTTCCAGTGCCCTTGTGTCACCTGTCGTGTTAATCACTTACTTTGTCAAGTCCTGTCAGGTGTCCCTAATGTGTGTTCTCATTAAATACCCTCCCGTGTTCCCATGTGGTTGTCGATTGTTGAAACTGTTCAATGTGTGTTCCGTGTGTGAATGAGTTTCCTGATCTGAGTTCAAGTTCCCAGTGATTCCGATGGTTTGCACAACAAGTGCCGTTTTGACTTTATCTTTAAGTCTTTTGGTTTTCTGTGTTTGTCAATAAATCTGTGTTTGCGCTGTGTTTACGCTTCTCCTTGTTCCTCTGCCTTGCACACCACACCCAAACCTTGATAGGAGGCTGGAATAATGGAATAATTATTTTATATATTATTTTATAATTATGTTTTTTTTTTTTTTGATAAAATAAATGGAGCTTTGGCAACATCTTTCAAAAACATAAAAATGAAAAGAAAAATGTGGGAAAAAAATGTCTAGCCTAACATAATGAATTTTCCATCAGCTATCCATTGTTAAAATATTTTTTTACTCGTATAAGGTGCACATTTTATAGAAGTACCAATCTTCTATATTTCTGCTGCTTGCCTGACTGAGATCTGCTGTTTTCCACATCTACAGACGGAAACATCCTGGGACTCCCACTGCACCTTCTCACCCTCTCTCGGATGGCATGAGATTAAAGGAAGGGGGTCAGACAGATTGTTGAGGTTACATCTCCGATAAGATCAGAAATGTGTCGCTGTCAAAGTGCTTCAAATTGCATATTTTTTCCAAGCTGATCCTTTTTTTCCGCCACTACGCCATGAGTGAATGCTCAGATGCCTGTATGCCTCTGAAGTGGGGGGAAAGCAAAGCTTTTTTGTCATCCAAAAAGGTAAACAAGGGAGGGAGAGATATGAAGCATGAGAGATCAAACATACGATTGGATGGAACACACCCTACCCTTCACCAGAAAGCTTGGAGAAATGCTGTGCATGTCACAGAAGCTACAGGGGTGTTTTATAAGGACATAAAACAGGATGTTCTTGCATAAGGGTTCGTACAATTTGTCATTTTGAGATGTAATCTTTTGCCTGGATAAAAAGTGTTGCTGAAATACACGTTGTTAAATGTTGATGCTGTGATTGTTTAAAGCAGATCTTTGTTTTTGGAGGTGTTTTGTTTCTGTGAGTTTTTTGATGTATATTCTGTCACCCAAGTGAGATTAAGTATATATGAATAGTATTGCAGCTTCTGGATATCTTCATGTTTTTGCCTTCTGTTTTTAAGTTGCTGTGGGTGTAAAAGTTAGTAGTAGTATAATAGTAAAGAATCTAGGCTGCTAGTACAAAGTCTGCTGGCTCAGTTCCACAACTAACTGTATTAAAAACCAACTAAGATTTTCGTAGTAATTATTTAAATAGTTATTATTCAAACTTTTATCACAAAAATGTTTCCTGTTCAACTAAGTAAATGTTGTATTTGTTTGATTGGACAGTGTGTTGGAGTATGATGACTAAATAAATGGGCCATGAGACACAATCCTTCCATCTTGTCTCAAATAACACATTTGATACATGAGGGAATGATTATGTCTTGTTCCCTTTTGGTAAGCAACATTTGAGATCTGCAGAATAACTCACTGAGAGGATTGAATCGTCCGTTTCAGGAGTCCCCTCAGGCTATCAGAACTAGTAGAGGGTATCTGAAAAGCCACAAACCCATGTGAATTATTCATATCAATGCATTTGTTATGGCAGAACAAATAATGTGGTTTTAAATGTACAGAGTTAACAAATAGACAATGATGTATCACAACATTTTTTTCTCTTCCTTATTCACTTCTTCCCTTCCTTTCTGGCATTAGTAATACCAGTGTGTCAATAGGCTTCTTGGAGCTGTAGCTAATAATGGATTTCTTTGGAGGGCAGTGTTGTTACCATATCAACAGGGTAGCAGGTCGATTTGCTGGTTCTGAAATCAATCTTGCGTGTCCCCCTATCAGTCACTGTGAAGCACAGTGCTCTCACGTCCTTGAACTTTTCTGATTTGTCGCTTAACTGTTGAAAGCTCAAAATATTGTTAATCTCATTTGTATGTTTTTGAAAACAAAAAAACTGTTGTGCCTCAGGGATCAATATTAGGACCAATGCTGTTGTAAATGATTTACTTTTATCTTCTACTGAATGCTCATCATTGCTGATTTTCTCTCGTACATAATAGTAGAGCTTTAAAGCATAGACATTTTTGCTTGGGGGAAGTATGTTGAAAGTGCATTGAAAGCAAATTTCTGTCCATTTCAAAGGTTGTTCAAAGACACATTGTTTTTGGTATAATCCAGCCTCATACACAGCATTATATGGATTTTGCCGTTTCCTAATTGACTAATGGTCAGATTAGGAAAAACACAATGGACCTTGCTGACACAGCCTATCGCAGTGATAATAGATGGATTACGAATTGAAATAGGACAGGCAGAATGGTATTACTGTGAAAACATTACCTCAGCTGATTGGAATGAGATCAGTATCTCTATGAATGACAGGTCTCGCAAGCTCAATTCCAAAATATAGTGAACCTCTGTGTTGTCTAGTATCTATTTAGACATCTATATTCTAAGGGAGCATTTTAACTAAAACAGAACCTTTTAAAGGTTTGGGTTAGAATGCTATTTATAGGCAGCAACTTGCGCACAAATCACAAACTTTATGCACAGGACACAGGAAACCTTAAGCAAACGCTGCAAAGCTAATGACGTGGTTCTCTAACTAGCAGAAAAAACTGGAAATTTTTATTTTCATTGTATTCTCTATTGAAGATTTGATTTTACAGTGTAAAACATATTATTACACCTCATTCAAAATTTGGGGTCTGTAACAGTCTTATGTTCACCAATCAAACACAGTAATATTATTAAATGTATTAAATGTATATGTATTAATAGTTTTCTATTTTAATATAATTTATAAATTGAATGTTTTCCTGTAATGGGCTTCCTTTCTATGGCTATTATTCCAGTCTTTAGTGTCACATGATCCTTCAAGAAACATTTATTTTTATTAGTTGAAAGGGGTTGTGCTGCTTTGTAAATTATGTAATCATTTTGAATGATTCTTTAATTAAAAGCAAGTTTGAAGAACATCATTTAATTAATAGAGATCATTATTTTTCTTTGTGTTTTTAATTTTTGATTTCTGCATCAAATCTCATGAATTTGGATTGCCAAGTCAAGCCTGTGCATGACAAAAGTCTAAGACTTATCACTTATATTTTTATTTAATTTATTTGTTTTGTTTTTTCAGTTTACTTTAGTAGCTATCTTAGAAGGCAGAATTTTGTTCCTCCTTACCTTTTGGATAAATCTTTGCATTGGGAGCATGTCTATGATGACTCCTTCCATGCGTTTCTTTCCTATCTGCATGCATCTTACTTCCTCCAGTATTTTCTCATTGGCTGTTCCACTTCATCAGACCACCACAGTCCACTACATCCCATATCTCAATCTTGCCAGAATAATGTTGCTTTTTCACAGTAAATGGGTTGGTGGTTGCGGATTGCAATTGCCAGTTCCTTTTGCAAAGCATTAATAACAAGCTGTAATTTCCCCTGATGAATCACAGTGCTATGTTGTCATATTGTCTCATAAACAGGAGGGAGAAGAAGTAGGTCACTGTCTTTTCTCATCACAAGCCATATTCTCTGCTAGGGATTACTTGCAGTGATCATTTCATGCATGGGAAGGACAGGATTGGGACCCTTGGCAGCTGTAAGGCTGATTTTTCCTTAATGTTTTTGAACTGCGACTTTATGTGCCATGACTTTGAGGGGCAGGACAGCAGTTGCCTAAAGTCTTTCTTTAGAATCTGTCACATCGCAGTGCCTGGTCCTTAGATCAAGTGACGGTAATCTTGTATCTCCCAGCAAGACCAGACAGAGAGATTTAGGAATCAAGTTCAAGGAAACGAGACAGAGTCCATATTGCAGACATTAGGAAGTGTCCGGAGGCATCTTTTGGGTTTGGTTAGTGCTCTATCCTGACCTCAGCATGGTTGCCAAGATGATTCATAGCACCCAGCCACAGAACAGAAGCATGCAACAGAAAGCGGCACAAACCCCGTTCTACACCAGCTCTTCAGAAGAACAAGCACAAAGACTGTACGGGCTTCTCGCATGGCTCAGTGCCTACTAACACAGTAACTGTAATCCTCTTGGATCAGACCAGGATAATCACATGCACAAGACATCAGAGGAAACACCAGAAGTGATGGATTTCCAACTAAGCATCTTATATCTTTCCTCAAACGGAAACACAGTAAACATTGCAGAAGTCAACCTAGTTCTATTTTCATTTTGTTAAATTGGTTCTTCACACATTGCGCTGTGGCCTTGCAGTGAGCTCACAAGCTCCGCCACATTGCGCTGTGGCGTTCATGAAGGCATCGCAAGTTTAATCCTTGTTGTTTCATGTGCTTTCTGTTATCTCTGTGAATTGAAATATTGAAAGTGACAGTGAGATGGCAGTGTGAAGTCAAGGTTAGCAGTGTTGCGGTAGGTGCAACACTGCTAGCTTTGTAATTAAAGTAATTAACAACTTAAGTAATTAAAATGTTGCAAACATATCCTTGATAAATTCTATCAATCACTGTGAAGCAAAGTGCTGTCATACGCTTTCTTTTTTGGTATTTACTTACATTATTCAAGAGTCAACAATTGCTTGTTGTTGTTGGTTTTCTCTTTCCCATGACTCTTTGAAGCATATCTACACATCTCTCTGAACACTTTTAGATGTGACCCTAACTTTCTAGATATTAAGGTTTTTATTACTTAGAGAAATCATGTTGAAAAAAGTGATGTTTCACTACTTTTTTGCTTATAATGGATGAAAAAAATGTTATTTTAAGAACTAGACCTGCTTTATTCAGGAAATTCTTAAAGATTGGCCATTTTATTACAAAATGTGCCGACTTTAATTATATACAAAATGGGTTGAGTGGATAGAAAAATCTCTCAAATATTTAGTACCATGTCTAACTTCTAAAATATCATGGTTCATATACAGTATACATGCAGTGTATTCATCCGTAACTAATACTACAGCCTTTTGAGGATCACTAGCTGTTTATGGAGAATATAATAACCCAAGGAATGTGTCGATAGAGTGGAATTCAAGCCCTTTTAGACTGTACGAAGCACATACTGTTCTTGTTGCATGTCTTATGAGGCTGCAGACCCATGCCAGAACATAGCCCACGCGCCATGTTTTCAAAGACATGGCAAGCCCAAATCCTTCACGCCTCTCTTCGTTCTTCTACCTTGCTTGAGCAAATGTGCAAAAGCACTATTTCCAGATAGTGTTTTCCTTTCCCCTTCTTCTCAGCAGGAGATGTAGAGGTACATTTTGTACACAGGAAGATGGTGCCACTTCGAAGTGGGCGATACTGAGGACAAATAACTAGCCGCCTGCCGCTCTAAAAAGCTGTGTGCCTTTTTGCAAATTGCTGCAGCCCAGGATTGCTCATGTGGAAAGAATCTTTTTTTTTCCCTCTAGAGATTGGTAAACGGGAAAGCACTTCCTGACTGTACTTGAATTAGATGTAAATTGGTTAAAAGCTTGATTAAGAAAACACACTAGAGAGAAGCTCAGTAAACTCAATGAAACAAATAGGTGTAGTAGGATTTTGCATTGTTTTCCTAAGTATTATCATATGATAATATCTGTCTATTACATTGCCTAATGCACTGAACTCTGTGGAGTGATGCATTACTGGGCAATTTACATAATAATTAGGTTGCGTAAAAATATGCACAAGATGTAATGGATATCTAGTATCTAAACATTTTGAGTTGTATGGCTCACTGGTGATAGCATGTTTACAGTGTGCTTCCCACTTTTTGCCGACCTAGCCTTCTAGCCTTTTGCCGACATAGCCTCCAGGTGTGTTGAGCCTTGACACAAGTCATGTAAAAAGGCTGGAATATGTCAACACAAACTATTAGCATGTCAGACGTATTTAGACCGATAGAACAGCATTTGCAACACACAACAAGAGTTCACTAATATGTGATGACCCAGTTAGTATTATGAGGTAACACCTCAAACTGGTGCTGAATTAATTATATTTTATAATGTAACCAATTCCACTGTGCTCCCATGAGAAGGTACTGTCATGAAAAGTACCCACTGGACAGCATGGCTAATTATACTGGTCCAGCATCAAAGGTCCACTTTGAAATTAACATAGAAAAAAAGGTATAAAAGCTGTGACTGAGGTGGTATCCTTTCAAAAGGTACTGATATGTACCATTTAGGTAATAATATGCATCCTTTAGGGATGAAAAAGCACAAATGGTACCCTTTTCAAGTACTATCACTACCTTTATTACCCGCATGTGAATACATCTTTCTGTGGATGCGAATGTGAGTTTTTCAGTCTTTACAGATAGTATTATAAGATATATAGCATAACCTAACAGTCATTGTGTTTTCAGGCCATTTCAAGTTTGATTTTGATGTGACAAAGAAATGATAGCTAATGTCACATTTTGTTTTATTTTTGTTATATGGATTTTCTCCTCAGAGGAAACACCCCTGCTATGTAAACATTTCACTCAACATTTTTATAAGACTACTAAGAGTATGTTTGCATATGTGGGGTTTCAGTTGTTCCTACTTTTAAAAAACAATAATAATTGTACGATAGATGTATTATTATTTGTTTGTGTAATCATCAATACACTGATATCATGTGTATTACAATTTACAATTTGTGCTTACTCATGGTCAGTGAATGAGACCCAGTGTTTGGCTACTTGGCATATCCACGTTATTCTCTTGTAAATTATTGTCTTCTCTTTTCAAAATTGACCATGTATTGATGAAAAGCGCCTTTGCGACGTGACAGTCACAGCCAGTTTATTACAAATGTCTGCTATTCTCTGGAGAGCCAGTGAGAAGTGTTGTGTTTTCGGGTTAGCATCTAGCTAAAGTTTGTGTCGGCTCAATATAAACACATTGATGTGCATCTCGTCAACAAAGCCTTTCTGCCAAACTAGCTGCCTCTCTCTCAAAGTCTCTGGCGTGGAGATCGATCCATCTTCCAGCAATTTTCTTTTCTCATTTAAAGTATGATTTATCAACAAATTGAGCTTTAAGATGATGTTGGCAAGTGATTTAATGGTCGTAGTGGATTCATTTTCTTTTCATTATGTTATTACATGCATGGCTAGAGATATTCTAGTTGTCTTGATGAGGCATGACGTCTTGCGCAGTCTCCTGACAGGGATCAGCCCCGCACAGACACAGGTTGCAAGACTGGAGACGTTCCATTTGCCCCTATTTCCTGTGAACTGTCATTAGCATGCCCATCATAACTCTGAATGATAGATTATCACGGAGGAAAGACACCTGGCTCTGGGGCTTATTGTCATTGTGTAGCTATTGACTGATAGATAATGAAAGATGATGTGAGTTTCAAACACTGGTGACAACTTGATGACCGTGTGGGGCTCCGGTTGGGATTCTCTGCTACACTTGATGCCAACGTATCAGAGAAGCGCAAATCTCTGCTGTCAGATATGGTTTTTAAACTGCCTTCGCTGAATTTTGATTGCCGTGAACTGGCAGTTGGTAGGTCAGGAAATGGACAAGAGTGCAACCCTTTCACATCAGCCAATATTTGGACAAGTACAGGGTAAAGGACTTTTCTGTGTTGTTTGTTTATAATATTGTTTGTGTGGCACTTTTTTATTTTTATGGAAAGTGTTGAGTGAGCAGGTCATTTTAATTATTAAGTTTTTGGAGGCTGAGTATGTCCAAAAATATCTTTTACATTTTTTGTTTAAGTGGCTAGTTCCTCGTTCCTAGTTATACTTTTAGAATTATTGTTGGTTTCAAAACGTTTCAGTGCAATTATTTTAATTGAATGATATCTAATGTCATCATGTAGGGTGACCATGAAATTTACATATTTTTCTGTTCATCGTTCTTTTTATCTGTTTGCTTGTATCTTGAATTATTAATTAATAAATAACATTTAGTTTTTGAGGCATCACACAATGTGACATTTTACAGCCGGAACTAACCTTACCTTGTCATAAATAAGTTAATTTATCTGAAATCAGACGCTTAACTTTGACCTATTAATAAAGGATACACCATACTATCAAAAACTTCATTAATTTAACGAGGCTTTTTTTATTCAATATGACATCCGGACCATATTTTTTAATTCCGATTTTAGAAAATAAAAAATGGCACTTCTCTTATCACAGAAGATATGTACTCAAATCATTATGTTTAAAACGTATTTTAATGTGTTTTTGAAATTAATTTAAATGAATAAATCCAGATTTTTTTGATTTTATGTATGAAAATCATGTAATTGACCCTGGAGTCAGGTGTTTATTGCTGGCATTCCCGCATTGAGCAGCCTTAACATGCAGAGTTTAGAAATACCCCAGTGCTTTTCAGCAATTAGTACAAACTCTGGTGCTCCTCGCTGGATAATTACGGCTCTGCTGTATCCAGGACGCAGGAAAACATTAACACATCAGTTTATCATTTGAACCCCTTGCTACATGCGCACTGTTGACTTTAAACTGTTCTCATTGTAAAACGGTGAGAGGTAGTTTGTGTTTATTTCTTTTTCAGTGGATTGAAAAACATTAGCATTTAAGGTCGTAAAAGTTGCCCAAAAAAAGCATTTTACCACCACAAACTTTTTTAGTTAGATAGGCATGTTTTGCTGGTCTGCCAGCCTGACCAAGCTGGTGTTCAGCTGGTCGGCCAGCTGGTGTCCTCTAGCCTGAGTAGCTAATAAGGACATAACCCCCTCTAAAAAATATAGTACAGTAGTAGCATGTCTGAGGCTAGTTTAGGTATGCCCAATTATTCTCCTGGAGGGTGAACATTCTGTGAAATTCAGCACCAACCCAAATTAAATGAATTTTATTTTAATGCATTTTAAAATGCAATTTATGGCAATGCTGAATTTTTAAGCAACCAATATTCTATTATTTGTTTTGTTTTTTCAGAAGTTTTGATGAAATTCATGTTACAAAATCTTTCGTAATATTATAATTGTCTGTACTTTTGTCAGTACTTTTTGTTTGTGAGTGTGATAATGATATATACATAATGATAAATTATATATTTTTAAGGCTTGTATATTTCATTTTGTATAGACAAGGTTGCATCATTATTTTCACCTTAGAACCTCAAATCCCTCATATTTTGTTTTTCTTCCATCCCTTTTCTCGTTTTGTGTCTCTGATTGTCAGACAGCATATGTGGCACTCTTTGTAAAAATAAAAGTGAACCAGTTACCCGGGCACCTGTTCTGTTTGGCTCATGTTGAGCTTTGCTATAAAAATCTTCTTTTTTTGGGGGGGGGGGGGGGGGGGGGGGGTTGAGGGTTTCTAGCTGCTGATTAAGACCATGGCTCAAACCCTTAGGGGGCTCGCTGACTTGAATTAACTCCTGCTTCTCTCTGTTCTCTGTAGGTACAACCAGGCAGCCTAAAGAAGGAGAGGTTCCTGGAGTAGACTACAACTTTGTGACTGTTGAGCGGTTTGTGGAATTGGAGAAAAGTGGAGCTTTGCTGGAAAGTGGAACTTATGAAGGTAAGTTGGCTGAGTTGCACAATCATATTTCAAGTTATAGTTTTTCTTCCAATATTTCATTTCTAGGATTAGGGATTTGAGCATGCCCTAACCTAACTAACCAACTGCTAGCTAAGTATTTAACTTTGGTGTATAACTCAATGTGTTACGGACATGAGTGATACCTCAAATCATAGAATGTATTGAGGTGAAGTGCTTTTCAACATGTTGAGCAATTAAAGTTTGATAAAGAAAAATCCATATATTTTCATTGAAGGAGGAAACTGCCATATCTGGGATCAAAATATCAGCAGTTGGATTTTTATCCATGTATCCAAGTTTTGGGATGTTACATAACAATTTTCAAAATGTGCACCGAAACTGGCTTTAGATGGATAGATGTTTTTTATTCAGTAAGAACATTTGAATAAACTGACACAATATCAATTCCTAGATGTGATTGTCTCAACTAAGGTATATGACTAAATCATTCTTTCAGATAACAAATGGAAAAAAATTGCCCTGGTCATTCAATCTCTGTCATCAAAATAATTTGCTAATTTTACCTCTTAGAACTGTTGGGCAAATTCTCCCTCCTAAACAGAAGGGATATGCTGCCGATTACTAGCAAACATGAGCATTTTTTCACATGTGTGTGCGCTTGTAATTTATTACGATTAATAATGAGCCACAGTGGCAATGGATGGCAATGGTGCTTACTTCACAGTTTGTTTTGTGTGATTCTGTTTTTTAAGACCCTATGTGAATAAGACAGAACAGACCTTGGGGAAGTGTCTGATTGGCAGTAACTTTAGTTCATTCACAGCGTGCTATAAAAATACCCTTTAGGGAATCTGACTCTCGGGGGTCTTGTGAGCTTAGCCTTTCTTCACTTCAAAAGTTCAACAACTCCATCCCTTGAATAAATATCCATTTCCACTCTCTCTTTTAGTCCATTTCCACTTTTTACTAGACTCTTGTGAACTAGTGACGGAAAAAGACTGAAGAGAATCAATATATTTCATCAACTCTTCTTATACTCTGTTTCTTTCTAATAAATTCTTTCTCACTGTTCATAATGGTAAATAATAAAGTGTTTCATTGTGTTTTAAAGATTGTGACTGGGACAGTAAAGAGACTTTACTATATTCGTGGAATATACTCTAATTATCTTCTTGGTAACACATTTTCTAATTTTAGAAAATAGTTTTAATATTTAATAACCTTAGAAAATATTACAAGGGGGCAAATTTGTGTAAATCATTTCACACACTGTCTATTGCAGTAATTCTGACTTTTCAAACCGATTTCTTTAAATTAAAACTATCAAAGTTTAAAATGTACAAGTTTAAACAATAAATAAATATACCATTGTTAAAAAGATTCCTTTAAATAATTACTTTATATGTAATTTAATTGTAAATATGTCTTTTATATTTCAATATATTTAAAATATATTATTGCTGAACAAATGTCAGTCTTACAGTCACATGTGTTCCTTTGTTTGTGTTTCCCTCCACTCATCAATCCACCATGTACACTCTTCTTCACAGCTATTCATCATTTCTGTTCATCGCCATTTGCATTTAAGTTTTCCACCTTCACTCGGTGTTTGTCATTTGTTGTTTTTGCGTGTGTTTGTGTTTGCATGTAGACAGACTGTTACATTGTTTTCATCTTCGCTGATTACCTGAGTTTAGAACCGAAAGAACTAAAAAACCTTTTGTTTATGGAAAGCCTTTTAAACTCTTCATCTTTAAACTCTTCATCATAACAGTTACAGTTTTTCTCAGTCGTTGCTTTGGTGCATTTCTCAGATCACAACTGAAATTCTCAAAGTGCTTGTTCAATCTCCACATCATCAAGTCACTTGTGCACATCATAAAAGCAATTATTTTGAACAAATTGCAAATTGTGATTTTCTGTAATGATGGGAAATGTAAAGAGATTGATCAACTAATGTTCACCCGGTTCTCTAAAATAGCTCTCAGAGATGCATCTCATGAACCTTCATTTGGTTATCACATAGAGACAGACAACACATGGTTATAATTTTTTTGAATGGAAGAACAGCAAGGAAACAAACAGGGTAAACAGCCAGAAAGAGGATGTGGGTGGATAGGGAAAATCAGTAGCAAAAAGGCAAAACCGTAGAAGAGGTAGAAGAGGCCAAGATTGTAGACATATGTTTTAGGAAATAAGGGTCACCATTGTGGACCGTGTTCTCAATCATGACCTTATTGCCAAGGCAGGTAGAAAGGATACAGCCGAATGTTGGAAAAGCAACTCTGTTCTAAATAATTCAAATGTTTGTTGAACAGAACAGGTATGTAATTAGACAATGTTCACTATACTATAATACTGTATATTACAGTAGCCCACTTGCATTTTACATTAAAGTAAATATACTTATGTGTGTATATGTGTGTGTTTATATATATATATATATATATAGCGAGAGAGAGAGAAAGAGAGAGTCTTGTCTTTTTCTTCCTATCAAAATGATATAGTACTGTAATTTTTTGACAAACCAACAGTAAAAGTCTAACTGTAAGTCTGCCAAGTCGCTAGAGATCAGTATCCCACATAGTAGCCTAATGTGTAAATCCAAACTGTTTTTAAAATTTAGATGTAAAAAATCGTTATATATGCCATACAGAAAATTGCAGTCTTGTGAATTTTCAATAATTGTCATCAAAATTGTAGCCATTGTTTATATCTGAAAACACAGTACACTGTTATATTGACAAAAAATAATAAGCATTATACCTGCCTTGTTTGTGAACATTGACACAAGGACTCATTCTGATTGTTCATTGACATAAATTAAGACTTTGAAAGGTGAACTAAGGATTTTAAGAAAGTGTGGTGCTGTTTGTACAAATTGTTTTGAGAAAAGCACTTACTGGTATGCATATGTTAAGGATGTTTCAAGAAATGTAACATGGAAATGCATTTCTATTTCTTTCTTTTTGTTATAATGTCATTTATTATAAAATTATACATAAAAAATGTTTAAGTCAGATGCAACAGTTATGGGTGATTAATTGACATGAAATAACTAATATTAAAGAAGGAGATTGTGGAAAGACGCAAGAGACATTAAAGAGGCACAGCCATGTAAGACGTTAAACAGTTAATGTTCAGTCGTCCTTGTGCAAAACATAAATAAATAAATCTGAATCAAGTTTTCCAAGACTTGATAAACTTAAATACAAAGAAACACTTACAATTGTGATTCATTCATGCTTTATTCTATTGTTATTCTTTTGATCCATATTTATGAGTTACAGCTGTTGTGCGCTGTAGCATCATGTCAGGTAGTGACCCAGGGAGAATTGAAGGCACACTCAACCAGATGCCCTGCTCTCCTCAAGAGCCGGTTCATCCCAAGGGAGCCATGGCACTATTACTGAGTCTGTAAACATAGAACAGCACTTGCGCACACACTCATTGTTTCAGCAACAGTTTGTGCGTGACTTTTGTTTGGGGGTTGGTTTGTTGGAAGAGACATGATTTTCACTGACCGAGCAATGCAAAAAACACATATTAAAAACACATCACACACACGCTCACTTAGTCGTTTAAAAGAGTACATATCCAGTAATGGCCCCTGGTTGTAAATTTAAGTAGCGCTATAAACATTGTGTAAGCTTTATATCCTAATCACTGAACAAATCAGACACAAACATAGCAGAATTCTAATATCCTTGCTTTATTCAGCTTGAGGTTGAAGCTCTATGATGATTGACAGACTTTAGTATACATGGCAAACGCATAGAATGTCATCTTAGAACTGTCTTGATGTAGTATTTATTGCATCCGAATATTGTTTTAGAATATTGAAAGTTGTGTAGGAATTCCACTGAGGAAAGTCATGTCTATTCTCAGAACAACAACAGAACTACATAAAGGCTAATCATACAAGCACGTTTAAGCTAAAGGGTTTATACTTTCATTACTCTGATATGCTGCTCCACATGGGAAGAACAAACATGCCAACTAGTTACTGACCTGATGCAGATAAATATACACACAGCTGAAGTGGATTGATAGTGTCTTGGTCTGGAGTGAGGTTTGCATAATGTAACGTGAAAATAAGCAGGAAATAAGCCTGAAATCTGCTTCAATGGCTCTCAATTACAGCGCGCTGCAGTTTCGTTTTTCACCACAGATTTACCTGCAGATCTGGAGGGGGCTCCATGACTGCCTGCCCAGGCAGTCTTTGAGCTAAATTTGAATATATCTTTCTCACTTTACAACTTAGATTTTACAACTTATTCTAGAAAACCCCCAAAATATTTGTTGCAGAATGCTGAACACTTTTACATTTTTTATGAATTCAGTATACAGTAATACCGCGGTTTACAAGCGACTTGGTATACGAGCAAATCCGTGTACGAGCATTGTATCGGTGTGCGAGAAAAATATTCCCTCACCCACGCACATTTTTGTGTGGAAAAGATCTAACGCTCAGAATCATCACGCGCATTTTTACTGGAAATATCCTAACCACAGCCTCTCATAAAACAGTCACGGTTCCAACTACTGGTACTTGTGAATATGATGAAACTTTATTAACCGAGCATGACACATTGCATACTAATGAGGCTTACGTGTGTTCTCAGTACAACCAAACACACCCAGGAGGTGATGACGTTCTTAAAGGGCCATACACTTTTAGAGAACAGCGTACTTATAACACAGTTATAACTCTGTACAGATCATTTGACACGATCTACATAAGTGATTTACTGCGGGTTTACCTCATGTTGTTCAATAAGTTACAGTCTTGTCACTTTAAGGGGTCAGGGGGGGCTAGAGAGAGAGCCAATTGGGCTCCTTTTGGTCACGTCCGACTGGAAAAAAATGCATTGGGCTGGTTGATCAAATTTGGGATGGTTTTTGATGCAACTGGCGGGTTTTTATTTTTTGACTAGAAATGTTATTTCTCTCATCTCCATCACGCCAGCAGAGACAGGTAAAGTGTACAGTAAATTGTCAAGTATTTTTAGAGTTCAATTGTCAATTATTAATTAGTATTTATATGAGATCTTTATGGTTATAATTTTAAATGTAATTAATAGGTTAAAACCCAAAAAATATTTAAAATGGGAATTTATGGTCGTGTGGAACGAATTGATTTATTTTTTTAGTACATTCTTATGGGGACAATTGTTTTGGTTTACGAGCATTTTGGGTTACGAGCTCGCTCTTGGAACGAATTAAACTCTTAAACCGAGGTATTATTGTATATATGTTTGGATGAATGTTTAGGAGAAACAGGTTTTGGTGTCACCTGCACATACAGACGAACCCTACAGTTTAGCCTTAACATTAGCTTAACTATTTGTTTCTTTGATTCCAGTGTTTGCTTTAATTAGTTTTATAGGGTTAGGTTAGGCTTACATTATAAACTTTGAAATGTCAATTATTCACCAAATGTCTAATTGTCCGCAGATAACTATTACGGCACCCCGAAGCCCCTGGCAGAGCCCAGTCCACTGCTGCTGAATGTAGCTGAGCAGCTGTTACCAGGCGCCACACCCAGATCACACGGCAAACGCAGACGTAACAAGTCCGTCAGCAACATGGAGAAGGCTGGCATCGAGCCTCCTGAGGAGGAAGAGGAGGAAAGGCCCGTCATCAACGGCAATGGAGTGGCCATCACCCCAGGTGAGGAGCTCTCAATCAGTTTAAGAAGAGGAGAGATCTTTCTTGTCATCTTATTATGTACGGGCTCGCCGGTGTAGAAAATTCAGCTACTGCTGTGACCTCAGATCAGGGTTACTACCATAGAGATGAGTACTGTGGGGCCACTAGGTGCATCATGTATCATAGCAACTGCCTCCACTCTAAATTACCTCATAGGAGCCACTGTTGTCAGGGCAATAGCCTAGCAACTGTCATGCCTGCATGTTATCACACATAGCTTGTTTTTCGCTCCATAAGTGCAGTGCTGCTGTGTATGAGTCCGAGTCTGGATATAAAGAAAAAAAACTTTTGTCTTGTTTTGGCTTTAATATACTACCATGCTTTAATATACCACCATGACATGGTGATTTAGAATCTAATACAGTGAGAGTATTGTTGACATCCAGTAATATAAAAAATGCCAGAGGAAAATTTATAGCTCAGAGCTCTTTTATAGCTCAATACACTTAAATTCAACATGAAATCAAAATTGACCCCATTTACTTTCTTAATACAAGTTCCTCGCCTTATTGTGCATGATTTGTCTGCCCATGTTATTCGAAAGAGGAAATATATAAATATATTTCAAATGCATCATATTAAGAACATAAAATGGTTTGCGAAATGTGTTTGATGTTGACTTTAATGGAGTTGAATTATTCAGTTAAGTTTGCCTTTAAAGTTGTTCTTAAAATCTTTGGAAAATCGAAACCATTCAGACAGTTTTGACAGCAAGTAAATGTATATAATAATGTATGAAATGAATGTGAATATGTCAGATCATTTGGCCTTGGGATTGTATGTGAAATGTTTGAGTTGATTTTGAAATCTCTGATGTTTCATTGCATGTTTGGTATTTTCCAAGCACAATGAGACATTGAGACGTTTGGAGAGATGCATGAGGTTATAATGAAATAAGAATATTTAAATTTATTAGTTCTCTTATAAGTACTGTTTGAGAATTTACAATGTATACAACAAATATATGGTTATTATATGGCTGGAAAATATTCTCAACTCATTCACCAAGTGTGATAAACACTACTTTGGATGTGGCACCTTTGATGCCTTTAAATGCTGTCTAGATTGGCAGCTCACAAGGTTGTGTATGTGTGTGTGCATGTGTGTTTGTGATTGAGTAAATCTGTCCTCTCATTTCTCAGTTGATTAAAACATCAGTACTGGTGAATGTTATGGGATTCAGTGTCTGTTTCTTTCGTCTCTCCCTCTCTCTACCCCACGATCTGTCTTTTGCGCCTCTCCTTTGGGACCTCCAACCTCCATAACTCAAACTAGGACACATTCAGTTCTCTTTCTTTCTTTTTTTTTCTCTCTCGCTTTCTCACCACCGACTCCATTTTAATCACTCCACTCTTATTTCACTGTCTCAGTCCGACTAACTCCATCTCTGTCTGTTCTTCCATCATTTCTTACAGTCTTCTATTTTTTCTCTTTTGAACATACTTCTTTTACAGTGACCTGCTTTTCAATTCTGTCAGAAACTCCAAATCTCAGTTACATATCTCCCTCTCTCTTATAAATATTTTCTCATTCTGTCTCACACACATTCACCAGTTTTCTCTGTAGTCTTGGACTCAGAGTTTCACCAGCCAGTTAAAAGTTGAAGACGTCTCCCGGAATATTGGTTTCTTGTCAATTTGACAGTTTTTTTTTATAAGCGTAGCTGCTCTTGGTGATTATTCTGTTGAATTCAATGACTCAATTCATCGTTTTTGTCTGCTTATATTGTCTGGTTCTTTTTTAATTGACAAATATGTTTTGGTCCAAGATGTAGGTCTGCAGTTGCTGTTGTTAAAAGTTTACAGATTTAGTTTAAACAATTTTGCAGTACATTTACCATTTTTAGACTTTTCTGATGTTAAAAGCTTTTTATTTTCCAAATATTCTTGCAATTTATAGAGTCCAGTGAACATGAAGACAAGAGTACAGACGCCTCAGGAGAGATGCCCACCACATGCCCCTCCGAGACCTCCACAGATGCCCCTAAAGAAGAGACAGAACCACCAAAATCGCCTCCCAAACTGGACGAGAATGACGAGCTGGGTCCTCTGCCAGATAACTGGGAGATGGCTTACACTGAAAAGGGAGAAGTGTACTTCATTGAGTGAGTATTTATTTTGTGTATGATTTCAAATGGATTAGAATTAGAACATAATCAGTATTATTTAGTATTTTTCCCCAATTAAAAATATTTTTACATGGAGCAGGAGAAGAATGGGTGATTTAAAAGGTGCCTGAAAGGTGATTTAACTTTAAACATGGTTGTTGGTGCCAAGAAAGGCTGGTCTGAGTATTTCAGAAACTGCTGATTTACTGGGATTTTCATGTACAACCTTCTCTAGGGTTTACAGAGAATGGTCTGAGAAGAGAAAATATCTAGTGAGTAGCAGTTCTGTGGTTGAAAATTACTCGTTGATGTCTGAGTAGAATAGCCAACTGGTTTGAACAGATAGAAAGGCAACAGTAACTCAAATAAGCACTCATTACAACTGAAGTATGAACACACAACACTTTATCAAACCTACGTCAAACCGTGACGCAGAAGGGCTTCACCAGTAGATGACCACAACAGTGCCACTCCTGTCAGCTAAGAACAGGAAACTGAGGCTACAGTTCACATAGGCTCATCAAAATTCAGCAATAGAAGATTGGAAAAATGTTCTCTGGTCTGAAGAGTCTCGCTCTCTGCTTTGACATTCAGATGGTAGGTCAAGATTTGGCATAAACAACATGAAAGCATGGATCCATCCTGCTTTGCATCAACCCTTGAGGCTGTTGCTGGTGGTGTAATGTGTAAGGGATATTTTCTTGCCACATTTTGAGCGCCTAAGTACCAACAGCCCATTTGAGTATTGTTACTGACCATGTCCATCCGTTCATGATTGTTATGTCTACCCCTTCTCCTTCCAGCAGGATAGTGCACCATGTCACAAAGCTTACTGTATTCCTTCCTAAAAAAAACATTTTTTTATCTACGGTTGCATAAGAAACAGCTCTGAGATCAGTAGCAGAAAGGTAGACTCACTTGTCTCAGTGATGGGACTCGACTGACGGCACTCTGCCAAGCGACTGGCTAGAGAAATTGCAGCCTGGGGCAAAGAGATGGTGCACCTTTGATGTGCTCGCTCTCTATGACTCTCCACACTTCTGCCCTTGTGTCTCTGTCTCTCAGTGTGTCTTCCTCCCTGGTGTCACTTACAGTTTCATCACCCTCTTACAGAAAATAAAATTAATTTAATATAAAAGCAAATCAAAGGACGCTCTATTGGCACAGTCCATTTCCGCAGCTTATGTTCAGTTGCTTTGGGAGATAAATGTGACTGAATGCATGTACAGAGACATTTTGTCATGATTAATCTGGTCCAGTGTGTGTGTGTGTGTGTGTGTGTGTGTGTGTGTGTGTGTGTGTGTGTGTGTGTGTGTGTGTGTGCATGGTGAGAGATAGACATATGGAGAAGTGTCTACAGTTTGAGAATTAAAGACACTCCGTCTGTGAGGGAGATCGAGAAAAACAAGGCGCCATTGGCTGCTTGACAACTCCATTAAATCCTCAATAGTCACACTGTGTGGGCCAGTGCAAACTATGTGTGAGTGTGTGTGTGTGTGTGTGTGTGTGTGTGTGTGAGAGAGAGAGAGATAGAGAGAGAGAGAGAGTGTGTGTGTGTGTGTGTGTGTGTGTGTGTGTGTGTGTGTGTGTGTGTGTGTGTGTGTGTGTGTGTGTGTGTGTGTGTGTGTGTGTGTGTGTGTGTGTGTGTGTGTGTGTGTGTGTGTGTGTGTGTGTGTGTGTGTGTGTGTGTGTGTGTGTGTGTGTGTGTGTGTGTGTGTGTGTGTGTGTGTGTTGTGTTGTGTTGTGTTACTAGAAGCAGTGACAGACTGTCCTTGCATTGGAGTCAGTCATATTCAGCTTCTGTCATGAACGATACAACAGAAAATAAATACTATCCCTGTGGAAAATCAGTGCTGTACAGTCACAGTTTGAAGATTGAACACAGATATATCTAGCTATCTACAAGGGACAAATAGCAAATATATGGAAAACCAATTGAAGTGTGTATATATATATATGAGAAATATCACATGAGTAGGAGTGCAAAAATATTTTTCAGGGAAGATTTTTTCTATTGCAGGCCCTAAACAAGCTTCCAATTTAATGTCAAATCAGTCTCATTGCTTTACATTTTTAAATCTTGTTTTATTCTTTAACTTGTAAATATATACATTTTTAAATATAGATACAGTAAAATTTTGACACAGGTTTTTAATTACTATATAGACATACACACACAAAAAAAAATTAAAGTATGTAAGGATTCCTGTGATAAAAAATAAAATGTGGTTTTAATTATGAGTTCTTACCTTTGGGACAGATGGAAATAAAATCAATTTTATAGTGTCATGTCCGGAGGAGGAGGAGGAGGAGGGAGGGATAACATAGATAATACAAATACAATACGGAAGTAGCCTAAGAACCTCATTTATTATTGAACAACATAACTCCTTCTGCTCCCTGCAAAATACTCATGAATCACTTTTCGTACCCGGTAACCACCGCTGTAAAACCAAGGTGGCCCTCTATATGTGCAGATCATATGCAATTACCCCATTAATGAGGCGGCTTGAGCTGCTCCGAGTGCTCGAACACCTAGCGTCTGCATCTGTATGCATGCTCGTATCTCAAATATTTACTCGTATCTCAAAGCAAAAATTAGCTCAAAGTCTTGCTCGTATCTCGGAATACTCGTATGTCAGGATGCTTGTATCTCAAGGTATTACTGTATAAGTTATTACGATTTTTGTATTGTATGTATTGGCATTTAAAGAATGTCATATTGTAGTGATTCAATGTGTTAACTGTAAAGCACTGTGGTTCAACTCCTTTTGTTTTTAAAATATGCTCTATTAATAAAGGTTAAGTTGAACTGAGTGATTGCATAGTATGCATGAACAAAAAATGCTTCTTGCTAAATTTGTCAGCATTTTGTCTCTTTAAAGAGTCATCCCAAGATTTACTCCATTCCAAGTTCTTGCTCCAACCCATGAGCCCACTTCTGAATCCACTCCTAAGTCCACTGAGATGGAAATTCCAGAGTCTGCTCCAGAGACTGAAATTCTAGAGCCAGCTCTTCCTGATCATAGAGGTGGCCGTTTCCTTATACACAGTCCAGTGAGTTTTTTTCCAGCATCCACCCTGGCCCATAATCTTGCTCCAGAGTTCAATCCAGCAACTACTCAAGTCTCTAACCTCGACCAGGAGGTCACTCGAGGCACAGAGTCTGGCTCTGTCCATGATGGCTTTGGTTATTTTGTATGTGTGTGTGCTGCACACAAATTACCGTAGCTCCTCCCAAGATAATCCTACCTAAGACACCTTGGTTACACCCTTGACCCACCCCTGACTTTGTCATCCTCCAGGGTACCTACTCTTTCTCAGACCCCTGTGACCCCTTTGTTTTTGATCTGTTTCTGTTCTGTTCATGCCGGAGTTTCATAGTTAGTTTTCTGGTTGTTAATTAGTTCTGTTCATCTTCCATTCCCTGCCTGTTTGTCAGCATGGTTACACATTGTCTTACTCATTCAGTTCAGGTGCTCCTTATTTAGTTACCCTTGTTTGCATACTGTATTTATACTCACAGTCTTGGTTCACCCTTTGTTCTGGTATTATTTTAGTTTAAGCTGTTGAGTTGTTTTAGTTCTCATATGATTCCCTAGTCTCCTGTTTGTGAATTTAAATAAAGCTTCCTTAGATTTTGATTTCTGCGTCCAATGATTGTTTGGACCTAACAAAATGACAGTAATACAACATAAGAATGGGAAGCATTTTTTTTAGCATTGCTGTAGAGCAGGGGTCTCAAACATGCGGCCCGCGAAACGATATTTTGTGGCCCGCTGAACAAAATGAAAGTTTAATGTAAGTGCAGCCCGCGAGTTTTGAATGAATAGCGTTTTACCGTGTTGTGTGCGGAAGATTCCTTTTTCGTGCAAGCTGGAGCTGTACAAACCAACCAATCACAGTGGAGTAAATGACTCCCGGGGGCGGGGCATCGGCCGGGCTTGATGCAGACAGTGTCAGGGTTCTGCCACATTCGGTCTAGTAGTCATTTCTTGGTTTTGTGGCAGAGCTCTGACACTACCGTTATGTCTCGTGTTTGGTGTGTGTGCGCACGGCGTCGAGGATTCGAGCCGCGCGCGCGCTTGTCTGTGACGTCTTTCGTACGAGTTATGATGTCCGGTCCCGATACTTGGGTCTGGTTCAGTTTCGGTTTTGGATCGGGATTCGGGCATTCATAACTCGTGTGTGTTAGTCCTTGTCGTGAGCTCGTGAGAACTCGTTCTTGCGAGCTCTACGTTATGTGAGTGGGCGCGGTTTCAAGCCTTGCGCGAGCCGCGCCTCCTCTCGTCCGTGTGTTTATGTTTGGCACGCGGTTCGCATCCAATCGGCCGCGTGCTTTGTGTTTTCTGTCACGCGCAGTTTGGTTGTCGCCAGCTGCACGTCGTCTTTGTCTCGTCAGTGTGTAACCCTCCCACCTTGTTTCCCTGCTTTAGTTTGATTTGTTCCCAGCTGTGTCTTATTCAATTACCATCCCTCATGTGTGTATTTAATCCATCCGTGTCTGTTGTCTTGTGCTGGTTTCTCGTCGGTTATAGGTTGTGTTCATGTTCCTGTGTCTAGTATCAAGTTCAAGTCCTAGTCTAGTCTTGTTTTCCCCCTCGGGGTGGTTTTTGTTCAAGTTTTGGTTTTCTTTTATTATAATAAAATCCCCATGCCTCTGCATCCTTGAGTCCTCACATCTTCAATCAACGCAGTCCTGACAGACAGAGAAACATTTCACAACCTTGGAGCTGCCCACGGAACATCACATTTGTCAAAGCCGTCATAGAATTATTACTTCTTATTGTGATTGAAATTGAGCATGTTCTACTTTGAGCTGGACGAAGTCAATGTTACTGTTATCGGTGTTGGATTTAGCGTCATGCGGATTGTATTTTGTTTTTCCATCATTTGAAATGGGCTGATTATCGCCACAATCCATGCGAGTGATATGTTATCATGACTAATCTGCAAATTAACGACCGATGCTCCGTTGACCGTGTCACCGAGGGGAGTGGAGCTCCGCTGGGAAACTCAGTCAGATCCTGCCCGCCATCCCGCTTCAGAGTCCAGCTTGAGGCTCATCAATGACCTCAGTTTCCCGCCACGGTTACATAGTCAACTGGACATCGGTGTTGGCTAGATTGTCCCGATGAACTCATGGGGTTAATATAAAAAATAAAATCCAGAAAATAACGCCTCTGTGGCTTCATCTCATTGTATATAAACGTATTAAAGGTGTCCCACAGTCCCATTTCCGAGCCCGTTTCCGCCACAGTTGAGAAAAAAAAAATATTATTTAAGTCATAATAATGAGAGGGTTTCTCAAAATAATGAATTAGTATCTCAAAATAATGAGAAAATTTCTCATAATATTGACTTAATATCTCGAAAAAATGTGTAACGTTTCCCTCAACCTTGAACTGAAGTAAGTCCAAGTACAGGTCTACTTACTGACGATCATCTTCACGCTATACTGAGAGTCTCAACTGTTTACTCTCTCAAGCCAAATGTGGCTCAGCTAAGTGAGAGGAAGATCTGCAGGTCTCTGGCAGCAAGAAGTAGGCAACCGTTCATGTTCTTCAATACTCTGTTTATGTTCAGGACAGTTCATGTTCAGAAGAACCCATTGAAGTTAAAGAACTGTCAATAATGACGTTTGAGAAAATATTTTTTGTGGAATACCTTGCCTCACCCAAACTCTGCCTCCTGCGGCCCCCAGCTAATTTGAGTTTGAGACCCCTTCTGTAGAGCATCATGTTAACTACTATTTTTGCTTTGCTTTGTTTATTTATTTATTTGCTTCAGACTATAGCTGCTTTTCCATCGGGCCAAACCGTTCTCTTCATTTTACTGTTCTATGCAGATTTGCATTCAACAAATGTGTCAGTTGATATTAGATGTAAGTAGAGACTGTGTTGTGGAGGATGATCAGATATTTAATTTATTTGTATTATTATAGATTTGTGTTTACTTGCCATTATTAGAATCGTTTGGCCCAACAGTGGAAAAGTGGCTTGATGTGTGATTATGCAAGAGATTTCTAACCTGAATTTAATTTATAGTACTAACCTGACCTGCAAAATCTTCCATTTCCAATACTTTTCTTTCTTTTTTTAACCCAGCTTTCCAAACAAAATCAGTTTTGTATTAAAATTTGGCACCCACTTTGACAAATAAAAATGATACAATAATACAAAGTTTCACTTTTGCCAAGCTAAACAATTTTTTGCTTGGAAAACAAAAAAGGAACACTTTAAGTTATGTATGTAACATAGATCCCTGAAGAGGGAATGAGACGCTGCATCGAAATGCTAGGGCAATGCTTTAGTATATTGTCTCATGAAACACACTCTCAGTGTAACTAAGAGTACTTGTAGTAGTGAACAGGTAGTGAATATATCCTCCAGGAACTCCAGCACGGTGCCAATATGACAAGTAACTGGGTTAAAGTGCCTCTCACTGCACAAAGAATGGAAGAGTTTCCACTTCAGAGCATACAGTTTCCTCGTGGAGGGAGCTCTGCAGTGAAGAATGGTCTCAACAACCTCGATTGATAGACCGGAGTTTCCTAAGTTCTGGACAGGGATGGGCTATAAAGCCCCCTGCCTGGGACAGAAGGTCCCTTCTGACCGGAATCTCCCAGGGGATTCCAGTCAAGGAGGGATACTAAGTCCGGAAACCACACTCTGCCCGGACAGCGTGGGGCAAGAGTGAAAAGAGATGGACCTTGTCCCGGCGAACTCCTCTCCTCTCCAGAACTCCTGGGAGCAGAGCAATTGGGGGAAATGTGTACAGATGTAGCCTCAGCCACGTCTGAACTACAGCCTCCAGTCCGAGAGTAGCTGGATGAGTGAGGGAGAACCACAGTGGATAATGAGTTGTTTCAAAGGACGCAAACCGGTCTGCTTGTGCTCAGCAATGCACAGAAGGTGTATCCTGCTGGTGATGTAGCATGGACAGGGAGTGATAGACATTCTAAATGTTTGCTTCAACATAATAATTCTTCTTATTTCTCCAGAGTTTATGTGTGGAATGCCCTTTTCTTTTAGATTTGACTAGGGATATAGTCACACAGTTTGTGTGTTATATTCACTCTCTCTCATCTCATCCTGGTTCTTGATGTCACCAGCCCATGACGTACATTCACACTCGATCGATTTGATGGTGCTTCACAAGACTTTATAGCAGGGGTCGGGAACCTATGGCTCGCGAGCCATATATGGCTCTTTTTTGATGGCTGCATATGGCTTGATCGCTCCGGTACTTCCGCCATCGGACGACAGGTAGATCACGCCCCAGGACGTTGGCTCTACACAGCTTCATGTCAAAAGGTTCAAGACAAAAAGGTTCCCGACCCCTGCGTTCCCTTGAAATGGAATTGAACTGTCTGCAGTCATGGCTGGGTTAAAGAGGGAATATGTGGACTGCTTATATTTCAGAGCCAACTCAGAGAAATTATAACATTGATTAGTGTAATTAGTGTAATTGGCTTATTAATAAGATGTTGTGTGAACATCTAATGTTGAATGAAATAGAGAAGATAGTATCAAGATTTTAAATTGTCACATATGCTTCATCAGTTGCTGCAGTCTCATTGGTCCGTCTTAGATGTATGTCATAGGAGCAGTTACACCACAGGACTATGACTCAACATTTCAGATGCTGTCAGAACTTTGTTGGAGGCTAAGAATCATTGCAAAGGCAATTAATTAGCTGTCAGCGAGTATGTGACACTAAGCCACTAAAATCTGCCAGTTTTGTCAATTCTTTTCAAAAGAAGGCTTTTTATTATTTTGAAAATAGTCACATTGTGTACCTAACTTTAATGAAATCGCTGCTCGTGTTCAGTTCTCCTCCCTCATACAGTAAGTCAGTCATCTTCCTCGCCATCTCTCTCCTCCTCCTTTCTTTCTTGCTGTGCTAATGAGAAGCTCACAGCTAATTAAAAGTATCGATTGCCGTTTTGTTAAGCTAAACTTTTTTCTCACCCTCGTTTAGGGATGAGGTCTCCAGAGAGTTCAGTTCAGTCTCTCTCGTCTCCTCAATGTGATGATTTACAGGAGCAGTTTGCAGCACTCTCATCTCCCTCTCTTCCTCTTCATCTCTTTTCCCTTTCTTCTCCTTTTCTCTCCTCTCCAGCCACAATACGAAGACGACATCCTGGTTGGACCCCCGGCTTGCGAAGAAAGCGAAACCCCCTGAAGAATGCAAAGAGAACGGTTAGTGTTTGTCTTTCATTTCTCTCTATATGTTATGACTCTATTTGCGTAACTCTCCAAACTGGTGCAGTTCTAAAATAAACGTTTAATCACAAAAGGCTGTTTTAGTAATTTCACAAGATGTGAATTAGAAATGGCTTGTTTCATTTACATTTATGCATTTGGCAGACGCTTTTATATGAGCTATTTTAATCAGTTCTTGCTTTCCCTGGGATCGAACCCATGACCTTGACGTTGTAAACACCAATGCTCTACTGATTGAGCTACAGATTTCTTATATAAAAATCTGATCTGATAAAAGCAACCAATGTTCCTCAAATTCTTCCATGAAGTAATAAAGTTCATTAACCTAACTGGAGGCTGTTTGTAACAGTAAAAGATCTTTGACTTGGTGCATTTATGTACAGTTCAGTGGGACTATCTGTTGCTACAGTATAGAGGATATCAGTATGTTTATTTCATTTAGTTCATTCGTAAGCGTCAAGTGTCACTAATATTATTATTCATAGGTATAATCATGAAGCTTTTTGAGGAGATAAGCGTTATTGGTTTTTGAAGCAATTGGACAAGTGTGTTTGGCTGACAATAAAACAAGTCAAACAATCCTGTAGAAATGGATGAAGGGACCTTTATCTAGAGAATATTATAGAGTAGCCAACACTGCTACCATCGTGCAGTTTAGCTCCGAACCAAATCAGACACACCTGAACCAGCTAATAAAGGTGTTCAGTATTACATAAAAATAAAAAGCAGTTGTTTTGGAGCAGGGTCGGAACTGAAGTACGCAGAAAGGTAGCCAATCATGTTGGCTATCTTTGTTCTAGAGGCATGGGCTGCAGCCGAAAGCTTAAAAATGCTGCCTTCGAAGGATGGCATCAAAGCACATCAGCTTCACTTACTTTCTCCTGAAATTCCTTCATCTGATCGATTTCAGAAGGCTGCAGAGATGTTTTACATTCTGTGACAGTTGAGCAAAAAATAAAGATGGTGTCTGAAAGTTGTGGTTGGTGGTCAGTTTCTGTGCAAAGGTTTTCCGCTTTTTATGTAATTTCAAGCAATATATTATTGTTGTAGTAATTATATAAATGCTTAATTATCATCAAAGCTTTCTCTATTTTGTTGTAGATAATTTAACCGTTACAGTGCCTCAAAAGTCTGTCGAAATCAGTTTTATGAGGTACCCTGCTCAAACGCTTCTTGCAAAGTCATTGCTTGAAGGGCAGTGAGGCAACAAGTCAGCTGGCTAAGCTATCGGATGCAGCTTTCGGGTTAATGCTGCCTTTATGTGCTAATGGAATAACCATAGTTATGGGAAATTTAGTCAGAAATTGGACTCTGGAAAAACTCCAGGTTATTTATTGATATTATTTAAAAATATTAATAAAATATTAATTTGATTCCTGAGTTTCCAAGTTGACCGAGCCATGAACTTTAGACTTAGTTTCATTGTCTTGTTTGTTAAGCAGTGTAAAGAACACACACACTTCAACTCACACATTGAAAATCAACACTATGGTTTTTACAAAAAATAGTGCAGTGAATGTTATATTAGTGAGATTCTACATTTTATTCAAAGTGAAATACATTTTGGCTTTAATTAGAGTTCTTCAGCAACTAACTACTTGCAAAACACACACACAGTGTCTTGGCAATGACCCAACACTCAATAGCATGTAGTGGCAAGTTTTGTACAGGCCAGCACCTTCCTAGCAACTACCTAGCAGTGTACTAGAAATCGCCATTTACAACTAAAAACTGAAAACGTTTTAAGCGACTTGGGCCTTCATTTACATGACAATGGTGTTTTGGTGGCTTGAAAACACAAACTTTTCAAAACAGGTTTCAAACTTTTTTTGAAAGTGATATTGTTAATATCTATTGTCAAATTTGTGAAAACACTGACATCATGCTCATGCGCATTACATGTTCAGTTTATAGGTGCGTTGTGTTTCTTTACAATCTTACATAGTACTACTGGCCTGACATGAACAATACAGTGTTTTTACAGTTTCATTTCTGCTGGTCTGTGTGAACTGAGGATTTTGTCAAGTGTAAGACATGATCCTGGAACAACAGTTAAACTACCCCTAAACCTAACTTCTCCCTAAAATCAGAGGGAAATGATAGGTGAATAACACTTATGTAGAAGCATACAACCATGGTTGTAAGCATAGACCTGATATAAACTGTAAATTTGTTTCTCAAATTTGATTGGTTTTGTCCAAATCTTGAATTTTGTTCCAGGAACATGTTGTACTTGTGAATGGAGATCGTTTTGACAACTTTCCATTTTTAGTACATTTTTGTTGTGTAAAAATCCATCTCATAATGTCCTACCAACCCCCTTGAACACACCAACAGCTGTATAGCAGCACCCTGTCAACCACCCCTTGAGTGTGTATGAGTGTGTTTGAAAGTATCTCAAAGTGAATGTGTTGTTAAATGAATCATGTCTGTAAGGGTATTCCCTGTTTTTATACCTGCAGTAAGAGGATTTATTTCTCACTACCTTCCTCTTAGTTCACACATTTGTGCACTAAAATCTCACTTGATGTTTGCAGTATAATCAAATGTGTCAGTGAATAAGGTGCTGCTTGTTAGCATGCATGTGCGAAAAAGCGCATTTCACATGTCAGCGGTTTCCCGCAGTTCAAAGGCCTGTCAGACGGTGTTGTGAAAACACGCATCACTGCGGATTTGCGCGGACGCATGCGTTGCGTAACTCGGCTGCCCTCTTTTGTTTCGAAAATGAAGGGTAGACACACAGCTCTGGATGCAAATCAAAGTCGTCTGCTGTTTTCTTTAATACTGCCACGCTCGTGTTCCTAGACTGTTTGTTTCCCCACATATATTTGCAGCAGCACGGAGTGAAGTTTCCGTAGATATGCCACAGTGTCTCTCCTGTTTACCTGTCATCTTGCCTCTCTCCCTGTGTCGATGTTTCTCTCTGATGGTACGAATTCCCTAGGTTAGCTAGTGAATGAATAAGCACAACTAACATGTCTCTCTGTGTCTGTCGCTCGTGTTTCATTGCATTTCATCATTTCTGAAGTCGTCACTGTCAGCGAGCACCCCGAAAAAATATAACGCACTCACACTCGCTGGGAACAGGTGGAGATTTGATTACAGAAACAGATGCATGGATGGATTGATGGATGGATCCAGCTTTATCACTTGACAGCTGTGTCAATACAGGAATTATTTTTGTTTTCTCAGTGATATTGTACAAATTAGCTAAATTAATGAACAAAATGTACACACAAAAACCCAACAGCGTCGGATAACAACACACAGCGGTGTGATTTTCACTGAGATGTTTATTCATGCAAGTTGCATGAGGTGTCACAGCTATTTTGTGCCATTGTGCATTCTTAGAACGACAAAAAGCCTCATTTTCCTCTAGCTATACCAATTGAGATTGGATTTGAAATGGAATATTCTAGTTCGTAAACGTCCCCTGATAACAGCATTTTTAGCAGCTATTGCTTTCAGTTTTGCGTGTTTTCTCATAAGTAATTAGTTTAGTTGCCATCAGAAGTGGGTTTTATCCGTCATAAACGTTTACAGTCACCTACCACATAAATGTTTGTTTGAAGGAATATTGGGCTTTAGGTAAATCTATACCTCCCTTTTCTCTCAAAAATGCTTCTAATGCCTGAAGAAAGCAAACCATTCCCATCTCAGTGGCGGTCGATCATCTTTAAAATGCAAAGATGCTGCCATTTTTGCTTTACATGCACTTCTGGTGAAAAACTACAAAAACCAAACCTTTTACATTAACAGAAATTTCCTGAATGCCCTGACATTATTGGAAAGCTGCACAACTGACAACTTTGAAAACAAAAAGCTGACCTTCAAGATATAAAAGTGTCATTAATAATACAAAATCACCTAGAGTTGTTACATGTCAGTCATGTTTTTGCCGAAGATGGCGATGCAGAATTAAGTGTCTCCATCTTTATCTTCATCTCCATAAACACTCCATCCATCATTGAAGTTTCTTACTGGGTGATAGTGAATCAGTAAAGGACGATTAGAATAGAGACTTCCATCCCTGTCAAGTTTAAAAGTTTAACAATTAAAACATCCCGAATGGGCAGGTGACTTGGTAAAATGTAGCCTTCTAGATAAAAAAAAAAAATGCATTAAAGATATTAGTTTTATTCAGAAAGTATGCATTGTTAATCAGAAGTGACTGTAAAGCCATTTCTAATTTTGGAAAATATTGTTTCATCACAGAACTATTCAACAAAGAGTCTATTCAACAGAGAGAACTATTCAACAGATATATATCATGGTTTCAAGAAAAAAAGCAGCAAACTGTTTTCAACATTGATAATAATCAGAAATAATCATTTTTTGAGCAGCCAATCATCACATAAGAATTATTTCTGAAGGATCGTGTGACACTGTAGACGGGAGTTATGATGCTGAAAATTCAGTTGTGAAAATTCAAAGGAATAAATACATATTAAAACGTATTAAAATAGACATTTAAATGAATATTTCATTGTACTTTTGATCAAACAAATGCGTATACAGTCGAACCCACTTATCTTGACCTCGGTTAACTCACCAGCCCTATTATGTTGACATTATTGAAGTGGAACTGCCAAACTCCCCATTTGTCTTAGCATTTTCTTATCGGTTATGTTGATTCTTTTATGTTGCTGAACCCTAGTGTCTTGAGCACGAAAGAGGGACAAATTCGCCACTTCACATGGTTATCTCATGGCTGAAGATAGTTCCCGAGTTCACTGCGCATGCGCTGAGTTTGGTTACATGTACAGTGCCGCGCAGCCGCAGAAGAACTCGCAGACAGTGTTGCCAGTATAGCGCTTTTTATCTAGCGACACATTTTCAAAAAACTGACTAGCGACAAATCTAACGACTTTATCTGGAGTTATTGGAGACTTTTTGAGTAGCAGCAAGTCCTTCCGTGGGCCTCAACCCATCCCAAAGCACTCACAGCTGTGTGCACATAAAGCCCGCCTTCTCTGATTTGATTGGTTTTCTCAAATATTTTGACATTGACGTGCAGTTACCGACCAATGAGTATGAGGCTTAGATGAACACACACACCTGCTTCTGTTCTGATGTGCGCTCTGCTCAGCGCCGCTGCGGATTGAAGAACATGGTTATTAAACGACGGGATGAAGCCAAATTTGTTGAGACAGCACATTAGAAAGTATGCAATCTAGTACCGTGTGATGACCTCACAAATATGTTATGAGCGAATGTGTTTCCACGGGTGTTGTGACTGTTTACGCTGTGAGCAAAATTGTGTTTGCAGTGTTGGAGAATATGATTAAAGGTTTTTATCGAGAATCAAAGGTGTTTTTTATTGTATACTGGTAAATCTCTGCTGTTAGTTGGTGCACATATGCCTTTTGTTGATAGCATACATATACAGTGTAGCTATGTACATTTTTATAGCATGCCGATCGCTTCATCAAATAAATCGCCATATTGTCTGTTGGTTATCTCGATCATCAGTTATCTCGAAGCTTTTTTGCAACCCCCCGAGGCCGTCGACATAACCGGATTCCACTTTATATTTCTCTCACTATAAAAATGACTCAAACGGCTCATCACAGTTTTGTCCCTCAAATAAGTGATCAAAAGATTGTTACTACTTGTTATTAAAAGAAAACCATATTACCTGTTAAACAAAGGCAATTATTAAAAGTTACCAATTCATTTCCTAGTAAATTCCTTAAAATGATTCAACAAGAACAACATTTTTTGTCGAGCCTTTAAATGTTGATTCACCAAGCCTATAATGCTTTAGTTCATAGTGTTTCTCCTGCATACTTTCTTTTGTTTCGTTCTCCCCCCTTCTCATCCCCACCCCCCTCATTTTCGTAAAGGTCAAAGCTTTTAACAAAAAGATACTGCTGCCTGTTTTTACTCCAAAGGGCAGGCAGGTTTTTAAATAGCAAGATTATTTAAATATTATGCAAACAAAATGCAAATATTGAAGAAGGTAATTAGCTTGAGCTCACGATTCTCAAGGGGTAAATCGGATGGGTTACTCTATATTTGGAGGCTGTGAAGTTAGTCCAAACTCTGTAAATATTATTTAAAATTCGATTTAAAAGGTATCAATCATTTTTTGGTGTTCCTTGCAACGGAGTAAAAAAGGCCTCAGTTTGTAAAAACCTCCATGACAACAGTGTGTGTGTGATGTCAAAATCTGTGCATTTGGTTTTGTGTATTTTGCCCATTCAGTTCTTTTCTAAACATGGTTAGTTCAGCTCTATGCTCTGAGGGTCAAGATCGATTGGTTCAATTTTCAATTAAGCTGACGATATGGTTGATCTCAGAACAGCAGAATGTCTGTGGTGTCTCGTATTGTTAAGTAGACTTGTCAAACTAATAGTTTGAAGTCTGGTCCACTTAGCAGCTTTTTCTGGACAATCACTGTCCACTTAGAGTCAGCAAAAAAGAGATGTCACAGCCAAAAAGTTACGCTTGAACACACCAAAAGGACTAAAGGAGACTGTCAACTAGTACTTGCATTCTGCGCCAGGGCCTAAGTAAATATGTCTATATCGGCAGTTATCAATAGTCTATTTTTATCCTTCAATAACAGAAACCCTTATTAAAACTGAAGATATACAGACTGTTAAACAAAGCAACGCATGCTCACCATTTTGAATACCAGTCACGCTGACCACTTTTATTCCAATTGGCTCATGTTATTATGAAAATAGTTGTGCATTTAAAAGCTGAGGTATTCTCATCTTGACTTCTTTGCTTTCTTTCATCACTTTCATGCACTGAGTTGCCAATCAGAGTTTTCTCTCACCGATGGCTCAACATTCAACATGTTCAGTCGGTTCAAATGGTATCTGACTACAGCCAACCGTTGAGAAAACTAAGCCGACCGACAATTAAAAACAGCCACAAATTGCCTGATGGCCCACCATCATCACCACTAGATCAGTAGCATGACAGCAGGTATTTTTTTAAATAGTGTGGCCTTTATAGCAGAGCCAACTGCTGCAACAAATCAAACACTTGTCTTCTCTCTCCAACAAAGCATTATTATTTTTTGCATGGTTCGTGAGAATAAACTATTCACCAATCAAATGATTCATTCGCTGATTCATTTACAGTTAAATGCTGCTGTTTTTCAGAATAAATGAAAAACAGCATTAATAAATAAATTTTAAATTAGTGAGAACAAATTAGCATTTTTTTATTTATTAACGAATGCATTGTGAATAATGTCAGAATAATTCAATATGAATTAAATATATAAAATATTATCATCTGATAGATGTATGTTTATAAAGATGAAAGTCTACTTGAACAGTGTCAATGTAATTAGCTGTTTTCTGTAAGTAACTTAAGTGTAAAATATTATTTAACATCACTGAATCAACCTATATACATTAGTTTATACAGAAAAAACAAAATTGTAAAAAAATTGTGGGTCCCTATTTCAACGTAAACCTATGGGGATTTTTTTCACTAACAAGGAAACTATCATAAGTACAATAAGTACTTTTCTTTTTTGAAAAGTAATAATGCAGCTCTCCTCAAAATGTTGCATGATTTGATATATTTCATGCTCATAGCACAAACAAAAGTTTTACAGGACCTATTTAATACACGTGGTATGGGGTTTTTCAGATCCTTCTAAATGTCCGTCCTAAATATTGATCCATGCACTCTATGCAAAGTACTATGCACATTTGTCTTTACAAGTGTGATTTTATCTTCATAGGACAACTACCAGCTCATAGCACAGCAGTAGAGTAATAACAGACAGTGCTTTGATCTGTGTGTGTGTGTGTGTGTGTGTGTGTTTTAGCCAGATTAAGTGAGAACATCACAGAGTTCCTGTCACTTGTAATTTACAAAGTTGTGTGTGATGTACACAGAGTCTGGTATTTCACCCTGCTCGATGCTGCTGAATGTATAATTATTCGTGCCTCTGTGTGTGTGTGTGTGTGTGTGTGTGTGTGTGTGTGTGTGTGTGTGTGTGTGTGTGTGTGTGTGTGTGTGTGTGTGTGTGTGTGTGTGTGTGTGTGTGTGTGTGTGTGTGTGTGTGTGTGAGTTCTTGTAATTACACTGTGTTTTCTTGACACTTTCGCTTAGAAGCTCAGCCTTCGTGCATGATATATGGAGCGTATGTTTTCAAGCGTGGATGCGTATGTTTTAGTTTAAATGTATGTAGTCTAAATATTAATAATAAGATTTCAGCTAAATGACAGTCTCTGTGACCAATGAATTATAAATCTTATTATATATGGAGTGACACGAGTTTAGTGCACCCTATCTATCTATCTATCTATCTATCTATCTATCTATCTATCTATCTATCTATCTATCTATCTATCTATCTATCGAGTTGTCAGTCATAATTATCATATGACATCACAAATATGATTGTGTTTTGTGTCAAAAACAATATATCTCTTTTAAAAATCACAATGATTTTCTTTAACTGTAAGGATATCTGAAAATCAGGCCATTATTTTTTAAAAGCAGGAATGTCACAGTATAATGGAGATGAGCAACAAAAAAAGGACAAAGATAAATTCTGCAATTTTCAGAAAAGTGTTTAGAAAAGAAAATGCAGACAATGAAAGCACAATGTTTTAATTTCAATAAAAGCAACATTTTTTATTCTGTATAACCCATTAAAATGTCATGGTGATGAATGGGGGCCAGCAAATTAAATGATATTGTGAGAGACTGTGAAAAATGCTTTTAAGAATAAAACGAATGCTTTATTATAGAAGTTATTTTGTATTTGCACACTAAATCTATCAAATAATAATGTGAAGCTCAGTATTCTGTTAATTGCCTCAGTAAGTCATGGGAACACTCAAAGCCCAAATGACAGATAATGAGCCAATACATAGTAAAATAAAACAATAAAACAAAACGTTTAACTACAACATCTAGTTTTGAATTAAACGTTAAGTGGAATTACTTATTGTTTGTTTTTCAGAGCTTCCTTATGGCTGGGAGAAAATCGATGACCCTATTTATGGAACCTACTATGTTGAGTAAGTTCAACTGCTTGAGTTAACACACAGTTTAATGGCACTTTGGCACATTTTCTCACTGCTCTGTATTAATTGGTTATATAGCTGCTGCACCATACTCAGGACGATAAACAGCTGCTCCACTGTTTCCTAATTCAGTTCGCAGTGTGTGTGCCATCATTTTTCTTGCTTAAATCACAGTCTGGGGCGAGGTGGGACTATTTATAGTATGGCTTGCTTGGCTACTCTTCCTCCCAGGACAGAGGAGAACAGCAAGCCTTGAGCCAATAATGCAGCTGTAGTATCATGTGGATACACAACTGCACACTCTCTCCAACTGCATCATAACTGCAGCACTGCATCCATGCCTGCTGTCCTCAGATGGGATGATGGCACTTCATGGTACTGAATTATAATCAAAAAGAGTCAGTATATATATTATATACTGTAAAAAAAAATTATGTTTGTAAGTATAATTAAAAGTTTGTTGCTGTTACATTTTATTTTATTTTTATCATTTATTAATTCTATTTAAACATAGTAAATATAAAATCTGAAAAGTCTGTTTGTCTTTATATATCTATCTCTTTCTCTTTCTGTGTGTGGGTTTATCTGTGTCTCTGTCTGCTACATATTTGCTAAGCATTTCGCTTTGATTATATTTGATCAAATGCAATATGTATTATTAGTAAACTGTTGTTTATATATATATATATATATTGTATGTACAGTGATCCCCCTCATTTATCGCGGTTAATGTTGACTGGAACCCCCCGCGATAGGTGAAAAGTAGGATTGGCCCCCCTTGGAATTTTAGTATAAGTTTGTGTAGGTACCAGAATGTTTCAAATATGTATATTTATTCTTTAAATATATTTTCATTAAATATATTTAATTATAAAACCTTAATATTATACATTTCCTCTCTCTCATACGATACGTATTATGGTGTTCTGCACTCATCAATGACAGTAGTATCTTGAGACTCCAGTAATGACGACGATGACAGACCTGTGCGGTTTGATGAAAGATGATGATGATGATGGTGTTACTGCCCTGGTATAATGAGGCCTTTAAATCAGTCAGTTCGGGAAGCGCCTCATTGTCAGATATCAGCGCTGGATCGTCAACATTTGCTTCTGAGAGGCGAAGAGGCTCCCACTCCACTCGTGCTCGCATTCGTCGATCTTGCGCCGGGAACCAATCATGTGTCTTGTCTGAGTGCCTGTCTGAGAGAGTTTCTCTCTTTGTCTGGCATCCTGAGAAACCGTTTCTCTCACATCGTGATTAAGTAACAATGCTTTCCGCAATGCGGTTGCCGATATGGCAACTGTTTTTTTTTTTTTCGATGAATATTTTTGAAAAATCTGCGATGCACTGAGACTGCGAAACTTGAACTGCGAAGTGGCGAGGGATTACTGTATGTATGCATGTATGTGTGTGTGTGTGTATGTATGTATATATATATATATATATATATATATATATATATATATATATATATATATATATATATATATGTGTGTGTGTGTGGGTGTGTATTTTGTATGTATCAAAAGTTATTTTAAACTCTTTTCATGTGTCAATCTGTGAAAAATAAGAAAAACCTATTTTCTGTAGTAATTGTACAACTGTGGGTTTTATGTTAAGATAACAGCTGAGAAGATCAGAAGCTGCATCTGGTGTGAAATGAGTGTTATTTACTATAAATCTGTGTCTGGTGACTTTTTAGAGGAGACACTTAACAAGAACATTATATATACGGTACATTATACGTAAAGCTTATCTTTTGTATTTGTGTCTGTGTGTCTGTGTCTGTGTGTGTGTGTCTGTGTGTGTCTGTGTGTGTCTGTGTGTCTGTGTGTGTCTGTGTGTCTGTGTGTCTGTGTGTATTTAATAGAACCGAGCCAGAGCCAATCCAAGGCTGGTTTCTACTTTGTTAAACCTTGGTCAAATGTGCTGTAAGAAAGTGGGGAACTGATCTCAGCTAAAGTACTATGGACAAAATCCATTTGCTCATTATACTTTGATCTGTTGAATCAATTTCAGGCTTTAGACCTAAAAAAAAAAAACTAAAACCAATGTCTCCTAAATTGACCTTGCATAGTCTTGGCACAAAGCTGTAATTACAAATGCCACATCTTTACAAGAAAGCATTACCTCGTTTCAACAGAATGCCTTTTAATGGGGCCTAATTGTCTTTGTACTTTCAAATGGCATGGTTTTCCACAGTGCTTTTTAAAATAGATTGAATTAACTCTGACAGCAAGTGCTGTTCAGACAGTCAGAAGAGCCATTTTTCTTACAGATCAGAGAATGCTCTCATTTCTGTCTGATCTTACATCACACTTTTAACAAAGATAACGACTAACTGGGATTCTGTTGTACTCAATGACCACAGCCTGTTTGATTTTAAATGACTCGTTAAAGGGTATTAAAATTAACACTCATGCTTTCATGTATAGTGCATTACATTAATGTCTTATGCCAATTTTTATTTGTTGGGGCTGATCTATTTTTGGTTGAGCAAACTAATTGCATTGATCAACCAAGAAAAAATATGCTGCATGATTTGCAGATCAAGAAAGTGCATAAAGCAAGGTACTAATTGCACAACTTCATATATACTTTAAAAGCTAGTTACTGAAATGGAAAAGATATATCCCAGGTATATATTGCATTCAAGCTCAGTTAAATAATCAATCAAAGATGGCATACTGAGTCAAGAGTGTTGATTTATAAATACACTACTCAAAAAGCTTAAGGGAACACTTCAATCACACTTTGGATGTCAATTAAATAAATATTGAATTTTATAATATTTTTTTATACATTCTGTTGTTTGTAAACAATTAAATTATGTGACAACAGTCAATGGAAACCAAAATCATGAACACACTGAGGATTGGATGCAAAGTCATACCAAATGTCAATGTAAAAATTATTTACAAGCTGATCCAAGCTCAGAAGTTCCAAATGAAGTTCATGACAACTCATGTAAGTCAGTCGTGTGCATGTATGCACTCATGAAAACATCTGGGCTCCTGATGAGATGGTGGATGTTGTCCTAGAGGATCTCCTCCCAGACCTGGATCAGGACATCAGTAGCTCCCAGACAGTCTGTGATGTTACTTGGCAGCTCTGATACATAATGTCCCAGAGGTTCTCAATTTGATTCATGTCTGGGGAACGTGAGGGCCGGTTAATGGCATCAATGCCTTAGTCATCTAAAAGCTGTCTACACACTCTAGCCGCATGAGACCAGCATTATTATGCATCAGGAGGAACCCAGGGCCACTGCACCAGCGTACGGTCTGACAATAGCTCTGAAGATTTTATCTCATAATGAACAGTAGTAAGATAACCATTGGCTTGTATGGATAGTATAAGGATAAGGATGTTCCTCCCCAGACCCATACTGACCCACCGCCATGCCAGATGATGTTGCACGCAGCAAAATGTTCCTACAACATCTCCAGACTAGATCTCCAGACTTTCACGTTGGTCACATGTGCTCAGTCCATGAATAGAACATCACGCAACTGGGAGACTTTCCAGTTCTGTTGTTCTCTGGCAAATGCATATCGAGCTGCATGGAGCAGAACTGTGAGCACAGGTCCCACTAAAGGACGTTGGGCCCTCATGCCACTCTTGAAATCTGTTTCTGATAGTTTGATCAGAAACATGCACACCAGTCTCCTGGTGGAGGTCATTTCATAGGGCTCAGGCAGTGTTCCTCTGCACAAAGAAGCAGATATACCAAACCTCTTTGCGACGGCGCGTATAGCTGTGCCATCCTGGAGGAGCAGGACTCCCAGTGAAACTTGATTGGGTTACAGGTACTGCCTCAAGCTACTGACAGTGACAAGGACCGTAACAAAACACAAAACTAAAGAAAAATCAGTCAGAAAGTATAAGGAGAGAACAATCGTCTATGGCCACCAACTGCAAAATCATTCTGTTTTGGGGGGGGTTGTCTTGATGTTACCTCTCCAGTTCACTTTCTGTCATTTTCATTTACACCAAAGCAGGTGAAATTGATTCACAATCACAGGTGCTTCCTAATTGGGCCAATTGATAACCCTGAAGTTTAATTGACTTGGTGTTATACTGTGATCATTAAGTGTTCCTTTAATATTTTTTGAATAGAGAATATTTCATTCAATGCGAAATGTTGTTTTGGGGTTGTAAAACAAACGATTTCGGTTAGTTTTTGCTCATCATTTCAAATCTGGTTACTGAAGTAAAATCAGTTGTGTTTGAGTATCTTTAGCATAAGACTGGAGTAAACTACATTTTGACTTTTCCTCATATTTTTACGCATAGTTTAGTTGCCAAAAGTTAGAGCCAGACTGCAGATATTCTGCAATCAGAGTTGACAGATTTCATAAAATAGCTTATTTCATAGGTATGGCTGCAGCCTATAGAGTGCTTCAAAGCAATTACTTATGATGTTCCGTGTGAGTTCAAATTCTCCCCTAAAGACAGTAGCCAGCCAGGCACAACCCTAGGTGACTTATATATTGAATAGTAATTTGTTATCAAGGAGCCTCTCATGAAATACACTTGAACGAGTCTCTGTTTCTGGTTTTATTATTGCAGTCACATAAACCGAAGGACTCAGTTTGAGAACCCAGTCTTAGAGGCCAAGAGAAGACTGCAACAACAGCAGCAGATGCAGAGTCAGGGCTTGTCCTCTCTCCCCCTACCTACAGTCTACAGAGGTAAAGTATTACTGATAAAGTCAACATTTTTAATGTTAAATGTTAAGATGTGCTACTGATGCAAATCTATGCAAATATGGTTAAAAGAAATTGGTGTTCCCTTTCAGGGAACTCGAGCTGTGTCGAAGCACTAGGGGAAATAGCCTTGCGTGAGTCACGTGAAGATCTATGCAACCAATGAGAAGCGAACGCGTGTGAATGCGTCACTGCCGGCCGCAGCCGGTGACGTCATGAGGAAGAGCATAAAGCGCGTCTGAAACCGGGGCGCGTCAGCTCTGAATGCCTTCAGCGTGCTGTGTCTGTGCGAGAGTGGTTTTTGAGACTGTGATAGCTTAAAAAATCAAAGAATGAGTGTGAAAAGTGTGGCGAGAGATGAACAGAGTTTCAGACCGTGTGTTTATCCCTGTCCTCGTTTTATAACCCCGAGGGTGCCCCAGCTTCCAAGCAAACTCTAAGCAGGTGGATAGTCGAGGCTATCTGCCTAGCTTACGAGTCGGCCGGTCATGCTTCTCCTTTGAGGGTCCGAGCCCACTCCACTAGGAGCATGGCGGCATCCAAGGCTCTCCTCTCCGGAGTCTCCTTGTCTGATGTTTGTGCTGCGGCTGGCTGGTCCTCACCGCACACATTCATGAGGTTCTACCAGCTAGACCTCGATGCCGCCCCGGGAACCAGGGTGCTCTCTCAGTGAGCTGGGACACACCCGGATGCTGACGTCGCTGAGGTGGCGTTGGCATAGCGTTCCCCTAGTGCTTCGACACAGCTCGAGTTCCCTGAAAGGGAACGTCTCGGGTTACGTATGTAACCCTGGTTCCCTGAGGGGAACGAGACGCTGTGTCTTGGCCTCAGCTCCTGGCGCCTCCGGGCCCGCTTCAGGCATTCATGGCTGACGCGCCCCGGTTTCAGACGCGCTTTATGCTCTTCCTCATGACGTCACCGGCTGCGGCCGGCAGTGACGCATTCACACGCGTTCACTTCTCATTGGTTGCATAGATCTTCACGTGACTCACGCAAGGCTATTTCCCCTAGTGCTTCGACACAGCGTCTCGTTCCCCTCAGGGAACCAGGGTTACATACGTAACCCGAGACGTTTCCAACCTCTAAAATATGGTGACATACTGATGACATCATAACACTTCTCCATGCAATGACATGTTTAACATCAAATCCACTGATTGATGCTTGATGACTATTATTATATTTATCTTATGAGCTCAGTGTCTGTCTCCATAGAAACACATCTAAGCTCAGACGTTGTCTCTGGTAGTGTACCATCTGTGAGTGAACTTATTGTTAAGCATATTATTTCCTTACAGCCAGACCATTGGAATTATTGGTTTTACTTCACCCAAAAATGAAAATTCTCATGCACATGTTATTCCAAACTTGTATGGCTTTCTTGGAACACAAAAAGAGAAATTGCGAAGACCTCGTATCCCCCCACCATGCTCTTACATTGAGCTGAATTCAAGCTTTAAAATAAACAAATAAAAGATGCAAAACCACCAACATCCCCTCCACTCGAGCCATTGAACTGAACCTGAGAACCAGATTAGTCTGATTTGTGAATAAGTTTTGTGAACCAGATCACCCCATTTATTTACTAATTTATTCACAATTAGCTTTTCTGTGAATAATGACTTACGTTTGTATGGTATGGCAAATATATGGCAATTCGTTGTAAGTTCATGGAGGGCAAAAAAAACTGTACTTTATTCAGAATTACTTCTTTTGTTTTCCATGGAAGAAACATTCAGCATTCAGGTTTGGATGGACTTGAGTATGAGTAAATAATGACAGGATTTTCATTTTTGTTGAACTAATCCTTTAAACATAGCTGTACGGTCTATTTGAGTTAAGCCTGAGTGCTTCCTGTTTTCTTTGAGACTCGAATGAGAATGTGTCTCCATTCATAATATGACCTTGGACTGATTATGGTTAGAAGCATTTCTTGTTATAATTCCTATTGAAGTTTATCCATTCAGTGTGGTCATGCTGCTACCCACATAAAGGTAAGGGGCAGGGTTTGTTCAGCCAGAATGGGCCTCAACAAGAAGAACTTTCACTACATTGTTTCAGTCCATCTTTCAGAGAGAGCATGCTGCACTAGAAATCTCCAACATGCCTATATTATATGACCAAAAGTATTATATGTGGACACCTGAACACCACATATGTGCTTGTTACACATTTAATTTCAAAACCATACTCGTTAACGAGTAGTTGGTCCTTCCTAACATCTCTCACTCTTCTGGGAAGGCTTTCCACTAGATGTTGGATCATGTTTGAGGGATTTTCTCCCGTTTAGACACAATAACATCAGTGAGGTTGCTATCTGTCTTCCTATTCATCTCTAAGGTTTTTGATGGGAGATCATGTCAGATCAGTCAACTTCTTCTATACCAGTGTCATTTATATGTGGACTTATAGAGAAGAAAAGGGCCCTCCACAAAGATGGAAGTATGGTATACTGTTAATGTAGTTACTGTTTACTCATACAATTAATATTTTTCTTCATTAGATCTCTAGTCAGACTGGTTAATTAGAAGGGGGTGTTCACATAATGTTAGCCATGTAGTATTAGGTCTTACAGAAGTACAGTACCTTGAGATTTAAGCTAAATGCTCAGCCTCTCAAATGCTCAGATGTTAAATATAGACCAATACAGAGCGTACTCCTTTAATCCATAGGAACACTCCTTTTTTAATAAGTAGATCAACCTTTGTGCCTCAACTTGCCAATTAGGACATGTTCCTGGATCAACATATTTTGTTGACACCTAAATCTATATAAATGGTAACCATAATTTTCAGTAAACCAATGAAAAATATATAGTATTATAGGATGATGGTATACCTGATTCTTCGATTCCAGCCCTAATCCTAAATATAGATTGTTGGTAATGTTTTTTCAAGACCAACAAGGATGCAAAATCACCCTTGATTCCTTTTATGTCCATAGTAGGCCAACTTTGTATCCTTTAATGCCATTTAAAGATTTCCTGTCTGAGTTGAGGTTGCAGCCTCAGTCCTATGTCTAGCCTTAAACTCTAAAACCGGATTGTTCACAATCTTGCTCCAGGACCAAAAGTGGTGTTCAACTTGGCAAAATTACCCTAGATTTCCTTTTAAAATGTAACTATTCTATGTCCATAGTACAACTAGCTTATATCTTTCAATTACATTTCTCGATTTCCTCTGTAAGTTGAGGGTTTTTGTTCTCTGTAACAGTGGAGGAGAGCCCCTCCTCTGCCACCCTACCAAGGGCCAGACTGGCATATGTGGGTCCCGCTCCAGAGCGCTCTCACAGTCTCACTGACCTGTCCGAGGCCCCCCTGTACCGGGCCGGTGTGTTTGGACTGCATGGTACGTCCCTAGAACAGTGCCCCCTTTGTGCAAGAGAAGACTACAGCTGGAGTCTATTCGCCTGGCCTGTTTTTGCTTAGACCTTAAGTTCCTTTAAGGAACATGTTATTCTCTCAGTTTAAGTGGAACTAGTGGAGACTTTTTGTTGGCTTTTTATTTTTTGGGTTTGTATCTTACTTTTTGCCTGTGCTTCCAGGATAAGTATGAGTACACCTACCCTGCTGATTAGACCAGCATAACTGGATGCCATCATATGTTTGGGTTGCTGGTTTATAACAAATGGTTGTTGTATCCATAAGCCAAGTAACCAGATTTGCGATTCAACTAGTCAGTTTATCTAGATTTTATTTCTTTAGAGTTTAGTTTTAGCTTTTAAAATGTTTTTGCCAGCTACCACCAGTGTCTGTGTAGTATGAATGTCTGAACATGCAACATATGTGTGTGTTTAAGAACAGACCCTCTGTTTATTCTAGCTTCATGCATTCTTTTTTATAAACACTTGACTGTGGGTAAGTTTCATAAAAAAAGCACACAAAAAATGTGTAAATCAGTGAGAAAATCTAATTTTTGTCAAAGACTACGTCTGTATCAGATTCAGAATGATGATCAAAATATAGATTGACTAGATCAAGTCCATCAACACCCCCGTCCTAAAGCTCATCCCGGCTGTTTATTGTTGATGATCGCATTATTTTTCATATGCATCTGCTTAAATATGATATCACTCGTTTCTGCTTTTTTCTTTTCCTATGTTTTAATCTGGAGATACTGTATTTGTTTAGTAGATGCGTAATAGCTTCCCCAACCTTATAGGAGTGATAAGCCATAAAGCCAGATAAACACGGAAAGGCATAAAAACTCATCAATGGCAGGGAAGCGTTTATTATTAATTAATAATTAAGAGTAAAAATATGTGATCTTTACAAAGTGGGGGTTAACTCACATATTTCGAAAAGCAATATATGCAGATATATTCTGACAAAATCCTCTCTGAAGACATCATGCAGACATGATAGATCAGGCTTTTCATGATGCAATCAACTCACGAGAGACAAAATCATTTCCCGGTCTTAATACACTGTTTCTCTCTGGGGGAAAAAAAAGATTACAGAGGTAAAGCGAGTTGTGAATGCCATTTTGTGTTGCCTTTAAAATGACCCAGACAACCCACCAACTTTGCCCATATCTATTTTTTATTTTTACCAACAAGGCTACCTTGATTAACCAACTGCTCCAGCTACATATTGCTGGTGCTTGTCCATCAGGTAGAACCCACCAGCACCAAACAAGCATGGATCAGCACGGAAATTCATGCTGGTCTTTCAGCAGGGTATCTGGACCGGCTATTGTCACGAACAAACGCATGGCATAAACTGCAAAAAGACTAGATTTGGCCTAGATGGTGATGAAAGTAAGATTCAAGAAACTCAACTAAGAAAATAAGATGGCGTAACTATGGCTGGCATATTGTTACTCCATGCTGTGTACTGAAGTAGGCATCTCTTCAGTTTTGAAGAAGCATCTCTTCAGTACGAAGGTCCTTGTTGGTGTGCTATTACAGCGAAACGGCTTCTCCAGAACAGTTTTTGAGTCTGCTTTTCTCCACTCTGAGAGAGCAGAAGAACCTTTCTGCCTGTGCTGGTTCTTCTCCTGGCTTTTTTTTGCTCAAGTCTTGATTGTCCTGAGAGATTACCCTGGACAAGGCTAAACACTGATGAGTGTTACATTGGAGTATGCCTAAAATGCCAAAAGTTAGGTTTGAGCAAAAACAAGCCATCATGTCCCACTCTGCTCTTGAATGTTTGGCTGTAAGCAAAGCGCTTGGCCTTCTACCCACAATTCCCCAATGTGATGTGATCTGCTGCTTTTGGTGGGTTTGGAGCGGCTTTTACAAATAGCCCATTCATTTCTGGATATCTCCTGCTTGATTTAAAATCTCATGTTTCTGTCTGCATTTCTTCGCCCTGGCAGAGAAGCCTCTGTTCACGCGGGACCCTACGCAGCTGAAGGGCAGCTTTCTGTCTACAGCACTACAGAAAAGCAACATGGGATTTGGCTTCACTATCATCGGCGGTGACGAACCAGATGAGTTTCTACAGGTCAAAAGCGTCATACCAGAAGGGCCTGCTGCACAGGATGGGAAAATGGCTACAGGTAAACACACATACACACACTTGCAGGTCCGTTTTTGAACTGCACTAATGTGCTATTCTCACTCAAACAGAGCTCCCAGCTGGCCACTCTCTCTCAATCCCTCTTTGTGCACACATTACTGACAAGGTTACCGTGTGAATCTGTCATTTTATTGGTTGATAGAGCGTTAGGGACATCCAGGGGTTAAATGAATTTACGACAGTGTATTTATTGGCTTTTTGTGTTATCCACAGCAGGGCATTAATCACAGTGGGGCTTGATAAACCCTTGAAACTGCAGTCCAGCCTAATAAGTGTGACTGCGGCAGCATTACTTATACACACAGTGCAGAGTTCAGAATATAGTCAACACGTCTCCCATGATGGCGTTTTAATGTAATATTGTTAATGGTACTTGTATTAATTATCTTCTCTGCTCCTTTCCTCTCCTTTCTGCTCCTCTCTTCCACCCTCCACTCTCCCTCTGGGCTTCTTGTCCTACTTGTGCACACATACACACACAGACAGTGATCTGGAGGAGCTTTGGGTCTACTCCTGTTTGAAATATTAAATTCTGCTGAATTAAAGTACTCCGTGAGGAAATGTGTCCTAAAGAAAACATACTTACAATAAATAATCATCACCAGTGTTGGGGAATGTAACTTTTGAAGAACCCATGTAATCGACCATACAGCGCCTCCGTTAATGGGCGTCCGGGCGTAATTTACGTCCGAAAATCGCCAGCGTACGCCGAAATTTTAAGTTCAGGAAGTCCGCGGGACGTCCTGTTTAATGGTTTTACGCCAGATCACAGAGCGCTCGACGTACATGTGCATTGCAAAGTGACCAAATGCATTGTAAATCACCACATGCGCCGTAGGCGTGTATGCTAAGCGACTCCATTGATAAGGACACAGCAGGTCACTTAATCTCTTTCGCCATACAACTCCTGTCAAGATGTACACTAGTGATGTAACTATGGTAATTCCCGCGAACTACTGAAACTCCGCCTACTGCGGGGATCGTGAAAGCCAACAGCGAGAGCTATGGCCATAAACTAATTGATAACTATGCACAAACGTGCGGGGATCGCGAAACTGTGAGAGATGTGTTATATTGACGGGTAAACTTTCCCGAAACTCCCCAAAATAGCCTGGTTATCTGTGCATGATACGGAATGCTCCACCTCCGTGAAATTTGTGGATATGTTAATAATTATCTACCACTACGGATCCTTCATCTACTACCGTATATATATTCGATCTTACGAGAACGTCTACGCTTCGAAGAAATGATAGACCAAGCAATAATAGTAATGGGCGGAGTTTATGCAAATTAACCTTGACATAGACCTATGTATCTTTTCTAGTATATTTTATATGTAACAGGCATAAAATTATTGTGCTTTACGACGTAGTAGTACTGTAACAGGGACTTCCAAAAATAATACCTGGGACTTCCAAAGATAATACATGGGACTTCCAAAAACTAACATCTGGAAGTCTGGACTTCCAAAAAAAAAATCTTAGTGGAAGCGCTGGACCATACCTATGTAATCACCTTTAGCGTTTAAAATTATGACTAAATTATTAATAAAGTCCAATTGGATGGGCTCTAGAGTGGCAATCTTCAACCCTCTAGCAAGTTGCAGCTGACTAGCTAGTAGCAATATTTGGAACATTCAGCAGTTTCATATTATTCAGACTAATTTATCAGTATTGCTCACTTAGTTTTGTTGATATTACTACCTTCATTTCAACCTATACACTCTAAAGAATTCTGATTTGTTTCAATCCATGTTTGGTCAAATGTGGACAAATATAATTTTGATGTAATTTTTAAACCCAACAGTTGGGTTTGTCCATATTTCATCCAAGCATGGGCTGAAACAACCCAGCATTTTTTAGAGTGTGGGAGCCTGATAATATGTAGTTGGCACAAGATAGTTTGAGGACATGAAATTGTAAAATCCTTATGTCATGGCCTCAAGATCCTGCAGATGAAATGCAGATGACTGATCAGAATTGTAAATTTTTAATTAAGAGTGACATAAAGATGCTGCTTATATTATGTTTAAAATTCCTTATATCATTCAATCATTGCAATTCATTAAACTGTTGATTTAGTAAAAACAGTGAATGGTTTATTACTAAAACAATAGATGTGAATGAAACCATTCACTCACTGATAAGATTGATTCTAAAACACAGATTTGTTCAAGAATGAAACACCCCTAATTATATTTTCTGAATTATCCTTACTAATATATTACTGACTAACTGAAATATGATACTGTAAATGTTACGTTAAGACATTTCCCTCAAAAAACAAAACAAACCTTGCGGCCATGAGAAAAGGAAGTTGTTGCCTCAGCATAGAATCTTGAGGCCATGACATAAAGATTTTGCTACATCGACAAATGATATTGTGGCCACAACATATTCCCATAACAAAATTAAGTGAACATAACCCGTCACTTTCCAGGCACTATAGATATTGAATATTTAACTGAGAATGTTCATTTTCTGGCTTTAATCCTTAAAAGAAACATGTATAATATAACAATATTGGTAGCCTTAAGAAAAACTTGAATTGAAAAAATGAATATGTTTTTCGTAGTGTACCTTACATAAATAGACTTTCAGCATTTAAAATTAATGACTTTTTTAAAATAGCAAATTTAATAATGATAATTTTTCCATGACAATAAAATAATGATGTTGATTGGTTTTGAATATACACCATTATACAAGGGTTACATTTTCAATCAGATGTAATATTAATATTACTTATATTTTTGGTTTTATTTGATTATGTAGCACATTTTGTTAACATATTACTCTAACACTAACCACCACAAATTATATTTTATCAGCAATTGTAAAAAAAATCATCTACCCAATAAGTACCCAATAAGGGGGCCTATATATATATATATATATATATATATATATATATATATAAATATATTATATCGCAATCATTCCTCGAGAGTTTTTTTTTCCGCATTCTGAACACATACCCTTTTACTCTAATTATTTGTGAGTAGGAACTCGTGAAAAATCATAACTGTTTTAGCACCTCAATAACGTTAGCAATAATTAACGTTAATGTGACGTAACCATTACATGGATTCCTCTCTCTCCTGTTCCCCAGGCAAAGTGTTTCCTTGATAAACTAAAACTATCATGCAGAGTACTGGGATTTGATACGTGACATGCATCCCTTCATAAGTCTTAGAGCCCTGCCATCCACCCCGTCCACGCCCACTATAGATGCCTCTGCGGCGCTGATGTTTGCTCTGCCCCTCACAGCTGTGCCTGAGTCCTCTCATAAAGAACTTAACAAGCAGATAATGATTTGAATCAGGTGCACCAGTTTGCCGCTCAGGGACAGAAAGCACGCAAGTCCTATGCCTGCTGAAGGATTTCTGCATTTGATGTTTAGAGCTTCATTTGTGTAGGATGCCTATTGTGGCACAGAAGCGATGTTTTGGGGATTGTGTATTGATTGTGTTTGTTTAGAATGCCAGTCACAGAGCATTGCTCCTCTGGGTTTCCATGCATGCACAGGCATAACATGTCTCCGCCGTTGGTTCCCAGAGCACCTCTTATGTTGTCTTGCTGTCATTAGTTTTACGCAGCGTCTTCAGGGTAACACTGCAGTTCAGCTACAGAGTTTAGTGGGGTTTTATACTATGTATTAACACAATATTATGTATACATGATATTTATTGATCAAGATTATATGATCAAGATTTCTGTATTGCTATTTCCATGTTATTTCCACAAAAAGTTTAATACCAATATTTAAATATTTAGAGGAATTCAGGATATATCAAAAAAGTATACAGGGAGTGCAGAATTATTAGGCAAGTTGTATTTTTGAGGATTAATTTTATTATTGAACAACAACCATGTTCTCACTGAAAACATCAAATAATATCAAAGCTGAATATTTTTGTATCAATATTTTAAGTAGTTTTTAGTTTTAGCTATTTTAGGGGGATATCTGTGTGTGCAGGTGACTATTACTGTGCATAATTATTAGGCAACTTAACAAAAAACAAATTTATACCCATTTCAATTATTTATTTTTACCAGTGAAACCAATATAACATCTCAACATTCACAAATATACATTTCTGACATTCAAAAACCAAACAAAAACAAATCAGTGACCAATATAGCCACCTTTCTTTGCAAGGACACTCAAAAGCCTGCCATCCATGGATTCTGTCAGTGTTTTGATCTGTTCACCATCAACATTGCGTGCAGCAGCAACCACAGCCTCCCAGACACTGTTCAGAGAGGTGTACTGTTTTCCCTCCTTGTAAATCGCACATTTGATGATGGACCACAGGTTCTCAATGGGGTTCAGATCAGTTGAACAAGGAGGCCATATCATTAGATTTTCTTCTTTTATACCCTTTCTTGCCAGCCACGCTGTGGAGTACTTGGACGCGTGTGATGGAGCATTGTCCTGCATGAAAATCATGTTTTTCTTGAAGGATGCAGACTTCTTCCTGTACCACTGCTTGAAGAAGGTGTCTTCCAGAAACTGGCAGTAGGACTGGGAGTTGAGCTTGACTCCATCCTCAACCCGAAAAGGCCCCACAAGCTCATCTTTGATGATACCAGCCCAAACCAGTACTCCACCTCCACCTTGCTGGCGTCTGAGTCGGACTGGAGCTCTCTGCCCTTTACCAATCCAGCCACGGGCCCATCCATCCTCACTCTCATTTCATCAGTCCATAAAACCTTAGAAAAATCAGTCTTGAGATATTTCTTGGCCCAGTCTTGACGTTTCAGCTTGTGTGTCTTGTTCAGTGGTGGTCGAATTTCTGCCTTTCTTACCTTGGCCATATCTCTGAGTATTGCACACCTTGTGCTTTTGGGCACTCCAGTGATGTTGCAGCTCTGAAATATGGCCAAACTGGTGGCAAGTGGCATCTTGGCAGCTGCACGCTTGACTTTTCTCAGTTCACGGGCAGTTATTTTGCGCCTTGGTTTTTCCACACGCTTCTTGCGACCCTGTTGACTATTTTGAATGAAACGCTTGATTGTTCGATGATCACGCTTCAGAAGCTTGGCTATTTTAAGACTGCTGCATCCCTCTGCAATATATCTCACTATTTTTGACTTTTCTGAGCCTGTCAAGTCCTTCTTTTGACCCATTTTGCCAAAGGAAAGGGAGTTGCCTAATAATTATGCACACCTGATATAGGGTGTTGATGTCATTAGACCACACCCCTTCTCATTACAGAGATGCACATCACCTAATATGCTTAATTGGTAGTAGGCTTTCCAGCCTATACAGCTTGGAGTAAGACAACATGCATAACATGTCAGGTATTGGGGATGAAGGGATGAGCGAGGACTCAATTATACAGGTGGAAAGGGCTTTTATTGAACATAAATAAAATGCAAACAAAACTACCCCGTGGGGGAAAACACTAGACTGACTAAGGAACTAAAAACAGACTGAAGAACTAAACTAAACTACAAGAGCAGGTTGAACAGGCAAGGCAAGGCAAGGCAGGGCAGGACAGGAACAGACTGGCGGCAACAGGACAGGTAAGACAACGACGTGACATAGAACAGCAGACAAAGACGGAATATATAGGGAGGACATGGGGAAATTAACAAGGAAAAACAGCTGGGAAAAATCAACCTAATGACAAAGAAACAAGACGGGCGGGGTAACAGACAATACATGAACATGCAGACAATTAACCAAGGACGACGCGCAGCTGTTGACAACCACTGCGCGTGACAAAACACAAGCACGCGGCCGATGGACTGCGAACCGCGTGCCAAACATAAACACACGGACGAGAGGAGGCGCGGCTCGCGCAAGGCTTGAAACCGCGCCCACTCACATAACGTAGAGCTCGCAAGAACGAGTTCTCACGAGCTCACGACAAGGACGAAGACACACGAGTTATGAATGCCCGAATCCCGATCCAAAACCGAAACTGGACCAGACCCAAGTATCGGGACCGGACATCATAACTCGTACAAAAGACGTCACAGACACGCGTGCGCGCGGCTCGAATCCTCGACACCGCGCGCACACACACCAAACATGAGACATAACGGTAGTGTCAGAGCTCTGCCACAAAACCAAGAAATGACTACTAGACCGAATGTGGCAGAACCCTGACACTACCCCCCCTCTAAAGGGACGCCACCTGGCGTCCCTACGAGGAACACCGGGAACAGGACAGACATGACAACAGAAAGCACAAGACAGAAGCAAAACACCAGGGCAAGGCAGGAAAAAATAAAATAAATAGACACAAGGACAAGAGAAGGGGGGGAGGGAGGGAAGACAAGTCAGCCAACATAACAAAAAGAACCAGACCTCTATATAGGAAAACAGTTCAAAATTTCATGAAACGTGATAAAACTAAAACAGACCTCAAACCAGCATCAAGAAAAATAATAACTCAAAAGACAGTCCGAGTATCTTAAAGGGAATCACTCAACAGTCTAATATGAAAATAAACAGAGTCCAGGGAGGGGGAACTGGAGGGATGAGCCAGGGTGGCTCAGACAGTACAGGGTTCTTAGCTGATGGCCAGGGTGGAGCCGGGGGAATGAGCCAGGGAGGCTCAAACAAGGACAATGGGTCAGGCGGTGCTGGAGGGGTTAGCCATGCGGGCTCAAGCAAGGCCAGCGGGTCAGGCGGCACCGGAGGGGTGAACCAGGCTGGCTCCGGTGGTTCAGGAGTCCTGGCAGATGACCAGGGAGGTGCTGTAGGGACAGACCAGGCAGACTCCGGCAGGTAGGGAGTCGTGGCAGATGGCCAAGGCCGTGCCAGATGGACAGGCAGCTTGGTTGAGTCAGGGAGAACAGGCAGGACAGGCTGGTCTGGCAGGATTGAAAGGTCTAGGCGGACAGGCGGGTCTGGACAGACAGGCGGGTCTGTGTGGGTCGGCAGGTCAAGGTCTGGGAGGCGCTCTGGGGGCGCCGGCAGGCAGAGGGGTTCCGGGGGCGCCGGCATGCAGAGGCGTTCCGGGGGCGCCGGCAGGCAGAGGCGTTCCGGGGGCGCCGGCAGGCAGAGGCGTTCCGGGGGCGCCGGCAGGCAGAGGCGTTCCGGGGGCGCCGGCAGGCGGGGGCGCCGGCAGGCAGAGGCGCTTGGGCGGCGCCGGCAGGCAGAGGCGCTTGGGCGGCGCCGGCGGGGCGAGGATGGCCTCTGGGGTTTGCGGACTGGAGGAAACCCTCTTCTTCCTCCGCCGCTTACGAGGGCGACAAGGCGGCACAGATTCAATGGCGGACTCTGGGGCGACGGCCTCCTGTCCGGCAGCTGGCACTGGGGCGACGGCCTCCTGTCCGGCAGCTGGCACTGGGGCGACGGCCTCCTGTCCGGCAGCTGGCACTGGGGCGACCGGCAGCTGGCCGATTGAAGAGGAGGCGGCCCTCTGTCTCCTCCTCCTAAGTGTGCGAGGGTTTGGCGCAGATGTGTCCTCGGGCAGCTCTGGGGGCACTGCAGCTGCCAAAAGTTCCTCTGGGGACGGAACAACGGAGGGGGTAGAGAGAAACTCCACAAACCCCCAAAAGTTCAAGTGTTCCAGCCCCCTCATCCTCCAAACGCTGAGCGGCTCATCAAGGGCGTAATTAAACAAGTCTTTCAAGGCCGCATCATTGAATTCCAGCCCCGCTGCAGCATGGCTAAACTCCCCGGCGAAGGTCTTCAAATCTGCCCCACATTGTTGGAGGGAGCTCAAAGCCTTGAGCTGCAGCATCCGCTGGAACAGGGGGCTGGAGTGTGCTGAGGCTGGTGGAGGATGGGAGCCCTTTCCCCGCTGAGTCCTCATAGTGGTCGCGTCGTTCTGTCAGGTATTGGGGATGAAGGGATGAGCGAGGACTCAATTATGCAGGTGGAAAGGGCTTTTATTGAACATAAATAAAATGCAAACAAAACTACCCCGTGGGGGAAAACACTAGACTGACTAAGGAACTAAAAACAGACTGAAGAACTAAACTAAACTACAAGAGCAGGTTGAACAGGCAAGGCAAGGCAAGGCAAGGCAGGGCAGGGCAGGGCAGGGCAGGGCAGGACAGGAACAGACTGGCGGCAACAGGACAGGTAAGACAATGACGCGACATAGAACAGCAGACAAAGACGGAATATATAGGGAGGACATGGGGAAATTAACAAGGAAAAACAGCTGGGAAAAATCAACCTAATGACAAAGAAACAAGACGGGCGGGGTAACAGACAATACATGAACATGCAGACAATTAACCAAGGACGACGCGCAGCTGTTGACAACCACTGCGCGTGACAAAACACAAGCACGCGGCCGATGGACTGCGAACCGCGTGCCAAACATAAACACATGGACGAGAGGAGGCGCGGCTCGCGCAAGGCTTGAAACCGCGCCCACTCACATAACGTAGAGCTCGCAAGAACGAGTTCTCACGAGCTCACGACAAGGACGAAGACACACGAGTTATGAATGCCCGAATCCCGATCCAAAACCGAAACTGGACCAGACCCAAGTATCGGGACCGGACATCATAACTCGTACAAAAGACGTCACAGACACGCGTGCGCGCGGCTCGAATCCTCGACACCGCGCGCACACACACCAAACATGAGACATAACGGTAGTGTCAGAGCTCTGCCACAAAACCAAGAAATGACTACTAGACCGAATGTGGCAGAACCCTGACATAACGAGGATGATGTGGTCAAAATACTCATTTGCCTAATAATTCTGCACTCCCTGTAGTTTCAACCATTTGAAGACATTTTAGTCTTGTAATCTTCCAAAAGCTTAATGTAAGAACTAAAACTTTAAAAACTAGCACACGTAAGGCATGTTTTCCACATTGCTTTTCACAAAAAAGTTAAGAAAGAAATAATATTTAATAATTTTAATTTAAAGTCCCCCAAATAACAATAAAAAGTATTTTAATTGTAATCTTAATGCATTTTTGTAAATGCTATGCAGAGGCCATCTGTGAACACTTTTGTGTGATGAATTAATTGAATTAATTTGTGATTCATAAAAAAAAAACTTACTATTTTAATAGTCTCTCTAAAAATGGTCTCATACAAGTCACAAGAAAGCAATATAAACCAGTCAATTTTTATAGCTTTTTATTACCCAGTGCCATCATACACAATAGAATATTCTAAAGAAGAGCAGAGCAAAAATATGTTTCACGTGTTTCATGTTAATTTGTAAGATTTAATCTGGGAGCTTAATATATATATATATATATATCCCTGATACTGAAGAGGTAAATTAAGTGGATGATAATGTCTATGTTTGTAGGAATGTAGTGATCTCGCTGTGGAGCTTTGGCCCAGATTAATGCTGACATAAAGTTAGGTGTGAAACAGTGAGGTCACACCGATATCATTTGCTCTCTGGAAGCATGTGAAATTATTGATTGGAACACCAGAGGCTCAAGGCAAATGTCGAATGTATTTACCGAGATTAATTAAAATTTCTGCACACAACAGTCAGGAGGGGACAAGCCTATCGATAGACGCGTGTGGCACTGCATGAAATGTCTCCAGGAAACATAGCATATGAGACACATTGTGTGAGACCCGTGATCTTATTTATCCCACAAATACATCAGCCACATTTGCTGGAATCATCTCACTTCCATTATAAATGCATTTCTAATATTAAATTACTTGTCAACAATCAAAAGCCTCTATTTGATCCAAAATATCCGTTAATTTAGAGGATTCTCAAAACACTAGCTTGATTTCACATTTTGGCCAAATTGAATGAATGAATGAACAAACACTGGAAGAAATGGTAAACTTCTTGATAAAAGAGAAGTGAGGATCACAAGCCTTTAAGCATGGCAACGTTTTAGGATTTGGGGAAGTATTGAGTAGGTCCCTCAAAATGTTCCTTCAAATTGGTGTACTGTAATTTTCACAGTTGCCAGGGGAACTGACAAACATTGGATGACTGAAATCGTTGCAAATTGTGGAAAATATTTCTCCTTGATTAAAGAAACTGTTCTTATTGGGCTTTTTACAGTTCTGTTCCAAAACCTAGCAAGCTGTTTTGCCCTTTGATTGCTGTATGTTGGGCAAAACGATTGATTTGGAACACAGGCAGCGAGCCACACAAATGGCATTTCTCATGTGAAGTAAAAAAAAAAGAAAAGAAAAAAGGAATCTCTTAAGGAATACTAATGCAATTTACTGATAAGTTGGAACCAATCCCAAGCAGCTCTAATGAGATTTTAATGCATTATTTTAAAAATCAAATGGATAAACTAACATTCTGAGGGGAAGAAAACACTGAATCTATTGTAACTTCACTATATCCAGTTGGATCTTATATGACAGCTGGATCATTCTTAAATGGTTTATATTGAACCCAATAGAAATAGTTCCAAATTACGTTCATTATGAATTATGGTTATTAATTAAATGAAAGAGATGAAAATGAAAATGAAGAGATGAAAATATTATAATTATATAAGATTATATAATAAAAAGATTATGAAGCTCCATTAGCATTTCTGTTGATTACTGTAGCCATTGGCAAATTAGTTTGACTTTAGCAGGTTGCTAAACTAATGACTTATCACACTCCTAAGCAAAAAAATCTACAGAACACACAAAAAAATAGATAGTTTGACATTAGCATGTTTATTAAGCTAATGATCCTAGCACACCATTAGAACAAAAATACACAACACAGGCAAATAATGGAGCAGAATGTCAAAATTGATAATTTAACATTAGCATATAGTTAGCAACATATTAGCAACACAGACACATAATAGAATTTGACTAAGCTAACAAGTTAATCCTCTCATACGCACAATACACAGCACCTGTAAAGACAAAATAGACAACATAAAATATATAGACAAATAAGACCATATCGCTGACCACGGTCTATATAGACAAATAATAGAGTAAATCAGGTAGTTTAAAATTAGCATAATGCTAAGCTAATGTCAACATTCGTGTGCAACATATTACGTATTTATATGGTAATCAGATTTAACTCTTTTGTATCAGTACCTTTCTGAATTGAATCAAAAAAAATTCTCATCCACCATCTTGGATGAATGAATTTTGTCAGTGTGCTCGTTGCAATACATTCTGGGAATGAGGTATCTTGTAAAGAAGCATAATTATGTTTAAGATAATTATGCCTACCTTTTGGAACAGCCTTTGCTTCTGGGGCACTATATCTACCAGAGTTAATCTTTGCTAATATATCTTTCTTTCTGTCTGACTATTTTCCAGGAGACGTGATCGTCTACATTAATGACGTCTGTGTGCTGGGCACCACCCACGCTGATGTGGTGAAACTTTTCCAGTCCGTGCCAATCGGACAAAGCGTAACCCTCGTACTTTGCAGGGGTTATCCTCTTCCTTATGACCCGGAGGACGCGGCCAATACCTTGCTGTCCCCCCTCGGCCTCATTGAGCGCCCTCTGCTGGTCAACGGACGGAATAGCTACGACAGCTACATGGAGTACATCTCTCGCACCGCTCGCTTCATCGACCCACTCCAAACTACGTTGCCGCAGCCCCACCCTGGAGACACCCACCTGGATGCTGGACCACTGGAGGACAGCGTCTCAATGGCATCGTCTGGAGCGGCCGGTGGAGAGCTGCTCACGGTTACCATGGTGAAAGGTGCAGATGGGTTTGGATTCACCATAGCAGACAGTAATGGAGGACAGAGGGTGAAGCAGATTCTGGAGGCGCAGGGATGCCCAGGGCTGTGTGAGGGCGATCTGATTGTGGAAATTAACCAGCAACCCGCACTAACAATGCCACACACGCAGGTGGTGGAGCTGCTAAAAGAATGTCCTGTTGGGGCAGAGGCCACGCTGGTCGTACAGAGAGGAGGGGCAGGTAAGGAGGCTTATGCTTGTGTTGGTGTGAGTGTGTTTCTTGGGTTATTTGTGTATTTTCACGGCCTAACATATGAAAAGGTCTCTTAAATGGTTGATTGGCCCATTTTGTCCTTATTAGCAGTTTTATAATTCACTCCTCAGCTTTCTCAAAGCGCTGAGTCACGCTGAAGAACAAGCTGTTTCTGGAATTGACCTTCACTGTGTGAAAAAGCGCTGTGGGTAGAGATAGACTCTGACACATAATTACAATAGTGTACAAACATGCATTCACTCTACCTGTTTGCTTAGTATATTAATATCTTGCTGTCTGTACAAGGACTGTTACATAACATGCTTTTACAAACACACCTAAAATTCACAAACCCACAAACTTAAAGACTCTATAAAAGTAGTATTAGAGTTTTGTGAAAAAAACTTTTTTTTACGAATTAATCCTAAAATACTTTATATTCTATGTGTTTATTTGATTCCCATTCAATACACTTTTATAAGAATTACTATATATTGTTAATATAGGCTACAGAGTTTCATTTTTGCAACATTTTTGATTGGGGGTGTGCCTTTTTTTTTTTTCAATGAAAAAATGTACCGTGTCTCAAAAAAGGTTGAAAAACACTGCCTTATGGTGCTCATAGAAATTTTGTGAACACAATCCTGTCACTTCAGTAGGGTCAGAATATTGCTAAATAAAAAATTAATACTCTCATAAGCTAATTGGTCATGCAAATTGACAGCACTGACTGAATGGAAAGCTGCTTAGATTGAAAGTGACTTTATAGATTGCTATACTGTTGACAATAGAACGTCTCAGGTTACTTACGTAACCCTAGTTCCCTTAGAGGGAACGAGACACTGCGTCGACAACGCAAATGGGAACGCATTAGTGTAATTGTCTCTTGAAGCGCAATTGAAACCAGGTGTGCGAGTGCACGTAGCCAAGTGTGACGTCATGAGCCAGGAGTATAACTGCACGCAGCAGACTAGCAGCCTCAGCTTAACTAGTGTCTGAAACAGCCGGCGTGCGATGGAGCTGAGGCTACGAGACGCAGTGTCTCGTTCCCTCTAAGGGAACTAGGGTTACGTAAGTAACCTGAGACGTTCCCTGTCAAGGGAACTCAACACTGCGTCGACAACGCAAATGGGAACGAGAATACCCACGCCGCCTCAGCGAACGGAGTACGCCAAGCTAACGTAGTTCACTACGAAAGGGCCAAGGTTCCCAAAGCGGGGTTAAGGTCTAACTGGTAGAACCTAATAAAGGTATGCGGTGAGGACCAGCCAGCCGCATCACAAATATCGGCAAGGGGAGCCCCTGCGAAAAAAGCTTTAGAGGTAGCCATGCTCCGAGTAGAATGGGCGCGGACATGCAGAGGACACTGCTGACCCGCCAGTTCATAAGCTAGTGAGATAGTCTCGACTATCCACCTGCTTAAAGTAGGTTTAGATGCTGGAGCTCCCTTAGGAGCCCCGAAGCATACAAAAAGTTGGTCCGACCTACGCCATGGGGCCGCTCTGCGGACGTAGGCATCCAGTGCTCGCACTGGACAGACCTTGCTCTTGAACTCCTGGTCATGACCATCAAAGGGGGGAGGACATAAAGCCTGCAGTACAATGTGACGAGCTGGGCTCGAAAGGACCTTCGGAACATACCCTGGTCTGGGAGAGAGAAAGGCTTTCGCCAGACCAGGAGCAAACTCCAGACAGGAGGGGGCCACTGACAGGGCCTGAAGGTCACCAACCCTCTTGAATGAGGAAATGGCTAGGAGGAACACCGTTTTAAGAGTGAGAAATTTCTATGAGATGTCCTCAAGCGGCTCAAAGGGTTCCTGGGACAAGGCCTGGAGTACCAGGGACAGGTCCCAGGAAGGAACCCGGGAGCGTACCGCAGGCCTCAGCCTGAGAGTGCCACGGAGGAAACGAACTACTAGGGGGTCCCGACCCAGAGGTACACCTTAAGCGTGGAGGGGGACAGCCCGGCGGCGAACCTCTCCTGTAAGAACTCCAGGACGATACCGACCTGGCAGGTCACTGGGTCTACAGATTTGTCACCGCACCAGGAAGTGAAGAAGGCCCACTTCCGGGCATAGAGTTTCCTCGTGGATGGGGCTCTAGAGTGGAGAATGGTCTCAACAACCTCAGTCGAGAGACCCGAGTCTATGAGTCGGGCCCCCTCAGAGGCCAGACCCACAGATTCCACAGTTCCGGGCGAGGATGAAGGATCCTGCCCTGAGTCTGAGACAGAAGGTCCACTCTGACGGGAATCCTCCAAGGAGTGCCGTCTAGGAGGGACACCAAGTCCGAGAACCACACCCTGCTCGGCCACCGCGGGGCAACTAAGGTGAGACGGACCCTGTCCTGGCGAACTTTCTCTAGAACCCCCGGGAGCAGAGCTACTGGGGGAAAGGCGTACAGGGGTAGCCTCGGCCACTCCAGTTGCATTGCGTCCAGTCCCAACGGAGCTGGAGGAGAGAGGGAGTACCACAGAGGGCAGTGGGTCGCCTCGTGGGACGCAAAGAGGTCCACCTGGGCTCGACCGAATTTCTCCCATATCTGCTCCATCACCTCGGTGTGGAGCATCCATTCCCCGGGCCTCGGCCCCTGCCTCGACAGGAAGTCTGCTTCCGTGTTCTGGGATCCCGGAATATAAACTGCCCGAAGGGAGCAAAGTTTGTTCCGAGCCCAGAGGAGGATCCGCCCGGCCAGCTTGGAAAGCCGAAGGGAGCGGAGACCCCCCTGATGGTTTATGTAGGATACCACCGCCATGTTGTCGGACTGGACTAACACATGGTGGCCCCGGAGGTCTGGGAGAAAGGCTTGAAGGGCCCTCCAAACTGCCAACATCTCTAACGCATTGATATGCAGAGAGAGGCAGGCCTCGTTCCATAAACCTTGAGCTGAGCGGTCCGTCAGGACCACCCCCCAACCCGAGCGGGAGGCGTCTGTCGACAGCGTCACGCGGTGACAGACTGGTCCCAGTACGGGCCCTTGGGCAAGAAACCAGGGATTCTTCCACTGACTTAAAGCTCGCAGGCAGCGCCTTGAAACCTTGATCAGGCGGGAAGGGTTCCCCCTCGGGGGAAAAACCCCTGGTCTTGAGCCACCACTGTAGACGTCTCATGTGAAGCAAACCTAGCGGTATCACGCAAGAGGCTGCTGCCATGAGCAAATGTCTGACAGTGACCAGCTGGCCTAGCTTTATGTCGTTGACTGAAGATAGGATTGATGTAATGCGCACGGGGGAAAGCCGTGCTGACATTGACACAGAATCCCATACAACGCCTAGGAAAGTAGTGCTCTGCCTCGGCCAGAGTACACTCTTTTGGACGTTTAGTCTCAGCCCGAGCTCCTTCATATGCGCGAGAATGACATCTCGATGCTGAACCGCCAAACCTCGAGACTGGGCCAAAATGAGCCAGTCGTCGATGTAATTCAAGATCCGGATCCCTCGGGATCGGAGCGGAGCTAGAGCTGCATCCACGCACTTGGTGAAAGTGCGAGGAGACAAAGCCAGGCCGAACGGAAGAACCCGATACTGATAAGCCTTCCCCCCGAAGGCGAATCTGAGGAACTTCCGATGCTGAGGAAGGATGGAGACATGGAAATACGCGTCTTTGAGATCTATCGAGACAAACCAGTCCTCGGACCTGATTTGAGCTACGATCTGCTTCAGAGTTAACATTCTGAATTTCAGTCGCCTGACAGAATCGTTCAAAGTGCGAAGATCTAAGATAGGGCATAAGCCTCCACCCTTCTTGGGAACTATGAAGTACCGGCTGTAGAAACCTGATTCTCTGGCTGAGAGGGGTACATATTCTATGGCCTCTTTCCTCAGCAGTGAGTCTACTTCTCGTTCCATGACCAGAGCCTGCTCGGGGTTCACCACTGTTGGTAACACACCCGCCAAGCCGGGAGGATGAACCCGGAACTGAACAGCGTATCCTTCTGATACGGTATGCAGGACCCATCGAGAGATACCTGGGAGGCGCTGCCACGCCGCCAGGAAATCTACTAAGGGTATCAGTCTCTCGAGACCGACCTCTGGACATAAATATTTTGCCACCCCGGGGCCCCGGCCGAAACCAGAGAGCCGCCGGGGCGGATGCTCTAGGACCCTCCTCAGAGGGGGCAACCTGCCCAGCACGGCCCGTGAGGAGCGTGACTGGACAAAACTGCCCGCGTAGAGCACGGCCCGGGTCCCTCGAGACCCCGAGCCGTACACCGCGCTTGGTGTGCACTGGTCCACCCCTCGAGGAGGACCAGCGCTGCGAGGCCGCGACCAGAGTGTGTCAGGGCCTCTTGCTCTTAGCCTTCTTGGCCTGAAGGACAGCCCTCAGATCTGTCCTTCTGCCAGAGGGCTGCGGCTGAGTGCGGCGACCAGCGCCGCCACCCGACTGGGGAGGCTGGCGAGAAGCCACACTCTGCCGCTGAGCAGCGCGGTGCGAGGAGCTGCTGCTGGGCTGCGGCTGGCTCGCAGGCCCAGCTGCCCGAGAGCGGCGGGGAAGAATCTTCCGGAACGCTACTTCCTGCTTAGCAGCCTCCTGAAATCTCTCGACGGCCATCTTGACGGCGTCGCCGAAGAGACCAGGAGGCGTAAGAGGAGCGTCGATGAGAACATTCTTATCTTTTTCTCTGAGAGAAGTCAGGTTGAGCCAGAGATGACCGGCCGTTTCCCTAGCAGCCCTCAGAGAAAGATCGGTGGCCCTGCGCAGCTCGGCTACTGCCTCAGGGCCGATTCCCCCGCCCTCATCGAGGTCTGCGAGCAGCTCCGCCTGGTAGGCCTGCAGCAGTGAAGACGTATGTAAACACGCTGCAGCCTGACCAGCCGCGGAGTATGCTCTGCCCACCATGGTGGAAGTAACCCGGAGGGGTTTGGTGGGCAGCGTCGGGGTTTTAAGGGGTGGCGATGAATGGGGGGCGAGGTAGTTAGCCAGCGCCTCCTCCACTCTAGGCATCGCCCCATAGCCGCGCTCTTTGGCTCCCATAATGGTAGCATAGTTAGCAGAGACGCTGCTATGCACCCTATGGGAGGCGGGCCGCTTCCAAGACCTCGACACCTCGGTGTGGAGGTCCGGGAAAAACGGCAAACCCCGACGCTGAGGTTGCACTCGAGCAGGCAGGTAACGCTCGTCTAACCGACTCTTAGGACGAGCGTCCCTGGGCTCAGCTGGCCACTCGAGACCGAGCCTCGCCGTTGCCCGAGTGACAACCTCAAGCAGCTCCTCAAACGCGGGTGAAGCTGATGGCGGTTCAGCTTCATCCACATCAATGCTGACTACGTCCACCTCTAGTTCCTCGGAACTAGAGAGGTTCAGCAGAGCGTCATCACCCAGGTCGGAAGTAATCACCGCATGGTGCGCTTCCGAATCCTGAGTGAGCGCGGATTCAGCAGGTAAGGGAGGAGAAAAGTGCAGTGCAGCCTCATGAGTGCAGCCGTCGCTGAGCCTCAGCTGCAGCGGGACCAGACCCACGAGGAACGCGAGCCTGAGCAGTCCCCTTGAAGACTGCCAGGCGTGAGCGAAGAGTGCGCAGCGGCAGCTGCAAACACTCTGCACACTCAGTGCCCTCGAGCGCTGAGCGTGCATGAGCTTCGCCCAAACAAAACACACAGAGAGCGTGTGTGTCCTTACCCGTGATAAAACGCGGGCAAGGAGTGACACAACGCCTGAAAGACTGTGAATCCGCCATTTCTTCAGAGGTAAGTGAAATATATCGACTTACAGCCAGCAGAGCAACTCAAACACACGTTAGCTTCGAGCGCTGTTGAAGACACTAAGCTGAGGCTGCTAGTCTGCTGCGTGCAGTTATACTCCTGGCTCATGACGTCACACTCGGCTACGTGCACTCGCACACCTGGTTTCAATTGCGCTTCAAGAGACAATTACACTAATGCGTTCCCATTTGCGTTGTCGACGCAGTGTTGAGTTCCCTTGACAGGGAACAAGGACCTTTTTTGCTCCTAAATTACTCTTAAGTTATACTATCTTAAAGTTGACAAAAATTTATCTGAGCAAATACAGACCTTTAAAATTTACAGCCTTAAAATGGACCAAGTGGACTCTTGGATATGTTTCACATTCGGTCTAGGAATGAAAACTGCATTTCATGTCTTTTAAGTTAAACTAGATTCAAAATTGATCCCATGGATCAATTCAATAAAAAATTAAATTAAACATTTTTAAATTAAAAATGTTTTAATGGATGTCAAACTACTATTTTAAGCTTCACCCTTGGTGTTGTGCAGTGATGTGCTTTCCAGCACACAAGCACTTCCTACACTCAATGTACACCGTGTCCCAGACACCTACACCATCTCACATACAAATGATGGTTTGCTGGTTCAGTGTCTAGCTCTCAAGGGACTGTGAATCGATGCTGGTTATTTTACAGTGCAGTTGATTATTGCTGGTGATAACCTGTTTCTCACCCGAGACCATTTTAAATTCTCCCCAATTAATTAAGTAATTTATTATTTCAGCTATTCAATAAAAAAAAAGCCAGTTCTGCCGTCATTTTCTGTATATCACTGATTCTTGAGACCTGGGACAAAACATTTATGTGCCAGTTTTAAAATATAGATGATAGTTTGACAATTAAGATGATATCTAGAAATATTGCTTTATTTCATTTATTTTATTTAAAATAAATTGTGTATATATATATATATATATATATATATATATATATATATATATATATATATATATATATATATATATATATATATAATTTAATTAAATTAAATTGTTAATTATTATTATTTATTTTATCATTGCTTTATTTGATTTTTCACTCAATTCCAAACAACCACCCTCAGACAATAACAATTTCAAATATATGTCAAATATGAAAGTTTAGATAAAAACATGTGTTTATAAGGAATACTACAATACAGTATGACCTGACATAAGACTCATTTTAAAAGTACTCCTCTTCATTGATGTTCACTCTACAATTTTGTTTTGTTTTGTTTTTTTAGACTATATTTTGTTATATTTTGTTTTAGCATTTTAAGTAACACTTTCTTTCTTTCTTTCAAAAGTTTGCCATGTCAATTTTTAAAACATCAGATAATATATTCAGTAATTTAAGTGATTTTCAGATTTGTCCGTATTGATATATAAAGTATATGGCACATTATTTTAGTACGTACTGTAACTCACAGTGATATTATTTGACTGTATTACATTTTTTTCAGTCCTACAGCCTGTTTTGTTTCAATAATCAGTGGCATGAGCGTGTCCAGCATGTCAGAACCCGGAAAGCATATAATTTGAGCACTAATTGCAGCTGGAAGCACTTGCCGTTGATATTTTAAAAAATTGTTTTTTGTTTTTTAGGCCTGCGGTTTTAGGCCAAAATTAATCCTGAGTCATTCATGTTAGGAAATGAAAAGGCAGCAAAGGTTGATCCGTATGCACCTGTCTTTACTGTAGAAAAGCCGCTCATTCAATACGTTTTAGTATCCAATACAAAAGAAAAAAATCTTTCAATGGCTTTACCTCTAACTGACACCCTTACTGAGAACGTATAAGCTCTTTTTAAAAGCATCTGAGAAAGAAAGCGAGGAAATGTATAGAATAAAGATTCAGGACAGGAATAATTAATTGAGATCTTATCCCTCAGAGACCCACTGTAGCAAAATTACAACAAAGCAATTAAATAATGTTGCACACTCCAAAATACACAATAGCAACACATTTATAATTAAAATATTTGTGAGAATCTCAGGTTTAATTTATTATTGCACTATGAGGACCCATAGACACATTACAATTGGAAATGTAATTGTCTTGAATGTAAATGTCACCATTCATCATGAGGGTCAATCATAAGAAAGTGGGAAAGAGGAGGTGAAGGATAGAGAGACCTAGAGAGACATTTTGAGAGCTTATTTGAATTGTATCTCTCCTCTGTGTAAGTGTAGGTCAAAGGTTAACGAGAGAGACATTAAATCCTCGTTAAGCCCTGTGATCGGTATGCTGGACTACAGTCTCTATGTGCGTTTTACATACAGTATGAAGAGTGAATGCACTCCAAAGCACTTCCTATCATAAGTACACGCATAATTAACGTTAAGGAACATTAATGAACATTTAAAAATGTATGCATGTCACGGCATAATACTAACAAAATATCAACCCAAGATTTTTTTTTAATGGGCAGCGTTTTAAAAGAAAACCTTTCATTAAACATTTCTCCATACAAGAACTGACTCCATACATTGTTGTTTATTTAGAATATTTATTTATTATGTAGTATTTAGTACTGCCAAAGTTAATGCACCCACTGGTATTTAAAAACTTTAACAGCATTCAGTTTTCTTGTTTAATACAGGTGGATTGTAAAGGTTTCAAATATTAAAATTCACGCTTTGCCCTTTTTTGTTTCATTTTTATATATAAAAAAGCAGTTATGTTAAAAGCAGTCCCAGTTTTGTTAAAATTGTTTTGTTTTATTTATTTATTTTATGGCTAAAATGTTTTTGCTTTGATAATACCATGGCATTAAAATTCTGGTATAAAATCACATTATAAACCTCCATAGGCAATTTATTTTTTAAATACAGTAAATACTTCTTCAGATGCCACTATTGAGTTTTTGGTTCATATATTAGGACTCTAGTTTCCTGCAATTTCAAATATGAAACAAACCGGGAAAATACTGCGTCAGCTCTTTTCAGTTCATTTCAATTGGAATATTAAGTGACACAGAATTCACCTTGATTAATCCTGATAGCATTAAGGTTATTGGTATTCAATCCTTACTTCATTACTCTTGTGTTGAGATATGTGCCTCACCAAAGTGAAGTGTAATGAAACTACATTCTGTTAAATGGCCATGTGTGCAAGAGCACTGATCCAACTAGGTCGTTTGTTTTGTATTGAGTACATGTGAGTAGTTACACTTCTGTGACACCAACAGAATCAGCCTGCTTGAAGGTCATTATGGTCACTTGAATCCGAATATGGCCTAATGTCCGTACTTCAGCAATCTGTCCCATTCTCATCCTCATCATCCTTGTGTGCAGACAGACTGCACAGTGAGCCCTGAAACACTAAACAGCCTGTTGCATCACTCTACCACCCGAGTTTAACATCCGTCTGTTCAAACATAACGTGACTGACATAAGGAGGACAGAAGATGATTTGCAAAAACCAACAGTTTCTGTCAAGCCAAGTCGCAGGGTCCGTCTTATTCAATGCTGCTTCCATCTGTATATATCTGCACCTCTTCCTTTCTTTTTTTCATTTTGATGCATTATAACCCAGGTCTTCTGAAGCCATTTAATAGCGTGTTAATAGGAAAATTGAGATTTACGTAATTCTTCTCTGGAAATTATGACATCAGTCACATCAGATTCAGTCACATCAGCTAACATTAAACAAAGTCTATAATTTAATGACTGAAATCTCTAGTTTGTTATTTTCTATTTATTTCACACCTAAAAGATTTTAGGCTGAGGTTAGGGTCGGCGTTTGGAGTTGGTGCTAAAATTTAGGATCCAGATTAGATGAAGTAAGGAGTTTGGGAACTGACATAGAAATATTGGTTAGAATTTAGGGGTTGGATCAAAAGTATATAAAGGATCAAAGACTCCATTATAGATTTGGGTTGGTGTTAGAACCATCACCAAAAACCCAATCCCTAAATTCTAAATCGAACCCCTATTTCTAACACCAATCTTAAACCCCTGGTTCCCACTTCTTCAATCCACCTGGAATCTAACCCTCAGCAGCAGCTCTTACTCCAAACCGCAACCTTGACCTTAACCCAAATCCATTATGGACTCCATGATCCTTTCACTGAACCCTGACCCCAAGCCCCAATTCTAAACCCTAACCGAAATCTTCATAGACTCCTTGATCTTTTGATTCAACCCTGACCTCCATTTATGTGCTTGATCCCAAACTCCAACCCCTTCGTTTAACCTGGATCCTAACTTTCAGCTCAAGTGAAATGGCCAGTGGGTGTGTAGCAAAGTTCTTTGTTCAGGGAGGAAGGAGGCGGGAACCGGCAAACATTCAACAAACCTTTAGTATGAAATGAAAATAAATAATAAATAAAAGTACTTGCGGTAGCCCCTCATGGACGACTGCTGTCCACACGTACACAGTCTACAACAAAACCCAGACTCTCATCGTCCTTCACTGTTGTCGCTCCTCCTTTTATACCACCGCTCCTCCATGAGATACGAGACCAGTGGCTCACAGGTGGCGCTCATTACCAATCACACCACCGGCTCTCATGACGCTCCCACATCCCTCGACCATGCCTTCCAGGGTGCACAATGGAATAAATTTTGGCTTGTGATTGTTTGGAAGCAGTGTTGTTCTCTTAGCAAAGGATGTTCATCCAGAAACATTATCATCCTTCCATTAATTATTTAAATCGGTTGTGCGGATCCAGAATCTCAGGCCATAGACAGGGAAATGAGATAATGGAGAGGGAATGAGGAAAATTAATTTCAGAATTACGAAATGTCTGGATGATTGAGTGGTAATATCTTACTTAGTTAAATCATGATACACTATATTTGAAATGAGCTATAGCAAACATTCTGTTCTTCAGCATTTACCAAGCATTTACCACATAACCCCAGTTATACCAATGGTATGAGTCATAGTTCACTCACACAGAAAGATGCGTAATGCCAATGCTTAAAGGCTTCTTACAAACCCAATCAGTGGAACGGTCCAGGAGCGTTTAGACAGCCTATTATACACCCTAATAAAACTGTCAGTGCTCCAGTGAAGTGATGTGATACTTCTTAATGTGCCGCAATTTGGCCCCTCTGTCTCACCACTGGTCACTGGCCATCCTTTCTAATTACACTAGTGCAAATATGAGTGTCTCTAGTGAGCAGTTTGGTTCACCCTCTTTGTTTCTCTTTTCATTGTGCCCCTTTTCTGTATCCCTGCAGATCATTTCTCATCTTTTCTTTCCTATCTTCGGAGTGGGAGTCTAAAGCTAAATCTCATGGCTCGTCCTTTGTTTAACAGTGGGTTGATTGTTTATAAATGTCTCATTTATAATGTCCAGATGGTGATGTGGTTTTTCTGCCAGATCTCTTTGTCTCTGCAATAATTTCACTGCCCCACATGTCTAGCACTCTTCACTTGTGAAAATGCCCTTGGCTGCTAATTTAAGTGCATTCTGGCATGTTCCCCTGGAATGGTTATTGGTTGGATCTGTCTTTAAAGAGTTGCTCCAGGATCTCTAACCGGAATCCACTGATTACCAAGTGCCCCACCAGAGCGCCATCTGCCGTTTCCACGATTGACTTATTTAGTGAACATCTTATTGTTATCAGATCATTATTGCAATGAAATGTCTCGTAGACCGTCACTATGACAGCCTTGGTATGACAGACTGGGACACTGGGTTTTTTTCATCGCTCCCCCTTACGTTGTTCCAAACCTCCACGCTACTATTACAAAGATTTGTATCATTCCCCATTGTAGCAATTCCAGAAGTACATTTTGCCATTGATGTGTAATGTTTGTAGTAAACAGTTCTAGAGTTTAGGATAACCTAAATTAATCCTATCCCATACTTAATCACTACAGTCATTGCCTTACTAACTATTAATAAGTAGATAATTGGGATATTAAGGAAAAAGTTGTGATTAATTTTCTATATGTGTTCCCCAAACAATAGTGTGAGTTTTGGTTTTTATTTGCTTCATGATTACTAAAACTATAAGACGATTTTAGTGTCTGTTGCTACTAGTGACTATATTTTAAAGTGGAATTTGCTCAGAATTCTCAGAAATCAATCTTCAAAATCCACTGCATATTAAACTGTGATACGAGCAAGTATTAGCATAAAAATACCTACACACTTCAGTTCTGTATTAATATCACAAGTTCATATTGTTGTCACATTTGTCAAGTTGTTTTTCCGGAACCCTGAGAGAACATTAATGTATTTGAGTCCTTTAGACCTGTGGATACTAATGGTGATGGATATCATTCAGGCTTGTGCTTCCAGTCTCTCTGTTGTCATGGCCACCAGTTAAAGCATCTGCTATTTTGGTTTAATGTGTGTTTAGAGGAAATCTGCTGTCTAGCTTAATGTGTGTCTGTGTGTTTGAGAGAGTATGTGTACACTGTTTAAATAATTTTTCAAAGCATGCATTAATATCTCATATGGTGTGATCAATCCGACTTATCAATTTTCTTTACTAGCTTCGTCCATGCTGAAGTGTGTGTGTGTGTGTGTGAGCAGATGACTCTTAGCTGCTTTAGAAAAAACAAACGCCTCTCAGCGTCTCATCAAAGAGGTAATTAGCTCCAGCTCTACTGATATTCTCATTAGCTGATTTATACCCATTAACTGAGATATAGGCATGGGACCATTAGCTTACCAGACACATGCTTCACAATTTCAAAAGGAGCTTATAGGGAATTGACAGTGGATATGAATAAACAAACGCATATACATCTCACATAACATTTAATCTATCAAAAACACTGACTAGCTTCTCAATAACCCAGTTTGTGTCAATTTAAAGATGGATTTAACCCACAATATTATTTTGTGTTGCTATTAAACATATACAAGAATCAGCATATGGCATGTGGTATCTATTTAATAAATTCTACAAGCAGCTTCAGCAGTCAGATAGTTGCCCACTGGGTCAAAGTGTATATAATGAATAAATGAAGATTAATGCCCCCCATCTGATCTCTGTGCTGCTTAAATCTTATTTGGTTAATGAAATGCGCCTCAGTCATAAAGCGAGTACTACGAGAGAAGCAAGCCGTTGATTTGTGGCAAAGTGGACATCAGATGACCTGTCTGCGTATTTGCATCGTAACTGAGTACCCACAATGTTTTTAATCAGCATGCACCAGAACCCAGACATGACAGGCTGGAGGGATAAAAAGAGATGTCAGTATGCTTAAACAAAATCACAATTTTCTGAAAAGCTTTTTTTTATTTCTAAGAAAATCAATAAACTTTTGCATAACAACATGCAAAATAAATGTCAAAAAATCACCTCAAAATTAAATTAAATTGTAATCAATTAATGGACAATAATGTTTGTTTTTGTTTTTTACTGTATTTCTGACCAAATAAATGCAGCCTTGGTGTGAATAAGAGACTTCCATTAAACTGCCAACTACAGGCTATTACATTTTTTACAGAAAAACAAATTTAAAGCACAAAATAATTCATAAAACAATATATTATTGTAGTTTTTAGGGTTTTAAGGTGACATAGTTACACATTACTACTACTACTACACTACTACACATTAGTACTTACGATTGTAAAAACAGTAAAGCTATACTGTATTCTCCCTGACTTTTGTCATCCTCCACTCATGTGATCAAATTGTGAATAGCAAATTTGAACAAGTGGGCCGCACTTCCATGATTGCCAGATGGCAGGATGTACTCCAGGACACATTTACTGATGGAAGCTTGCCTGGATTAGGTTCACTCCTCACCTGCATCGTGCAGATTTACAATGTTTGATGGTTGTTATTAGCATAATCTGCTTCATATGCATAAAGGGTGCTGCAGAATCTAGGACGTGTGTTGTACAGTGAATTTACCAGTGCTTTGATATCCAGGTAAATCGGGGGAGATATTTAACAACCATGAGCTGATTAAGACTACATTACGAATAGAAATTTGAGCGTTGTTGTCCTTTTAATTGTGCTTTGTTTTATTGCTAAACGTTACTAAAATAAAATATTTATATAATTTTTCCTTTCAATTTATGTCCATTGATGAGACCTGATATCTATATTTTCCAGCACGCCTTCCATTCATTTCATTCAGCACAATCAAGCCACTTTCCCTTGCTCTCAGCTGTTCTGCCCTAGTCTCTTTTTTGGCATGCTCAACTCTCCACTCCTTTTTTGATGGCTCATGCCCAGCCGACAGCAACATCCTGCACTTTTTAATCAGACATTTGCCGTTATGCTTGAGCTGTGAAAGAGTTAAGCTGAATTTGAATTTATTTATTAAAATGCTTATTTTGTTTGAGGTGACTGCATGTCAAATTCTCTTTGTAGGTTTTTTTTCTTTTTCTAAAAAGATCTGAGGGCCATTTCTCAATTATTTTATTTCTGTTTTATACATGAGAAAATTTAAATGTATTTATAGGAATAGATTTTAGATTTCCAACACTTTTCTGCAATGAAACTTTTCGTAAAAACAAAAAAATTATATAAATCTTTTTTGCATTAATTATTTAAATATTCTCTTGTCTCTAATCCTAACCTTAACCATTTCATATACAGTGGAACACACTTATCTCGAGCTCGGTTAACTCTTTTATCACCAACCCTGTTATGTCATTACGTTTTTGAAGTGGAACCAAAGAATCCCTATTTTTCTTAGCATTTTCTTATAATTTATGTCGATTCTTTTATGTTGCCTAACCTTATCCTAATCTCGAGCACAAAGGAGGGACAAAGTCGCCACTTAACATCCATTATCTCGATCCCCCGGACTAACGAAAGTACCGAGGTCACTGAGTTCACGTTGCACGTACATCACGGTCTGTATGGGCGCTCACTCCAATAACGTTTCACTCACTCTTACGGCGCAGTGCCGTGCAGCCGCAGAAGAACTCGCACAAAAATCAAGCCTTAAAGATGCTTGGAAGAGGAGGCGCAGGAATTCCCAGAATACATTGAAATGAAATGGCTGTGTTATGAGCGAATGTGTTTCTGTGTGTTGTGGCTGTGTTTACGCTGTGAGCGAAATTGTGTTTGCAATGTTGGAGAATTTAATAAAATTTTGTATCGAGAATCAAAGGTGTTTTTTGTCGTATACTGGTAAATCTTGTAACGGCTGTCAGAGTGGTTGACGACTGCCCAGATGATAAATGGAAACAAAAGAAAACTCGAAGAGATTAAACTGGTCACACAAGCTTTATAGATGGGTTTCATACCAGCACACTCCTCTCAAACATGTAAAGAGCGCAAGTACAAACCAGGAAAAAGAAAACACTCTGACAAACATCACAAATAAAATAAGGAAAATATAAACAGTAGATTATGCTATATAACAGTCAGCGGTAGAGCGCCAATCTCTCTCCTCACTCCAAAACACTCTCCTCCCCGCGCGAGCTCACACCAGAACAGTGCACACAGCAGCATACGCTGTATTAAAGGTATATTCCCAACATAATCAAAGTAGCTGTAACAATCTCTGTTGTTAGTTGGTGCACATATGCCTTTTGTTGTTAAAAAACATATACAGTGTATGTATATTACAGCACGCAGATTACTTCATCAAACAAATCACCATATTAGCTGTTGGTTACATTGATCCTTTTTTGCAACCCCCGAGGCCGTCAACATAACCAGGTTCCACTGTAAATTATATAGATTTTTTATTATTATTCAGCGATAGACAAGTGTAATCATTGTAATTTATTCCAAAAATGTCGGCAATGTTTGCATTGTAATGAGTGAAATACGAGAAATATGTACGAATACTTATGAGATCACATTTAATTGTTAGATTCAGTTAGAATTTGGTAAGATTTAGTAAGAATTTGGTTACATTTAAAAGCTTTTGTGTGAGGCTACACAAAAAGAGCTGTGGACTATTTCTGAATTATTTTCCTAATGTTTTATACATAAGAAATTCGAGATTGACTAAAAGGTCACCTTAACATAATCGCTAAAGCGTTTTATTCACAATCACAGTCAAGCTGGGGCCTTAAAGAGCAAATACACTGTTTCATCAATAAGTTTTTCATCTCCAGAGAGCCATGTTGCAACTCAAGAACCTCATCCACCTTATTTTTGCAATGCGCAAGTAAACAATTTTCTGTGAATGTATAAGACTTCCGATTCATTAATCAACTAGCTTGCACTGTTTCTATTTATGCAGATATTTTCATCTATATTCTTCATTCAAAAGGGGAAAGTGTAACTAGGACTGCAGGCATACACAAACCATAAAAAGCAGTTCTTACCTTTTTCAATATCGGTCATGCTGATCACTTTCTTTATTCCACTCTACTCATATCATTATGAAAATATTTGCGCGGTGTAATGCTCAGAAGACATAAATTCTTTGCTTTCATCGCTTTTGCTCTTATTTTCAAGCACTCACTCATTTGCTAAACTGAACAGTCGATCAGAGTTCTCTGTTTCACCAATGGCCCGATGCCGATTCTACATGTTGAATCGTCAAAAACAACCCTTTACAGCATTTGACTGGAAGACGGTTTGTTGTGTCTCTGGGTTAGAAACTTACATTTTGTGTTTATGCATTTGGCAGACACTTTTATCTAAAGCGACTTGCATTGCATTCAAGAAAAACATTGACACTCTAATCAGTTCTTGCTTTCCCTGGGGATCGAACGCATGACCTTGGAGTTGCAAGCACCATGCTCTACTGTTTGAGCTACAGGAAAGCCTCAGAGTAGTAGAATACTGCACAATTTTATTTAAGGTAAAGGGCCCAATGAAAAACTGTTGGACCCCTACATTTTTATAGTTCTTTTTTTCTGAGAGTGTATAGAAAATCATTTGTAATTTTTATATATATATATATATGCAATAAATGTGTATAAAAGACATTTTGAAATCAACGTTTTTCACAGCCGCAGTAATCTTGTTGCTTTATTGGATTAACTGTGCAGTCCTAATATGTGCGTTGACTCTGTCTCTCTCACTAATTCCAAACAGGTCATTTGCTCTGTCTTGTTCAATCCTGAAGGTCATTTGTGGTAAGACATGAAAGACAAAGAGGCAGACAGAAGTTGAATACAAGACACTGGATGGCCTGTGTGTATGCATGTATTTATTTTGTGCGCTTCAAGGCAGATTTAGGAGGAGTTTAGCGAGAAAATATTCATGAATCTGCCGTTTGATGTTGGTGGGTATTGTTTAGCTCTTAATACCAGAAGAGGTGCTCTACACTGACACTACTTCCTTTTTTGTAATGATTAGAGTTCAGAATCCTCATGGCCTTTCGCCTCATCTCTGCCAATGTTTTTCCTCCTGGGGGAAAATGAGCATTTGATGTGATGTGAAGATGCCGTTCAGTGCATTTTAAGTATCTTTTTGTCATTGGATTTGGGCATCCTGAAATTGATTGCAACAGGAAAAGATTTTATGTATTTTTCTCATCAAAAAAGAATCAACAAATGCTGTCCTTAGGGTCAGGCTTGTATATTTTGCATTCAAATCTCTCTTTTGCTCAACAGATACTTGAAATATTCACCACTTGTCCTCAAAATGCAATTGCTTCAAAGAGGATTTTTTTTTCTAGATTGAACAGATAAATTAATAGCTGCAATTTGAATGGTGTCTTTAGAGTTAATTGCATATTAAATTGTTTTGATTTGTAATTCAACACTAATCCTGTTAGATTTGATTTTAAACGCTTTATGGCCATGAAACCCCAAAACAACATCAAAGAACTTGTGATAACGAAAGCTGTCTGTGGCGTCACCTCGCATCACATGAGTCTGGACTGAAAACACACGATTAATCAAGATTACAGCCAACGGCCAACTGCCAGGTACATTCTGTATCAGCAGGTATCAATCGTCTATATTCGTCATTGAAAAGGGAAAATGAAACCAGGACTGCAGATATACAAACCATAGATACACAAAATGAAAAATGCCTGGGTAACGTTTTGAATATCAATCCTGTTGATCACTTTCTTCATTCTCGACGGCTTGTGTATTTATGAAATGCCGGGTAACACTTTAGTTTATGGTCCAATTCCCACTATTGTTTATTAATACTTATAAAGCACATATTCATGCCATATTCTAGATGACATTATTCTACATTCCTAGTCCTATACTATTTCTACCCAATACCTAAACTTAACAACTACCGTACTAACTATTAATAAGCACTAAATGGGAGATTATTGAGGCAAAAGTCATAGTTGATAGTTAGTTAATAGTGAGAACTGGATCCTAAACTAAAGTGTGACCAAATGTCGTATTCGAATGTTCACATAAGATTATATAAATTACGACAGATTTCTGTATGTGCCATCTTGACTTCTTTGTTCACTTTCATCTCTGCACTTTTCTTCTCGTGCACTGACTGAAAAGCCGTTGTCGGGTGCAGATGGAGAAGAATGCATGACAAAAACTACGCTCAATGATGGCCCAGCATTGGCTGATGGCCAACCATCAGCTTGATGTTTCAGGACCTTTATAGAGATTTCAGGAACATGTTTAGACTTTGATAATTTTTTTTATACAAGAATTTTCAAATATATGTTCCAAACTATTTGTACGTCGCTCATCAAATAGGCAATTTGAACTTCTTTTGTATAAAAGTTAAGATTTCCTTCCTTGAATCTCAAATCATGCTGGAATATCAGTTTTGCACAAAGTTGTAATAACATTTTGAATTGCTTTTGGACCCCACTGCAGACAAAAAAACTGTATTACTAGCTAAAATTAATAAAACAATAAATGAAAGTTCATCCTTGCACTCATATTGTACCCCAACAAGGAACGGTTCTGGAGTAAACAAACTAAAATTTGTTTTGTTTTGTTTATCATTCCCACTTATCTTATATTAAAGCTCCGGCTGGCTTAAAGTTTTTTGTTTTTGTTTTTTTGTTTTACCATTGCAGGTCACTTTTCACCTTGGAAGACCTCTAAACAGGTAAAACGTATCGTACGTCAGCCTTCTGAGTTGAATTAATAAACTAACAGTAAACATACACTCTAACTATTGACTGATTAAGTCATATTGTACACTATGCATCATATGTATGAATAACCATGACTGTAGAGCTTCACTGCTAAGCTGAATGTATAATAGATGCTTTATTAAACTGTTATAACATTTAGCACTAACTGCATTGTACTAAACTACTGTTTGTGCCTCTTAATGGACAGTAAGAATGACAAATTTTCTTCACAGATACATCACTACAACTGCAAGCGCAATATTTTTTATAAATATTTGTAAATAAATCAAATTATTTCAATAGAGCAAATAACATTTTGTAGATGATGTGTAAATAATTTTTGTAAATATTCTATTATAAAAAGTATTTTGCTCATTTAGAAGTTGCATTTGTGTAAGTGCTAAGAATTAGATTATGGAAATTCATTGTTAAAAGATGTGGGAAGCCCAATTGAAATCAACATTTCATGTGTCAGATTTTTTACAGATGAGAACAAACTCTTAAGATCTCCGCACCTTCACTAATCTTTTCTCACTAACCAGTGCGCTGTCTAATGTGGCAATGTTGACCCTTAACAGCAGTATGTCCACTGTTTCTGATCAAATATTGTCTGCTTGACTACGTCATAAAGAAAAGTTTCCTCAATAAACTCCGAATTGTAAATGTATAAAATATTTGAAAACAAATCAAATGATTTTAATAGAGCAAATAATCTTTTCTAGTTAAATATCTGGTTAAATCTAGTTATGCTTAGGCGGTTGACTTCAAATTGCAATTGGATTTTATATGTTTTGCCAATGTAATGTATGTATTTTAGATATAGATATTTTTCAAATCCATCAAGGAAAGTTTATTGAAATTTATTATTAAAAGAGGTGGGAACCCTAGTTGAAATATGCCAATTCACACACATACACACACACACCCTACATACCTACCCATGCACCCACACATCTATTTATTTTTAGTTTGAGAACTCTGCCCTGTCTACTTCATATAACAAAGGCTTGACTGGTCATAAATCCACAGATTTTTCTTCAAACTACAGAGAGTCAGTGGCACTGCCTTGAGCTGCTGGCGATTGTACTGTCATTCTTCAACATATATCTTTGTATCTATCTCTAGGGAACGTAACTGGGACAGAGTGAAAGAACCCGCGACTGCAGTACAGTAGAAAGCTGCTTGGTCTTTATCATCTCGCTCCCTCCCTAACGATGGAGTTTAATTAGACATCATTTGCTTTAAGAATATCTCCACAGCCAGAAAAAGTTTCATTATTTGAAAATGTTAAATTAGTCCATCTTTTTTCTGCAATTGTCCTTGTCTGAAGAATATTAGCCAATGTTGAGTGTGACGGTTATGGTCAGAGCACTGCGTCGTTTAATTGAATGAAATAATAAAATGGCTTTTGCTACAAACTGCCCAATGATTACAGCTGTCAAAATACAGAAATGTTATGATGCAAATGAGAACCACCTAATTGAATATGGTGTATAATAGGGATGAGATGATACAGGTGAAATATGTTAATATCTTTGGCAAGGAGGACGGGGCTGAGAGCCAGGCCAGTGCCAGCACACTGGTCTATCGTTTCATCCTCATTCCGTTCCCAAGGCTTTCAGTCCCGCCCTGCTTGCCACAGTATATTTCAGGCTTCTGACAATAGTTTTGTTATTGATATTTGTTCTGAAATGGTTCAGCGGTACCATAATTTTCACCAAACAGCCATTATTGCAAAGTAGATTGCTAATTTCTAGATCAAGAGTATAGAAATTATACCATAAGAAGTATACTGTATTTAAATTATAAGTATACTGTATACCAGTATACAGTGAACTACACATACACACAAACATACACTTTGTACAAAAGAATCTATAATGATAGAATGATAAGGGAAATCTGATGTTTACAAACCCCATCTAAAACACATTTTTTACTCACTCTTTCTTCATAAAGTGAACTCTGTGACAATCATTATATAGTAAAGATGTGAACAAGTCAGCAGAATGTGTGAAGTGTCTAAGTTGCCAACCTAATGACTAGACTAAACTCTTGTTCCATTTCCATTTCATCTCTGGATGATTAAACTCATATGACCCATTCTCACAGACTCAGTCTGGGCAACTAAAATAAGTTCAGTTAAAATCATAAAATATTTATAATAAAGCGGTATTTTTTATTCATCAGGAACTGAACCAAGCACAAACCTAAACCTGTTGTAAATGAAAAACTGACATGAACCCACCCAAAACAGTTAGTCCTTTAGCAGACCTCTTGCATAAGCTGAAAACCATTTCAGATGGACGGTGATTCTTAGGGGAGAATATGATATGAGCAAAAACTTACTTTTAACAACGCTTTGGTCTGGCAATAATAATATCATCTATGAGCTAATGTGCACATCTGCATGAGTGTACTTGGCAGTGACGTGTTATAATCTGTTTGTTTCCCAGCAGCACACAGCAGCCCAAGGCATTCGCCTTCATCCTCTAGAGCTCATCCAGATTAACATGCTAACCCAGACCTCCTTTAATAAGCCCTGGCATCTTTCTCATCCTGGCATCTACTTTCTTTCTTTGTTGATTCCCCCCCTTCCCCCTTCAATTATGCCTTTTGTTTGACTTTGCTTTTAGGGTGCTTTTACACTCGAGCTTTTGGCGTGAACCCGAATCCATTTGTTGTCCTTTTGTTCATTTAGTTCATTCTAAATCTTCTTTTTTTTCTTTCTGTAACCTTATCTTCCAGGGTTGGGTGAATCTCAGAATTTAATTGCCTCTCTTTCAATTCATGAGCTGGAATTGAATTGGCCACCAGCCCACAGAAATTTAAATTACAAAATGAAGTACTGAAATTGTTGTTCAATACATAGTTACAGTCAGTTATTGAATAGAAAAAAAGTGAAATTAAGTTTATTTATTGAAATCTCATAATTTGGCAATGCCCCCCCCCTCCCCCTCTAATATTTATATTTTAAAACCATTAAGTTGCTGATTTACAACCAGTATCATTACATGATTTTTCTTTCCCATGCTAATAGCGATATTCACATTAATGACAGAAAATGACCACGATTCAGACCCAAAAGCAAACCCAAGTGACTAGCAGGTGGATTCGAATTTGAGTTCAGGCCAAACAATCAAATCTTGTGTGAAAACAACCTTAAAATTAGAAAAGGCAGACCTCTATGCCTGCTTGCTGTTCTTTGTGTGTTTTTCTGTTTGCATAACCTAATTTTGGGTGTCGAGCGAGAGCCCAGTGCAGTGCAGTGAAGTGGTTTGGAAACGTTTCGCCACAGCTGCATTAGCATGAGAAAACGCAAAGATTACATTCAGTATCGTCAGCAAAAGAGAAACGCATCAAGCGTCCTTGATGAGCCCTTGATGCCGCCTTATTTTGCTGAGCTAGAACTAACTTGCCATGCATTGTGTTTACACTTCATTTGAAAACTAATTACTGCAAAAGCGAGTTCATTGTGAAACACCTTCCTATCCCATGGCCAGTGAAATTCCAGGCGGAAGTTGCCTGGAAGAGCACAGTTTGCTTACTCAGTTCAGCATTTTAATAAACTCAGCTGCTTTACTGAATGCCGGTGTATTTGCAGGTCTTGGAACATTGGGATCCTCACGGCAGTCCCACAACCAGTCTATCTATCCATGCTCTCCCTCACAACACTCCATATCTGCACTGGCCCTCGGGTCTAGAGTTTGACTTGACCAAACCTGACCCATATGACCTGTATGAGAAGTCCAGGGCTATCTATGAGAATAGGCGTAAGTAAATGAAGCAACATCTTGCTAGCACCTAAAGCTATTGAAGTCTACTTAGCCTGCTGCTAATTTGTGCAGTTTACCTACTGTGTTTTTCCACTCTGAAATTTGCTCACATGCCTATCCACACACCAAACATACGAGATTAAAGCTGTGCTTATACATCTTCTGCTGTTTGCCCCAAAAATATGTAGTACTGTGTCCTAATGAAGTCCAATGCTCTGAAGTAGCTAGCGATGAAAGCTATCTTGCCTGTGCTACGTTTTTCTGAGATTGGGATGAGCAACAATTCTGATGGTTACATTATGTGTCTGTACATCTCATTGTTCTATAGAACTGGAAGTTACTTTTTTTCTCAGATAAAGCTTTTTTATTAGTATTATTTTAAAGAAAATAAATGTATGTAATAAATGTTAGATTTTATTGATGCTACTATGATCAGAGGGTTTTTTCCCCACCATTCTAACAGACAGACCTGTTCTTGAATGTAAATTACTAATATTAAGACTGATTTTAATCAAATATGCTCACTTTCAGTTTGGCGAAAAAATTATTTTTATATCGTGCCTTGCATTGTTTATTAATGTTTATTAATGGCCTGGTTAGAATGGTGTACGTCTCCAATGATTATTATGTGAGCTCTTTAAGCCTCAAAGCCTCAAAGTGTTTTGAGGTTGTCATGTCATGTCAGTTAAGGCATTTTCCCACGGTGAGATCCATAGAGCTGCTCTGGAGTCTGGGAGAACCTCAGCTGCCTTTGTGACTTTGACGTTATATAACACTTTGCATTATTAATGCAGGTACTTTCTTAACCAAATTTAGCGACATTACCACACATACAGGCTTTCTGAACTTTTGAAAGTTCAACCAACATTCATAGCATTTTAAGTAGAAGGATATGTTTAATTCAACAAATAGTTTGAAATATATTAATTCATACAAATATGAATACACTTATAACTGTATGAAATTGCCTGCATATTAAACAAATACATCTGAACTGTCAATAGAGTTAATTTTGTATTTCTAAATGTGCGTTTAGACTGACAGCGATTAAATGAGAAAAGGTCAACATGTCTTTCTGTTGTTACTCGCATATATTTATCTACTCTCTGCACTCCCATTACTGGTTACTTCATCCTTCTGCTGAGCATTTGCATAAAGTTGAACTGCTGTACCACACTAGACATTTCCTATGGTTTTAAATCAGCAGGGAGGTGCTCTCCCTCATTACTGTTTCCTATTCTATATCTCCTCCTTTATTTTGTATTGTATATCATGTTCTCTTTAGTATTCACAGCTGCCAATGACAGGTTGGCAAATGGCAATGGAGATGTTGATTAATATAGTGTGTTGATAACATTAACATTATCCTCCATAGAATTAAACAAGGTTTTGCTTTATATGTATAGAGCTTGTTATAATTGTGTGTATATATATATATATATATGTGTGTATTATATCTTGTTATAATGGTATATAATTGATGTATATAGATAGATAGATAGATAGATAGATAGATAGATAGATAGATAGATAGATAGATAGATAGATAGATAGATAGATAGATAGATAGATTGATAGATTGATAGATTGATAGATAGATCTATATCTTGTTATAATGGTATATAATTTATGATCTTGTTATAATTGTGTGCGTATATATATATATATATATATATATATATATACACACACGCACACAATTATAATATTTATTATATATACACATATATATATATATATATATATATATAGAGAGAGAGAGAGATACATATATATATATATATATATATATATATATATATATATATATATATATATATATATATATATATATATAGATATAGATAGATAGATAGATAGATAGATAGATAGATAGATAGATAGATAGATAGATAGATAGATAGATAGATAGATAGATAGATAGATAGATAGATAGATAGATAGATAGATCTATAGCTATATATATGGTGTGAAAAAGAGTCTGTCCCCTCCCAGATTTCTAAAAGATTTCTTAAATATCACCAGCATAGGGGTCGCATATAGCAGACGCAGATGAGGTTGCAGGAATGATTCAGCTGAAGACCAGACACTCTCTCAGAATCAGAATTAGGCGCAAGCTTAATTTTTAAATGTAAAACTCCTGGAACCTATTTTAAATGTGATCTACATTATGCATACAGCATGGTCGTGTGTAAATTTGCAGGCAGAAATGCCTGCTCCAGTTTCTGTTTGCAATAAACAAGAAGATGAACTTCTGTTTGAAATACTGTATAACAGAAATAACAATTCCTTTTTGTGGGCACTGTATAATATCTTCATTGCTTTGCAGTCGTTTGGGCATTATTTTAGCAGTGAGACAGGTTTAGTATATTTCCAGGTGCGTATGTTTATATAAGCATTGATTTATGGGCTGTCCTTGTATCTCTCCCTTTCTTAGAGCCAGGTCTTCCTAAAGCATCCATCCCAGCTGACCTCTCCGGTGAGTAAATATATCTGCACCCAAAACAGAAACTGTCTGACAGATAGAGTTCTGCATAAAGAAAGCCTGAAATTCAATTTTTATATAACTAGTGACCTCGATACATGTTTAATATTTTTAGAGTTTTATGTAAAGTTTTTTTATAGTGTACCTGGACTTTTTTTAATATCATCAGATAAATTGTTATTTTTGTCGCCAAAAATAATCATATGCTATTTGATTAAAAATTTGACTAACCAAATTTCAAATAAAAAAATTAACCAACCAAACTAACCATAATTAAAAACAATACTCCTATCAACACTATTTGATGTATATTGTAAAATGAAATCTCAGTATTTTTGCATTTGCTTTGAAATAGCATTACATGGTAACAAAATAGCACAAAACAAAAGTCTGAAAGTCTGTTCATTTTTTCCATATTCAGTTATTGTAACCTTCTTTTGAATATTTGGTATAAATAAATAAATAATAATAATAATAAATTTATTTGGTATAAATAAAATAAAAAAATGTTTTTACAAAATATAAAAAAAATCTCATTACATAACTTTTATGGCTGTCATATAAAGTCAAATGATATTTAATGTGTGATTAAACATGATCTAACAAAGTTTTAAACACTTTAAACACAAACTACGTTTCAACAACAAAAACAACTCTTCTTTGAACAGAATTTCAGAACATTTCACTATGAACTCACAATAATGTTTGGGCTCCTGATGAGATGACAGATGTTGTCCTGGAGGATCTCCTTCCAGACATGGCACAGGGCATCAGTTGCTCCTGGACAGTTTGTGCTGCTACTTGGCAGCTTCAGATGCTCTGATACATAATGTCCCAGAGGTTCTCAATTTGATTCAGGTCAGGGCAACATGAGGGCCAGTCAATGGCATAAAAGCCTTCGTCATCTAAAAATTGCGTAAACACTCTAGCTACATGAGACCAGCATTATTATGCATCAGGAGGAACCCAAGGCCACTGCACCAATATAAGGTCTGACAATAGCTCTGAGGATTAGATCAGTAAGGGAACCATTGGCTTGCACAGATAAGGATAACTATATTCCTCCCCAGACCCGTACTGACTCATTCCCAAGCTGGTCATACTGCATGATGTTGCACTCAGCATTACATTCCCCGTGGCATCTCCAGACTCTTTCATGTTTGTCACATGTGTTCAGGATTAAAGTGCTCTCATCCATGAAGAGAATGCCAATTTCTCTTGAACTTGCCAATTCTGGTGTTCTACAATTACACTTATGCATTTGGCAGATGCTTTTATCCAAAACAACTCACACATTGGAACACATTGACATTCTAATCAGTTCTTGCTTTCCCTGGGGATCGAACCCATGACCTTCGCGTTGTAAACACCAATGATCTACTGGTTGAGCTACAAGAAAGCCAGAGGACGTTGGGCTCTCATGCCACCCTCATATAGTTAGTTTCTGACAGTTTGGTCAGAAACATGCACACAAGTCTCCTGCTGGAGGTAATTTTGAAAGGCTCTGGCAGTGTTCCTCGTGTTCCTCCTCACAAAGGAGGGTTTTTGCACTTCTAAGTCTCTATCCAGGTCACCTTGTATAACAGCCTGTCTCCCGATTTCTCCCCAATGCTCTTAAAACTGTGGAAGACACACCAAACCTCATTGCTACACCATTTATTGATGTGCCGTCCTGGAGGAGCAGGACACCCAGTGAAACCTGATTGGGTTGCAGGTTCTATACAAAATACAAAACTTTAATTATTTAGTTTGGCTGTAAGTATATGGTGTATTATAAAAAGCTGATGTAAATTAGACAGAAAATAGGATATATAAATGTTCTTATCTGTGACACAGGTAGCCTACAGACTACCCAAATCAATATGATTTTTGTACACACCCATTTAACAAACTTTCAAAACTATCAAGTTTATAAATGACCAACTATACAAATATAGTTGTTTTAGTAAAAAAATTTGCTCAATTATATGTAGCTTTGGAGCGTCTGCAGTGACAATATACAAACACTTCTAGTGTGAGTACTCTTGCACACCTGCTGCAACAGTGACGTGGATGTGCAGTGACTCTGACGTGTCACTCTTGCGCCTACGGTGTGAAGCGGCATTAAAAAGAGAACACTTGCCTCCACCTGTAAAATCATTCCATTTTGGGGGATTGTCTTGATGATGTCACTTTCACTTACATCAAATCAGGTGAAACTGATTCACAATCTTGATTCCACCAATCATCTAATTGGGCAGATTCATATCCCTGAAGTTTAATTGTATGATTTTTATACAAAATGTTCTTTTTGTTGCCTAAAATCATATGATATTTAAAATATGATGACATTTAGACTATATAACACTGTTTTAAAATCAATACTTTGAATGATATTTTATATATATTGAAAAAGGGCAGACAACTATATCTCATGATTAATGCATTTTCTATGAAATGGCTTTACAGGGTGTTAAAATAGTCTGAAATTTGAAAAAATGATATCATTATTGCGACTGGAGATTCCTGGAGTTAAATTTTTAGTCTGTTTTTGCCACTTGTCATTCTCACTGCTTTGAGAATGAACCTGCCAGTACAGGTTCAAGAATGTAAAAAGAATAAATTAACAAAATTACATACTCACTGAACAGAAATTGGGGTCTTAAATGTCAACTAGAACAATAAATTACACTTGAAGAATGAGCATAATAAGGAGAAATGACTAAATTGTGAGATAAATGTGTGTCTTCAATGTCAGGATCAGAGTTCCAGGAGGTGGAGGTGCATCTGCGCAGGCAGAAGTCTGGTTTCGGCTTCAGGATCCTGGGTGGAGAGGAACCAGGACAGCCTGTGAGTCTGGAGGCTCAGGAGAAGGCTCGTACTTTAGAACTAATGCACATGCTTCCTAAAACAGAACTCAATGCCATTGGTTATCATGATAGCATGTCTCTTTGTCCACTTTAGTTTCCATACCAAGCTTAAAGTGAGCGCGTTTTAAATGTGCTGTGCCTGTACAGATCTTGATTGGTGCAATCATCGAGAAGAGCCCAGCAGATAAAGACGGGCGTCTCCGACCAGGAGACGAGCTGATGTCTGTCGATGGGATCCCTGTGGCTGGAAAACCCCACCGTTACGTCATTGACCTCATGCATGGGGCGGCTCGGACTGGGCAGGTGAAACTCACTGTACGACGGAGAGTTCAGCCCACAGGTGAGAATGAACTTATATGGCATTTCCACTAAGTATCAAACGTATTGCATTGTGTTTAATAATAATAGCATGTGGTGCAAATGTTATCATTTGCGTGTAGTGGCCACATCCTTGCACTCCTTCTAAGGCTACCGTTTTATGTATTCTACATATATACGTTTAAATAATACATTTTCACGATTCTGCATAGTTTGACAAAGTAACTGCTCTGAAAATTGGAAATTACACATTTAAAAAACTGTTAACTTTTAACTTATTGTTAGCGAGGAGTGCAGAAACTTTCTTTAACTCTCTTTTCAAAACACAAAAAAAGGGCACTTTATATCAAACTCAAACGAAGTCTAACGGGATGCTCACAGCTCACAGTTGTGACAAATCTCAGGCAATTATGTTGCCCAATTGTGAAGAATTTGTTTTATAATTAATATATTTTTTATTCATTGGTGGAAACAAGCTTCCATAAAATAGTTTGTTGTGGTGGAACACTCATAATTTTTGCAATATAAATCACTGGCACACAATAAATATTGAAATTGTTTGTTCGTTTCTGTTATACGTGAAGCATGTGTGCGATGAGGAGGAAGTGAGGAGCACGAGGAAAACAGGTTTTGAAAACTGAAACTCTCTTTATTCAAAAGGCAAACAAAAACAAACACAAACACTCCAAGAAAGAACATAAAGGGCTCACGAGTGTGTAAAACTCTGAACGGGAAGAACATGAAGTGATGCTTATTGGCTCACCTCATCAGCTGCTTAAAGCAGAGTCCATATCTAGAAAGCTTTCCTGTAGCTCAATCAGAGCTTTACAATGCCAAGGTCATGGGTTCAATCCCAGGGAAAGCAAGAACTGATTTAATGTGTTCCTTGAATCCAATGTAAGTCGCTTTGGATAAAAGTGTCTGCCAAATGCATAAATGTAAATGTAAGTGTGGATGGCTCTACTTTACTATTCCAAACTAAACTAAAAAATCTGGGGGTGATATTTGATGCCAACTTAACATTTGACCTTCATGTCCGTAACACAGTCAAAGAATAATTTTTCCATCTTAGAAACATTGCCAAACTACGCCCCATGTTGACTTTCTCTGTGGCTGAAAAGTTAATCAACACCTTTGTGTTTTCACGCATTGATTACTGTAATGCATTGCTGGCTGGAGTCTCTAAAGCTACACTAAATAAACTACAAAATTAGTAGTACAAATCAGTTAGTACAAAATTCAGCTGCCAGAATTCTAACAGGATCCAGTGCAAGGGAGCACATCACACCGATCCTTGAAACATTGCACTGGCTCCCTGTTATTTCTCGTATTGATTTTAAAATTCTCATGCTCACGTATAAGGCTTGAATAATCTGGCCCCTCAATATTTGTGTGAACTTTTAACAACTTTTTAACACTTTTGGCCTTTTAATTGATTTTCCTGTTATGTGTATCTTTTAATTTTAAACGTATGTAAAGTGCTTTGAGATATTCATTTAAAGGTGCTATATAAAATAAAGTTTATCATTATTATTATTATTATTATTATTATAACATCCACACATGACTACACATCCGTCAACAGTAACAATAACCAAGAAAAACAAAGGAGCACAGGAGGGTATTTTAGGACAAACACGGGATTGGGACCAGCTGACGCAACTTGGGAAGTGATTAGACAGAGACGGGAGCGTGTAAGACCTGGAAGATGTGAAGACCTGGAAGGGACCCAGATGTGACTGACGCAACAAAACAAGACAAAGAGAGTTTCACTCTCTTTTTTAGATTATCATAATTTGAAAGATTTAATAATATTTTCAGAATGGAAAGAAAAAAAATGGAAATATATATTTTTTAATAAACATAAACCCTTGGGACATAAAACTGCCTAAAACTGAAAAGAAAAAAAACATTTAATATCTAAAGCTTGTTACTATATGTCAGTTACAGCAATTATAGATTGTTGCAGGTTATATATTATGTGAAGAAGGTAATGAAGGTAATGAAGCAGGCTCTGTTGTACTGTTGCTCGGTTGCTTATAATGTATGCGTATGTGTCCTCTTTTGTCTCTCTTTCTCTCTCTCTCTCTCTCTCTCTCTCTCTCTCTCCTCCCGGTCTAATAATTCCTGGTGTAGCTTAGTCTCAGATTTTGTGCCCTTTCAAGCTCTGCCTCCCTCATCCTTCTTGCTGTCTGACTCATCCTCTCATTCTTATCTTCCCTGGACAATCGTTTCTCCCCCCTTGCATCTCAGTGGAGCGGTTGGGAAATGTCTGGCGGCTGGCTTTTTTAGGCTTACTATTTGATCGCAGAGGGGCTTCAGACCAGCTTTAGCCAAACTATAGCGTCTCTCTTTTTCTCTTTCTTGCTCACTTGTATTAATAGTTGTGATACCTGTTTTATAAAATTGTATTTAATGTCTTAAATGTAATCGTTAGAGAGAAAAAAAGGTAAGTTCTAGTAAGTATTAAAGGTATTACATACAGAATAAATGAAAATGTTAACAAAAATGTGAAAAAGTGTTCAGTATACACTACGGTACAAAGGTTTGGGGTCATTAGGATTACATTTCTTGAAAGAAGTTTCTTATAAACTTAAAAACTTTTTTTTTTAATTATGTATTTTAAAGTCCTAAATTCCTGTGATGCAAGACTGATTTTAAGCATCATTACTCCTGTCTTCAGTGTCACATGTCCTGCAGAAATCATTCTTATATGATGATTTGATGCTCAAGAAACATCAAAATTGTTTTCAGCATTGATAATAATATCTTATCAAAGCTGAAAACAATTTTGATGATTCCGAAATGTTTGGAAACTGTCAGGATTCTTTGATGAAAATAAAGAAAAGCAGTTGTTTGAATTTTAATTGTGGAGGGATTCATTTTATATGTCTGTACTACCTTTTTTGATCAATTTAATTGTGATTTCTAATTTAATTTCTTTGCAAAAACCTTACTCAGACCTATGTAAAAAATATATTTTCAAAACTCAAATCCTTCTTCCCAGTTCAAAACTATATAATTATAATTATCTTGCTTTGAGAGGAAACTCTTGTAAATTTGTGAAATATACAGTTTAATGGCTATAATACAGAGATATGTAACGGCTCAATGCAAACAATTAACCAATTAGAATCAAGTTTTTGACAGAAACTTATTCCTTTTAACCATGACATTTCCCATTTAAATCTGATGAATCAGATTCAGAATCAGAATGAACTTTATTGCCAAATGTGTTTACACATGAGGAATTTGCTTTTCTGACAGAAACTTCCACGGCACAGACAGAGTGATAGCGACAAGGCAGATAATAAAAATAGAATCATTAATAATATATAAAAACACACAATAGACAAAAACACAACAGATATGTATACGTAATGTATACGTACAGGTATACAGGTAATAGATGTGTTAGGGAATCTAAATAAAAGATATGGTGTGCTAAATAAATAAAAGTATAAATAGTGTTTTGAATTGCACATGTTTATTGCACAGTTGGGGCATTTAACTTTCACAAGGAAAGATGTAGATGGCCTGAGGAAAGAAACTTTTCTTGTGCCTGGCTGTTCTGGTGCTCAGTGCTCTCTAGCGCTGGCCAGGCGGCAACATTTAAAAGAGAAAGTGGCCTGGATGTGAGGGGTCCAGTGTGATTTTTGCCAGCCTTTTTACTCGCTCTGGATGAGTGTGGTACTTGGAGAGTGGGAAGGGGCATAACGATGATTCTCTTGGCAGTCAAGACTATCCGCTGTAGTCTTCTGATGTCTGATCTGGGAGCTGAGCTTATCCAGACAGTTAAAGAAGTGCAGAGGACAGACTCAATGACTGCAGAGTGGAATTGCATCAGCAGCTCTTGTGACGAAGCAAGTACAACTTATGCTGGGCCTTTTCAAAATGAGTCAGTGTGATTGTTCTACTTCAGGTCCTAAGCGTTGTTATGACTGCACGAGACAGCCAGTTGTTTTACCTCTTATCTGTAAGCAGACTCGTCATTTTCCTTCATGAATTTGATGAGTGTGGTTTCTTTTGCAGTGCAGTTGTTGGTGAACAGGGAGAACCACTGACATGGTGGGCATAGATAGCTGGGTAATTTGGGCAGGATGAGGTTTGGAATGATGTTAAAAGCAGAGCTGATGGTCCCTGGTTTGTCCAGATTGTAGCAGGCTGTAGTGCAGTCCCATGTTAATCACATCATCCACAGACCTGTTTGCTCAATATGTAAACTGTAAGGGTCCGGTAATGTCCTTCAAGTGGACCAACACTTCTTTCAAATGATATCATGACCACAGACATTAAAGGGAAGTTAAATGGAAGTGTTACTTGAAAAGTCCATTTATTGTACTGTCTCTTGCTTTGCTATCTTCAGGTGAACCCTTTCCAGAGAACGGCCGCAGTCCTGGATCTACCCAGCACAGTTCCCCCAGGAGTGACTTCAACTCCAAAATGTTTTGTAACAACTCCGCCCCCTCACAAAACTCCGCCCCATCCACCACAGGCTCCTCCCCACCAGACACAGTAACCAATCAGAATCTGCAACCTAGCGACGTCACCATTCAGCGCAAGGAGAGCGAAGGGTTTGGTTTCGTTATTATAAGTTCACTGAACAGGCCTGAAACCGCTGCTGCTGCTGGTAAGGAATGATTATTTTATCCTCTTCATATACTTCAACTTTAACTTATTTTCAATCTGGGACATTCCTTTACTGTAATAGCTCACTCAGGCGGGCTGTTTCAGAGGGTCATGGTGATTTTAAAAGTGCTGCATGTCCTCATAAACCTGTGTATTAATAATGGATGCACTTCTATTTGAGGGCTGAAGAGGCTAGTTACAATGTTCTAATGCAGCGCCCACACTCGTATATAAAAGCAGCTCCACTAACATGAAAGGACAGAGTGCAGAAAAAGAGCTCTTTCAATGTATTACGTAAAAGTATTTGTGCCTGTGTGTTGTCAGCTGTGCCTCATAAGATTGGCCGCATCATTGAGGGAAGTCCAGCAGACCACTGTGGGAAACTCAAGGTTGGAGATCGTATACTAGCTGTCAACCATCAGTCTATTGTCAACATGCCACATGCTGACATCGTCAAACTGATAAAGGACGCGGGACTCACTGTCACACTCAGGATCATCCCTCAGGAGGGTGAGTGGACACTGTGAACACTAATTCTGCTACAAAAATGACTTTGCAGGTTAACTTCCTGAACATTGCTCTGTCATGTCAACTGGCTCAACCAATGAAAGAGTTTGGGGTAGAAGGGCTAGTAAGAGATTCCTGGGAGGGATTGGAGAGTTATTTTCCAACATAATTTAAATGTTTTTAAAGTTGAAATGTGATTGGATGTTGTTACTGTCTTTCCTGAATATTCCTGAAGTTTGTGATTAAAATGCAGGAGGTTCATGAGAATGTGACTGAAATGTGAAATTTTCTTCAATATTCTTTTAATCACATTAAACAAATAAATATACAAAGAAAAATGGTAAAATTACAACATAACTAATATTGATAGCCGAATGACTTGCATACAAAAATCAATCCTTAAATGTATAGTTTACGCAAAATTTAAAATTCAGTCATCATTTAATCACAAAAAAAGTCATGTTGGTTTGTTGTGACATTAGGGTGAGTAAATGTCAAGAGAATGTACATTTTTTGGGTGAAATTTTCTTTTAAGGGCCAAATTCAATAAATTTTTGCACAAAGAAAAAACTGCATCATATTCACCATCCACCTTTTGAATTTTTATCTTGCCTACACCGGTCACATCATGGGTTTTTACTAATCAGCTATTTGGTAAAACTGTTCCATTTAAAAATTGCTGTATAAATGTGTCTCCAAAAAGGCCACAATATAGAAAAGAGAGCGGCACCAGCACTGGTAGGACAATTTTGTCTCTCTACTCTGTTTCATTCGCAGCAGTTTGCGCTTAAGCTTGTTGAAGTGATACTCATCTACAGCAGGCCATATCCGTGTCTGCACATGTCTTTACATGACAACAATCAGATGCATTTACATTTGTGTCTCAAACCACCTCCTGAAGTGGTGTGAGTGATCGGATTGCAATCCATCTGGAATGAGCTAGATGAGCCTGCAAGATTGAAAACTGTTTTATGCAAATGTGTTTCACAATTTGTCTGGGTGTATTTGCACCGTAAATTTATTTGCATAATTGTTTTTGTGCATTTAGCGCTAAAACAAATCATACGGTCCATGAAAAAAATGCTATCAAGGGCCATAATTAATTTTGTGTACTAATGCAATCCAAACTGCTATTATTTTAAAAAATACAAAAATTATTTGTTTCTAGAAAAAGCTTAGTATTTTGTCTTTGCTCCATTTTTTCAGAAATGAACAGCACTCCTTCTGCAGGCAGCTCAGAGAAGCAGAGCCCTATGGCCCAGCCAAGTCCAGTTTGCCAGCCCAACACTGTGAACCAGGCTGCCCCTCTACCCAACTCCAACCCTCAAACCAACTCTGCACCTCAACCCAGTCCCATAATGCAGCCCAGTTCAGAAGCACAACCAAGCTCTGTCACTCAAACCAGCCCAGCCAATCAGCCCAGCTCATTGACCCAACAGAACCCGCCCACCCAGCCCTCCACAGTTCCAGTACAGATCTACAGCCATGACAGCAGGCAAGTCACCAACTCAAATTACTTAAATATTAGCTTAAGACATTTTTGTATCTGATTAATTAATGTTAGCATTTAGACAGAATTATAATATTAGGTTATGCTGAAAAAATTATTATCTGAAAAAAATTAGTATTCAGTGGTGTTTGACCATGGAATGATTAAGGTGAAATTTTTGAAGATGGGCATTTGTAGAGATGCATAATTTTTCACATTTAGTGTGATTCGGTTAAACCAAGTAATTTCAATAGAAAGCCACGCAATTGGGAGCTTTGCGTGAGGATGAAAAATTTCCCCTCACAAATTATACAATGATTCAAGTTGGTCACGGTAGTTGGTTCAAGCTAACTTCTCTGTGAGCTGTGAATTATGCAGTTACTCTATTAACAATGGATTTTTTTTTTACCCGCAAAATTTTGTGGTTATTATTAAAATTAAATTCTCTTATGTATGTATACATTTAAAAAATACATCATTAAAAACTAAATTCAGTTGTTTCAAATTCTACAAGTAAATTTAGACATTACAAAATTGTAATCTATAGTATGAAAGATATTTTGCTGAAATGACATGGAAATGACAAGTTGTGTTTCCCTAATCATTTGAACTGACACATTCTGGTTAAAAAAGTTTTTTCGTCAAGTTAAAAGTACTGCAGTTCACTATTACAGACCCTCTCTCACTATTAGGTTGTTGCGTAAAAAATCACTTATCTCTTACAGAACTGAATAATTTAACTGCATGGCTCTTTAAAACAGTTTTTAATAATTTATGTAGCCTGCAGGAACCAATGATTTCACTTCCTCTCCATGCTCACTCAAGTTTCAATAGACACCCTAGAGCTCCTCGGGCTTTGCCATTTTCAACAGAGCATTATCCTGCATTAAACTTTAAAATTCATTAGAGCGTTAGTTTTGACGGCATCCTCTGGAAAATAGACGTAAACAGAGTAAATATTATGAGAGAATCCCCTTATTCCTGTATATATATATACAGTATGTATTCAGTGGTTCAGCTCTGATTGGTTATTCAGCTACAGGTCAGAGGTGAAAGCAAGACAGGATGTAAAACCTGACATTCGGCAGCCATTCACTGATTACCGCCAACCTCCAGTGGATTACCGACACCCTCCAGTAGCAGATTACCGACAGCCACCAACGCTCGATTACAGACACCCTCCGCTGCTGGACTACAGACAGCTGTCCACTGACCCTCGCACCTTTCCCTTACCGGACTACAGGATGCCACAGGTACTCATACACTTTGCTACAATGGAGTAGAAATACACACACTGATATCGTAATTCCTCACTATTCACTAATCATGTTAAAGTGCCTTAGGTGACTCTGAGAGCTCATGTCCATAAAGTCCTTAATTCATATGTGTGTGTTGTCAGGATTTTGATTTCTTCACAGTCGAGTTGGAAAAGGGTATGAAAGGTTTCGGCTTTAGTATCCGTGGAGGTCGTGAGTATAAGATGGACCTATTTGTTCTCCGATTGGCTGAAGATGGACCAGCCATACGCAATGGAAGGATGAGGGTGAGCTGAAATAAATCTATCTATCTGTCTATCCATCCATCCATCCATCCACAGCTCTTCTGTTCCCTCTTAAGCTCTTGCCATACAGTAGCTAATGTGAATATTATCTCTTTTTTTCTACCTCTCATTCCATCCTTTTTATATTTAGTCCATTACCTGACCATTCTCATCCGTTCAAGAGCATCAGTTCTGACTGCAAACATCACCCTGTCTTCTTTCAGTGTGTGGATATAGCGCAGCACTAAATGCCTTTTGAAACTATAATTAGCTTGTGGTGGAACAGACCTGTGGTATTTAAAAAGTCTATTAAGCATGAAGTCATGTAGCCCCAGCAGACACTGTTGCTGCTGTAGATTTCCACACATACCCTCTAGATAAACTGAAAACATGACAGAGCTGCTGACGCTGCTAGCTGCGATGCTTTTCTAACACTCTCCACCCCAAAGGTCAGAGGAACCGGCCCTAGACATAGTGCAGGAACAAAAAAACGAAAGACTCCTTGTCAATAATGAGAGAGATGAGGTCATACTGCTCTCTGCCCCTAATTTAAACAAGAGCTTAATGAGTCATAAAAAACATGCTGCCCACCGCTGGCAGCAACCTACCCAGACTCCCACATTATCCAGACCATTTGAGAGGAATTCTCCATTTGTTACTATAATTGGCTCGTTCATTTTCCTCAGCCCCTGGCCAATTAGTTCACAGACACAAGACAAGTTCAGTGCACCTACATTCTTTGCATCAGCATATTTGTGGGCACATTTTGCTGTTTTAGAGGCACTGATATTTTCACAATTATGCATCCTTTTTCTACATTATTTGTTTAATTGGACATATTGTAGTATTTATTAAGGATGTGGAAAAACAACATATTTTCTTAATTAAATAGAGAATGTAATTGATTCAAATATTTTTGTTTAATTGTCCAATAACCAATATGCTGAACTGAATTATTTATGTTTATTAAGTTGAATATGTTAGATAGTTATTATGTTAGATGTGTATTATGTCATTATACTACAGTAGTTTGAAAACAATGTACATTATGAACAGCCTAAAAATGTATAACCTTTTTATTGCACAAAGCCATCTTAGCCTAAGCACACACAAAAAAAACTGTCTGACAGTAATTGTGTTGAAATGTATTGTTGTAGGTGGTGAACTCGTTACACAAGGCACTTGGCTGTGCTTTAAGGAAGATGAATTTAGAGACAGCACCACAGCTAAAAATATTAAAGATAAAACAAATGATAAAAAAAAGTTCTAGACCATGCTAATTGACTAGTCACTTGGTGGGCTACTAAGTACAGTAATACCTCTAGATACGTGCATAATCCGTTCCAGGGCGGAGCGCGTAATTTGTTCCAGATCCGTAACAATGGGAAAGAAATATGTTTTTTTTTTTTATTGGTATAGACACACACAGTTATAGAACATGCATACAGTGTGATACATATGTGATATCAAATACGCGCATCGTCATCAATATGTGTACTCGTATCTCGAATATTTACTCGTATCTAGAAGCAAAAATCTGCCCGAAGGCTTTTTCGTATCTTGGAATACTCGTATGTAGAGACGCTCGTATCTCGAGGTATTATTGTATAGTAATGTATTGATCATACGACCTTCCTGCACATCAAGGAAAGACAGTTGACCAGTCCCTTATTATCCTCAATATCACCCAACTTCATCAGAATTGTAGCTTGTAGGAGCCTCATACCCATGATTCACTCACCAATTAAAGCTAATTCTGTAATTAATTGGTGCTCTATCTCATTCATGACTGCTAATGCTGATTAGCTCTTAACCAAAACAGCCAACATGAGTTATGGACCTGTATTGATCCTACTGAATAATTGTCTTTAATAAATGATAGCCATATTATCATTAGAACCAGAGAGGGTGCAATTCAAAGCTGTCAAAAAATAATTACTGCTTTTCTGTGCGTGCATTTGCACATCCATCTTCACAAACTTAGGCATTTGAATGCTAGACATTATCTAGAGGTGAATGTTTGTTATGGATGGATTTTCCATCAAAAACACTTTTTCCATACAAATTTTTCTTGTTGTTGTTGTTTTGCAGGTTGGTGATCAGATTATTGAAATAAATGGGGAGAGCACAAGGGATATGACCCACGCTCGGGCTATTGAGCTCATTAAATCGGGGGGCCGTAGAGTTCGCCTACTGCTCAAGAGAGGCACAGGGCAGGTCCCTGAGTATGGTAGGTTTACACCAACTGTCTGAACACATACCTGCTCAGACCTGTCTGCTGTATTATATCACTTAGGTTACAGGACCCCAAAGAGATGGAGTACAATGCCTCATCTTTGGAAGAGGTCATATTTTATTGGGTAATGCATAAAATATGTTATAGCGTGACATATTTAGCATGTTTTTCATGTGTTGGGAAATAATGCATTGACTTCTTCACCAGGAGCGAAATTTGTCTGGTTGACAGGTTTCATATGATATATCATTATCAATATTTTGCTCTCAAAAGGAATTTCTAGTGGGTATTTTTAGAAGGAGGTCACCATCAGTTGCAGTTTTTCTTCGGTCGCTTTGACTTCTTTTTTGAAACAGTCTTAACATTCTCTAAACTGTAAGTACAATTGTCAGAACTATTTTATGGGACATCACAATGCAAAATGTAGTAACTCACCCAGGATATTTATTTCATGCTTTAAAAACTAGTTATTGTGTAAGCAATGTGTTACATGTAATAGATTTTTATGGAAAATACAAAATGTCTGGCAGATTTTGATAAGGCATCATTTTGCATATGATGGCTTACATGGTGAAAAAAATGTTTGTATGAATGAGCATTTCAATTTCACTGAGAATCATCACGTTAGTTTTGATCAGACCTGTGCATTTAGTTATTGGGCAAATTGAATACAATTGTACTTACTCTTTTGTACATGTGCCAAAACGCATACAAATGGAATAAAATGAATAAGAAATTCACATCTGGTAAGAACAAGATTGTTCAGAGATCTAAACATGTTGTTTTGAAAGAAAACATTTTTCATTCAAAAGCCAAAGCGATGGAGAAAAATCATTCTCTTGTACACTAATATTTAATTAACGTAATAACCCTCAAATTATTTTTGTAATACATTAAAATCCTTCCATTTTCCTGATAACACAACACTGTGACAGCATGCTCTTGGTATTAATGCAGGTCTAGCTAGTCTTCCTCTGTTTCATCAATGTTATTGGCTGTTAGTGAATAATTCTCACTTCCTTTCTCAAGTTTCCTCACTGAATACTATCACTTTACTGATCTTAATACTGTCTTAGCCTGTGGCCGCTGTTCTAACCCTAATGATTGGTCTAGGTTGTTACTTCGCCTCTTATAGGAATGGTACCTTCCAGTCTCTCCATGTGCATGAAAAGTGACAACCATGGCTCCCCCTATTTCTTCCTAATGGGCCATCCTAAAGACACGGTTTGTAATAGAGTGCATGCGTTCTAACATACCAGTCCATCATTCTTTCCGTGTGCCGTGGTTTGGATTGGTTAGTTGTACTCACTTTGTCTGATTTTGTGTGCATGTGTGTGTGCGGTTTTATATCTGAATATGTTCACAACTAACTTGTCTATTCTTAAAATAAGATTATGAAAGTCTTAGTTTTAGTATTCATTAAATGCATTATATAGAGCACATATAACATAAGAACAATAAAGTTCATTATTGGCTTTCAACACAGACACAAAAGGATGCGAGAAAGAGACCATGTTTTAGAGGACTATTTCTGGCAGTAGAAACTCACACACACACACACAAACACACACACACATCATAATGTGTATTGCATTAAAAAATTGTCTGGAGCATATTTAGTAAAGTTGGATTTTCTTAAAGTCTGCTTTAAACTGGCGATGAAGAAACAATATACTTTTTAGTCTTCTGTCAAATTTATTAAACATCTTATGTAGATATTTACAGTATATTTTGCTTTGAAATGGCTTAATTTTTATAAAAAACAGGTCCCAAAGTTTACTATTCTTTTGGACAAATTTTTTTGTTATAAATGATAAAGTGCTATGCACAGGCTGTATTGGCTATGACTAGACCACAGATATCAGATTAAGGCACTATTCTTTGCTCCTTAAATACATAAAACATGAGCCTTTACAAACATCATGTTTTTTTTAAATAAAGAAAACACTGTACCCAGTTCTTTATTTATCTTTTCACCACAAAGAAGCAGAGATGGTCTCTAAAATGTGTGCAGCACAGGGTTGAGCTATTGGGTGGAGCTTTTGCTGACAGTTTGAGTGTCCACTGGAGTTATGAGGTCTCGTCACAAGCTCTTTTACGTAGAAAAAATCTATTTAAGCTCTTGTATAAAGTATAGGCAAATAAAAAAAAATACAAAATAACATTATTAACCATTATTGTTTCTAATCAAACGTTTTTTTGGAATGATAATATTACAGAAGGAACGCTAGAACAGAAACATTAAAATACTGATTGTGCTCTGAGTGAAATATATTGCAATATTGAAAATATTATCCACACTCCAATTAGGTCATACAATGAAAGCACAGCGGTACATGTCTATTGAAATTCACTTATTGAGAAATTTCGAACCTGGAGACCTGTCCCTGCCCTAGACACATACACTCTTAACATACTTGTTAACATTCTCAACACCTATGAAGTGCCAATGGCCACAGAAACAACCCTGTGCACGATTGCCTTTGAATTCTACTCACATCTCTTGTTATGCATTTAGTATCCCACTGTGATATCTGTGGCGCCACAAAAGCCTAGCTGAAATACAGTCATCATGAGATGGTTGTGTCAGCCTCTATAGTTTTATATTCCATACCTGTCTTTTATTTCAAAGTGAAACCCCCTTTATGAGCTTGGATTCATCTTTTTCCTCTATAGGCCTGTGATTTCTGCTGCACCTGGGCCATATAAATGAGAAAATGCACCCCAGTAGAGTAAGAAAATGCTACCACAGAGATACAATGATACATAATTGTTCACTCTTGCTATATTTCCCTGTGCTTGAAGCTTGATGATGATAAGATGTTGTTGTGTTTGTTTTCTTCTGTTGAAATTAATTCCCAGCCAATATGTTTGTGAGAACATGTTAAAATGGCCGCCTGGGTGCATGTGTGCTGTGTAGGTAGAAACCTGAGCAGTCCTCAGTGTATCCCGCAATATATGCAGTGACAGGTAGGATTAGGGAAGTATAATGAGAATATTAAAGTTGGTGACCCTCTTTCAGTTTGGGTTGTGGTTGTGGATTGTGGGTGTCACTCCAATATAAACATCTCAGTATGAAGTGATGTGTGTGAGTGCATGTGTGGGGAGGCGGATAACAGGAGATGCCAATGGGAAAACCTAATTATTCCACACCCAGTGGACAGATTTGAAACTGGTTTACTGGCTGAAAAGCATTCCATTTCCTCTTAGTGATGGAGGTTAGTTGTGTATGATGTGTAAATAATGTAATAATAGTGCTCTGTGTCCCTACAAAAAGGGACAATTCCATGCGTCACTGATTCCATCAGTTGGGAATACCATATTACTTTGATTTTTACTACGGTACTCCAACATACTTCATACATAGTTAAAAACCCATCTCATGTACCATGTGCAAAAAAAAATGGTAAAAGCATTGTACTTTTTATTAGTGTGGCTTTTTTTTCCCCAAACCAGTTCAGTGCAGACTTTTATTAGTCAGGCCAATCTCAGTGTTGACAAAACACCAAAACAAATACTATCCCCTAACCCCAATCTAAACCCTAACCGTAACCTCATTGTAGCATTACTAGATAGCATTACTGTTTGTCGCAATCAGACCCATACTATTTCTGAACTGTGAACTGAACCCAAGAAGTCTTAAATTAGCTTGACAGGTGACTGTGTGATTAATCTGTGAAATGAAATCGGTTGTGGGTGGGGATTTGCCTTGGACTGGTTTGGGGTGGAATCATGTGATTTGTGTGGTGCAGTATTAGCTTTGGTTCCACTATTTATTTATTTTATTCTAATGTGTAAGTGTTTTTTCATTTATGCTTCTTTCTTCGGATGTAACTCTTGCCATTTTTCCCAGCAGATAGTCCCGCCCCCTGGGATTCTCACACTACAGCCTCCCCAGGTCTGTCGGAAGTAGCACCAACCCTCGACAGCTTATCTAATCCATCAGCTTCTTCTCATGTGAACCCACCCACTGACCCACCTCATACATTGTCCTTGGAAGCAGCAGGTCCAGACTGTTCCCAGGGTCCTAGAGGCCCAGAGAGTAGGGCTCTGGAGCACCCCAGTGTGGGGAAGAGGTCGGCCATGGCAGGTGGAGTTGGGGGTGGGACCAAGCAGAGGGAGGGTAGCAGGACCAGCCGTCGCTCTTGTGGAGGGAAGGTTCAGCAACAATACTTTGATGAACTTGCGGGAGAGCCCAAATCCCACAAAAGCAGCCGGGCGAAGTCCAAGGAGCGCAAGAGGGAACGGAGCAACACTCCATCTCGAAAGCGAGACTCACCCAAGATTTTTCCAACTGACACCAATATGAATGGGGGAAACGGATGCCTAGATGGTAGCAACAACCAGCAAGGAGCTCTGGTGCCACTCAAAGCGCTACCAAAGGAACCAGAGAAGGGGCAAATGAGCCAAGAGAGTCGTCCCAACCACAACTCCAAGACCAGCAGCAGTGCATCAGGCAGGAAGGCCACAGTATCCCCAGGGCCTTGGAAGATCCCTGGTATGGACAAGCTACCCAGTACCCTACGTTCAGCCACCTCCACCATCAGCAGATAACATCTCACCCCAATCTCAGGCCCAAGTTTAGACCTTACTTTTGGACTTGACTTCTTTCAACCAACTCTTGGACCAACACTGGGCCATTATCCGCCTTTTATGGGACTAGTTGGACTAGGTCTCTGTTTGATTGCTTTTCACAGGATTGCTCTACTTAGTAGAGATCTGTTTTAAAGTTGACTAGGTACCACCCTCCCACAATCCTCACAAAAGACCTTTCCATGCATTTCTAGACAGAACATTTTTATTTATATTTTATTCTAAGTTATTTTAACAGATATGACACCCACCACCTTAAGAACTGGAAGCATTCACTCCAAAAATGGAACCACGGTAGAATGAGTGATGCATGTAGCGTGCTAAGAGAAACCCAGACTGGTTTGAACTGTTGGGGAAAAGCACTCAAGACTCAGAGATGTACATGCATAGAAAACCACTTACTGACCACTGGTGGCTACAGCAATTTTTATACACTTTCATAAAAAATGAAGAATACCGAAGGAGTTACCTGACATACAGTTTTTGTGTATTTGAAGAATGAATATGATTAAAAAGATTCTATTTGAGGAGACACTCAACTATGGAACTCTGCCTTAAAGACTGACCTGCAGATGTCTGTATAAGGGTTAGTAAAATGAATATAGAAATAGATATATTATATGACTACATATATGTGAGACATATTGTAAATATGCTCTTTATATACCATTGTGACCCCATACTGAAGTATTGACATCATACACGGTGTAAGTTAGAAGAGTGTAATCTAGAATTCATTCCTACTCCACTTTAAGCTGCATTCCCACTGAACGTGATTCAAACTCAAGTGGTTGCTAGTAGGTGTTCCTACTCAACTCAATATCGAAATGTAAAAGGAAACCGATCACATGACCTTCACTGTCTACACTGACAATAGTAGTTGCCACCTCCAGTTCAAGATTTCAACAGGAATCGCTTGTGTCACTTAAAATTGCCAACCCTCATTGATGATCAGTGACTTCCAGTAGCTGAAAATTGCTGTCAGTGTGAATACCCATTGAGATCACTGATTGGTCAGCTGCTCTGTCCATTTCTGGAGGAGCCAGTGGTTTTGACCTTCTCTTGACTCTGTCATCACTGGTTCAATCCCTTTCCTCGTCTACATGAACAAAGAAATTTAAAGGCACCCAAGATGGTTTTGATGAAATATATAAAGGTTTTGATTAGGGCAGCGTGCCTTATGCCAGGGGTGTCCAATCCTGCGGGCCACTGGGCACAGAGTTTAACTCCTTCAGAATTACTAGAAATGTTCAGGTGAGTGCCAGGTTTTGAGATAAACTCTTCAGTACATTGGCCCTTCAGGAGCAGGAATGAACACCACTGACTTATCCCGAGCATTAAATGCTTAATTTGAGCTCTGAACCCTAGGCAAAGACATCAATACAAAAATGTAACGGCGGAACTGAATGAGTGTGTCGTCACATCCCTGTCTCTGAATGCTGATTGGTTTCTAGATCAACTGAGAGGCCGGTTTATGTCCACAGTATAGCTATATCAATATAAAAACAAAAACTATTTTCGTACATAGATAGAAATAGAGTTGGCAGACTTCCTAGAGAAGTGCAGATATTTATAAATGATATCTCTTAACATGAGTTCAAATGTTTGTTGAGCACTTTGTCTTTAAATAGACATATATACATATAGAATGCAGTACTGTTAAGAATAAATGCTGTGATATTCCATGATATTCATTGAATATCTCTGAGGAAGTTAATTCTCAAAATTCTGCTATGAAGATTTATAAACAGATTCGCTCTATAAAACTTAAGTCTCTTTCACATGATTCACGTCAGGTCTGCAACATCATGCTGTTTTCACTCTTCACAAAAGGAGGATTTTTTTACAAGCTTGCTAATAGCAAATTCTGAAAGCAAATGGAAGAGGTAACGTATGCTATTCTGTCATACATTGATATTTTTTACTGTCATCATTCGCCTTCGACGCTGTGTTGTGGGTACTTTCATGTATCCAGAAATACACGGTGTCTCAATCTCTACAAGCTTGGCTAGTAAGCTTTATCTTGCTAACTAAAAACAAACACTGCATCCCAAATCGCGTACTTAGTAGGTACTACATTTGAATTTGCTCTTCCTTTGCAACTGTTTAAAAAGTATTTTCTATATAGTATGAGTGTGTAGTAGGAATATCATTCAGACTTACTACACTCGCAATGTTGTCATTATCATCAGTAAATGACAACCTCCATTCATAATTCTCCTCCCGTGGCCTCATGGGATAGCAAAGTGTCCATTGAATGCACACTTCAGAGTCTCGACAGAAGTAGTCGGTTATTTGGGGACTTTTTGCCAACTGTTTTTCGAATACTATGTATTTGAACATTTTACTCTGTTGCTGTACTGTTTTTCAGAACATTAAAGTAACAGAACGTTATTGTGCGTTGGTGTGGACGCTAGCATAGTTACTGTTATAGTTATATTTAGTTCTTGCTTACTTAATACTCTTAAACTTTGGTCCTAGAGAGACACTGTCCTGCAGAGTTCAGTGCCTACCCTGATTAAAAACTCCCTTGCCTTTAGCTTTCTAGTGATCCTGAAAGCATTTATTCGCTTGTTCAGGTGTGCTTGATTAGGATTGGAGCTAAACTTTGCAGGACAGTGGCCCTCCTGGACTGAAGTTGCCCATCCCTTCTCTTGCTTGATTCTCTGGTTCAAAGAATTTAATGGACAGGGGAACGTTGATGTGAGTCATGTGAAAGAGCCTTTAATACCTTGGCTTAAAAATGTCATCAGCAGGAATATTGAAGTGTAACCAAATAAAGTTTAGATTATATCTGGGCCACACTATACATTGTTATCCTGCAGTATATTTGAATTTTATTTTATAATTCATATTGCCATTAATGTCATTGTCATGTCAGGTGAAATATGAAAAAAAAAAACGAAAAACTAGTGGCATCAGACAGAACTGCACAACTGGGCTGACAAAACAGCATTTGCACAGCCAATTGCTTGATTTTGAGGGAGTGTCTTCATTGTTCAACCGATTTTATGACCAAAAATGACACAGAAATTACACACTTCACTCAAAACTCCTATGGTGCTTCATTGTGTATTTTTCCGGCAATACTGTCTAAAATATTGTTCAATTACACACTTCTTTGATCATTTTGTTATTCTTAATAATTATACACGTCAACTCCAGTTCCAGTGTAAAGGACCCCTGACAAGACCTCATCTGTTCTATCCATTGTCATAATATCGTCTATATTATATTCATCTCCCACAGAAATAAAGCAATGACTGGTTCTACTGATGCTCTTTGACAACTGTTGTAGATGACGAGGAGAGCCGACAATGATCTAGTCATTACAAGATAATGCTAACATTTCTCTGATAAAGACAAATTAATTGAAGCACTCCAAAAGCGAGTGTGCCTCAGTGGCTATTCATTTCTGAGTGGTACAACTGCAGAAATCACAGACAGACATTGTCAAAGCAAATATATTTTCCATAGAGTACCAGCAAGGATTGTGTGTGCATAAGAATGAGCTGGATCAGTACAAACGTTTTAATATCTCTCCATAGTGTTAGACAGGAACTTGGTTTCAAGTACAAAATGATTGGAGTTTTACGAATTAGGAACAAAGCACCTTAAGGCCAGAAATATATTCTACTCAAGTACGCAAATGCTGACATTATGTTTTGACTAGGTCATTTCTACATCCTTACAAGCGTACATACTTAGCATCCATTATTGCACTGCTGGTGCCAACAAACCTCTGTACTCAAGAGGGCGACATAGTTACCTTCAAATGTCTGTATGTGAAGGTGCAGTCACAATTGCCTTTTCTTTCCAATTTTTGTGGGTGAAAGATTTCCCCACAATCTGTTCAATCAAGTTGGTCATGTGCATTCGCTTTGTTGACCAGCTGCTTGTTTGAAAGAGACATTTATTACAATAGACTGTAGCTTGTTTGTCCATGAAAAAATTGATGACTCCACCTTCATTCAATTCACTAGCTAATAACATGTTGAATGAACTCCAAACTTTAAAAGTTGACCTTAAACCGAAAACCAATGCTAATTTATGCTAATAACATGTTAAGAATATGTGCCATGCTATGAATTGCATTCTAACACATTTTGGAACACAACAATAAGTAAAAAGCTGATTAGCTTGTGTTGTTAGTAGCATTAGCATTCGTGTACTTGTTTCTGGCCTTAGGATTTTCATTTTGTAGAGTAGCAAGTTTGTTTAAAAAGAGAGAGAATAGTGTCAGTGCATTGGCACTGCTTTTCCTTTTAATTTGTCTCGAGTTTGCCAAATGCTGAAGTGACATTACCGAAATGATTCAACCTGATAAACAATGTGATTTAAAATGAGATGATTTATCGGTGGAGCCATGGCGGCAACGCAATGCCCTAAAGGGGCTCTGTATCACTGTGGAGAAATTAAAAAAACAGCGTTGTTCACCCTGTACAGCTAAACAATTATAAATAAGACACTATGTACTATGAACTAGTCACAAAAACTGTAAGTGAGCTACTATTTTTATGAAATGCAACTCAATGGATATACTTACTTTTGCAGAGCTCTTGTTTACTGTATGATATTTACTGAAATACTGTCAAATAAAACCTTGACATGGTGTAAAGTATTCAAGTAAAATGCAAGTGTTTTGTGAGTGTTTTACTTAATTGTCGGTCTACACTGATTTCCTGCTGCACGACTTGTGATTATGTAACCAGAAATGGTTAAATGATTGTCTTTATTCAAAAGGAGATGCTGAAGTGTACGCTGGGTAGCGGTGACATAATTACATGTTTATAAAAAGAAACACAAAGAGGACAATGCGCAACTCCGCAAGTTGAACTTTGGTCAATATGCAAAACACTACATGATATTCTTTGTCATTTATGCTTAAAAATTATAGTGTCAGATTACCAGGTGCAGAAGTGGCTTGAAGAACACGTACTAAACATAATCATTGAATTACCTACAGCCAAATTAAATAAAATGTGCTGTTTAAATTGCCAAATGCTAAATAGTCTATAATTGGATCATTCCTGTGGTGATTCTAGTTTGTTATGTGTTTGGCAACAGCCCTAACTGATGGAGTGTGTAGCTTTTCATATCTTAACCAACCCTGTACGAAGACACATCATGGCTTTATTCCAGGATGACAATGTCAAGATTTACATTTATGCATTTGGCAGATTGCATTGTTTAATTGACATTCTAATCAGTTTTTGCTTTCCATGGGAATCAAACCATGATCTTTGCATCGCAAGTGCCACACTCTACTGTTTGAGCTGCAAGAAAGACAGATTTATAGTCTAAGAATTTACAGAGTGCTGGACTCTTGCATTGTCAATATAAAATCTTGACCAAAAATTGATCCTCGTCTTGACGGAAATAAATGTTGTCATGAGATCAATTTAACCATTCTTTCACAGTTTGAGCATGATGAATCTTGACTTTGTCATCCTGGAATACACCTGACAACCTTATGGTTGTTTAAGAAACAAAAAGCTACACACTCCATCAATTAGGGTTAGAAGAACTGTTGCCAATCACACAACACGTGTGAAGCATAATAATCACTGTAATAATGATCAAATCATAAACTCTTAAGTATTTGCCTATTTACATTCAAACATTACTCCAGTCTTTAGTGTCACATACAGTGTTGAGTAGTTACTTTTGAAAGTAATATGTTACGATATTGCATTGCTCTAAATTGCATTAGTTATAGAGGGCGCAGCTCTAACGAGCCTTTCAGCTGTGCTGTCATTCTGGATCGCAGAAGAAGAATGTTCAACACTCTTACTTTAGCAATAAAAACAAGCAAACAAAAGAAATCTTACTGAGGCCAAACTTGAATGATGTAGCACATGCAAAGAGTTATACACAACAGCATTCAGGTGGAACTGAGCTGTGTTTGCAAACTCATAATTCTTTCTTTTTGAGACAACATTGTTTCTTCTGTGTCATGTTGAATGGCTCTGCTTCTTTTCATGTTTCAGATCACACAGAGGAGTCCTCATATTCTGCTACAGAACTTCCTATAACAACCTCAAATTCTTTGATCTTGCTGACTCGAGCAGTGCTAAGGAAAAAAATACTGTTGCCTATTTCCTCTGTCAAACCATACATTTACATAGACGGCTGGTTTGTCACTTTTTTATGTTTTTATCATCTAACCTCTTTTTTGCTGGTTAATTTTAGCTTATACCGGTAATTGGCAGGTTTGATTGTCACAGCATGCTCCATTATTGGGTCAGTGGGCTATAAAAGTGCTGTTCAATTGTTTTATAGCCAAGGTATGGGTTCATTTATAATTGGCCTTGAAAAACAAAAGCTCCTCCATAAAAAAATATTCACTGAATTATGTGTAGGTGTGACAGCTAGCCCTGGTCATCCTTATAAGTCCTTACTTAGGAAGAAATAATTACTTGGCATGAATAACTACGTGACATTTGTGCGGAGAATCCATTAAATAGCCACCGAATACCTCTTTCTGAGAGGTGACATTTCAATTTATTTTATAAATTAAAAAATAATCTCATCATACAAATGTCATGTGCCACTAAGGTAATAGATACATACTGGATTGGATTGGTGGGGAAGTGAAACGAGAGACCGGTCTTAATGCAATATAATCAGGACAATATTAATGTTATCCCAGTAGTGCAATAGGCAATACATTTAAAAAGATTACGTGACATAATTACACAAATAGAAAGACACGTTATTACGTATGTAATTCCTTACAAGGCCGGTAGGGGGAGTTGTTTTGACTCGTTCCTCCGCTCCAGCAGGCGGCAGTGTGATGAACTCAATAACATTCACAGCTCAGAAGAAGAACGAACCTCAGAAGCGAAGGCGCTAAATCAAGTGCGCTAGCATTGCTGGCTAGTACTCGTGATCTTATGACATTATGGACTGGTAAATATAACATTTTACAATGATATTATTCGTGTATACATTTCTGTAATTATTTCTGTGGCCGTGTGCAGTTGTGTACCGACTTCACATATCAAACACACACTGCATATAAACACACGTGACAGATAATAAAATATACTATTTTCTATTCTATTGTTTTTACAAGAAAACGTATGCAATGTTAGTTTAATGTAAATACGCCCTTGTTGATCACAATAAAATACATTAAGCAAAATAATTATAGTTAGCTATTTTTATGTTTTGACACTTTCATAACCAGTTATTGACTGTATGCGCTATTTGGTTATGTTTTACTACATATATATGTTTGGTTAAGTCATGTTTATGCCCGCATTATCCACCATTAACTGTAGGGGAATTTACAGATAAAGGTCCGAGGACCAGATATGATGAATGAAGAATAGTTTGCAGTTGAAGCCAGCTTTATGTCTCTCAAGGAGTTTGTATGCCACTCTGGGTACATTTACATTGTTGCATGAATTATACCTTACTCTAAGGTCATGCTATCACTTAAAGTTAAATGATTCTGATTGGATAAGGAAGTAGGCAGAAATTACTAATCTTCCGCACAAATACATAACATCAGAAGCATATCTCCATCCATCGAGCTGCTGATGCTTGGACATTTAGGCATGACCTCGCTGATCATTACGAGGCGCCTGCAAGTCTCCAGCCAAAATCTTCTCGTCCAGCACCTAGTTGTAGACCTGCACAAAAAGATTAATGCACACACAAATACACAGCCTGTCCGAGTTTGAAGTTGGTGCTTTTCTTTGTCCGAGGTTGAAGTTGGTGCAGAATGTTTTTGGTACAAAAACATTCTGATAACAGGTTCTCCTTCTGGTGAAAAACTGACAATATCAATTCCACATAAACTAACGCTTGTAAAATGAAGGACTGTCACGTATTCCATGTGTTGTGATGACCTCTGGGAACATAGCTGTCTGAGTAGCTAGGTGAAAAGACAAATAGCTGGCCAAATGTGTGAGGGTCTTTTCCAACACAGGCAGACAGAATACGGACATCAGAAGAATATTTTACCAGTTACATAATAATAATATGATTGTCTATAAACAAAAATCATTTAATAATAAAAAGTATTCAAGGTATTGATTTAATACTGATGTTATTTTTATGTCAATCATTAGAAGAGAAGGAAAAGAAAAGTGTATATATATAGAGAGAGAAAATATATTTTGATTATCTCTCCGGTATGTTGTGTTAACCCTGTTTAATGCAATAGTCTGTAGACACTGTCTGTGTTCAGCTGTATTTGTGAGCTTGTGATATAATTCAACACAATCACTATATGAATAGTAACATGTTCTAATCATGCCTATGTATTGATGCTGTCTTTGTGTCCTGTGCAGGAATCAGACTTGGATGAGTCCAGTGGTTCGGGACACTGAGGTGACCCGGGCTGCCCGCAGAAAGAGTTCACATAAAAAAGTTGCATGTATCCTTTCTAAGATCGAATACAATAAGTAATTTATTTATATAGCGCTTTATATCAAAAGCAGTTCTATCAAAAAAAAGTTTCAAAGCAGCTTCACAGACATAATCAGGGAAATGATATTTTGCTAAATTCATAAACGGAGCAATAATGGTGTCATTGTCCTGCTCAGTTCAGGTTTCTGAGTCATTTAAATGCAATGGTCAGACACTTCATGAATAAACATTGATAGAGGTACATCCATTGAAATAGATGGTGGATCTGGATGCCCTGGAAATATTTTGTAAACATATGAAGGCTGTTTTTTTTTTCCTTTACTATTTGCTCAGTCCCACTGGCACAGGATGGCACTCCTGGAACTAGCGCTACCCCTGCTAGACCCGCACTGCGCCAAACACCTGGATCGCTCCTTAAACAGACGTGTGAGTAAACAGTTTACGCTGTACAGCACTACAGTTAGAGCTGTGAGCTTCCAAGCAGAATTGAATGGCTGTTCACATGTTGCGTTCGCATGTCATCTCACTGTGGCCAAGGCGCGCTTGGAAAACAACAAGAGCATTGGCGTCGAATCTTTATTTTGCGAGCGCTCTTGTTTCATATGTTGGTCACATGACGTCTAACTGTACAGTCCAATTCAGAAAAGAATTAGCTCTTATAATAAAAGACTTACAAGCTCCTGATTATTATGAATCAATCTTATGAATCTTTCCCCAAATTGACCTTTGGTATTGAATTAATTTGGCTTTACTGTCAGTCATGCCTACGTGAAATGAAACAAATAGTTAGGTTTATCATTATCAGAAAATTAGTATCGTAATACTTCAATGGGGTCCATTGAAAAGTTTAGAGAAAACATTATAAAATAGAAAAGTAATAAAATAAAAAAATTAGTACAATTATGTAAATTTAGTACAATTTAAAGAGTATAGTACTCTGAGTAGAAAAACAAATCATGAAACATTTTTACAAATGTTTTCAGTGGAGACATTATACATTAAATTATATATCTGTCTTTTAGAATGGGGTTCATTACCTGAGGATGTTCATATTCATCCTTAAAATGTGTTACTTAAATAGACATTGAGGAGGGACAAATCACCCAACTTGCATAAAAATAATGGTTCTTACCAGTTTTATGTTTATGAAGAATATGTATTGTGTATCATGTGCAGTCACCCCAAGAAGTGCCCTCAGGAACCCAGATGTGTCGGCCATCCTCGGGACAGGAAGCAGAACTCCTCGCTTCGTAAACACACCCCGTACCAAAGGCAGCCTTAACATGGTGAGTGACCAAAATTCATATGAACAAAACAGCCTTTATTCATCCTGACTATACACAAATTTAGCTTGTATGATTTCAGTGGTTTAACTCTTTTGCCTGGTTCTTGTTTTTTGACACTTCAGAACATGGATGACAGTGATTGGACGAACAGTCTTTACCTGTCACCTCTGTCTGGACTGGTGGACACCAGCTTCACTGATGATGTCAGCATGGGCGCGATAATGCTAAAGGAAGATGATCCCGGAGAGGCTGGTGAATATTTATAAATATCATCACAAATGAAATGATGTTAATTTTACAGTTCTCTCTAATCTTTCCTTCTCTTTATTTTTTTCCCCAGCATCTCTCGGTTTGTTTCCTGATTTTCTGCAATCATATTTGCGTCATGCGTCCACAGCTGTGTTTGATCTGTTGGAGGAGTATGAGGCTCTCTGTCAGGACAAGGTACACATCTAGTAGTACAGAGTTATTGTAATTAAAATTATTAATACATTTTTTTTAATCTATAATTGTGTAAATGTTGGCTTGAGAGGGGAATTCCTTACTGAGAATTTTACCTGTGTTGTAGGTCAGTATGTTGCAGAAATTGGTTCTCCGTTCGGCCCCTGGTCAGCAGAAATCCTCCAAGACGGTCAGCATTACCTGGTTGCTGCAGCAAGAGATGGTGACCTGGAGACTCATCACCTCCCTATACAGGTATAACACACTCATTCATGACTTGCACTACCATTGACATTCAGCAAGGATGCATTAAATTAATCAAAAGTGACAAAGACATTTTAGAATGTGACAAAAACAATTGAATTTCAAATAAATGCTGGTATTTTGAATTATCTGTTTTCAACATTGATAATAATAATAAATGTTCTTTGAGCACTAAATCGGCATATTAAAATAATTTTGGAAGGATTCTGGGGTGATTAATGAATACAGCTTTGAATCACATGAGTAAATTACACTTTAAAGTATATTCAAATAGAAAATGATTGTTAAAAAACTATTATATATTTGACAATTTTACTGTATTTTTGATCAAATAAATGCCGCCTTGCTGAACATTAGTCTTCTTTCAAGAACAAAAAAAAACAATCTTAGAGACCCATAAATGTTTGACTGATTATGTATATAAGTATTACTTCATTGCTTACATATTGTTTCTTTTAAATCCAGAGACCGAGTCCAGACAGTTTTAGAAGAAGACATCATGATGGATATAACTGTAAGTGCTTGTGTGTTACACTGGATTGGTTTTACTGGATGTGTACAGTGGTGCTCAAAGATGTTTGGAGCCACACTTAAACATAATGTGTCATTCCATTGTATTACAAAATGTTTAACTTTATGATAGCGCACTTTTTTTTATAAACAAAACGTTTCACAAAATGTAGCTTACCAGATTTTAAATGACTAAGCAATGATAATAATCCAAAATAAAGACAAAATGTCCTGAGAAACATTCTTTGTCAACGAGTAGCGTCATTTTTTTTGCAGATGTCACTTGGTTTGATATTTTGTTTCCATTGCACATGCATTAACTGTTACTTAAGTATCGATATTTTTGGAGGCCAATGCATGTGAACTTGTGCTTGTGTTTTCCCTGGAGATGCCCAGCGAGAGTGAGAAGGCAGTAATGGAGCAGTTCTTCCAAAAGGACAGTATGGTACGACAGAGTCAGGTACACGCGCATCCATTTACACCCATTCTAAAGGATTCTGTTTTTGGGAAAACATCTCAATATCTGGTGTGTGTGTGTTTATTTAGCTGGTGGTAGATTGGTTGGAGAGTATAGCCAAAGATGAGATGGGAGACTTCTCTGATAACATTGAATACTATGCCAAATCTGTGTACTGGTAAGTAATATTACTACTTATTCAACATCTCAGATTTCAGAATAAAATTGAATCTGGTAAATCATCTATAATGGATTGTTCATGTGTAGGGAAAACACACTCCACACCTTGAAGCTGAGGAGGAATCAGTCCAGCAGTGGTTTCAGCAGGCCGCTGGTCACAGAACTGGATCCTGATGCTCCCATCAGACAGAAGAGACCACTTGCAGACCTGGACCGAGAGGACGACTCTCGTCTGCTCAAAAACCTCTTTAGTCTCATACGAGCTGGCATGACTGATGAGGTGCGTGTGTGTGTGTTATCTGATTGGGATTCTGTGCCATTTTGCAATGCTGCAAAACAGTTTAAAAATTTTGGTTTGGTCTCAAACATTGTCCATTTGAAAACTGAACGTTTGTTAAGTTTTTATTTTTATAAATGCGTATGTGTACTGTATCTTATACATATAGCTACTGTCCTAATAATAGAAAATGTATACATAGTTACAACCAGCTAACACTAAACATAACTCTAAACCTATAGTCAACACTATAGTAGTTCATTAATATTAATTTGTGTGCCACTGCAACCAGGACACTTTAAAATAATGTGTGTCCAAACCTGAAAGCAAACACAGGCACCAGTGCATTCAGTGTTGGGTGAGGGATTCATTTTAGTGGTGAATGACTGGTGAATAAGCAAAGAAAAGTGTCCTATCGGCCACAGAGCCAGAGGAGGCTCTAATCATGAGTCACCCAAAAATATATGACATGACAGGTATTAAGAAACTAATACATTTTTTAAGAGCTTTGAGAGTCTGTGTTGACTGGAGACAAGTCTGGACATTTTTCTCTCTCTTTTTTTTCCTGTTATTTTTTTTTAAACCATAGTGAAAACTGAAAGTGACACTGTATATGTTTGTGTGTGTGTGTGTGTGTGTGTAGGCTCAGAGGCTGTGTAAGCGCTGTGGTCAGGCCTGGCGTGCTGCCACTCTGGAAGGTTGGAAACTGTACCATGACCCCAACATCAGCGGAGGTCAGCATCCCTTGCATCTGCTGACACACATTTAACTACATATTACCCTTTTATGTTAAATAGGACTTAAATCATGTCAATTTATGTCAAGACTTAATTCATGTCATTCCAAATCCATTAATTAATCTTAAAAACACTTAAGATTTAAAATGAAACCTGAAAGTCCATTTACACAAACCTTTGAAGATTCTGAAAATTCGAGAGTGTAAATGCAGTCTGTAAGGGTTAGGAATCAAGAATCTAAGAATCAAGTAGTTTAATCCGAATTTTTCAATCTTGATCACTTTATATAAGTAAGGGATTTTGTACATTCAGCCTGTTGTCATCACAGTAAAAAAAAACTCAACAGGGTGATCAGGAGCCTGTTCTGACATGTAGACAGGTCTTGTATCACCCTGAAGGGGTTTATTTTGCAATAACAAATGGCTGGTTGTACATTATACTCTTTATTGCATGGCTGCTTTTCACATAAGCAAATAATTGGACACAAAATATAGATTTTTCTTGAAATATTTTAGTAGCTCACTAAATGCAAAGCTTCAGTGAAGAGAACTGGCACAAAAAAAGAAAGGCAAAACAAGTGAAGAAGTTCTAAAGGATAAAGTACACTCATATCACTTTTTACATGCCTTTAATTCACCTGTAAACATTAATCAATGCACATACATAGAGCACATCAAATATGGTAAATGGAAGCTCAAATGTGCTTTCTTGACAACCAAGGATTTTAATATGGGTTTGGAAAGACATGAGTGAGTAAATTATGAAAGAATTTCCTTTGATTTAATTGTTTCAAATCTGACTATATGTGGCCATTCATGTTATACGGGTAGTATGATTCAGTATTTGTGCAGTCTTTGACACTGTTCAATTGTTAGGTCATTTAAAGTTTTTGAAGATACAGCGGGGAAAATAAGTATTGAAACACGTCACCATTTTTCTCAGTAAATATATTTCTAAAGGTGCTGTTGACATGAAATTCACACAATCCACACATGCAAAGAAATCACACCGTAGATGTCTGCAAAATAAGTTATGTTTAATAATGTTAAATGACACAAGAAAAAGTATTGAACGCATGAAGAAAGGGAGGTGCAAAAAGGCGTGGAAAGCCAAGACAGTCAGTAATTACAAAGCAATCCTGCCCCTTGTCAATACAAGTTAATATCAGCTGGTTCTGTCCAAACTGATGGTCTATAAAAAGGTCTCGTAACTAAGGTATCACACAAGAAACATCTCAAGATCTTCGCAACCTTATTGTTGCAAAACATTCTGATGGCATTGGTTAGAGAAGGATTTCAAAACTTCTGAATGTTCCAGTTTTGGGGCCATAATCCGTAAGTGGAAAGAACATCATTTCACCTTAAACAGGCCACGACCAGGTGCTCCTCGCAAGACTTCTGATAGAGGAATGAAAAGAATTATCAGAGGTGTTGTCCAAGAGCCAAGGATCACTTGTGGACCGCTTCAGATAGACCTGGAATCAGCAGGTACAGTTGTTTCAAAGAAAACGATAAGTAATGCACTCAACCTCCATGACCTGTATGAACGCTCGCCATGCAAGATTCCACTGCTGAAGAAAAGACATGTTGAAGCTTGTTTAAAGTTTGCTCAACAACATTTGGACAAGCCTGTGAAATACTCAGAGAATTTAGTCTGGTCAGATGAGACCAAAGTTGAAATCTTTGGATGCCGTAATGCGCACCATGTTTGGAGGAGAAATGGCATTGCACATCACCCCAAAAACACTATACCAACAGTTACGTTTGGAGGTGGGAACATCATGGTGTGGGGCTGTTTTTCAGCATATGGTACTGGCAAACTTCATATCATTGAAGGAAGGATGAATGAGAAAATGTTCAGAGATATTCTTGATAAAAATCTGCTGCATCTACCAGGATGATGACGATGAAACGAGGGTGGACATTTCAGCAAGACAATGATCCCAAACACACAGCCAAGGAAACTCTTAATTGATTTCAGAGAAAGAAAATAAAGCTGCTAGAATGGCCCAGCCAATCACCTGACTTGAATCCAATTGAAAATGGAAGAATGGGCCAAAATCACACCTCAGCAATGCATGCAAGTCATTTCTCCATACAGGAGGCGTCTTGAAGCTGTCATTACCAACAAAGGCTTTTGTACAAAGTATTAAATATGCTTCAGTTCAATACTTTTTCCCTGTGTTGTTTAACATAATTAAACATCTTAATTTATGGACATCTACGGTGTGATTTCTTTGCATGTGTGGATTGAATGGGTTGTTACCAACATATGGTGAAAATTTCACGTTAACAGCCCCTTTAGAAATATATTTACTAATAAAAATGGTGACGTTCAACACTTATTTTACCCGCTGTATATTGTAAAACAGTCCAAAAACGATATTATAAATGTATATTGTATAAAAATAAAATAATTTCTAGTTATCAAAAACTAAGTAATTATAAGTTCTGTGTGAACACAATCTCGGAATTCATTGGTCATGTGGAGTAAACCCAGTTGACTTTTGTTTGTTCAGGAGGTGGAGAGCTTAAGCCAGTGGAGGGGAATCCTCATCGGAGCGTGTGGAAGGTTTGCTGTTGGAGAATGGCAGAGGAAGTGAGGAAACTCTAGATCAGGGGTGCTAACGGGGCAAATTTGAGATGGGAGGGGGACATCAAAAAGTTCTATCTACTTGGATGTAGTAAATGCATTTTTAAAGGCTGTCAATGTAATTTAAGATATTTTATCAAATGTTTTCAACTGTCATCAAAACGTTATTGTGAAATGAGGGCTGCACAAATATATTTAAATTGAATCAAGAGGAGTTTTTGCAACAACTGCATTCTTACTATTTTCTCACACTGTATAAATAGGTTTGTATACATAAATATGTACAGTAGCTGGGATAACATCATATCTAGCGGTTTTTGGCGTTGAAAAGTTTGAAAACCCTTGTTCTGTCTGGATAAAAGTGATTTAAAAAAATTACTAAATGAGGTGTCATTAAATAGACCACTTCTGTAAATGTCTCAGTTTTGTTTGTCATTCTGATTTAGATTCTTCTTTGTTTGCCGTTTCAGGAGCAGTTCAACAGTTATGAAAGGGCTATCTATGCTGCACTGAGTGGAAACCTCAAGCAGGTAAATGGTCGTCCATCCATTTTTACACTGTTTTTTACTCTTGATTTTAGCCATTATTTCAATATGTTCTCATGTTCTTCAGCTGTTACCTGTGTGCAAGACATGGGAGGACACGGTCTGGGCGTATTTCCGAGTGATGGTGGACACTCTGGTAGAGCAGGAGATCTGTTCTTCTGGTCTGGGCAGTGAGGAACTGGAGGAGCTGCCCAGAGACTTCCTGGAGACCAAGTACGACTTGAAGCATGATCTAATGTACATCAATTACTTCATATGCTTTTCTGATAAATGATTGATTGTATCATGTGGCTTTTTCAGTTGGACGTTGGAGAAAGTCTTTGAAGAACTTCAAGCAACAGAATCAAAAGTGAGGATGAATGAATGAGGTTTCATCTGTAACAAATTAAACAGATTGACATTTATTTTCTGATCTTGAAAAAATGTTTTATGTTATCAGAGGGTTCTGGATGCAACCAAGGAGCATTACCATGTGATTCAGAAGTTTGTCATTCTTGGAGATCTTGATGGTACGCTTTGAGATGGAGAACACTTTGAGCCATCTTAGTTTTTCGCTTTCAAACGAGCAAATAAAGAATTTAATGTCAACTGAACTTGTGTTGAAAGGTCTTCTGGAGGAGTTCAGTGATTGGTTGGGAAGAAGTACCTCTTTGCCAGCTCATCTGTTGCGCTTCATGTCACATTTAGTGCTGTTTTATCGCAGTTTGGGCATGCAGCTCAAGGTACATATCCATGCACATATGTATTTTGTATTCTATTGCTTTTCATGCGTTTAGCTATTTTTTTGTGGAGAGAAATGTATTCAAATGTTTGAATGACTCATTGGTTTGACCTGTCTTTGTCAGGAGGAGGTGTGTGTAGACGTCCTGAAGGCCTACATCTCTCTGCTAGTGAAGGAGAAGCAGGTGGATCTCATTGCGTTCTACGTCAGTCACCTTCCTTCTGACATGGCCGTTCCACAATACGCTCAGTTCCTGGAGGAAGTCATAGAGACTGAGCAGCGCAAACACTGTCTGGACCTGGCAACCCAAGCAGGTGAGGTCAAAGAGTCTTCCATCATGGTTTATTTTGTTCTTCTTTTTTTTGTTCTTTGTTTAAGAGTTAAAAAAGTTTGTAGCACTATGAATATGTAAATATGTGCTGCACGCTTTCCTCTCAATAACAAAATAAACGCACAACAAAAATGACAGCAGTAAGAAAACGGTAGTTAAGAAAACATCATTCTGATTATAGCGATGTTGATGTTTGCACATCACGTTTATTTATATATTACTTATGTTACTAGATCTTTTTAAAGGGTTAGTTCGCCCAAAAATGTATTCATTACCCTCATGTTGTTGCAGACCTATTAGACATTTGTTTATCATCAAAAAGCAACTGAAGATATTTTTAAACTAAATCTGGGAGCTTTCTGTCCCTCCATTAAAAGTGTATGTTGCTACCACTTTCAAGATCCTGAAAGCTAGTAAAAGATTGTTTTAGTAATGCATGCGAGTCTAGTGGTTTGACCTCAATTGTATAAAGCGTCACAAGTGCTAAAAATATAATTTATTACTTTTGTTTAAAAAATATTCAGCTCTTCTGTATTAAACATGAAAGAACAGTGTTATGGTTGATTTCAATTAAATTCGCTTTGGCGAAGTTTGGCAAATAAACTTTATTTTGGTCTGATTTTGTTCAAAATGATGTCACACCAGTGTGATTTCACTAGAAGCATATCAGGCCCTTCACTGTACATAACTTCTTCTTTTTTATTACATTCTTATTACAAATCATATTTATGCTATGTGGTGTTTAGGTTTGGACGTGCCAGCGATCACAAAAACTGTAGTAGAGACCATCCGGGAGAGAAACACAGATGAGTTTGCCCACCATGACTTGACCCTGGATACGGCAACTACAGCGGTACAAATGAACTATCAACTGTTTTGATTAAAAAAACTATATCCAGTTACCAATATAGTAAACTCAAAACTCTTCATCTTTTCACACAGGAAGATCAGCAGAAGATTGATGTCATTGACTGGCTGGTGTTTGATCCCGCCCAGCGAGCTGAAGCTCTTAAACAGAGCAATGCCATCATGAGGAAGTTCTTAGGTGAGACCTTCACAGATAAATTATTGTATTATGATGTAATTGAGTTGTATTTAATAATTTTATATTTTCTGATTGATTGTATATTTTGATTTTAGAATTCATTTTCATCTATGTCTATAATTTATGCTTATTTATACTTATTTTAATTGTTTTTCTATTCTTAATACCATTACACTTTAAGGATTTGTTGTGGAGTTGAGGGAACTAAAATACGCGTTTATAAATTGTACATTTTATTTACTGGTATATCACATCATTTCTAAATTTATGGTAATGCAATGTGATTTATACAACGATGCAGCCTATATTTTCTCACTCTCTTTCAACAATAAAATTGACAACAATATTCAGGTGCGACCTATTTTCCAGAAAATCCATCAGTTTATACCACTATAATTGGAATAGTTTAAAGATTAGTATAGTTTTACTTTTGGTCCGTTAGCTTTGACTAACATTGTCTTTAATGTCTTTTGCTGTAGCTTCTAAGAAGCATGACGCAGCTAAGATGGTCTTTTCCAAAGTGCCGGAAGATTCCATGCGGGAGATCTACCGACAGTGGGAGGAGCAGGGCATGGACTCGCCCCTTCCTGCTGAGGAAAATGCTATTCGAGAGCATCTGTGCATCCGTGCTTATCTGGTGAGAAGCAGCATCTTTGTGTAACACTGATTTGTTTGCAGTACAGTTTAAAAGTGTTTTTTATGTATTTTAAATGAATCTTTAACAATTACTTCTGATGAGCATGTGACAATAACGAGCAATGATGAGCTTTGCCATCACAGGAATAAATTATTTTTAATATTTATTCAAGCAGAAAAGTACTTATAATTTGTAATAATATTTTGCAATACTACTGTTGTTGTTGTGTTTTTCTTTTATCAAAATAATAATTTGTGAGCTTAAGGGACATCAAAGGCAAGCTATAGAGAACTTTTTTTCTTAATTATCCCCCCAGGAAGCTCATGAAGCATTTAATGAGTGGTTCAAGCACATGAACTGCCCTCCGGTGAAACCCACAGCTCCCGCTCAAGCAAAGTTTACAGAGAAGGTGGCGCATGAGATGAAAGAAGCAGAGTACAAGGTCAGATCAGGACGTCCACACAGTACTGACTATTCTGTAGAGAACTCTTCTGACTTGGATCTTTCAATGGCTTTTCTTTTTCACTTCTTCCAGATGGAGTACGAGAACTGGCAGGGGCGTCTGGGAGCGCTGACGGAGGATGTGAAGGAGAGGATTTATAATGTTCTGCTGTTTGTAGATGGAGGATGGATGGTGGATGTCAGAGAGGTGAGTATACGTTTTATTTTAGATGGAACAAACTCATTTTTGGATCATAGAGTGTTCAGGATTTACTGAATGTGCGTTTCTGCAGGAAGCGGAGGAAGACTCTGAACGCTCTCATCAGATGGTTCTGCTGAGGCGTTTGTGTCTGCCCATGATGTCTTTCCTTCTGTTGACCGTTCTGCAGCGCACTGAACGTCACCAGGAGAGTCTGCGCCTGGCCGACATCATCGCGTCGGACCAACACAGACTATATGAGGTGTGGCATCAACCTTTTAGAGTTTGACAATATGCTAACATTATATTTTAAACTAAATCAATGTTTTTATTATTATGATAAGTGGTGAAATTAAATGCAGTACCGTGTTTGTGTTTATTTGAACTGTTATTCTCTGTCAGGTTTTCTCTAAAGAGGAGCTACAGAAGTTTCTCCAGAAGATGAGGGAATCCTCTCTACTTTTGCTGGATAAAGGCCTGGATCCACTTGGATATGAGATTCAGCCCTAGACACAGTTTTCTCATGCTGTTTATGTCTTCTGTTTGGAAAAAAAGTGTGATTTATAATTTTGTATTTTAATAAAGATTGCTTCACTGTTTAGCTGCAGCTGAATTTTTTGTCGCACTGATTTATAAAGTATTCCTTTAAAAATATGATATACAGTAACAAGCTAATATACAGTAACAAGTTTAGGATTAATTCATAGTATTTGATAGAAAAACTTTGAAACATTTTTCTTTAACATTCAAACGTCAAGTAAGATGCATATAAATTTGGACATTTGATTTCAATTCAGTTTTTCTGGTATTTTGTTCTCTATACCCTAATTTAGCAATGTTTTAGTTAAAACAAAAAAACATACTTGGACTAATCTAGTTATCTCCACACGATTCACTGCGGGAGTGAGCTGTCCGAATCATTCTGTTTGAACCGATTCAATGAGTGAGTGAGCTGTCCGTATCATTCTGTTTGAACCGATTCAGTGAGTGAGTGAGCTGTCCGAATCATTCTGTTTGAACCGATTCAGTGAGTGAGTGAGCTGTCCGAATCATTCTGTTTGAACCGATTCAGTGAGTGAGTGAGCTGTCCGAATCATTCTGTTTGAACCGATTCAGTGAGTGAGCTGTCCGAATCATTATGTTTGAACCGATTCAGTGAGTGAGCTGTCCGATTCATTCTGTTTGAACCGATTCAGTGAGTGAGTGTGCTGTCCGAATAATTCTGTTTGAACCGATTCAGTGAGTGAGCTGTCCGAATCATTCTGTTTGAATCGATTCAGTGCGTGAGTGAGCTGTGGAAGCCAGTTGAATGTCAAAAAGCTTTTAAATCCATTAAGTGATTTCATTCTGTTTGAATCGATTCAGTGAGTGAGTGAGCTGTCCGAATCATTCTGTTTGAACCGATTCAGTGAGTGAGTGAGCTGTCCGAATCATTCTGTTTGAACCGATTCAGTGAGTGAGTGAGCTGTCCGAATCATTCTGTTTGAACCGATTCAGTGAGTGAGTGAGCTGTCCGAATCATTCTGTTTGAACCGATTCAGTGAGTGAGCTGTCCGAATCATTATGTTTGAACCGATTCAGTGAGTGAGCTGTCCGATTCATTCTGTTTGAACCGATTCAGTGAGTGAGTGTGCTGTCCGAATAATTCTGTTTGAACCGATTCAGTGAGTGAGCTGTCCGAATCATTCTGTTTGAATCGATTCAGTGCGTGAGTGAGCTGTGGAAGCCAGTTGAATGTCAAAAAGCTTTTAAATCCATTAAGTGATTTCATTCTGTTTGAATCGATTCAGTGCATGAGTGAGCTGTCCGAAGCATTCCGGCTGAACGATTCCGTGCGTGAGTGAGCTGTCCGAAAGCTTCAGATGACGCACAGCTCATGTCTAAATCTGTGAGTTTCCCAAAGCACAACACACAAGCTGTGCACAGTTTAACTTGTGAGTTAGAAGGGTGTTTCAAGGTCACAGAAGAGTGAAGCACTGTTTAGGATAGAATGCCTTTTCACTGCATGTTATTCCTGCACTATTTCAGTTATTTATTTTGTTTATTAAAGAATACTATATTTTACCCCTTTATTTGTACGCCATGAACGGTTGAACCGTCAATACTGGCCTTCACAGTCGCCAGAAGGGAAATATTAGACTATAATTGAAAATTATTGTTACCTGGGACCAATAAGGCTGTCTGTCTGTCTGTCTATCTATCGGTCTTTCTGTCAGTCAGTGTCTCTATCTGTGTTCTTATCTGCTCAGTTGCTTATAATGTGTTCTCTTGTGTGTGTGTGTGTGTGTGTGTATAGCTGATATTTTCAAATCTAAATTAAAATCTAAAAATACATCAAATCAAAATATAAGCTGTAATCATTTTATTTTTCCCACAATAAATGGATAACTATATCAATATGCCCAATTTCTGTTAATAAAAAAAAGTTGTAAGTACAGCAAATTACTGACGATTCCTGCGTTAGTGTGTTGGTTTGCACAGCCTCCAAGTCAAAAAGGTTGAGAACCACTGTCGAGACTATAAAGCTGTATTAAATTAAATCTGAAACAAGATTAGTTTCAAACATGATCATTTTAATCATACCATAATTTTGCCATCTGTGAGTGTAGAGTTTTCTAAGCAGAAATCAATGAATAAACCACCTAGGCGGCACAAACATATACCTCTAAAAACAAAAAATCAATCTTTCCCTCCAATAAACAGCTAAAAGTGGATGGGAGGCTAATGGGATGGATGAGTAATTGATCTGCAGTGCTGATGGGATTTGTGCGAGGTCCAAAGAATCAAGGCCATCAGAACGCTGGACAAGTTACATTAGTATAATATAGGGACATTACTCCACTACTGACTCTTTGCAACAGTTACTGAACATAGATTCATCAATAAAGTCATTAAAGCAGTATGAGCAAGAGTGGCAGTTTTGAACAAGCCAATGTTGAATAACTTCCATTTTAGACAATATTGCCATTACTATGCTTGTGCGACACAGTAATAGATGTAACCTGCAAAAAGGGTGATACACATTTGTATATACATATATTTTTTATTTTATTATTATTATTTCATGTTTTCATAAAAATCGAATTTTTATTGAATAAAACAAAATAATACAAATAAAAAAACAGTTGGCTAAGAAAGTAAGAAGTAAGAACACCACAATTTTACCAGTAATACTGTTGTTGTGTCACAGAATGTGTTTTTAAGAGTTATTTTAGTCGAAAACATAGTTTAGACCTCAAATATGCGTCATAAATAAACAGCTCCTATTTGACAGCTTGTTTAGACATTTTGGTTGACGTGAGCTCCAGGCCGACAGTGGCAGTTCAGCGCTCCTCTATGACTCTGTCAATGACTCGACATCAGCTCTGCTCTGATTGCCTACGGGTACGAGTGTAATCGCGCTTATTTAGCATGTCTTTTATTTACATGGTCACTGGAGAGTTTTGAGTTCAGGCTTTGATGTCACAAAGTGAAAAAAAATATGACACATGAACTTTAGTTGATGTTTCTTGTAAATTTGAGAACATGGCTTTTCTTATTTTGATACTTGATCCAAAAATCAATTCCTGAAACACCTTAGAAAAAGTGTTCATTATTGCCACAGGACTGTGCAAGATGTGCAGGACACAAGATTGAAGCACATCTTCCTGATAGCGATCCACAACCCATCCTGTGGGTTGTTGTCTGTGTAAATGGAGAAACCCATCTAGGTTTAAATCACTTACTCTGACAGAAGATAAATTGCTTGCCAGGGAAGTAAGAGTACAGTGAACCCTGGCATCAACCTTACGGGGACGGCTCTTAATCTAGATCCAAACGAACGCAGCAGATTGTCCTGTTCTCCTTTGGTAAGTTTGTTAGGGCTCTTTTAAAAGCCGTTTCCCAGGGGAGTTGGTTGAGCAGCCTTCCTTTAGTGTTAATGAGGGTCATACTGCTGCTTGGCTGAATAGATAGACACGTTTGATCTCACTGGAGGAAATGTTAAAGAAATTTCTGTGTATGTGCAGAATAATTAGTAAAGACAGCACATTTTAAAGTGTTAATTTGGGGTTCATGGAAAAGTGAAAGCAGATAGGCCGTTTAAATCTCAATATTTGTGTGTAATGAACTAGAATATGGAGCCGTCTAAGAGAGGAACACTGAGACGGGAAATAACAATGGAGGCATTTCAGTAACCTGACTGTATTTCTTTTAATGTTTTATTGTAGTTTGATCTAACATAATTAGGAGCAAGCAAGTAAACCATTATGGTAGTCATATTCTATTGCCTCAGAATCCTTGAATTAGCTTTTATTTCTCATTAGCTATTAGTATATCGATTTATGTGCAGACAAATCCAGGTTCACTGTGTAAAGGCATTGTGCACTTTTACATTTATCATTATATCAAAAGTCCAAATTATAATGAGATGCATTATAAGAATTAATAAATGAATTGAATTTCATTATAATACTTATATGATTAAATTGCCCAACCATTCAGAAGTAAGAATGCATTACATTAATCATGATAGTAAATACATTTCTGCTACTAAAATCTGTCTTCTACACCTACATTTATTCATTTAGCAGATGCTTTTATCCAAAGCGAATTACAATTTAAGACATATGGAAAGTGATTCATCCTGAAGATGCAAAAGTACACAAGATTGCTCACAGTATAAAGTTTCAAACATTGCTTGCAGTAGTATAAGCCAGGAGAACAGAGGGACTGAAAGGAATTTCATTTTTTTTTCTATTCATCAAAATAATCCTAGACATTTTTCTATTACATTCATCAGAACAATTTTAAGCAGCGCAAGTGTTTTCAACATTGAGAACAAATATTAAATGTTTCTTGCCACCACAAATTCCTATGCATAATGTACATCGTTAAAATTGTGCATTTAAAATATGTAGTGTGCTTACATGAATTACATTAGGAGGTTTTTCTTTGTTTCTTTTTCTGAAATGCTTAAAATGAAGGTCTGCTTTGTACCTTTTTTTTTTTCCGACTACAAATCTATGACACTGTTTCTAATATGGCACTGTTTACTGGGTCTCTGGATAATTTCTAATGACAGCATCACATTGTCTGATTGCTCCCACTCTGTTCAGGATGAGTGTGCATTTACCCTAATGTGTTGATTACTGACTCCATGACTCCCATTAAAGAGCTTCACTTTCCCACACAGGAAACCAGTAGAGCCCCTGAGAGTGAATTATGATCCCACAGCACATGCTATATGACTCTTCATTAATACACACTCTTGTATTCAGGTGTGTGAACCTGGTGTTCTCTAGATTTTGGGGACCAAATATACCCATAAGAATAGTAATACCAGCCAATGTGGGGACTTATATAAATATAATATATTTAATTTAAAAAAATTAATTGTGCATTATTTCCTTATGGGGACCAAAATAAATAAATACAATAATTATATACTGTATATTATATATTTTTTAGGGGGGTCCCATGAGGAAATTATACACCGTGAAGTTTTTTGGAACATGTAAAAATGCAGAAAGTTTCTTGTGACGGTTAAGGGATAATATAACGTTTGTTCAGCAGAAAAATAATGCATGTGTGTGAAGACCTTCAAGCGTTGAACCCACAGCACTGTTTATAATTTGTCCTATGTCCTGTGGGTGGCGCTGTGACACAGGACAGCATGAGTCACACACATGATTCACTGCATCAGAATGAGGAACTGAACGGCTTGAGGTTTGTTCTTTTATTTCGAAATTAAGAGAGTGTGAAATTGCTGATTGCTCTGACCTGACCTGCAATGAGTCTTTTCCTGTTGTGTAATTGGACAATTTCTTGAAGACAGCTTTCATGTGTCAAGGACATTATATCCTGTGGCAAAATGTATTTACCACAATGTTCTAACAATTCTGGGAAAAAGTGTATATATATATATATATATATATATATATATACTATAATACATTTAAAAAAAAATTATAGTAAACTAGCTTACTAAAGACTCTTTATATATACAGTATATATATATATATACTGTATATATAAAGAGTATTTAGTTAGCTAGTTAACTATGATTTTTTTAATGTATTATAATTATTATTATAATAATTTAATATTGTGATATATTACATAGATATGTTACAATTTCATGTCACTATCTCTATTTGAATATATAAAAACGAAAATGATTGCTGTGAATGCATGGTTGATTTTTCGGCATCATTACTGTCTTCAGTGTCACATGAAATTTGCTGCTCGAGAATATATTGAAGAAATCTTTTGTAACATTATATATTTCTGCTGTCACTTTTACTCAATTTAATGTAATTGCTAAATAAGACTATTCATTTCTTTCAAACCAAAAAACAATCACTAACTTTTGAACTGTTGATATGTTATTTGAATATTATAATATTATATTATCATTTAGTCACTGAAAAGTCAGCTAAAAAGCTAAAAAAGCTAAAAGCTTTATTAAATAAAGCAACCTTACCATCATTTGAACATAAAATGATTGTCCACAAATGTTTAATGAATTAAACCTGTGCATTTCTAATCCATGTACATTAGGTATAGAGTTTCTGAAAGCAGTGCATCTAAATGAGCAATTAACTGATGAAATATATATATGATGGGTGCTGCTCACCGTCATCCATTAAGTGCTTAAGCAGAGGCCCTGCACCATGTGGTGAGATGGAAACAACACATTTTAATGACTGGAGGACAGATGTTACTCTGCTAGCTGAGCATTGACCTGCTCAATATTCATCAACCTCATGTGATCACTATTAGTAAAGAGCCTCCATTGTGCCATTGCAGGTTAAAATAGTGCAGCCAGAACCAACCAGAATGATGGCATGATGAACACTTTTATTTATTTTTTGCATAACAGCATTTTATTTTCTGTTTCCTTGTTTACAGACACAGGAGTGTTTGTGGGCGGTTGCTCTGCATATAAATGATGTCTTTATATCACAGTATGAACTCAGACTCAGAAATGTAGGCCATGCTTTAGATGATTCATGCAAGAACTCTTATCATTCTGCCCACAGAATCTCTCAATTCAGTAAAACAACATAAACATCTGCCTCAACAAACACATGCTGCTAAATCCAGACAGTCATCATCCTGTGATACAATGCATAAACATCAACAGATAATATTCATTGTTTGTTTTTATATTTGAGCCTGGAAGGAAAGACTAAAGGCACATAATGTTCAGTCACCGCAAATACATTATGTAAGTGTACCAGTTGAAACGGTTGTGTGTCCTTTTTGCAGGTGACAACCATTGGGGTTGAGAATTTCAGAACCAAGGGGTTACTGTTTAAAAGTTTGGGATCTGTAATACTTTTACTTGCTTTTTATTGATCAAATGAGAGTAAGACTTTTCATTGTAACAACAAATTCTAAATGCAGTAAATGCTGTTAAACCTGCGGTTGCTTTTTTGTTTTTTGGTTTTTTTTTACTGTAAGTGTGCATGAATGTATTTACCTGAGACAGTACTGGGTACAATAGGTAACTAAAGGGGTAGATTCAAGGTTAGTACCCAGTTATTACATACTTATTGCTTTAATAAGTACACAGAATGTACATGGGGAACAGGAGTGTAAAATAAAGTGCCACTGAACTTTCTATTCATCAAAGAAAGCTGAAAAAACTAACACCAGTATTATTGTTTTACTGTTTTTACTACCGTAAATACTGCCTTGGTGAGCATAAGAACTATGTACAGGTAAACTATGCATATATTTGTATTACTTAATAATAAAAGGTGGTTCATAATAAAGGCTGTCCCATGATGAGATATTCTGGTCTTTATATGAGAGAACTCGGCTCTCTTTTCATAAATATCATTTGTGACTTTAACAGTGTAGTTTTGTAGAGTTTTAATTCAATTTTACTAGCAACTTTCCTCTCTGCTCTATACTAAAGCAGCAAAATGTGGGATGAACATATGCATAACACGAGAAATTAGCAATAAAGAGTATGAAGGGAGGGCGAGCATGAGAGTGAGCAAAACAAACCGATTGCTGAGTGGGTGACAAAATCGTTTTGTGACCCACTTCAACTGTTTGCTGTCAGCTCTTGGAAAATTATAACTGCCTTATTTCACTGTCGATGAATGATAATTTGATTTTAAATGTGCTCTTTCCAGGTAGCTGTTTTCTGAAAATGCTGAAAATTAGTCATTGTTCAAAAACTGAATTATAATACAGTATCTGTATATGCGTGCACGTGCGCCTTTACGCATTGTCCAATGTCACTGAAAACATCAGGAGCTATTAATAACAGCCTGCTGAAGGCATATCTCTGTTGCTATGGAGTCCAGAGTTGATGACATCACAGGGCATGTGTTAATATGAAAGAAAGGCTGATGGTTACTGAGAAAGAGTTTATTTATTTTATTTTTATTTTTTGAGATCGCACAAAAATTCAAATTTCTATTAAAAAAGCTTTGGCCATATAAACCAAAACACTAATCTGTTCTGTTGGAAATGCAATTTACACACTCAAAAGTGTCTTGCCTCAGTGGAAGTACCATCTATTAATCAAATGAATGCTTTACAACATCTCTAATTGCATGAGAAGGTCACTAATGGAAAATCTAATGCTTCTCGTCTCCCACGCTCAACAGAGAATGCTGGGGGGGCTCAATGGGTGCAACAAAGAGACATACTCATGTGCCAAACCAGTTTACAGTTTAGGATTCAAAATTTCAACATAATGAAGTTGGATGGGGACTGGAGCTGTTACTTTAAAAAATACCTTCTGAAGCAATTTTATAGCTTTTTGTGAGGAGCATTCACATAAGTTATTATTTGCTAAAAAAATCCCTATTCATGGAATATAATTCATAGATTGTATACATTTCTTTTATACATTCATTTCTATACATTGTGCTTTTATGGAGCGTTTTTGGCCTGACACTTCCAGTCCACATCCATTTTCACTACAGTAATCCCTCGCCACTCTGCGGTTCAAGTTTTGTGGCCAGAAATATTAATTGAAAAATAAAAATTCAGAAATACCGGCATATCGGGATGCGAGAGAAACGGTTTCCCACACACCCACGGACACTCAGACAAAACACGTGATTGGTTCCTGGCGTGAGATCGACCAATGAGAGCACGAGTGGAGTGGGAGCCTCTCTAAGAAGCAAATGTTGACAATCCAGCGCGATATCTGACGATGAGGTGCTTCCCGAACTGATTGATTTAAAGGCCTCATTATACCAGGGCAGTAACACCATCATCATCATCATCATCATCATCATCATCTTTCATCAAACCACACAGGTCTGTCATCGTCGTCATTACTCAACCTCAAGATACTGTCATTGATGAGTGTAGAGCACCATAATATGTATAGTATGAGAGAGAGAGAGAGGGGGGGGGGGGGGGGGAATGCATAATATTAAGGTTTTATAATTAAATATAATTAATTAAAATATATTTAAAGTATAGACATACATATTTTAAACATTCTGGTACCTACACACACAAATACGGAAATTCCTAGGGGGGCCAATCCTACTTTGTGGATTTTCACTTATCGCGGGGGGTTCCGGTCCCCAACCGCGATAAAAGAGGGATTACAGTATAAGGAAAGTAGCATCATAACATAATTAGCATAAATTTGCAGTCTGCTTTCGGCTTCATGTTTTGTTCCATTCTTTTAAAAGAAATCATGTTGATTGAAGCATTAAGGTTTGTAAAAGATAGTGGGATGTCCAGCTCTGTCATTAAATTGTATTTGTGTTTGTTTGTTAGACAGGTAAGGCAAATGGCATTCATCTTGTGCTAAAGAAGGTGTCTGACACTGACGTTGTGTTCAGTGGTGGAACAACACTGATAAGGCACATTATCACTGGGCTGCTAACACACGCATGCACTCACTTGCGCACACAAACACGCACTCCCCGTGACGATAATGCATTCTTTGTTCTCTTTTACAAAACATTGGTCTTTCGGCTCATTTGTGCCAGGGAATTTGATGGCAATGCAGCTACTGTGTCTAACTGCTACATCATCGCCTCCCCACCCCATCCCCTTATGACATCATCACTAATTTATCTTGTTCTTTTTTTATCTAAAAATACAGCCTTATCTTTTCATCTTTTCTTGTCTTGTTCTTCCTCCACAGGCAGCAAATCCTCACATAAATATAGCACTCAACGTCATCCCTGACCCCAAGTCAAAGAAAGATGGTGTTGGATCAGCGCTCTGGTTTATCTGTCTGTGGAGGTGGGTGTTTGAAGATGACGTAGGCCCAAAAATATTCAAGTGCGCACAAAAAGCAAAAATATTTACATGATTACAAATGTTTCTAGCTATACCTCATATCACATTATATTAGCAATGCAAAAATTGTAAAATTAAGCATTTAGCCAGATAGCCATCGATTCGCCTACTGGCTTAACTCTTTGCATTACCTTTAGAAGAAAATATCATGATAGCACAGTATGCAAATATTCTTACATTATTCTACATGTTTTTCCAGTGAACACTACTTGTTCGGAGTCTCTTAAAATGTGAATATTTTTTTATATTCCGCATTTCCGTGGGGAATGCCCACAGAAATGCTCATTTCAAACATCTGGCTACGGAGACCAGCTTTACTTGTAAGGAAATTAGAAAACTGCATTTTCCCCCCTGTTTTGTATATCTGAATGTCACGCCTTCTTGATCCAGAAAAAACTTTAGATTGAGATTTGATATTATTGTTGTTTGTGAATTGTCATGTGATTGACGTAACTGGAGGGGAGGAATTGTTGTTCTGCCTTCTCACAGAGATGTTGTTTGCTAAGGAAAGGAGAAAGCTAATGGTTTTGATTATAGATTGAGGGCACAAACTTACATATAGAATTTAAAACACTGAAAGTGTGTATTCATTGGTTTCATGGTGACTTTAAGCTTTGAATGTAAGTTGTAACAGAGCCGTCAGCCAGGCACAAAACTGAACCCAATGGATGTAGGCAATTTTCTATATGCTCCTCTACTGGCCCCCTGGCTTGTGACCTAAATATATGTCAGGTTTCCTGGATGATTCCCTAGAGTAGCTTGTAATCTTCTATGTTTCCATTTGCTCAGCTTTACTATGAACAGGTTAGGAAATACCACCCTGAGTCTTATCTGAGACAACAGGGGGCTATAATTGTCTGAAGCTTATATTAGCACACTGATTTCATAAAAAAAAAAAATCTTGCCAGTAAAAGACAGTTATAGCGTTAGCCAGTAGCCAAGATAGATATTTGGGTATTGTGTTCTCTCATTGAAGTCTGCCTCCAATCTGGTCTGGGACACCCACTTTTTTATGATCCAATCAGTTCCTGATTGATAAATGGAGTATCATTGTACATCATTTTCCCATTTCACTTTAAAATACACTTTACAAAGTAAAATGCCAGACTTTTGAAAACAAATAGGATATGAAGGCTTTTCTAAAGAAATCACAGATATTTTCACACTGTATAACAATGGGCTATCATCATTCTAAACACCGGTTTTAACCCGTCACAGAACCACTGCACATTGTATAAACAGTAAATTCAGCATTTGAGAGGAAAAATGTATAATTTTTTTAAGTTTAAAAAAAAAACATTTTTACCTTTTTTTATGGCGAGGTATAAACTCAATAGTACTGTTGGCAATACAAGCGTGTGCAATGTGACAGTTAACCCCAAGTAAATTATAAGCAGTGTGAAACGTGAAGCAATATAACCCAGGTTTAGAAACTTTCTCTTGGTTGAAGTTGTCAAATTGCATGACCAGCTTTCAATTTAACCAACACAAAATGTTCACAGGGAACGTTTTGCCCTCACATTTAAAATGCATGTACATTTATCAATTTAGCAGATCCTTTTATCGTTGAATTTTAACAGATCGCAGAGCAACAGTAAATGTGACCCCACCTCAAGGCAGTATCCCAAGTGGGCAATTTGGAATGATTTACATAGGACGCAATTTTCCATCTGCAATCATGTTGCTAATCTAACAGTGTGATATACTAATTCACATAAAAACATTGTATAACACAATAATATATTCAGTTATTCAACTATTATTAAATGATAACTTTTGGTGCAGAATGAAATGCTTTTTTTATACTGTGCATTAGAATTTGTCTTTCTCAAGCTAGGAAGTAGACAAGGATGAGTAAAATGTGACAAAGGCTACAGACATACAACTCAGGAAGTAAATGCCTTTTATTAGCAAAATAAGGGAAATGAGTGTATAAATGTTCCCCAAATATGGAGAACACACAGATACAGATGGCAGTTTTCTTCAAAATCAATCAACAGTTTCCATAATTTCTTTTTGCAGACATTTTATATAGTTTTTTTCCCCCTGCAAAATCCCAAACCCCTTCTCAGTCGCTTTGTCTCTCAGTGGCTTTCCTCGGCAACACGTCATTCTCCGAACAGTAAGCCATTAAAATGGCGGCAAGTGTCTGATGACACGTGCTTGAGAGACAGATTCCAAGTCCTGCATGCGTCTCGGCGTCTGACAACTGAACAGGACTCATCTCCATCTGAAGTGACTATTTGGTCTCGTTGCCATGGAGACGCAGAGGTTTGGACCACCGCTCACTGTTAACCATTAGCTTTCTCCACACCGGCATATTATATATATATATATACATATACATAAACGCGCAAACAGACACACACAAACACACACACACACACACACACTCTCTCTCTCACACACACACACATGCTCGCATTCAATGCATACGAGGATTGTGCTCTCAAATTAGTAACATCCAGGATGACATTTTTTGACGCTTGAGAGATATTCAGCAGGCAAACCCAAGCAAATGGACAAAGACTGCAGAAACGCATGCGAAGGCACGAGAACCAACAAACTGGATTGAGTAGCACAATCTTCCTCTCTTCCCATAGCAACAACCGCAAGGCAAAATAAATGTAACATTTTGCAAGAAAATGAAAAGGGAAACTTCTCTGATGCAAGAAAGCTAAACAAAAAGAAATCCCTTGTTTAAAAGAAACAAATTTGTGCCGGGGGGAAAATTAACAACATGGCCGTGACAGCAAAGACTGTACGAACATTCGACACGATTCATTTTTAAATGCTACTTTTAAAAATTTCCAGAGACAAAAACCATAAATAAAGCTGACAAAGTGGCGTAATGTACAGCAATGGTCCAAGACTAATTTTCTCCATACATAGTCTTGCAATCTTTCTCCAACAAAATGCACATCAAAACTGGCTTCAATTGTACCTAAAAGAAAAAGAAAAAAAGAGACTTTTTACTACTGTAGTTTACACTCAAGAAACAAGACTCCCCCCCCCCCCCCACACACCCCAAAATGTAATGAAGCATGACAAACAAACACAGATATTCAACACTGTCTGCAGAACTTTACAACCAAGCCATCAAACAAACAAACAATCATTTAAATGATCAATTTAATGCATCCTTTCTGAATAAAAGTATTCATTTCTTTCAAAGACCAAATCTTTTGGGCGGTGGTGTATGTTTTAAAACGATATTCCTCCTTTAAGAGTAGACCAGCAGTAAATTTATGCCATGAATAAATTATTTACAAAATGTATAAAGCCCTTTTCGCACAGTCTTGTCTAATACATTATTAAATAGAACGTAGACAGAATGTGAAAAAGAATTAGCGTTTGCCATGTGGTTGATGTCGGTAGCTGAGCAGAAATACAGAATCAGTTTCACTTAGTCCCCTCAAAGTTGCATTGGACTTTCCCCTTAGTGTAAAAGTTGAGAGGCCCAACTATCACTGTTTTGCATGTTTGTAGAGTTAGTTTATGGAGTAAATATATACGGTATAATATGCCTGTACACAGTTTTTGTTTTGCTTGCGTTCAGCCAGTCAGCTGGTAAATGGGAGATAAATAAGTCCTCCCAAAATGCATTCCTAGAACTAAAATCTTTTCCAGTTCCTGCAATGCAGACACGCCAAAAAAGCGGGTACTTTCACCATTAGTTCTAGGAACTATGAAAAGTTTCCTCAGGTGAGAAAGCACCTTAATTCTTGTTTATCACTTACTCGTGTCAGCTGATAGTAATACATGTTTAGAATAACATGAAGATGAGTAAATGATGACAGAAATGACATTTTTGGGCAAACTATCCCTTAAACACTGAAACAAACAACAGTCTTTAATCACATATTCCTCCTGTAACGTTTTATTCCAGAATGGCTCCAGGGCCAGTATGTGACTTCATCCACAATACTAACATTGATTATTTTGTGCATAAATACACACTGCATATGCAGCATAGCCCGCGTGACACTGAGGAACTGAACCTCACCAGATACAAGCCCGCTTCTAGAAGAGTCCGCAGTCCTTCAGGTTATTCTTGATGATGACGTCGGTCACTGCGTCAAAGACAAATTGCACGTTCTTGGTGTCGGTGGCGCAGGTGAAGTGAGTGTAGATCTCCTTGGTATCTTTCCGCTTGTTCAGATCCTCAAACTGACACTGAATGTAGGCTGCGGCCTCCTCGTATGTGTTTGACCCTGTCAGACGGGCAGGAAACATTTTCAGTATGAGGAAATGAGGTCATAGGATGATGTGACATCAAATAACGGGAAACAATGTAATATATAAGGGACCGCATACTTTTTATTCCAGGCTGTGATTAGTCATATTTTGTTCTGGTCTTCAACCCCCGTAACAACGTTCAACATTTCGAAACAGTTGGTATGTAACGGTTGAACGGTTATTAGAATTCACTCAGTTATCTATGCAAATAATATTCAAATTGTAATCTCATGTAATCCATCAGGGTTTCTTCACATTTTGATTCTTGGATTCTTCAATTTAAAAAATGTAAATGAAATCAGTTAGTGATAGAAATATTTAAATATATATTAAAAAATAATTTCAAACAATCGCCTTGCAAAAAGTTCTAGATGTTATAAAAGTGTAGTTAATAAGATAATGCGGTAGAAATGTCCTTAATTTTTCATGTTTTAATGTTTAATGTTTTAGATTTTCAGACCTGGAAAGCATTATTTTACAGTTTTTCTGATATTTACACATTCTGTGATAGGGGTGCTTTATTTTTCTTTTTAGCTTTAGAGTTTGTAAGCGTTAATAACTATACTTAGGCCAAAATTTTCAGCATTAACTTTTTTAAATAATTTGTTAAATAGGGCTGTCAAATGACTAACGTTAAAAAATCTCATTAACAAATTAATCGCATGTAAAAATTTGGCTGAGAAGTTACCCTCCAAAAGATCACTTAAGTCATTATTGTGTTAAATGAGAAGGCATCAGAAAGACATTACATAAAGTAACTTTGAAAGTAATTGTATTTGATTCAAAATGGAATTTATTATACATTAACATTAAGGCTTCAACGGACATGTAAAAAAAAAAAAAAAAAAATATATATATATATATATATATATATATATATATATATATATATATATATCTCAGAAAATGCATCTGAATTTGTATTTAGATATATTTATAGACCAAAACAGATATTTTCTTCAGAATATCTTCTTTTATGTTTCGCAAAAGAAAGAAAGTTATAGAGGTTTGAAACGACACGAAGGTGAGTAAATGTACATAAACATAATTGTCACTTTTGGGCTAACTATCCCGAAAATATGAAATTATTTTAATCAAGTGATAGTCTAAGAAGCTAAAACTGTCAGTAGATGGGGTAAATATCTAAAAATGAGGACATCATTCATCCATTCATTTTAATGTGCTGAAACAGCTGATTTATTCATCAATCCTCAATCCTTTGGCTATCTTTCCAATGAATAAGTGCAACTCCTCAGCCTAGATAAAGTGGCAGAATTAAAACACAAACTGTCACAGTCTCGTCAGTTTGTTCCGGGTCCCATGCCCTTCCCACACCTGCCTTGTTAATCAATTAGCCTGTTAGTCTCGTCAGCTACTTTCCACTTTCCTCGTGTATAAATACCCATAGCATCGTATTCCCTTGTCTTGGTCGTCCGTTAAAGTGTCGTGAATTAATGTTATGTGGTTTTTGTCCTTGACCCCTCCCCCCCCCCTTCCGTGTTCTTTTGAATTTGCACAAACTGTGCGGTTTTGTTTATATTTAAAGTCTTTTGTTTTTTCGGTTTATAATAAGGAGAGTTTCAGTTGTGTCTTCTTTATCCTCTGTTTACACTCCATGCGAGCGTAACACAGACACCATTTTAGAGCGTACCATTAATGCCACAAACTCTGCCTATTTTAACACCATGCAGAAAAATAGTAAGCAAAGTCCAAAATAAATACTGCCTAATACAGGGCAAAAAAACCTGAAAGGCAACATATCGGTGCAAGTCCTCTCATATCCTTGACAGTCATGTTTTAAATGCTATCAGTAAGAGCAGCGGCCGTGTGCGGTGTGCAAACAGTGACATTTGTTTTTATAAAATAAATCTTGCACAAATCTAGCTTTCCCTCTTCCTAAGAAATACAACAGTAATAATTCAGTAACATGTTTTGACATGAAATCTATGAATGATGACAATATTAATTGTATTTTATAAAAGATAGTGTATTTGTAATTTTAGTATGCAACAAATGAACGCATGAAATATTTTAAACTTAATTTTTAACAATCGATACCATTCGTCATAAAATGTAAGACGCATACAGTCTATGCCTAATTATGAAATGTTTACTATAATCTGTTTTTAATTAGCAGATAGGAGTATGTGCAAACAGTCAACGAAAATGCACTAGTATTTCTCTCTTACACTCGCTTATGGCACAGTATCAATGTAAATCAAGGCGTTTATTTTGAAACTCAACATCTTCACGCATAACTTCTAAACTGGCAATACACTGAAAGCATTGTTGCCAGACTAAAGCTGAAGATAAAAGTTAAAGTCCAGTTTATTGGGGGGAGTAGGGGGCAGTTACATCTGCACCTTTAGCGATTAGCATTATTATCTATCGCATGCTCACTAGCCGAGACCTTCAGAAACACGCAACGACTCCCAGAACAGACTGTAACACTTATACAGCTGGCTTGTTGTTTTGAGGGTTACAGAGTGAACAAAACACCATTTTATTCAACCTTTGTTTAAAGTATTCCCACACTTTTAATGAACTAATCTGGCTTTACGTAAATGAATGTAAATAATGCAACATATTTTTGTAGTCCCTGAAGCCCAAAAATGTAAGATGACCTACGTAAGGTCTGGGTCAGGATGGGTGCGTTGAATTATTATATGCGTTACTGTTTTCAGAATTTTTTAACAGAGGGTAAACCAGTATGGGGGACTGACCTGCATATTCTGGGTAGCAAATGGTGAGCGGACTCTTCTTGATCTTCTCCTCAAACAAATCCTTCTTATTCAAGAACAGGATGATAGAGGTGTCCGTGAACCACTTGTTATTGCAGATGCTGTCAAACAGCTTCATGCTCTCATGCATTCGGTTCTGCAGAAAGAGAAATTGGTTGATGGAACATAAGAAATAAAGACAGAAAGGGGTGTCAACTGAGTATCTGAGCTTAGGAGCATCTTTAAACACTACACAGTATTAAATTACACAGTGACATGCATCATCCACTTAACAATCATTCAACGACTACATGCTGAGCTTTGTATCGAGATGCCTTTCAGCCCAGCTCAAAAGCTTGATTTATGGAATACAGACTGAGGATTGAGATGTGCTTTAGCCCTCTACCATTTACCATTAAATCAATCAATAGCTGTTTGTGAACCCTTAATAAATTAGGACTTAGAATGAATCAGTATCATATTGGCATGGATTATATGATAAATGCAGGAATTGGTTTTCTAGTCAGGCTGAATTTACCCCCCCATTCACCTGATACACATTCAAACATACTTCAAACAATAGGAGCTGTATACAATGGCAGTACATTTACGGCAGGTTTGGGGGGGGGGCTATGTAGCAGAATGTCCAAGTTGCAAGTGACATTTGGGTGAATTATAGACCAACAGACCATAATAATACATATTTATTTTCATTTTTTTGAAGGTTCTAGGCTTTGGTTCTGTGTAAATAAGCAGGTTTGGCGCCATAATTCGCGGGCCATGCACCCACTCCACTGAATGTGATTTCGGCAGCCGCTGCCCCCCCTAGAAATATAAATGACTAAATAATTGTTTATCTCCCGTTAATTGAACATTGGGAGAGTTTCATATTTTCCTTCAATTCCTCACAAAGTATAACATTTTCACACAAAAAAAAATCTACAAAATCTTTCATTGAAGTTTAATGACAGAAATTAAAAGAAAATTAATATAAAGTGGAATTTCAATATAGTACTGCCTTGCAAGCACTGTAATGTTTGAAATAACAGGAAGTAGCCTCGCACCATCTCTTCATCTTCAGCCAGCACCAGGTCATAGTCGCTCAGTGCCACGCAGAAGATGATGGCAGTCACGCCTTCAAAACAGTGGATCCATTTTTTCCTCTCTGACCTTTGACCCCCGACATCAAACATCCTGAAATACATAACATTTCAAAATGGTTAACAGAAATCATACATTGACACAGCTGCCTGTTAGATTTGGTGCTCACCACGTAGACTGACATTCTGTGCGACATTTAAATGGCATGTTGCTAATCTAATTAGCATTAAAATACATAAAAAAATACATAGTATACAGAACTATTGAGTTGGATACTAGTTTTGCAACTCTGAAAGGTTTAAAGCTAAATATGGGCAAAGAAACAGATGCAATGTACTTCCTCTTCCTGTCTGAATCAGAGTGTAAACCATTTCAAGACTGACACTTCTCTATTTGTCTCTCTCTGCTTCTCTTTTCTGTCTCTCTTGCCCATGGAGTCACACATTGTAGGGGTTGTCCCAGTATTCGGTTTACTTACACCAAAACTAAAACTATATTATTCAATCTATCAACTTTTCAAATGCATGTCATATTATGTTAAGTGTAATAAGCTAAAAACAAAAAGGTGAATTTCACAAAGAAATCTATCATGTTTAATTATTAGTTAGTCTATATTTTGTGAACAATTAAGACTTTTTATATTACAATATAATTTCAATGACAATTAAGCACATCTTCTTCCAAATTCTCATTACTCTAATGCAAATTTTACAGTAATGCAAGTTTTTTTTAAATCATTTTTATTAGCATAAATTAGATTCAGTACAACAAATAGTACCATGATGCACAACTACTCTATTACTCAATTTAAATGAATGTATTTATATAGAATATATTGTGTATATACATACAAGTATATTCTTACAATAATAATAATAATAATAATAATATTTTCCTCACATTATTGTACTGAGAATTAGTAAAGTAAAATAGGTTTCATTGTCTTGCATTCATTTTCCATTTTAGGACTATTTGTTCATGGTTTTTGAGGTGAAATAAGAGTATGTTCTTTGCAGTTTTGTAATAAAGCAACCTAAAATGCTCACTTAAAGTGCAGGTCTTTGAATGTGAAGTGTGTCTCCACAATGCCTGTGGTTTTGACTCGGGTCCTTAGCACATCCTGTTGAGTGGGTATATAGGTGGCCTGTGCTATTCTGTCCAAATCATTCAGGTAGCTGTGAAGATATAACAGGGAGGAAAGCGTTAGCTCAAATGAAATGGTTTGAGTGCAGTGAGTCAGTTCCTTTCGGTTCCAGTAATCCTCTTGACCCAGAGGTCCCTAGACAGGAGAACACGGGTAGGCCGACCTAGGTATAGATTGACTTTCAATCTGAAGTAATCCCTTTCTTCTAAAACAGATTTTTATACACATATAAAATTGTCAGCTCTCCACAAACAATTGCACAACAGTCAGTGTTTGTTTTCAGGAAACGGCCCTGCTGAGCCGTAACGTCTGCCAACTGCTCACTTCATATGATGTGGATGGCCCTGACTAAAATAGTGTGACACAGGCTACGAATTAGCTTGCGATTTGGTAATGCTTTAGTACAAAAGCCAAACCACAATACACACTCACAAATATACAAATGAGACCCGCACTACACAGACACTCTGTTCTAAAACCTAGTGAGTTAACCATCTAGACAGCATTTAAAGATTTCACAGGCACTTCTGGCACAAAGACTGCCTAAGATAGACACTTCTTTTTGGCTGAATAATAAACACTTTTTATCAATTTGCAAAAGAGAATGCCAATCCCAGAATGCATCAGGGAACAAAACATTTTTACTAGAAGGGTGAAATGTTTACAAAACTGAAACAAAAAAGTACTGATTGTCATTCAATACTGGAAAGTACAGATAAAACCATAGTTCTGCATATCAGAGTTGATTCCACAATACAATGTGCAGAATTTCAAATCAGATGTGATTTGACAATGTTTTATTCAGTCCTGATGCTTTCTTGGAAGGCAGATGCCTATGTAGATAGTAGAGAGTAAGACTGCTTACTGGGATTTAGAACAACTAGAGAAACAAACACACACAGACCAGCGATACTATTTGTACAGAGATTACGATTTGATTAAGAGAAATAGGAATTTCTGAGAACACTACATAATTGTTATCTGTAATCGCTATCTTTAACAGCGGTTTTGTGCAACTTGAAACCGTAACGCGCACCCATACATATTTGCATGCCATAACTGTAACAGCATTTGACACACTTTCACCTGTGTATTTTTCTCAAGTGAAATCAACATTGTACACGTGTGGCTAGTCTCGGGTTTTCTGAGTCAAGGGTAACGGCATGCTCTAGCAGCACGGTAAGCAGGCAACAGGGCAAATATTGACAAGTTCATTCAAGGCTCAAACTGAGAGTCTGGATATGGGAAGACAGGAGATTTCAGTGTACTGGATAAAGCGGTTTGAACTTGATGTTTTGGCAGTGGCTGATGTTCAGTGAACAAGAAAAACAGAAGGGGAGGGAACGAGAAAACAGAAGGGGGAATGAACGGTTGAGCACCCAAAAAGGTGAACAGGCTGAGAGAGATAGGAAGGGAGGATGGTATGTTCGGTAGAGAGATAGAGAAAGATAAATAAAGATTGGCTGTAGAGGACAAAAACAAAGTTATGAGGTGATTCATCCTCGTTCTAACGAAATGTGAAAAGGCCCCTGCAGAGAGCAAAATGCTGTGTGAGATTATAAAATCACAGTTGACAAAAACGTATAATCATGAAATTATACATATTTTATGTTTGTTATACATACTTGAGCCAATCAGAAATCGATGTGGGATACTAAGAAAGGGGATATTAAAAAAATCTTCTTTATATAGAGTTATAAGCCATGAAACAAACTGGACAAACAAGACTGTGTACTTAACAACTTAATTAAGGGGAAAATGACAGTGACATGAAGCACTGTGGATTAAAAATTAAAAATAATGGAGAATCATATAAAACTACTGATTTATGGTTATATACCTGTATGCAGTTTGAGACATTCTGTAACTCTAGAAACAAAGAATACTGAGATAAAATCACAGATCCCGAAGTCTCGATTTTCTCTCCGTTTCGTTTTGTTGTATAGGAGAAATAATTGAGATATATTAAAGAGATTTTCTTTTACCTGCGGGGTGATTTATCACCTAGCGCTTCACGCTTGGTTAGGATGTGGTGTAAGGTGAAGCAGAGGACATATTGAGAAAGACAAGAATAACAGCTTGGATAAAGGAAGTCAGAGATTTAGACCCACTATGCTGCTGAATCGTTGAGCTGGTACTCTCTGGATCGACTGAAACAGGCCTGCACTCCTCCATCCTTCCACAAGCGCTTTATCACTCCAGCCAGCTCTGCCGTCATGAAACCCTCCTCAGCGCTGCCCGCCAACACAAACAACTGCCTCGCGTCATCCTGAGACACAGAGAGAGGAGAGCAGAATTAAATGATAGCACACATATACAATTACTATTGTCATTGTTCTAATGAGCATCCCTAATATAATGAAACTATCTTCCTAAAGGCAAACTTTGTTTTTGTTTTGTTTTTAACCTTTACAATATCTGAAAATAGGCCTTTATTGAAAAAGACAAAATTATTGATTAAAAAAAAAAAGATTAAAAATCTATATCTATTAGAAAAATACTCTTTGTACACGTTCATGCATTTACTTCATTTTGTACCATTCAAGTTTACATTTTATGACTTAAAAAAGTCAATAAAAAATAATAACATAACTTACATCATGAGTGTACCTCTTAGTGCAATCATTATTATCAAAAAGGTTTTTAAATAAATTTCTTCAAGGCTAAATACTTTTTTCCTTCTAAACATTTATTTTGAATGATTCACTAAGAAATATAATTTTATTTTTTGGGGGGAGGTTGTACCATATGACATTTGACAAGCTAAACTATCCTGGTCTTTACATTAAAAAAGGTATTTTTTCGTTTCACTTACTTTATGCCCCCCAAAATATCAAATTTTTAATACATCATACACTGTAAGAAAAAACCCTTCTGCCAGAACATTGTCTTTTAAAGCTTCCTTTAACCCTGAAACACAACAAAACATTACATTACATTGTAATTCGAAACAGAATATTCTATCATATTAACAGTTCATTGGGTCCTATTTGTTACAATTTTTTTTTTAGAGACTAGACAAAGACAATGTATTCATTTAACTGAAAGGCAGTTCCTACAGCCGCCATATTGGCCATTACAATTTCTTCCATTCGTCTAATTATTTTCAATTTTTCATCCATCTTTTCATTTTTACAGCGTCTGTGAATCTACACAAGTGGGCTGCGGGCGACATGAAGCGCACCAAGCCGCTAATCCTGTGACTCACCGCTCGTGCTGCGTCTCCAAAATCGATCTTGAGTCGCCCCATGGCACGAATGATGGCGATGATGGACTGAATAGTGTTGCTGTAGACAACAGCTTTGTACTGTTTGCACTCCTCCTCCGAGTAGCCGGCCTCATGGATGATTCTATATAGAGAGAGATATGAGCAACCAATTAATGATATTCAGCCTAAAACACACGTGTAATTAGAGTAAATAACAATAACAAAAACAAAACAACTTACTTCATTTGTTTGACTATTGTACTCTTCCCAGACTCCCCAGCACCTGTAAAAGAGCAGTTGCGTACGAGTTAGCACATTTGTCTACAAACAATACAACTAGCGCACGACTTAATATATTTCAAGAACAATGACTGAATTAGTGTATTCACTCACATTACAAGACAGAAAAACAAAATTCAAATTCAAAAAGCCTCAGATTTGAGTTCAGTGCTTGTTTCTGAGGAGCCCTGTGTGAATTTTTAAAACCCTATAGAGCGATGCAGACAGCGGCTGTCTCTTTAGCCCTGGAAATATAAGATCTAAGACACTGAACATTGTTGTACATATTCGTTCTTCTAACACTTTCGTTTTTTCATTACTGCATATGAATATTTTATGAACTTCTCAGGAGAAAATTCTGTCCTCATTTACTCTCTTATGTCATTCCAATCATCCGCTATGGTTTTCTATCTTCCATGAAGGAGTTTTTAATAATGTTTATTAATCAGGACAAATCCCCACTTTCATTTATATGATAAAGAACAGCATGAACATTGAGGTCTCCTTTTATGTTCCACTGAAGAAAGAAGGTCGTCCGGGTATGAAATGACATGATGGTGAGTAAATAAAATGCTGTGTAGATAAAATCATCAGACCACACCTAACAGTTCCCATCCCTTGTATGTTCACAAATGTGCTCAGCTGGTAAACTTTGCCAGCTCCTGCTGCTCCATCGATTGGTTCAATAACGGCTCCACTTATAGAATCCAATTTAAGCAGCTTACCTACTGGGATATCGTTCCCTAGCACTGAGAATGAAAGCTCCACTGCTGTGTGAATGTTGTCTTGATCTGCTTAACAGAAAAGCCACATGGACGACTTAAGAATATCTGGTTGTCCAACCAATGGAAGACAGAGGAAATAGTTCTGCTGTACTAAAATGTGATATTTCAGCTGTCAAAATCAACTGTGGTTGGACTACTTTACAAAGAAAATGACATTTGCTATGCAACATCCCTTTCTGATATGTTTGCTCGTATTGTGCAAATGTTACGGAGTTTACTAAGTTTAAATGCTCAAGGTGCTTTCAGTAGAGCTTATCTTGTATTTACCTGTAGCTTAACTTGTATTGGACATTGTGAGCATTCCTTTAATGAACGCACATATATATGCACTTAGAGTGCACAGCTTTAAGTGTGAACAGCTCTTTGTCAAATGCTTATAAAGAACAACATCTGATAAGCTTATTATGGGTTACAATGGAAACCATGAGTATGTGGATGGTGAAGATTAACTTCTATGGGTTCAAGAGTGTGGAAAAATGGTTTGGCCATTTCAACATAAAACATTCAAACAACATAGTGGTTTGGCATGGCATGGTATGGCAATTTATCTATTAAAAGGTAGATAAATCAACTTGGATATTGTGATTTTCTTTTTCCTCCCCTCCCTTTTTCCTAGTTTATATATATATATATATATATATATATATATATATATATATATATATACAGTGGGTACGGAAAGCACAGAAATGACCATGGGATATTTCAGTTTTTCTTTCTAAATAGATCTACAAAATGTCAAAAATTCGGTGTTTTCTGTCAATATGGGGTGCTGTGTGTACATTAATGAGGAAAAAAAATTAACTTAAATGATTTTAGCAAATTGCTGCAATATAACAAAGACTGAAAAATGTAAGGGGGTCTGAATACTTTCTGTACTCACAATAGATAGATTTATATATATATATGTGTGTGTGTGTGTATTTATATAAACTACTCAGATGTACAATTATATGTAATTAAATTACTTTTAAATGTCCATCGCAGACAGGCATTATTTTAGTATTGTTTAAACACCATTATATATATATATATGTGTGCATTTGTATTTTTAATTATTCATTTTCATTTTCTATTTTTATTAGTTTTAGTTAACTATAACAACACTGGCCACAGAAGAGGTGCATTTAATTCATTGAATGTATGAATTGCAATTTTAACACTGTAGTCTTGAAGAAATTAATAGACTGTAAAAAAAGCGAGTCATGTCATATCAGTGTATAAAATCAGCTCCTCCCATGGAAAACAAAACACAAGTTTAATTTCCATCCTAAAACATCATTACACCTGTAACAGAAATATTCTGACAGGCTGTGGTGGAATATTAAACCACTGAGGGTGTGTGTTGTTTTATAACAAGAAACTGTGTTATGAGCAATGCTGGAAACAGCCTGGGAGAGATCTTAAAACAGCAACAGACAAACACAGAGAATGTGCCACTAGAGGAACAAGGTGCGAGCCAGTTTCTATTTGTGAAAATGACCTGTGGAGGAGATGTGAGCAGTGGCACAGTTACGCTCATCTTGCTTTTGTCCATTTGACACATGCGATCATGCACACAAACGATCCACATGCGCGCATGCTCGAACGCAGTCTCTCGTCACACTGCCATAGCAACCGGCCCTGATTCTGAGGACATGCTGCCAAAGAGGGCTCAGATACCTGATGGACGTGTGCCAGCGAAAAGCAGCTCCGAAGCCTATCGCTCATATGCATGCGTTTCCAGTAATGCATGATAATCCCTATTTGTCATAGTAACTTGCTCTTGGCTTCCTGTTGATTGTGCGCATAAAGCATGTGACACTTTATCGTGGCAGATAAAACTCTTCTCTCCCTGATCATTGTTTCTGGTAGACAATCTTTAGTCTATATAAGGATCTGGATGCAAATTTGAGACATAAACAAAACTGTTTAGTGTGAAACTATAAAAATACTGTACATTAAAGTCATTTGACAATTTACTGAAATGATTATAGCTGTGATTTCTAATGTTTACTCCAAATGGGAGGAAGAAAAAAAAAGGCTTCAAAGGCTTACAAAGGCTTCACATGGTTCATAATTTAGCTGGATGGTACTAAAAAAAGGCTACAGTACCAAAATGTATCATATCATCTCTACTTAGAAATGAGAAATTATTAAAATTATGAGCAATAACACCCTGTAACACCAACAATATTCACACAGAACAAATTAGACGAGTGAGTGAGGGGAGGCTGGTTTGTGTCAACTCACTGTCAGAGAGATGAAAGAGTGAGAAAGCCCAGCTGGTATGCAGATATTTCAGTTAGTATCGAAAAAAAACAATATTTTTGACAACATTCCTCGTAGTTAATTTTTTCACATTATAATTTAGAAGAATCAATTTAAAAACATTTATTTAGGCTATATATTAAATTCTACCCACCAAAGTGACCAGTAAGGAGACTGTGTTACAATCCACTGCTGAAATCCACCCATGTTTGGCAGGTATTGTCAAGCTGTGTGTGTGTGTGTGTGTGTGTGTGTGTGTGTGTGTTTATGTGCGTGTAAAATGCTTTGACAACATTTTATGTGCCATTTACTGTAGAAAATTGACTTTGACATGAAAGCCCTTTAGCATAAAAGCTTTCCATCTATCGGTCTATATATATACAAATAAAATATATGCTGAGCTTATGATGAAAGATGGATTTCATCATTTCATTTAGAAAAACAACAGAACTCAAAAACATGTCTCATGTATGTCTGCAATCTTTCAGTATAAAGAAAAATATGAGCACATTTCACTTCAGGCATCATTAAAGTAGATCTGTTGATTTCAGGTTCATCGTTGTGATTATGTAAGTCACCTAGTGTTGAGAAAGATCATGAGTCTTTTTCCTTTTGGTTATTCCAGTAATAATCATACATTTTATGAATTGCATAATCATAATAATTGATGGCAGCAGTCCTCACGTTTGACACAATTCCCATCCACAAGGTTTCCTTGAGATTTGACATAATGACCATTTTGTTCTGGCCCTCCGAGGATACACCTCCCCATTTTTGTACAGATTGCAATCGATAACAGACTTGCATCACAGCCCTATCTGTGAAACACTACTCCAATGTGTCTCAACACCATGTGACAACTCTAATGCAATGCTTTGTCGCACTGCCCTGTCTTATTAGATTACAGCAAACACACGCTCTGTATTATATTACACACTTCAAGCACTTCTAATGATCCCCACAACAAGCAGACGCATTTTCATGTGTAGTTTTTGCAGATGAGACTCACATTAGGAGTTCAAGTCAGAATTTTGATGAACTGTGTAATTTTTCTTTTTACATTTTGGGTCAGTGGATGGAACGGTAATCAACTTGCTCTATTGAGACAGAGCTTTATCCCTTTTGTTTCTGTCTCTCTCTCTCTCTCTCTCTCTCTATATATATATATATATATATATATATGTATCTTTAAAGGGGTCATGGCATGAGAAATCAAATTTTCCTTGATCTTTTGAAATATAAAAGATATATTCTGCAAGTTTCATAGCTTAAAATGTCTTCCTCTTTTTAAGCAAATGATTTATTTAATCAAGCACCAAAAACAGCTTGTTGTGATATTAGATGTCACGTGGCATCACACAGGCAAATATATTTGCATATGTCAATGGCTTAAGAGCAAGATATCGACAAATAGTTTTACAGCATCACACCATAGTGTGCCTACTGGTATTCAGTCGTACAAATAATGTGTGAAATGTACAATAATATGTATAATAATCATTTTAAAAACGCCATTGGTTGAGTCAGTTGACAACTTAAACTACAATGTTTTGAAACAGCCACACACTTATTTTTGTCTCTGCACATTAAACTAGGAAAACAATATTTTACCATTTAAAAAAAAGACAATTTATTTGACCTGGCAGGGATGTAGATGAGCAGACGCCTCTAACTGGAAAGACTCCTTCAGAAGGAAGAAAACTGGAGTAGAGAGGACACATTATTTTAATTACATCTCACCACGGAGGCCTGTAGCCCCGAGGGACTTATCAATGTACCCTTCCAGGGCAAAGAGAGAGAGAGAGAGAGAGGGGCATGGTCACACAACTGCATCTCTGAAACAAAGACTCTCTTAGATGACCCAAGATACAGAACAGTTTGTTCTTTTGAAACCCAATAAAATCATGACTCGCACACTAATTTAAGCACGTAAACTCCTAATGAAGACTAACAATCTCATTTGGTATTCCCAAAACATCTTCCATTGAATCCACGTCTCACAAAACACACTGAGTCATCAAACAGCTGGCACTCACAGGAGTTCTTTAGCTCCTTAATGACTAAACTTGTCTCTTTTACAGGGTCTGCATTAACCTTAAAGTGGAAATGAATCAGTCAGCCAATTACACATTATTTAGTAAACCGATTCCCACTTTAATAAAAAGTACATATCAAACACAATAAATGTAACCAGTTTAAAGAAAAAAGAATGTTTTGTTATAGCTTTTGGAGCAAGGGCAACGCCATCTTGCAATACCACAGTGTGTCGCATCACATGCTGTTTCCTCTGTTGGCCAGTGAAGTAATATAAGCATTTCTTTAATTTTTGAAAACATGCCGTTGAGTTAAACTAGATATTCAAAGAGGAAACAAAATGTTGGACTGGTCTCAGTTAGGTCAGGAATTGACAGGAAAGTGATTTTTACAAAGACTGCATTATCTATAAAAGTAGACTAGTATGTCTAAATCAGTGGTTCTTAATTTGGGTTCAATCAAACCCCAGGGGTTCGATTGAAGTGAGTCAGTCTTAGGGGTTCGGCGGAGGATAAGACACACCCGACTCATATGATCCGTGATGACATGCTCATACTCCCAAAAACGAAGAAAAGGAACAGACTTTGTTGCGAAAATGACACGAGAGTGGCACTTGCCAAGGTGAAGCCGCGCATTTCTGATCTGGTCTCTGAAAGGCAACAGCAGAAGTCACACTGATTTGCAGTAAATATTCATTATTATGTTTTTGTTTTTGTGTGAAAATCATGTTTTAATGGTTTTGTTCTTTGAACACAGTGATGTTGATGCACGGTTCATTTTGTGGACCAGTAAAATATATACTTATGTTTTGAATTTGAAAAAAATCATGTTTTATTTTAACAATTAAGAAGGGTTCGGTGAATGCGCATATGAAACTGGTGGGGTTCAATACCTCCAACAAGGTTAAGAACCACTGATCTAAATGGAATGCAAATCATTTAAATAGTATACAAATTAATCAGTTTTCTGAATTTAATATTTAAGGTGCAATAATTTGCTATTAATCACACCTTCATAATCATAAATACTGCACATTTGCACATTGACTCCAAAAATAATGTACAATCAAAATAAATATATTATTATTTTAATAATATATTTTAATATACCTGTACCAAGTATTATCAAGGCAAGTTTTTGTTTATACTTAATAAAAATTTATATTTTTTATTAGTGAACTTTTTCAAATTCTGAGTGTAAAATTAGTATAGTAATATAGTAAGCCTAAAGCTGTAAATGATTTTAAAAAAATCGAATGAATCAAACACTCCATAATACTCAAAGAAATGAATGTGCTTATTTTCTTACAAAAATCTGTTAACATCATTCTACTTTCTTATGTGCTCGTGGTAGTGTATCTTCTCAGAGATGCAGAAAGTGAACATAAAAGATAGGTTAGGCAGAATGATTGTCATCATCCACGTTCATTTTAAGGAAAGAAATACAGGAGAAGTGAGTGGTGAAATATTCTTCAAAACATTTCCTTTTGTGTTTGACGGTGGAAATAATGTCAACATGAGGCAGGATATATTTTTTTGGTGGGGGACCATCCCTTGTAATTAGGGTCAATTGTGATTTTCAAAGCACTAAAGCTGTGCCACAAGTGGAAAACACCCATAAGTTGCACCGATGGAGTGCTCTGTGACGTTAAATTTATTGAGCGGCCCTCTGAACTTTCACTCCGGTGACATCATTGGAATGTGAAGGGTATGCACATCAAAGCCTCTTAAAACCATGACGCGGCAAAAGACCAGTCTATGCTTTCACTCACCCCTCGCCCCGCCGCGCCCACACAAACAACTGCTATAACCGATAATACCATAGACTAATGTTGCTAAATAACCAGGTTAAAAAAAAAAAAAAACGTTTTCATGACCAATAGATTACGTACTGAAGACGCAATCCATTATGTTTCATTAGAGGGGATATTGAAGGGGTGGATGATGCATCACTTCAGTGTGTGTGTGTGTGTGTGTGTGTGTGTGTGTGAGTGATCAACAGAAAGATGGTCTGAGGTTTACATGCATTAAAAACATTAGTGCTGCTACATTAGGCCCAGTCAGTTCATTTTCATCCCTGTAGTTGCAAACGTGTCACACGCACACCTCCGCTGAGACCAGCTGTCCAGCAATCAGTTGGGTTATCGCACACAAGCCGAAGGTTATGATCCGCAGCACACCACACCCTGACTCCACGGTTCAAAAAACACTAGCCATTTCCTGCCAAAAGCTGCTAAAGCAACATCTAATGGAAATCAACACAAAACACCTGCTGCTGAAAAAACATTCAACATTACATTAAATATCAATATCACAAAACAAAGTCTTATTTGAATTGACCAATTGCAAATACACTATCCTGCTTATTACATGAGTACTTACAAAATAAATAATAACAAATAGCCAAAATGTCAAGTTAAATCATTATTATTATTATTATTTGAGAAAGAATATATAAATATTTGATCAAATAATGCAACCACTGACCAAACAAAATCAAGTATTACAGAGTATTACACTTGTTATCTTGATATGTGCATCGACACTCAGAGTAAATCACATGCTCCACCACACAGCTCTGTGCAAATGTGTTTCGTATGATTAAATACTTTCATATAAATCTACATGATAACTGGGCAAAAAAAAAAAAAAAAAACGTACGTGTCCATGAAAACTATTGAACCACGAAAACGCTTCTTTTTTTTGTTAAACGGATTAGATTTTAAATATTGTTGGATTATTACACATTACAGCACGTTGAGCGATTGCATCGACATGTGAGTGTTCTGGCAACTCAACCACGTCAGGTGTCAATAAACCCCACGTGAAATTCACAGGCTCGACTACGGCCCAGTGCCTGATACGCTTCTGTTTCAGCCAAACACATGAAGTCACCAAACCCTCCATAAGCTGATCATTTCTGCAAAAGAGGCAGTCCATGTTTAATACTCAGAGTGAGTGAGTGAGTGAGTGTGTGTGTGTGTGTGTGTGTGTGTGTGTGTGTGTGTGTGTGTGTGTGTGTGTGTGTGTGTGTGTGTGTGTGTGTGTGTGTGTGTGTGTGTGTGTGTGTGTGTGTGTGTGTGTGTGTGTGTGTGTGTGTGTGTTGGTTCCTTTTCTTTTATCAGACTCTACTGGTGCCACTGTTAGGAGTAATTTGAACACATTGAGTTTGTGTTGCCGTGTTGCCGGGAGATGAGTCACAGTATTTCAGATAGCATCTAACTAACATCGAGGTGGAAGCGGTTGGTACTGAGTTCAAGAGTACTGACTGCAGAGTGACACTACCAGCGTGAATGTAAAATTACACATTAATGCAACAGACACAACTGATAACAGATACGCAAATGTTGCATCTCGTCTGACATCAGTATGATATCTAGACATTTTTTGGTAACTAGCTCTGAGAAATAGAAAACTATTATCTTGTAGTTCTTAAATACATCACCCTGTTTATGTCAGAATCATGTGTATGGCAGTAAGAGAAAACATTCGTTTAATTAAGTTTTTCCACTTATGTTAGCCTGACTGTCAGAAACAATACGGCTATTTCATCACAAATTCATAAAAAGCCTTTCAGGTGAGTAATCTTTTAAAGCAGAAAACTGATCATTGCTTTTCATTAGAGAATGTCTGATGAATAATCAGGGTTAAGGTCGGATAGCTACAGAATGGGTTAGATCATTGTATGTACAGTACAGAATTACATAAGATGTGGTTTAGGGTTTGAAATGTAATGTAAATAGCTTTAGATTCAGGTATTGGTGAAGGTTAGAAAGTAATGGATATGGATAGTAATTTTATATATACATGATTTAATCAAATAAAACTATTAGATAAAAAAGACATGATCAGTAAATGGATTTAAAAGGCTGTATGGAAAGGATGCAAAAAGGCCTTATATTTTATGTTCTTCCCTATTCTTTTAACATGTATTGATGATAACAGACGTCATTCGAATGGTGTATATAGGCAACATCATGCAGAATATAATATAGGCCAAATATACTGTAGGTTAATCATTTCTGAACTACATACTTTTTGTCATCCTTAATTCAAAATACAATATCATTAATTGTCTGATAATGTTGGTTGCTACACAGGTTTGTTTACGCATTAAACCCGTGGCCAGGAGAAACGGATGTCGTTCCCTCAACATAGTTTCACGAGGCCATAACATAAAGATGCCGTGACCTCAACAAAATGATCTTGTGGCCATGACATGTTATCACGAGTTAATATGTCATGGCCACAATAAAACTATATGAACCAAACACATCACTGAATTTTTTCATGAAAGGGAAAATCAGATTAATGTTAGATCGTTTTACGTGATTAAAAATATAGAATAAAGTGATCAACTGTGGTCCAGGCCCAGTGAAGTCCTTATTGTTGGATGGTTATGAATAAAGTGGGTTTTGCAACAGATCACTCTTCAACACAAGTCTGGTCTTCATCTGTCATGAACCTGTGGCTAATCTCAAATGTGTATCACGTGATCACGTGCTGACACACAGATGCTCAGTCATAATCAAAGTTACCATCATTTCACAATGAGAAGGCAATGAAGCAACAGGTCTCCATTCTCAGACCCCTCTTACAGTGGATTTCCGCCTATTGAAAGCTCTTCTTAGTTTCCAGTGTGTGTGGGGGGTTGTTTTGAGTGCATTGCGACAGATTTCTTTGACAGCTCTTGTCACTTTAAGGCCATTTATTGGAGCGATTAATCCGTCTAAATGCTGTTACTAATACTTTATAATAACTGTGAACAAAGCGAAATGTTGGCCACCCCGACAGATTCCAAGCGATAAAACAATTTAAAGCAATATATAAACATAAAAGCTATGAATTAACAGTCCCACTCAAACTTTCAGCTCTAGTTCTGATGGTAACTACAATGTAACGTTGTTTAAATGACAGCCAGTAAAGCAGGTGTAAGGCCTCTCTCATTTATGTTTAATTGTCTCTTACCGAGCAGGAGGAGTTTGACCTCTCTGGCCGCTTTCTCTCCGTCGTCTCTCAGGTTTCTGTCGATCATTTTACTCCTCTCCACCGCCGCTTTATCCTCCGTGCTTAACGTACAGCCCATCTTCACGACGATCCGACGCGTTTCAACCTAACGCACAGTATTCAACATGCACCCGCTCACTCTCCGGAAAACCACACGCCCTTCTTTAAAAAAAACTCACAGAAAAGCAAGACTCGAGCGCAGAAGGGGAGCCCGAACACCAAAGGACGGAGAATACGCTCTGGCTCTTGCCTCGTTTTATCAAATTATTCCCGTTGCCCCCTTTATTTCAACGTAAATCCCTTCTAATAGAGGGGAAAGGGTCCGTGAAAGCGTTGCGATCCGTTCCCCAGCGCCTCTGTATTCACGGGCGCGCGCCGCTTCCTGTTCGCGTGCGTGCATGCATGCGCGTTCGCGTGCGTGAGCGGACGCGCGCTCTGCCTCAGCATCAGAAGACTTGAATGATGCAGGGCGAGGCGCAGGACGTGCCGTGCCATCTACACTTTGCTCTTCCCGTCAGGCCTTTCGGCGTCCGCTTTCGAACAGACTGACAGGGTGAACGGGAGACATTCCTTTCATTTTTATGGGTTTATCCTCCTCTTATAATGTAAACAATTGACATACAGCTTAAATATACTTTAATTCGTATACGTGTGTAATTTTTTAGGCTGAACTTAAAATGTTAAGCTGTTATGACGTAAAACTTGTTGAAATTTTGATTAAAAGAATAAAGGAAAAGAAGATTGCTTATTTTATTTCCAGAGACGTGGTTTAAATTTAGTGTTATGTGCTTCATCTTATTATTTCTGTGCGAAGAATTGCTTAAATGTAATCTTGACTACAAGTTATTGACTTTTATTTATAATAGACACATTTTAGAGTAAAATCCTCTAAAAGCATATTCTGCCTAAATTGACACCAGTTACTAACGGTTTAAAGTTTGCTTAGCTATCCATTAATCTAGAAATAACATTAATGTTATTTTGTTACAAAGTTTTGATAGAAGTGTCTTTTTTATTATTATTTTATTAATTTACTTCAATAAATATTTTGGCTCATTTATTATTTATTTGTGCTTCTCTCAATTCTCATTATTGCTTTTCTTTTTTTCGACCCCCAAAATGAAAATTATTCATTTATAAGACGTATTATTGTGAGACATATGGAAAACTATTTACATGCATTTTACAGTCCATTATAGTGTTATATTACATTACAAGTTTTCTGAATTTCATCTTACCTTTTAGCCATATATTTAAAAAAATATATTAGCACCATAGGCGGAGTTTCACTTTTGTGCTTGGGGGGGCACCAGACCACGAGCTCAGTTTTTTTATATCATATTTATATATCATTAATTTTACATATAAAATACATTTACAATGAACAATGACTTTATACCAGTGTTTCTCAATTATTTTCTGTCACGCCCCCCTAGGAAGAGGTAAACATTTCGCGACAAAAACTTTCGCCTTATTGTTTCCATGGTAACGCGTCATGCTTATCACCTGACATACCGCAGTCACAAAAAGCGCTGTATAATAGATAATTCAAAATAGTCACCAACTTGTTGGCTCAACTTGTTGAAACTGAAAAGAAATATTATGTGGTTGAAAACACTGAGTTGTTGTGATCAATGACAAGCTCAGAGCACGTCTTTTTTTTTGGCTCAGAGCCAGATATCGCGTGAAAACACGTGTGAATTTAGTGGTTGATCACGTGACATCGGCGTGATCGTACACGTAAAAGGATGAGGGGATGATTATCTGAACTTCTGCTCTTGTTCAGTGCAAGAAAACCTACTCCCTGTCAAAAAAAAAAAAGCATGTACCCCAGGGTAACGTGCACCCCACTATTTGAGAACCACTGCTTTATACAAAGAATAGCGAATAGAACAGACTCTTTATAGTTGCTATTTTGTTTTGCATCGGCAGTGAAAGGGTTAACACGGGGAGTTCAGAATGCGGCATAAAGTGTTAGACGGTGTGCTTGTTACAGTGTGTTGTTCTTCGTTCCGATTAAAGTTAATAAACAGATCCTCCCTTGACCTGTCATAGAACTACTTCAGACATTACAATATCTTACCTAATGCAGAAGCCGCCTCTTTTTCCGAGATGCGTAGATGTCCACTGTCTTCTTTTCTGATAGATTAGACACTTTTAGTAGTGGATTTAAAAAAACGACGAATGTCCATTTTGTTTATTCAGCGCGTAAAACAGAACGAGAAGAGCGTCCACTCACGTACCGCGATACTTTGAGATTCGCAAATCGTGGGAGCATGTAATAAAGCTACAGTAATAAAAAATTAAATACAGTAATAAAAAATTAATTAGCCACATCTTACTCATTCTATACACAGAACTAATAAGATAAAACAAATAAAACGAGAAAATATGAATTCTGTAATAACAAAAAAACATATTCAAAGCACAAGGCAGGCATTAATTGGCTCTGGTCTGGGGGGGCAATGCCCCCCCCAGCCCCCCCCAAACTACGCCTATGATTAGCACCACATTTTGCTTACTATTTGCCTCTGAATAATATATACACACACACACACACACACACTGTGTATATATAGTCTAACATTTAAATGAACTATTTGATTTTTTGGACTATTATTTCACATAGCAGGCTTTACAGTGTAAAAACAATGTCTCATAAACGCTCATCATTATTAAATAACAACAACAGCACCAAAATAATAATTTACTTTGAAACTGCCACAATCAGACCTTAAGTTTTACATGAAACACAAAGGTGACAGTCAACAAACTGACAAAGGTAACAAACTCAACATGGCAGCTAGATCAACAACAACAGTATAAATAACAGAAGCAAATGGCCAAACAATGGAGCTGTATTAATTATTCATGATCCAGTGCATGCTGGGAAGAAAGGGATTGAGACTGAATCACAAAACCCCGTGTAGGCCTCATTGAGTTAACGCATTAAAGCTGTTGCAAATCTGTTGTAAAAGTGTCTGCATACCGTACATTGATTGAATTCCTTAAAGCAGTAAATTATTAGAAAGTTTAAGTATAAATAGTAAGTAAATAAAAATAGTTATTTCTACTTGATCTGATCTTTTGGTGTACCCTAATCAGTCATATATATCATGTAATCATTTAATCATGTTATATAGCTAATGTTTTGACTTTAAAGTCCCCCTCTGGTGAACATCAAGTTTTTAATGTTGTTTATTAGTCAAGTCAAGTCACCTTTATTTAAATAGCGGTTTTTACAATGTAGATTGTTTCAAAGCAGCTTTACAGTGGTCACAGGAAAAACAATATAAACAAAGTTTGTTTGGCTGAACAGCAGCCTTAAACGAGCAGGCGAATCAATACAATTGATGAATTTTAAGTGTTAAGTTTCCCGCCTGTGGTGTCTTTAATATACTTTAAAACAATCCATGTGCAAATTCATAAGTCAATTCCAATAATGAGTATTTTCATCCCTAAAATAAATAAAAAATAAAACAATTTGAAATCGCTGGTGTTTCTTACCTCACAAACTGTTTTGTATCCAATCATGTCAGCATGTGTGCGGAGTTTAGCATATGATTAACTGTAACCTAGTCTCAAGAGAAGATCCTGGTATATTTGCATTATTTATTATTTTTTAGCAGACACTTTTATCCAAATCGACTTACATTGCATTTAAGAAACACATTGAATCAGTTCTTGCTTTCTCTGGGATTGAACCCATGACCTTAGAGCTGTAAACACCAATGCTCTACTGATTGAGATATGCTGTATATTTTCCTGCTTATATGAAAAATCGGGTTGATGTATGATGTATGTTATGACGTTATGAGGAACTACATGTAAGTCTCCACTGATGTTCTGAGATGTTGAAAGAGTTTCTAAGGACACTGATTGTTAGAAATCAGCTGTGTGACTTTCAGATAGAGACCAGGAACATGGTTTGTATAACATTAGCAACACATTATTAGCTGTTTGATAATATTGTCAAGCAAAAGGAAAGCCATATTAATTACAGTTATGTGTCCGAAGTTGTAAAGAGCTAATTGACATATTAATAGATCCACAAGTGAAGCAAAAATGCTAATCGAAGTAAATTACATTATTTAAAAGACATTATTTTATTTACTGGAAGAAAAAAATTAATATGTTTTTTTATTTATTCAAAGATGAGTTTTAAGGGATAAAATTAATGACTACAGAGGAAGCACAAGGTATAAGAGATGCGTTTTTTTAAAGTTGAACTTCTTTTAACTTTTAAAAATATCTTGTCTCATAATGGTTTGAAATCTTACAATAGTTAAATTAACTTGGTTTAAGTCTAACTTTCTAACTGAATCAATATATGTATCTTATACATATAAATGTTCTCTTGTCTTCTTAGCATCCTAGTTGTTATTTGTCAGGATTATGCATTTGTCCAAGACCCATCACAGATGCCAGTGTCACACATGGAACATGTGTTCCGATGTCAGATTTACTGTGATCATACTCACTGCAACATCTACACTGCTGATAATCATGTGTAGCTTGCAGACAGAGCTTGAAATTCATTACACTAGCGCTCCTTGACCGAGGCTCAGCCTTTTAGCATGACTGTGAGGTTAAAAAAGATAAATTAAGCAATGACCTCAGACCTTACAGTTGCTTTGAGTGAGTATTTGCATTGGTTCTCTGAGGGTTACATCACTGTAACCACACATTTACATGTTACATGAGGGTATTACAGCTTTTATGCAAAGTATTTGAGTGTCTGTTGCAGTTCAACAGTTCAGAAAAGACATGATTCAGGTGATATCAAGACAATAATGATCATATTTCTGTTCAAACTTTGCAAACAAAACAACAATAATGTGATATCCAAGTTAGTTAGTTATACTAACTGGTGTCAATTTAGCCAGTATATGCTTTAGAAAACAAGAATTCAAAAAGATTCAATCAAAAATGTGTCTATTATAACTTGTAATCGACACCATATGTGACAATGTTTTAAATTAAAAAGCACAAAAATATGGTAAGCACCCTACAAAAGCTAACAACTTATGTTAACATTTTTATTTTATGTCACCAATATTAGCAATAGATTAATAAGTGCTTTAAAGTAATCTTAATTGATGGTTCATTAACATTAACAAAAGCAGAAAATATAACCAGAAATTATACCTAATTATATTCACATTTTAAAAATTAGTCAAATATATTATACTTATGCACACGCAGCATTAGGCAAACAAACTTTTAAACATCAAAAAAAAAGTTAACAACAAAAAAATGCATCGTTTATTCATGTTGAAGTTAAACGCAGTGAAACACCTAGTAGTACGGTGGACATCACACTATTAACAGATATAAAAGATTACTGTAATGCAATCATTGTGATGATATAAGCCTAGCACATTTCTGTACATTATAATCATTTCCTACACTTGCTTAACTGTGACGTCACAAATAGTATATCCGTAGACATGTATTGTATATTCCGTATACCGGAGAATACCGTTTTATGGCAACTAGTAGCTAAAATTGTAAAACATAACTAGTTGAACAGTGCCATCTAGTGCTCTATAGATGCATGCTCGCATTGACTCGATAACTTAATTAGCAAACACAGTCGCAAGAAGCTCATATGAAAATCTTCATCTAAATTATAATATATGTTCTCAAAAGCAACTTGCGGAAGTACATTCAAACATTTAACGCGTGTTCCCTGAGATGACCCATGAACATTGCATTGTCCTGAACCAGCAGAGTCATGTCCGTCATGTCCGCTGCATTTACATTTACATTTATGCATTTGGTAAACGCTTTTATCCAAAGCGACTCAAGCTCGAGCGATTGGATTCAAGCTATACAAAGACATTCTAATCAATTATTGCTTTCCCTAGGAAAGGACATAATCTAAACCCGCTACATATAATCACTGTACGTTCAGTCTGCAGTGTGGACAACTGTGAACACTAGAGGAGGACCACAGTGTGGACCAATGAACACCAGAGGACGGCAGAAGCTAAAACTCCACATGGTGACTTTCCTACTTAGAGTTACACACACACACACACACACACACACACACACACACACACACACACACACACACACACACACACACACACACACACACACACACACACACACACACACACACACACACACACACACACACACACACACACACACACACACACACACACACAGCACACACACGTGTGAGAGGAGGAGTACAGCATGACATGGAAAAGCTTTCCTTTTAATCCACATGAGTAGAAAAATAATAAAAACAATCTTTGAACTTTTTATTGGTTTATTATTTGATATATCAGTGTAATCTGATCTATGTTGTTGTTGTTGCACGTTTTTAAATGCCAGGAAGTGTTATTAATTTTGCAATGTTTATCATATTCATTACACAATGACTAATTCATATTCTAATTATATGTTCTGTTTGATTGTTTTACACAACTTTGTGGAGTGCTTGATTCTGGCCCATTGTGGCATTCAGTGGTCTGATATTCTGTATATAATTTTTCTGTTCTGTAAAAAATTATATATTTTTATGGCTGTCCAAAATGTCCCAAATGACAAGCCAAAATAATGCACTATTCTTTTCTATTAGCATCTATTATATTCTGTTCCTTTTTATTTAGAAGTATGTTCTGTTCGTGCTGTACATTATGTTGAAAGTGAATCAAAATCCACATGAAAAAAGTTAAAAGATAGTAATGTTAGTAATGTTATTAGCCCAATATTACATTTTCATGAAATTTAACATGAAAATGTTCTTTTCTTTTAGTTTACCTTTTGAATTGTAAGAATTTGATTCTGAGTTTTCAGAGTCATCTCAATCTTTTCGAAGTCTTGAAGATATTTTGAAGGCACTTTTTTTACGACTAAAGAGATTTAAACATCAGCTGTGGGCTGACAGTGACATTGGCCTTAGCTTCTGAGTGCCGCGTGTTACGCGCCCGCTCCCCGCCCAGCAGCGCGTTATCGCGCCGAGATAACTCCGTTTTAACGAAGGTCTCTGGCTTTGATAAACGGCAATCCAGACTTCAATCTCCTCCTCTACAACCTTCGATACTCGGGAATTACATAACTCCCAGGACGACCTAATGCCCGCACCTGCCGCGCCACCGGTCAGTGTTGGTCCAGGCTGCTCTCCATCATGACCTGCTGTGATCAGAGATGCGCGCTCATCGCAGGGGCTGTAGTGGGCGCCCTGGTCGCCGTGCTGGGAGGGATTCTCATCCCTGTGGGCAACATGTTCATTGAAAACACCGTTAACACGGTAAGCCGTCGTCTTTACATATCATTATTCGGCGCACATGCGTTTGCAGATACTCCAGACAGACAGATAAGGTACATGATGAAGTTGCTGTGGAGGAATATTCTGAATATTTTATGAAAATCTAATGTAGGGTATAAGGGGCTATTAATTATGTATGAGATGAGATAAAATGGGGTTTAGGGGTCAAGGACATTTGGGCATTTTTTGGCCAATTTATTGATTTAGAATTTGTTTAGATTTCACTTTTTCTACTCTTTCATGAACTGTCTTAATGTTTCAATTTAGCTTAAAAGCTGTGTGTATGTAACATATTTATATCTGGAGGTTCTTGTCTTACCTCCTGGTGTCAAGGTCAGTGATCATGTGTGTTAAATTAGCTGTTTTTCTTCTGAGGCAAAAATGTAAGAAAGCTGCAATGGCATTATTATAGCCAAGATTTTAAAGTGTGTGTGCTTATACAGAAATCGACTGAAAGTAACCTCACGTTAAGAAAAATTCATTGGATTGTGACAACTTGCCCCATTCTCCTCTATTTTACTGTACACCAACATAAACAGTACATAATGTAGTATAAAATGTATGTATAGAGTATCTAACAGCAAGTATGTTTTGTGTCTCTAAAGGAAACGGTGTTGGAAAATGGGACTTTAGCATTTGATACCTGGACGTCTGTTGACATAGGAATATACAGACAGTTCTGGCTATTTAATGTTCAGAACCCTGATGAGATTGTAAATCTTGGGGCCAAACCCGTCCTGGTGCAGAAAGGACCATACACGTACAGGTAAGATTGTGATAAATATTGACTCACACTATAATACTCAATACTCCATACTAAATATGTCAGCAAGGGGAGCAGTGTGCAATCTGGAGACACGAGGAGATGCCGGTTTCAACAGAAACTCTCTTTATTAGAAACAAAAACAAAGGACTTTAAATATAAACAAAACCGCACACTTGTGCTAAACGCTCAAAAAACACGGAGACAACATCCACATACGGGTAAGCAACGTCAACAATTGATAAAGACATGGGAAAACATGAGGGGATAAGTACATGGGATATTGGGGAACAGCTGACAAGACTAACAAGGAAGTGATTGACATGACAGGTGCAGGAAACGACACGGGAAGTACAAGGAAGTGAAAAGACACGACTGTGACAAAATAATACTCATGTAGATAAACCTTTCTTCTTTTTCTCTTGCTACTTGGTTTTACAAAGTTACTCCATCCCTTGAACTACCTGAAATAACGCAGAATCTCAATCAGCTTTTTAACAATGCATAGACTATTTTTGCCTACTGACAAGCTTGTTCAAAGGTTTTGTATTTAAGCACTGTGTGTTTGTGTTTCAGTTGGGATCTAATGGGATGATGCTTATCTAATCCAAGGCAAATAATATTTCAATATTAAAGTGTTTTTTTAATTCTGTTACTTTTACATACCTTGTACATTACAGGCATCAATTGTCTTAATAAGCATAGAAATAATGTTTCTGATGGGATGATGTAATATATTCTTAAAATACTGTAATATGACCAGTAAAACGGCACAAAACTGGTGTTTTTATTTGGTCTGATATGCTTTCATCCTCTCTGTTGTCTTCCAGGACACGTTTTATCCCCAAAACAAATATCACCTTCAATGATAACTTCACTGTGTCCTTTGTGCTGCCGGCGGGAGCCATCTTTGAGCCTGGCATGTCAGTAGGAACAGAGGAGGACATATTCACATCACTCAACCTGGCTATAGCAGTATGTAGTTCAACAATGATTTCTTGCCATCCCTCTCTGCCCTTCTGTCTTCCTCCTTGTCTCTTTTCCTCCCTCATTCTCCATGCCAAGCTGAGTAATCTTCGAGACTGGAGTAGAGGCTGCTGAAAATTCAGCTTTGGCATCATAAGAATATATATTTATTTATAATATTATATTTTAAAGTATATTAACAGTTATTTAAATGAGAAAAATATGACTGTAAATGCAGGATTCGGACATTCATGTTCTGTGTTTGTTTTCTGTTGTGAACACACAGGATGAGCATTCATATGCATGTTCGCTCTTCCATAATTCCGTAGAGTAATGCATTGTAAAGTTCTGTGTTTTCATCAGCCGTGTGCTTCTCGTTGTCTTATGTTGATGCTTTCATGTTATGTCTTGTGTGAACACATTGAGGGTTCTCATTAGCTGCCTGTTTGTGTCTTGTTTTGTTTGAGGACATGGCTTGTGATCGTGTTCGCTGGCCATGTGCTCGTGTTTTTGTCATGTTTTGTGTGATTTCCTTGTGACGTCTATTGTCTAACGCCTTTCTTGTTGATTTTCACTTTTCTTTTAATTTGTGTTCTTTTGAAGTTTCTTTTCATCAAATAATGTATTGAAAAATGTAACACAGCTGTTTATTAATGAAAATAAGAAATGTTTTATGAGCAGAAAATAATTTATGAAGGATCATGTGAGTCTAACAACTGGATGCAATAGAACTGGATGGAATACAATTTAAAATGATGCATACACACATATTATTAATCTTTCTTATCTCTTTTCACTCACATAACCCCTCATATAGATTAGATTGTTTCAACATTGTTTTTCAGTTCTAATGCAAGTCAGTCAGACTTTGTCAAATCAAAAGATAAAATGATGTTTATCTGTCTAAAGGCATCACAGGACTTCACTCTGTATGTTAATGCCTAACCTACAAAGCTGTATAATCATTATCTTGTTATAATGATCATATTCTCATTACTTATTTTCAGAATTGCAGGTGATGTTCAGACAGATAAAAGTGCTTTAGAAGTAATAAATTCAAACAAACTTTGCTTGTGATTGAATTCAGTTGTTGATTTCAAGGTTTTATTAGGATTGTTAGGAAGATTCATTTATGGTTTCATACTTGTAGTGTGATCAGTCTTTATTTTCTTCTCTTCCAGGGTTTCTACAGTTTACTTGGTCATGGCTTTGCAAATGTGTTAATCCAAAAATTCAACGCCACACTCTTCCAGAACAGGACTGTCAAGGAGCTGTTGTGGGGCTACAAAGAACCAATGCTGAATGGCATGATGATGGGAGTTTTCTATCCAGTAAGGACAATAACACTTGATGGCATTCACTTGCTAGTAGCCCCATTTACAAATGATCGAAATGTAAATGTAAATGTAAATGTAAATGTAAATGAGGCGCAAAGATGAAAGCGGCAGAAAACTGCAAAAAGAAAAAAAAAATATTTAAATGCTTAAGTTCTTAGTTTGTACTGCCCTATTTTTTGTGTTATTTGTGCTTTAATTTTCAAGAGAAAAAAACATATTTTTCTTTTAGTACAATGACACCACCGATGGACCATACACTGTGTTCACAGGCAAAGATGACATCAAAAAGGTAGCCACGATTGATCGCTGGCAGGGTGAAACGTAAGTATGTAACATTAAGAATATGTCCAACATGCAACATTCAATTGATTCTTTAAGTTGTTTGTTCATGGAGTTTGTTAGAGAGATAAAACTACTCAGATCATAAATGTAGCTGTCAGTAAATGTTTTTTTTAATTGATCAATAAATCGACCACATTCATATCTTTAACCCAACATTAGTAAAACTCAGACTAACAAAAAACTATTGTACAGATCACTGAGTTACTGGAACGACACTTATTGCAACAAGATAAACGGAACAGGCAAGTTTACCTCTAATATATTACATTTATGTTGAATTAATGGTAATTATGTTGCTATTGACATGAAAGTATGACTTTTGTCTCAAAGCTTTTGGTCGAAAACCGTGGTTGATTTGTCCAATAAAAGAAATAGTGTGTAGAATTATCTGTTTATTATGTCATTATTGGGCCTTCAGCACTTCTACAAGGTCACCATTTGTAATAATTTACACGTCATTCAACCGTTATTCACTTTTGTGTTTATATGTCAACAGATGGTTCCTCCTTCCACCCGTTCTTGGACAAGAAAGAACCTCTATTCTTCTTTTCTTCTGATATCTGCAGGTATTTTCAGTTTGTTTCCTGTTAATCAGACTTGTAAATTATAAGTGATTCTATCTAGACCTTTTTTCAAAACTTGCTTCACTGGTGTCAAGAAGTTCAAACCAAGTTCAAGTTTCAAGTTCAAGTGTCTTGGCCACGTGTGGTTCATCACGATATGGATGTTACACTAATGCTTGACAACCACAAAATGTCTTTCTAAACAGTATATCTATTGATTTTTCTTTGAAATGTTTTGCTTGAAAACTGCTTATGCTACCATTCTTTACAATAAATGCTATTTAGTTTGACCTGGTGTGTGGCATTTATATATTTAAGGATGGCAGTGTCCACATAATTTATCAGGCTACTATGTACAGTATTTTGAAATGCCAAACATCAGCAACGTTCCCATAATCTACCGATTAAAGTCCCAGTTCTTCAATGAAGGTTCATGGACTTCCATCTCTTCGATTAGATTTGATATGGAATGCTGATAAGATATAATGAATCCAAGTGGAGGTTTCATGTGTCCACTCTTTTGTTTGTCATTACCAGCAGAGGTCAGGCCACTCCTTTTCTTCTGCAGGTTCAGAGATGTCAAAAAAGATTCTAGCAATGCCAACATTCCTTCACGTTCATCAAAATTCATCCTCTTTGACTGAAAGTTGTAATATGCAGGAGATTAAAGTTAGGTAGTGTCTTTTTTATATAGTCACATGATAAGTATTAAAAATATATCAGAGAGACCACATGTTAAGGCTTCAACATGTTAAGGTTTTTTCCTCATGTTTTCATTCATGCATACACAATTGCTAAAAAAGTAGTAACACTTATCATAATTACAACATGCTTAAAAATAGATGTTATTGCTTAAATATATATATATATATGCAAAACAGTCAAACTTAATGGCACATATTTTAAAATATAGCACACATATCAAACAAAGCAAAATATGTCACAAAATATTATTTTATTTTATCCCTATTTAAAAATTGAATGCAATAAAAAAATAGAAAACAATTCTTATACACTACTGCTCAAAAATTTGGGGTTGGTAAAAAGTTATTGATATTAAAAAAGAAATTAATACTTTTATTCAGCAAGGATGCACTAAAGTGATCAAATGTAACAATAAATGTTACGAAGTTAAATTGAGTTGAATTTACTTTCTATTAATTAAAACTCCAGAAAAAAACTGTTTTCAACACTGATAATAATAAGAAATGTTTATTGAGCATTAAATCATCATATTAGAATGATTTCTGCGGGGTCATGTGACACTGTAGACTGGAGTAATGATGCTGAAAATTCAGCTGTGATCGTAGGAATACAGTTTATTTTAATGTTCACATAGAAAACATTTAAAATTGTACTAATATTTCACAATATTACTGTATACTGTATTTCTAATCGATTAAATGTGGCCTTTTGATGTAGGTCAATATCTGCTGTATATGAGCGCACTGTGGACCTGAAGGGAATCGATGTGTATCGGTACATGTTGCCTATTGAAGCTCTGGCCTCTCCAGAGGACAACCCAGATAACCAGTGCTACTGTACAGACCGTGACATCACCAAAAACTGCACTATTGCAGGACTTCTTGACCTCAGTCCCTGTAGAGGTACGTGCTTTGAGCCTCAGCTGAGATTAAAATGTATGGAATGCATTAGTCTTTCAAAACTTAGTTTGTGAATTTGCCCACAGGAGTTCCAGTATTTCTCTCTCTACCACACTTCCTCTATGGCAGCGATGACCTCGTCCAGGCAATAGTCGGACTGAGTCCAGACAGTGATGAGCACTCCATATTTTTGGACGTAGAACCGGTGAGGAACTCATTTCACTTTGCACAAGTTTTCTAGTTTTTTAAATGAGGAAGCATGAGTATATGGAAATATAATGGTTATGAATCTTGTAATTTCCAGATTACAGGTTTCACTCTGAGATTTGCAAAAAGGCTTCAGCTTAACATGTTGTACGGCCCATCGGATAAAATTGTGTATGTAAACAAACATCACATTTTGTCATGAATGCATGCTAAATTCACACATGCCTGGCCTAAGATGACGTCTTCTGTCTTTCTTTCTCACAGAATTTTGAACAAAATCAAGGAGAACACAGTTTTGCCTCTTTTGTGGGTGAATGAGGTGAGTGCTAACGAAACATTTTCATTTTTGGGTGAAGTAACGCTCCATCTAAAGCATAAGAGTCCAGCGAGGCCTATAATCATTTTGGCATTCCCATGTATTACAGAGTAAATATGTCAATTTGAAGCTTTAAATATTCTATATACTGTGTGTGTGTGTGTGTATGTATGTATATGTATATGTATAAATATAAATATATATAAATATATATATATAAGCTTCAAACCTTTGCTGATATTATGAGTAAAATATTTGTTGGTAGTACAAGTATTTTCTGAAATTGAGTCTCAAGCAACTAAATTAGGAATTTACTGAACAGTTTTTTTCTGGTCTTCTCTGTTTGGAGACTTGAAGATTGAAGAACATTTTAAATTAATAATAAATCAAAACGGGAGCATATTAAACTAAACATTGATTATTCTTGTGATTGCAATAAAAGTGACAAGCAAGCACATTTTTGCTTACTTTTCCATTGCATATAAACTCAAATGTTCAGGATTAATATAGAACATTTAATTGAGAGGAAATTGAATCTTGATTTATGGCTCAGTCAATTTGACAATAAAATAACCATGTAACTGATAAAGCATATCTTATACACTTGTTAATATTAATAGGAACATTTCACATCCATACAAATAAATTCTTATCTAAAATACAGTCTCCAACAAAATGTTTTTCTAATTTAAAATTACTTCAAGCTTGTCTTGCATAATCGTAAAAAGTAAAAAGGCAATTAGAGCTTATAACATTATAAGCAAGTATGATGTTGTTGCATAATGTGAATGGCACCCTTGCCTCTTGTATATAACTGTATTTATATCTTTTTATTATTATTGTATTGTAGCTAATCTGATACTGATTTATTTTATATACAGTGGAGTTCGTTTATGTCAGGGGTTGCAAAAAAGCGTTGAGATAACTGTTTAGCGAGATAACCTATACCCAATATATCTATGTATTAGATGAAGTGATCGGCATGCTATAAAAATGTACATACACTGTATATGTTTGCTAACAACAAAAGGCATATGTGCACCAACTAACAGCAGAGATTTACCAGAATACAATAATAACACCTTAGATTCTCGATACAAACCTTTAATTATATTCTCCAACATTGCAAACACAATTTCGCTCACACATAAACAATCATTACATATTTGTGAGGTCATCACGCTGTACAAGATTGCATACTTTCTTGTGTTCTGTCTGTCTAATGTGCTTTCTCAACAAATTCGGCTTCGTCCCGTCTTTTAATAACCTTCAATCCATTCTTTAATCCACAGTGGTGCTAAGCAGACCAGGAAACAGGGATGTGTTGTGTGCATGCGCGTTGTGTGGCTGTACTAGATTGCATACTTGTGCCCGAGTATTATCACCAGTAAACGCTTTAACCAGTCTTGGAATTCAGGGTTTGATTTCCACTCCTTCCTGTATTTTTGGGTGTACAGTTTTGACTGAGACATGAAAAGCAAGCCAGCTAGTTAGCTTTTGTCACAGACAGGCGCACACACACAGTGGACGAGAGTATGTGACTGAGGCTGTGTGAGTCAAACAAATGCAGCGATTTATATTTGTACAGTGATTTAATTATCTTTTAGACAAAAGAACATTTGACATCCCGTATTGCCATTGCGTAATCAGCCAGTGCTAGCTTGCCAGACATGCGCGATTCATTTGCACGTGAAAGAGTGAACATCTGCCCTGTCTGTATCTGGGAGGACCGTGCCACCTGTGAGTGCTTTGGGATGGGGATGCGGCAGCATTTGCGAGTAAGAACGATATGTGCTTTCACTTCAGAGAGTCTCCAAAAGTCTCCAATAACTCCAGATAAAGTCGTTAGATTTGTTGCTGTCGCTTTTTTGAAAATTTGTGCTAGAGTGGTCTGAAAACTCGCTAAATATAGTGACAAAGGCACCAAGTTGGCAACACTGACGTGCGATCCACGTGCAACGCACACTCAGCGCATGTGCAGTGAACTCTCAGTCACGAGATAACCATGTGAAGTGCCGTATATGTCCCTCGTTTTTGCTCGAGATACTAGGATTCGGCAACATAACAGAATCGACATAACCCACAAGAAAATACTGAGAAAAATAGGAGTTTGGTGGTTCCACTTCAAAAACGTTGACATAATAGGATTGGCAAATTAACTGTGACTCGAGATAAGTGAACTCCACTGTATATATAAGTATATTAAAAACACATAAAAAGCTTTTAGGTTCATATAAAACATTTTGGGTTGAATTAAAACATTTAAGTCAAATAAAGTATTCAGGTCCAACTTCAGTGTTTAGATTCAAACAGTTAATAAAGTTAGTAAAATCATTTTTATAAATATATATTTTTCATACAGCAGGTAATGGTGTATAATACAGTAATACCTCGGTTTAAAAGTGACTTTGTATACGAGCAAATTGATGTACGAGCATGGAAAGTCAAATCGGTGTACAGATGTGTAATCTGTAACGATCACGAAGGGTGCTGGTGTGCGATGCGGGACCAAGGAGACGGACGCAAGGCAGATTCCCAAAACTAAAGTACTTTAATAATAAACAAAACAAAAGACTTTAAATAACAAAACAAAGAAGCACGCATGTGCATTAACTTGAACTAAAATAAAACTCTAAACAAGAAACATGGCAGGAGACCAGGCAAACATCCACACACGATTACCACAGACCTTACTTCATTACAATATTAACAACTGACAAACACCAGGGAAATGCACAAGTGATTTATACACAAGGGGAATCAACAACACCTGGGAGACTAACGAGCAAGTGATTACATGACAGGTGCAGGGAATGAAACAAAGACAAGACTGACAGAAAGTGACAAAGAAGACCCAGACAGACAGGAACAGTGTTACAGTATCGGAGTGCGAGAAAAATGTTTTCTCGCCCACGTGTTTTTTTTTGTGGAAAAGTCCTATCGCTCAGCGTCTTCGCACGCATTTTTGCTGGAAATATTCTAACGACAGCCTCTCACAAAGCCTATCACCCCTTAACTCGTTCATTCTCTCAGCATTGCTCGGTTTGGTTGTATCATTCACCACAGTACATATTTGAATATGTATGTCCTTCATCTGATCTGGATACGGCCCGGATCCGGGTGACCATGGTAACCTCGGAATAAACAGAGACCAATATCAGCGTAGATGCCATTCTTCTTCTGATGTATCGAGTACATCAGATGTTATGGGAATGTTCCCGGTTCCGGTTGACCTAAATTATGCAGCCTAACAATCATTTTACATGATTTGGATTAAAAATGTATGTATAATGTATAATGTTATGTGTATGCCAGGTTGAAGAGATGTGTTTTTAATCTAGATTTAAACTGACAGAGTGTGTCTGCTTCCCGAACTGTATTAGGAAGACTGTTCCAGAGTTTAGGAGCTAAATAGGAAAAAGATCGACCGCCAGCAGTTGACTTTGATATTCTAGGTATTATAAGCTGGTCAGCATTTTGGGATCGCAATAGACGTGAAGGACTATAATGTGTTAAGTTGTTAACATTAATTGTGATCGCTATTGTTCACGTAGTGAAATATATACGTACAGTACAGTATATAGACAATGACCTCAAGATGATTAAGAAAGAAGGTAAGAAATTCTCCCTCTAAGCAGTAAAACCCTCCCCTCGTCTCCATCACGCCAGCAGTGACGCTACTCAAAGCTAAAGTGCACGTTACAGTAAATTGTCAATTATTTTTAGAGCGTAAGCAATGCGAGACATGCATTTAGATACAACAAGCCCACTCTAGATTCTAGGTACTCTTCTAGATACTTTAGATCCTTTGGGACCCACAAAGTAATTTCTGAAATCTGATATATCAGAAGAATTATTGCCGTCCATAAACAGCTAATCTCACACATGTCTGACCCCTGGATCATCTGATTGTATCGTCAGAGCAGGATTAGCTGACTAACATTTTTGTCTCTTGTTTGTATTAGACTGCAGTTCTGGATGATGAGACGGCCGACATGTTCAAGAAAGAGTTGATTTCTCGGATGGACCTGCTGGAGGGGTTTCAGATTGCACTCTTAACAGTCGGCTCAATCGTATTTGTCAGCTGTTTGATCGGAGTGTTGTTAGTTTGCAGGAAACCCGAGGAAAAAAAACTTTTTCAATAAAGTGAGGGATCCTTGGTGCTTTGTCTTTGATTTTTGATAGTGCCATTTAGGGAATTGTATATTGTAATTGTTTGAGCTCAGAGTACCGCAATTATATGTATATAAGTTATAATTTATAATATAATTTATATACTCTATTGCTTTCTACATTTGCTTGATATTGTATCAAGTCATACTTTCAATAGTTATCAGGGTAATAGTCTGCCATTATGTGTTCATACTGTGGTTGATTTAAATATGAAATTGATTTGTATGTCAACGCAATTTCAATAAAATAGACCTGTGAATCTTGGCCTCATTGTTATATTTATTTTCTGTCCTTTTTTCTGTCTTCTCATGTGTAAAAACATCCACCAGACTGAAGAACAGAGAAACAGAAGAAATTCTAGAACAGATTTCTCTGTTATACCCTGTAAATCCATATGATTTATATTCCACTCTCCAGTGGCTGCTAAATCAAAGTGGGAGGGTGGTTGAGTGGGTCACAGTGTCTTGTTTAATATTAAAGTAGGGTTGGGAGCACTTTTCTCTGCTTTATGAATTATGAAGCGCCACTGGCCGACAGTTGCTTTTCTTTTCTGGTTCTGGTGAACTGGTGAAGGTCAGCGTGAACAGCATGTTGGTTTATAATTTGTAATACAGACTTAGAGACAAATATTCATACGACTATCATAATAATATGCATAATCTTTCAAAGATAATTAGTCATGTGTAATGTGAGGCTGTATATAATGTAGGTACACAGGAACCGTATTGATAATTGGTTAGTAATGTTCCCTTACAATCAATCTTTAAAAAACAAATAATGTAATAACACAGTTAATTGCATTATTTAGTAAATCTCAATTAATTGCATATACATGTTCATGCTGTACATTATAAAACTGTGGTACCTAAATACACTTGTAGCATTTAAAATGATTGATTTTAGAGTAGTTATATTCTTAAGATTTCATCCATTTAGGCCTATCTGTCATCATTTATTATAAATACCATTATGATAAGGTATAACAAGAGCTTTTAATGTTATTTTTTATAATTTAAGCTATATATGATTATAGAATTGTAAAGCAGGCCTTAAAGATCAGGTACAAAAATAGCTTTCAGTGTCGGCAACTTTTTGTTTTGGGATTGGCAGCCGATTTTTACAACAGGTGCGCTTGTTGTGTTTTAATTCTTGTGATAACTAGAGACACTGTGCAACCTGTCACCTGTAACAGGCATGTCCGAGTTTAATCAATTATCAACTGATTTAATTAGCTGACTGCAGATTTTACAAGTGAAGATGAACAGCTTTTCAGGTAAGATGACTAGATTTACAACATCAATTTTTTGCATATTTGTAAGTTACCAAAACCCCACATGAAAACGCAGACAACTGTCTGTCAAATCATATCAACTGAACATGAAATTAGTCCTGGAAATATTTTTGAGTAAAATTTGGTTGTTATTCTCCTAAAATGTTGTGCACTCAAACACAAAACTGAATTCTGCAGCTGGTTGACTGTTTAAGTTATAAATTTAGAGAATGTTTTGCGGCACTATAACGCACTAGGAAACAAGTGCGATGCAGAGAACAAGATCCAAACTGAAATATCTTTATTCAAAAACACAAACCAAAAACACTTTAAATATAAATGAAACGGCACATCCTAGTGCAAACAACTCAGAAAACATATAAGAACTCAGAAAACCGGGACCACACTTAACTCACACAGACATGGAAACGTTCACACCTGACAAAGACAAAGGAGCACAGGAGTGTATTTAAGGACAAACACGGGACAAACACGGGATTGAAACCAGCTGACGAGACTTGGGAAGTGATTAGACAGAGACAGGAGTGTGCAGGACCTAGAAGATACATAAAGAAACCCGGATGTGACAGATGCGACAAGACAAGACAAGACAAGACTGTGACATAGGAATTGTAAAGAGTTCCTAAAACATGTGCCATGTTGAAGTTGTTTAATAGTTGTTCGGTCTTATATCAATAATAAATATGAATACACGAATCAAGACATTAAAACAAATAAAATTAACATTCACAGGGAATACAGCATATTTTCTATAGTATAGTATTTAAACGTTATTATTTATTTTTACTCCAAATGCCATTTAAAGAGAGCACACAATGCCAGAGAAAACAATAACAACAATAAAACTTGAAACTTCTGCAAAATGCAGATTCAGTCAAAAACATCTGAAGTTTGGCATATAGAAAATCAACTCAGGCGTTTCAGAGGGAAAAAAAACTTGACAATATGAATTAAATGCATGTAATTGCCATACAGAAATCTATTGTAAAATTGTCTGTTGTAAAAGTTTCTCATGTTTTTTTTTTAGAACTGAGCTTTTAAATTATTTACAGATATTCAAAATACAAAAACAACAACAACATAAGTTACATAGACATGAATCAAAAATTGCAAGATGTACAATGATACCTTTAAAATGAGTGACAATTACATTACAGCTGTTCACACTGGGCAACCCATAATACATTTACTTATCATTCATTCCCAACATTATCAAACATGTGCCTGTATAACAATTAACTAACATGCATGCTCACGTACCTCACTGGGCCTATCCTTATGTGATTTAAACACTATTACTGGGGCTTAAGTAAGTCTACTTTACAAAAAGAAATCTGTTTTAAGGTCTATTCAATCCAAGAATAACTGTAAGAGACTATGAGAGAGACTATTTTTGCATCCACATCAACGGACAGTAATGTTCTGTTTTGTCATCTGCACCATTAAATCTTTGAGCTTTTAAAAGCAGGATGGATTCTGGCTGGCTGCCATTGTTTTTGTCATTCATTAACTGAAAAAAAAAAAAACAGTTCTGTTAGTCATTCCAACAATATTGTTTCTCTGTGCCATTATGGTTATAGTTGCAGTGCTATTCGTTTACTTTTAGAACAATTTTTAAAACTGCTGTATATCTTTATTGTTATCATTATTATAGTTATTGTCCTTAGTGTGAATGGGACTTTAAACTGATTTATTGTGGTTCAGTACCATTTTAATAAAAGAGGAAAACGTGCACATACACTCACATTTTTAAATTACATTTTAAATTGTTATATTTAATAGTTCACCCAAAGAAATGCCTCAATTTACCCTTATGCCATTCTTTTTTTCAGGAATGACAAAGGGAGATATTTTGAAGAATGTTCACGCTGCTCTTTTCCATGTAATGAAAGCTTGACCAGTGTCTGTCAGGGGGTTGGGGTGAACTATCCATAAGGAAGAGATTTTGGATTATTGATGTTTCTGAAAGCACAACAGTGGGCAAACACGCAACACTCTACAGTTTTATGAGCTCAGAGAGCCACCTGTCTGGTACAGTTTGAAATGTCTCAAACCATCTTCTCTTCCCATATGAACATCTGTGGTGCAGCTGGGCTGATGTACTTTGGTCTGTGCGTCCAAGACGAATTCTCATGATCCATTTGGTGACAATAAACAATTAATTTGCTAGTAAACAAGCTTTTACCATACTAGTAATCCACAATATTTCCAGAAAATGATCATATCAGTGTGGGAGGCTACTGATAAACTCAAGAAGACTACTTTTGATTTTAGTTCAGTTTAAGGTGTTGAAGAGTTGTAGGTAGTATAAAAGAAATATGTGCTCAATTAAAAGAAAATGTATTATGTCTTGCCCCAAGCATGTCATATGCGTCTGCCTAGACTGAGCTTGGATTCCTAGAATGTACGCATCATAATTGAAATGTTCTGCATGGATAAATAAATAAATAAAATTAAAAATACAAATAAATGTTGTTGCTTTTTATGAGTTTCTCTTAGCCTATAAGAATGTGACTGCTTATTTGCTACTAAAGTACCAAGAATATGTTACCACAAAATCCCACAAAATCCAAATTGAAAAGGAAATTGTGACCTTCAGTCCATTTCTGTTAGCTTTGAGTCTTATGCTAATATTAGTGTTTGTCTAAAATTTAGCAGCTATATGTACCTAGAAATCCTGAAATGCTGCAGCTTTTACTTAATTTATTTTGGCTTAGAGACTAATGTTAGTGTTAGTTTACATCTACAAATTTACAAAATACTTTCATGACCCATATTTGATTAAAAACAAAAACGTACAGTCCTAGAAACCAAAACTGAAATATAGTACCAGTAGATTTTAGTCCACGTCTGTTAGCTTTGAGGCTAATGCTAGTGTGCTCCTAAAATTTGACAACATAAACATTTAAAATTTACAGTTACCAAAACCAAAGATATTGATGACTCTCATCTTGCACTTAAGAGTGCATCCAAAGCATTAACAAAGCAACTAAAGATTTATGGCTTTTACGCAAACTAAAGACTATTGGCAATAAAAAGGACGAGCCATTCAATATGTTCCACCCCAACTTTCTGTTTCAAAAAACATACATCAATACAAGAAAAGAAAAAAGTGCTTATCAAGCCAGTTTGCTGGGTCTTAAAGGACTTTGCGTTGTTTTCTCGTTTGTTCTGAAATGTTGCACCCATATAAAATGACAACAGCACTACATATGGCACCTTGTATCATGCTGAATGAAACACAGATTAGTCATAGATAAAACACAGATGAGTGTGTCTTAAGATTTCTCCTAAGAATGTTCTGCTCTGGCCGTTCCTCATGTATATAAGACTGCTGTACAGGAAGCACCTGAGATGCTTTGAGCTTGAAGAAAAAAAACAGTTGAGGTTCATATCGGAGGAATCTTTTCCAGCATCCTCCTCCTTTATTTTCCACTCAAGTTCTCTCCAGATACATGTCTTTATTCCTTTTCATCCTCTCTACATCCATCCTCATCCATGAGGTTCCACCTCTATTCCTCTAATAAGTGGTTCCGACGGTTCCTGCTCTTTCTGTGGTCCAGCAGGGGTTTGAGTTTGCCCAGATCACCTCTCATGGGGCTCTGTATGTTCTGCAGACTCTGCATCTGTTTGCGTTCCTTGCAGTATTGGTGCATGGCCAACATCTCAGCCGAACTGAAGGCTGACACCAGGGCTTTAGGGTGTAGTGTGGCTGCCCAGCCCCAGGGAGACTGCTGTTTATTGCTCAGAGCGCTGACCAAACCTTCGCTCAGCACCTGGAGATTGATCTTAGTCAGAGTACGCTTGAAGCCGTTCTCTGTTGCTAGACAATAGTACAGGCCCTGGTCTGAAGAATGCACTGAACGGATGAGCAAACCGTGATTGGTGGACACCACACGATCGCTCAGCTTCACCTGCACACAAAGAAAAGAATGACTGGTGAATGCATGGTTTTTATATACATTTATATATATGCATTTGTCAGACACTTTTATCCAAAGCGACTTATTGGATTCGAACATTCACATTCTAAACCAGGGGTTGGCAACCTTAAATGTTGAAAGAGCCATATTTAACAAAAAAATAAAAAAATAAAATATGTCCGGAGCCGCAATCTAAGGTTTATATATGAAGCGATATACAACTTCTTTTCAGAAGGTCGTACCTGTGCATTTACTTTTAATAAATCCTAGAAAACCTGTATAGTATAGTATAGAATAGAATGTATATTTCCTGAAGAAAATGTAAGTGGTGCTCGTGATGGCAAAACTTGGCTCTCGGTTGCATTTCAGTTTGTCATGAGTATGATTTAACATGAATTAGCATGTTGCTATCAAGATTTAGCGTTAGCTGGTACATTGCTAGGGTAACTGGGAAGGTTGCTAGGGTGTTGCTAGGGGTTGCTAGGTGGTTGCTAGTATACAAAGTGGTTGCTAGTTGCAACAGTAACCAGGGTGGTTAATAGGGTAGCTGGAGTAGTTGCTAGGTGGTTACTAGGGTAACCTATTTTATAATAAAATGATATATTGTGTTTATATATTATGTAATCGGTTTATATAAACAATTATATAAAATATATAAATATATTTCAATATATAATATTTTTATATATTATGCATTTGTTATCATTTTTTTATGAATTCATTATATATAAGTAAAAAAAATACAATTTGTATTTTCTAAAGGAAAGACAACCCTTTTAGAGAGTTTACATTGTAAAAATATTCTCATATTTTCTTAAATGTTAGTAAGTTCATTTTTTTTGTGCGTGTCTATTTTAATCAATCTTCCATATGTGAATGTAAGAAGTTTTGAACATCCCTGTGCATCCTTTATTTTCGCATCCTCCAAGCACAGAGGAAGCATTACAAGTTTAGGAGGAGTCAGTCTAAAAGGGCTATTTGATTACAAACACATGATGCTATTTCATTGAAAGCACTGGAACACTGTACTGTATTTCGCCTGATGAGGATCAGTTTAATGTTGGACAGGATTTTCTGACCTCCTTCCTGCGATCGTTATCTCTCTGAATGAGCCATTTAACTGAGGCCTGAGGAGATTTGGGCTGACACTCCAAGAAGGTGGTGTTGTTTTTGACTCCATACTGAGTCATCTCCACTGCATTCCTGTAGGCTGAAACAAGACATCAAGTGTTAGCCAGTTCCCTCACACACTTAGTGAATATACTAATTGTAATTGTTCTGCAGTAATTCAGCTGACACGCTAACATCTGCATGATGGGGTCCGAGTTTACTGAGTATGCAGTAAAATATGCTCTAAAGAGCAGTGGGCAAGATTAATGTGTGATAGTGTGTAAGTGACCCTGTATACTGGCCGATGATATCATATATTCAACATCTGTTTTGACATATGCTGCTTAAGTTTTGCGCATACAGCTGGGATAAATTTTTCACTCTTCGTTAAGACTGATATTTAATAATTCTGATGCATCCAAGTGTTGAACTGAGTCATCTGGATCACTGACAGTATCAGTGCCAATTGTATTCAAATTAGCAGGTGTTCTAAATCTGGTCCCATGACAGATTCTTTCACGAGGAGAGAGAGAGAGAGAATGAGACAGAGAAAGGAGAAGTGGTGGAAGAAGATAGAGAGAAATGTGTGAGGAATTTGCACTGAAAGTGTGCACTTCCTTAGGAAATTACATATAGTTATATGTACATGTATGTGTATCAGTATCAGTTAGTATTGGAACATGCTATTATTGTAAAACAACATCAATGCTAAAGTTAGCATTAGCATTGGTTGTGTTCACATTCAAATTAGCATAATTACAAGATGATAAATTGGAAATTCTACTCTGAGCAGTTCAAAATGATTAGTTTCTATGGCAACATTCATAACGCAAATTGATGGATCCATTCGTGGCTGTGCTGTTGATGAGCAAAGTACTTAGTCACTAGATTGATTCACCTCTAGATGCTTTTGCAAAATGTTCGTGTCCTGACCAGACGTGACTTAGTTTCTAGGAACAAGCAATCCGTCCTCACATTCAGAAAGCAGAAATGCAGCACAATGTGGCACAATCACAGCTAATCTGAACACACATTTGCGTAGAAGTATATTTATATTTATTAATATATATATATATATATATATATATATATATATATATATATATATATAAATAAATATAATGTAAATATACTTCTACATTAAACATTAAAATATATATATATATATATATATTTTAATGTTCTGATAAATCACCACAAACATTCAGCAAAATCTACACAATCGAACATTTTCCCAAGCAGATTTTCTTACAGGTTCACACAGATTAACTGCATTGACTATCCGAACCACTATTGAAAACTGATAATAAAATAGCAAAATTTTGCTAATATGACCAAAATAGAAGTCCTTGCCAGTAGATGTTTTCAACTAGTAAAAAGTAACAAGAGGAGGAAGTAACAAGTTTGACCAAATTAAGTTGCAATTATAAAAAAACTGTAATTGTCAGAAATAGTCAAAATATTGAGAGATAAAGGTAACATAAAGAAATAGTCACATTTACAATAAAGAGTTGCAATTATATTAAACAAACTCACAATAGCAACTTTTATTGTACAGCAACAGATATTTTGCGTCAATTTCCCATTAACTAACAATTTTGTTCTTTGAACACATGCTTTATTCGTAAACTGTAATATTACAGTTTTATAAATAAAATGTATTTGCAACTTTGGAGAGAAAATGGAAACCGGTTTTACAAACTGTCCGTCACAAAACTGCTTACAGAAAATTTTAATTCTTGTCTCAGCACATAACTTTGTGACATCTATTTGCTTAGGCCAAGTGTTGACATGCAAGTAGTTATTACCTTTCAGATTGAACCCTCTGCACTGAGTCAGTGGATTTCCGTGCATAATATCCTGCCTTCTGCTTCTCCTGGAATAACATTTGCACAGGGTTAATCCATCATATTTACATTTACATTCTTTCCTTTCACTCTTACATTCTCTCACTTTTTATCAACGTCTCTGTCTGAGTGTTTGGACACTTTTAATTTTATAAAACACACTCCTTGTCATGAAAGTCACATTTTCGTTTAAACTTCTCACAATTAACACGATTCAGCTGTCACAAGTGCAGTGAAATGTCTGTCTTTTCCACTTCCTTACTTCGGAAAGATGTTTTGGTGGGTGTTCCTTCTATCAATATTTTCTCAACTCAACACATCTGACTTCAAGAGAAACTGTTTGGCTAAAGTATCAGATTAGTTTTTAACATGTCCCATTCTGAAATAATTCACAATGTAAATACTCATGAATTTGTAATATGTGAGCTGTTCTGTTTGTGCAGTCCGAATGCCAAAAACTGGATGGTTTTTGAAGGGTTCTGAGTGTTTTTACTGTGTTGCTAGTGGGTTGCTATGGAGGTACACTTACTTGCTCAAGTCAAAATGTGCCAACCTCAAATACGACTCAGGCATTTTTTTTTAATAAGCGTTTTAACGTCTATAAGGGGGAAATCTTAAGCCAGAACTCTTTAAACCATAACAGTGTCTAAATTAATTTTAATATGTAGGGTTTTGTTCAAATCCCACAAATACTTTTCGACCCAGACGGCCTAGACTGTGTGTCTCCGCCTTACAACCAAATGAAACCAAAGCTGTCCTCATCTTTTATTTCTGCCCCACTGCTACTGCAAATTATGCCACCCTGAGTGTTAGCGTGTGTGTACCTCTTGCCAGTCGGGTAGAATCGAGAACAGCTGAGGCCATCCCAGGCGCAATACGGGTCCCGTGCTAAACAGCAGTCTGCACAGGCAGAGCCATATGCATTGCAGCGGTGCAAAGACACCTGAGATACTCCGTGCTCAGAGCTAACATACAACTGTTGCTGTAACACAAATAAACCACATATCACAAAAGTTGTTCATTTAACCCACTGGACTGGTGACAAGAAAATTACCCAGAATTAAAGCAACCATTTCCCCCACCACAATTTATTGCCACCCCCACTTACTATATGTAGCGCCTAGTCAGACAATTCAGCAAGATAGAAAAGCTGCTGAAAGAAGTTACCTTTTTAGAAGAGATTCTAAGGTTGGTGATGGGAGACTGTTTCTGAAAATCAGAAAGGAATAGGGTCAATGAAGGTAGATTTAGTTTTTGTCAGAATATACTTTTATTAAATATGAATATACATTGAACACAAATAGTGCATATATATATATATATATACAGTAATACCGCTAGATACGAGCGTCTCATCATACAAGTATTCCAAGATACGAGCAAGCCTTCGGTCAGATTTTTGCTTCTAGATACGAGTAAATATTCGAGATACGAGCACTCGTGCTGACGCCGACGCTCGTTCACTTCACGTGTTCGCTGACTTCTGTACTCGTCACCCGCGAATAGATGATTTTCTCTCTATTTTGTGCATTATTCTTCATAATAGCAACGAATTCTACGAAAGTGAGTTGTAAGGATGGTAGTGAGAAGAAGAAACGCATGATGGCCATGGAAATTAATGCTTCATTGTGGATAAATATGAGCGCGGTGCTGGCTTCAGTCATCTAGCACGCACTTATGATCACAGTACATCCTCGATATGCACCGTCCTAAAGCAGAAGGATCAAGAACGTAAATCCTTTCAAGGACGTGACGATTATATCGAAGTTATATTCAAATATAAATTATGAGATGGAGAGGCTTTTGTTGTTGTGGATAAAGAAGCAGCTCTCCCTCCATAGATATTTTGTTAAAAGCTCTGCACCAAGGGAAAGTGAAAGTGGTGGTAGTCAGGCAAAAAAAGGTAAGAAAAGTGATCAAAAGTAACGAATACAAATCGAAAAAAATCAAAACAATTGTATAAAATAGAAAAGTTTTAAAAAATACGAAAGCTAAGTTCAGTTATGCTTAGTTCCTGCTGTTCAAGAAAATTACAGTTCCCTGTCAAGGGAACTCAACACTGCGTCGAAACGCATATGGGAACGCCTTAGCATGATTGTCTCTTGAAGCGCAATTGAAACCAGGTGTGCGAGTGACGTCATGAGCCAGGAGTATATCAGCACGCAGCTAACTAGAAGCCTCAGCTTTAGTGTCTTCAACAGCGCTGGAAGCTGATGTGTGTGTAAAGTGCACTTGCTGGCTGTAAGTTTGATTTCTGTTTGATCACTTACCTGTGTTTTGATGGCGGTTACACAGAATTTTGGCGTTGTGTCCCTCCTTGCCCGCGTTTCATCACGGGCAGTGATACACACGCTCTCTGTGTCACATGTTTGGCGTGCATCCTCAGTGCTCGAGGGCTCTGAGTGTGCAGAGTGTTTGCGGCTGCCGCTGCGCACTCTCCGCTTTTGCCTGGCAGTTTTTGAGGGAACTGCTCAGGCTCGCGGTCCTCGTGGTCTGGTCCCGCTGCAGTTGAGATTCAGAGGCGGTCGCGCTCATGAGGATCGCAACTGGGTTTAACAGCGGGGTTGGAGACGGGGACGCCTTTTCTTCTCCCTTATCTGTTAAATCTACCCTCACGCAGGACTCGGAAGCGCACCACGTGGTGATTACTTCCGACCTGGGTGAGGAAGCGTTGCTGAACCTCTCCAGTTCTGAGAAGCTGGAGGTGGATTTAGTCAGCGTCGATGTGGATGAGGTTGAACCGCCATCAATCTCATCCGCATTTGAGGAGCTGCTTGAGGTTCTGACTCGGGCGATGGCGAGGCTGGGTCTCGAGTGACCAGCTGAGTCGAAGGACGCTCGTTCAAGGACGAGCGCTGCCTGCCGCCTGAGTGCAGCCTCAGCATCGGTTTTCTCCCGGACCTCCACATCGAGGTGTTAAGGTCCTGGAAGTAGCCCGCCTCTCACAGAGTGCATAGCAGCGCTGCCGCTAACTATGCTACTCTTGTGGCCGGCTATGGGGCGATGCCTAGAGTTGAGGTTGGCGAGTTATTTCGCCTACCACTCATCGCCGCCCCTGAAAATCCCAGGGGATGGCCCTTTGGCAGTCGCCGAGCTGCGCAGGGCCAATGCTCTCTCTCTCTGCGCCATGGCAATTTGACCACGCTGAGAGAGAAAGATAAGAATATCCTCTTTATGCCCCTCTTATGCCTCATGGCCTCTTCGGCGTTGCTATCGAGATGGCCATCGAGGGGTTTCAGGAGGCTGAGAAAAGTGAGAGGTAGCATTCAGGAGAATTCTTCCCCTTCGCTCTCGAGTGTCTGGGACTGCGAGCCAGCCGCAGCCCAGCAGCGGCTCCTCCTACCGCGCTGCTCAGCGGCAGAGCGTTGTCATCCGACAGCCCCCTCCGTTGGGTGGCAGTGCGGGTTGTCGTGCTCAGCCGGAGCCTTCTGGCAGGACAGATCCGAGGGCTGTCCTCCAGCCTAAGGAGGCAAAGAGCAGAAGGCCCTGACACTAGCGTCCTTTGGCCTCGCAGGGGCCCCCCGCTGATCTAGCTTGAGGGGTAGATCAGTGCCTTGTAAGTGCGGTAGCAGGCTCGGTACCTCGAGGGGGCCGGGTCATGCTCTTTGCAGGCAGCCACTTCCAGTCGCGCTCCACACGGGGCGCACTGAACAGGTTGCCCCCTCTGAGGAGGGTTTTAGAGCATCTACTCCGGCGGCTCTCTGGTCTCTGCCAGGGCCCCGAGTGGGAAAATATATTAGTCCAGAGGCCAGTCTCGAGAGGCTGATACCCCTAATATATTTCATGGCAGCATGGCTACATCTGCCAGGTATCTCTAGAAGGTCCTGCGTACCGTATCAGAAGGATACGCTACTTTGCTCCGGGTTCATCCACCCGGATTTTTTAGGGGTTCTGCCAACTCTGGTGGTCCCCAAGCAGGCTCTGGTCATGGGACAGGAAGTCGACTCATTGCTAGGGAAAGAGGCCATAGGGTATGTTCCTCTCTCAGCCAGAGGTCCGGGCTTTGTAGCCGATACTTCTTCGTTCCGAGGAGGGATGGAGGCTTGAGTCCTACTTAGATCTTCGCAACTGAGATTCGGAGAATTGACTCTGAAGCACTTTGTAGTACAAGACAGGTCTGAGGACTGGCTTGTCATGATGGATCTGAAGGACGCATATTTCCACGTCTCTAGTGTTAAGTTTTGTGGCGGCAGTTCCCAGTGCTTTTCCACTAGGCCTGCGCCATTTGTGTCCATTATAGTGGCTCAAACCAGAGGGTTTCGTCGAGGGGCAACCTTTTCCCGTCTGATCAAGGTCTCAAGGCGATGCCTGCGGGTCTTGCATCAGTGGAAGTAAGCCTGGTTTCTTTCCTGAAGGCCCATACTGGTTTCACTCTGTCACCGCGTGACGCTGTTGACAGACGCCTCCCGCTCGGGTTGGGGGGTGGCCCTGAGGGGCCGCTCAACTTAGGGTCTGTGGAGCAGACGCTACCTCTCCTGGCACATAGTATGCGCCGGAAGCGTGGCTGTCTGATTAGCACTTCGAGCTTTTCTCCCAGACCTCCTGTGGACCCAAGGGAAACTCAGCTCCTTTCGAGCAGTTTACATCCTGGGGTCCCCAAATTCGGGGGCAGACTTCCTGTCGAGACAGGGGCCGAGGCCCGGGGAATAGGACTCCACACCGAGGTGTTGGAGCAGATGGGGGAATTCTGGCCCGTTCCATCTGGAGAGACGGCTCGCTGCCTGCCTATTCCCCCGTTCTCCCAGCTTATTTCCGGCTGGATGCGATACAACATGAGTAGCTGAGGCTCCTCTTGTACACCTTTCCCCGGTTGCTCTGCTCCCAGGGGTTCTAGAGAAAGTTCGCCAGGACAGGGTCCGTCTCACCTTTATTGCCCTGCAGTGGCCGGGCAGGGTGTAGTTCTCGGACTTGGTGTCCCTCCTAGACGGCACTCCTTGGAGGCTTAGGGCAAGATACTTCATCCTTGCCCGGAACTGTGGAATCTGTGGGTCTGGCCTCTGAGGGGGCCCAACTCATAGACTCAGGGTTGAGACCATTCTCCACTCTAGAGCCCCGTCCACGAGGAAGCTCTACGCTCAGAAGTGGAGTATATTCACTTTCTGGTGCAGTGACAAACATTTAGACCTAGTGACCTACCATGTTGGTATCTTCCTGGAGTTTCTACAAGAAAAGTTTGCAGCCGGGCTGTCCCCTGCGGCACTTTAGGTGTACGTGGCTGCCATTGCGGCTTACCACGTAACCCCAAGTGGTACCCCTCTGGGTCGGGACCCCCTAGTAGGGCGTTTCCTTAGTGGCACTTTGAGGCTAAGGCCTGCAGTATGCTGGGACCTGTCCCTGGTTCTCCAGGCTCTGTCCCAAGCACCTCGGACCAAGCACCAAGAACATCTCGGAGGAATTCCTCACCCTTAAAACGGTGTTCCCTTTAGCCATCTCCTCCTTTAAGAGGGTTGGTAACCTTCAGACCCTCTCAGTGGCCCCCTCCTGTTTGGAGTTTGCTCCTGGTCTGGCGAAAGCCTTCCTCTTTCCCAGACCTGGGTACATTCCTAAAAGTGCTTTCGAGCCCGGCTCGTTGCACTATACTGCAGGCCTTATGTCCTCCCCCCAGTCGTGACCAGGAGTCCAAGAACAAGGTCTGTCCAGTGCGAGCACTGGACACCTACGTCCGCAGAGCGGTTTCATGGCGTAGGTCAGACCAACTCTTTGTATGCTTCGGGGCTCCTAAGGGAGCTCCAGCATCTAAAACTACTTTGAGCAGGTGGATAGTCGAGGCTATCTCACTAGCTTATGACTCAGCGGGTCAGCAGTGTCCACTGCATGTCCGCGCCCACTCTACTCAGAGCATGGCTACCTCTAAAGCTTTTTGTGCAGGGGCTCCCTTTGCCGATATTTGTGATGCGGCTGGCTGGTCCTCACCACATACCTTTATTAGGTTCTATCAGTTAGACCTTAACACCGCTTTGGGAACTTTAGCCCTTTCGTAGTGAGCTACGTTAGCTTGGCGTACTCCGTTCGCTGAGGCGGCGTGGGTATTCTCGTTCCCATATGCGTTTCGACGCAGTGTTGAGTTCCCTTGACAGGGAACGTCTCAGGTTACTTACGTAACCCTAGTTCCCTTAGAGGGAACGAGACACTGTTTCTCGTAGCCTCAGCTCCATCGCATACCGGCTGTTTCAGACACTAGTCAAGCTGAGGCTTCTAGTTAGCTGCGTGCTGATATACTCCTGGCTCATGACGTCACCCTCGGCGATATGCACTCGCACACCTGGTTTCAATTGCACTTCAAGAGACAATAACGCTAAGGTTTTCCCATATGCATTTCGACGCAGTGTCTCGTTCCCTCTAAGGGAACTAGGGTTACGTAAGTAACCTGAGACGTTTTACCAAACGAAAAAAGTATGAAAAGTGATCAAAAATAAAGATTACAAATCGAAAAAAATCAAAACGATAATATAAAATAGAAAAGTAAAAAGTAAAAGCTAAGTTATGTTAATTTCAGTTTTTTTCCATTGTTACGGATCTGGAACGGATTAATTTGTTTTCTATTGTTTCTTATGGGAAAACATGATTCTAGATACAAGCAATTCGAGTTACGAGCTCCACCCTGGAACGGATGCTCGTATGCTCGTATCTAGAGGTATTACTGTATATATAATAAATATGTATGTATTGTTATAAAAATTTGATAATGCAAAGTCAGTGTGGTGCAACCAACATAGAGGAGGCTACGTTGTTGTCGAGTGATAAGAGAAGTCAAAAAGGATATCACAGACCCCTGCAGACCTTCTGTAAGTCTCAAAAATACTAAATGAGTACTAAATACTAGAATACTCATTTGATTTTTTTGTGGCAGTATCAAATCGAATAACTCCAACTTCATGATATTCATTATTCAGTAATTCAGAATATATGTTACCAAAAAAAAAAGGTTTTGCCTTAAAAGATGCATAATAACTTCATAATCTGGGTAATGTTAATGATTATTATTTTCCATCTTTTTTTTTAAAGCTAATTTAGCACATAATTTCATGGCCTTATCTTGCAACCGACTGCAAGCTCTTATTCAGATCTGCTTCGATTCAACCCCCCACTCTTCTTTTTCGATAATCATTTTACTCTGCTATATGTCAAAATACAGAAGAAAAGATTTGTAGCTACTTCCTTTACATCACAACTTTAATGACATTTCTAGTCAAAACAGGTCATGTATGTTTTAAACTATACTTTTAAAAATAATGTGGTTTTCATTAAATTGGACATGCTTAGTCTATGTGTCATTGATCCAGTAATGACCATCACAGTGTTTAGTTTTTAGATGCAAGTGCAACTAGTATGTGGGATTTCGTGGTCCAAATGTCTAAACCTATTTTGGCGATATCAAGCCGCTAATAGCAGATCACAAGAAACCTCATAATGTAACCTTTTCCTCACCTCAAGCCCAACCTCTGTTCCCATTAAAAATCTGCCTTCCCTTAGAAGAACGTGGAGTTCTAATAAACGCTTTGTGGCAATGCCAGCTCTGCTCATGCAGTCTGCCCTCTAGATACTTTGATGTGTGATGTGTGGTGAGAAATCAGACCTTAAACACTTCCAGCTCCTCCAGGATCAGATCCTCATCCAGAGAGCCGTTTGACGGCAGAACCACAACCTTCTGTACCGTGCCTTTATCTGTGAGTGGAATATCAGAACATCAGAAGAGTATTGGACAGTCATGAAATCAAAAACAACCTCAGTAATTTAGTCTAGACTGCATATGAACTTTCCATTGTTCACAGATTTTCTCTTTGAAAGCTTGTCTGTGTATCTGAGTTGGGTTTTGATGTTGTTGAGCATCTGTTCTGGGAAACAGCAGGCTAGACTTCAGAAGAAAATGTGAGTGGTTGCCAAGGTGTTCTGGGTGGTTGCTAGGTGATTTCTTACTAGTTCAAGTCAAAAGAGCCCACTCTCTAGTCCCTAGATATGGCCTGTGGTCCTCCATCAGTGTAAAGGGTTTTTGGCATGTGTCTGGTGGAAATTATTTGTTGGATGTCTTCAGCCGTAGAAATGTGTGATACTGACTATAAGATTCACTCCCATGCCACAACTGCAATAAGATCATTACAAATCACACTGTGTGACATGGCTTTAAGAAACTTGGGTACGTCATGTATGTAGAATGTATGATGACATCCACTGACTCATAGGTTACGACAAGATATTATAGAAGAATAAAACATCAGCATGCGCTAGACACAAACAAATAGAGCAACATGAATCATACATTGGCCTGAAAGAAGAGGAAGCGAAAGAGGTGAAAATGAATGACACGACGGGAAAAGAGGCCACTTGGCATGCCAATTTTACAAATGGAGATTGAGGAAAATAGTTTTCAGATTTAGTTGCATTGATCAATGCGGCACTTCATGTTGCATTCACATTGGCCAGTCAGTGGCATTAACTTATGGGCATTAAGTGATGGGTTTGCTATCACCACCTTCTAATGGCAATTGAATGTCAAGCTCATTTATTTTGTGAGGTCATGATAGGTGTGTATATTTTGCTGCAGACATTCGGAGAGCCATGGGGTATTTAGCTCTGGAAATTCCCATTTTAAATATCCAACATTTCAAGACAAAACCCAGCCAAAGAGCAGCCAGGCTGCTCAGTACAACGCTTCTGGCACTCCATCAGGAATTCTGATAGGCAAATACAAACAGCTGTGATTTTGAATTTTCTCCAAATGTCCCTATCCCCGTTCCCTAGTAACCGCAGAGCCTGTCTGCTGTCATGTCTCTGATTCTGTTCTCAGATAAACAAACACACACACACACACACACACACACTTTTTTCTTTCATTCTTGCATTTCCATCCCAAAAGTTAATGTTACGTGTTGATCCTGTGACACAGCAGGACTTAATATCCTCCATTTAACTGATATTGACAAGATAGTAAACAATATGCTTATATTAAAATTATTAGATTAAAATGTTTATGTAGACTTGTTGCCCCCTGGTGGTGGCCAGTGGCACGCATTCATGTCTGTATAATGTATAATAATCTGTGGAGTTGTATGTATTTTTATAGTTGTGTGTGAAATGGGAGGGAAAGAATATCCAAATTAAATTGTAATATAATCTTTATTTTTATAAACAGAATCTGGAAATAAATGGAAACAATAGTTAAACCAAAACCTCTAGGGAGTTCTAGACAATACAGAGTATTCTGCCCTCACAGAACGTGACTGTGCTCCATTAGACAGATAGCGAACACTTCAGAATAAATCCCAAGGCGTAACTTTTCTTGGAGAATATTCTTTACTGTAAAACTGAAAGCATAACAAACAAATATGTAAATACAGCAAAACAAATACAATAATACAATAATACAAATACTGTAATAATCAACTGTTTACTTTCATTCCTAACCATCATTTACAATGCTTGTTTCACTATTAAAGTCAACTGAATCACTTGTTCCATTCAAACTTTCATAACTTAATTGTTACAGAAACTCGTAAATTGCTTACAGTCAAATGTTTTCCAAGGCTAAACTGTTAGAAGATCGCATGTATAAGCTGCAGTTCAACGTCTTCCTTCTCCTTGGCTGATGAACATGAACGCAATAGCGCTATTAGATCGCTATTTCAAAATAAAAGTCCCGGAGGAAATAACTCACAATATATACAATAAAATGGTAAATAAAATACACAAAAATACAATTTCAACTTTTAAAGGCAACACACTCCCCGCATGGTATAATGAAATTATGCCACTCTATCCTTGAATGAACCTTTTTTTTTTCTTCTTTTTTTGTTGCTTTCAGAGTCTTTGAGCAATGTCTCTAGGTTGTCTGAGAAAAGAGAACAACTATTTCAGAAATTGGCCTTAGAAAGATTTTAACAGTTCCTTGGTCAACAACTTTCAGTTCCACTTTTCGAACCATTTGGTCTGTACTTGGAAAGGTTTTTACAACAAGTCCAATAGGCCAGTTGTTCCTTGGTGCCTGACTGTCTTTCAAAAGTACCACATCACCAGTTTTCACATTTGGTTTTTCGTCAGACCACTTTTTGCGCTTCTGCAGTGTTGACAAATACTCACTTCGCCATCTTTTCCAAAAGGTATCGGCAAGGCACTGTACTTGTTTCCATTGTTTTACATGGAGATCCGCTGTGTCAAAACTTCCCTCTGGAGCTGAAACTGCATTTCTTTTCTGAGTCAACAACAACGCTGGGGTAAGTATTTCAGGAGCTTCTGGGTCTGTAGACACTGTTACTAAAGGCCTTGCGTTTATGATTGCCATAACTTCTGCCATAAGAGTTGCCAAGACCTCATGTGTGAGACGTGTGGGATTCTTAATCAGGAAACCATCCAGAATCCTTCTAGCAACTCCAATGAGTCTCTCCCAAGATCCCCCCATATGTGACGCATGGGGTGGATTGAAAATCCATGCGCATCCTGTGTCTTTAAGGTAACTGTTTAACTCAGAGTCATTCACATTGATTTTCAACTCTTTGCAGGCACCTACAAAATTTGTACCTCTATCAGAACGAAGTAGTTTCGCTGGACCACGGATGGAGAAAAATCGGCGCAATGCATTGATGAAACTTGATGTTGTCATAGATTCAATTAACTCAATATGCACTGCTCTGACAGACATACACACGAAGATAACTGCCCAGCGTTTTGAATCTGCACTTCCACCTCTTGTACGTCGTGTGACTACACTCCATGGACCAAACACATCAATGCCCACGTTAGTAAATGGTGGCTCAGAGGACAGTCTATCCGCAGGCAAATTTGCCATTCTTTGTGTCTGGAATCTTCCTCTTAGTTTGCGGCAGATAACACAGTTGTGAATAATACTAGAAACAAGACGTTTGCTTCCTATTATCCAAAATCCAGCTGCTCTGATGGCTCCATCAGTGAAATGGCGCCCCTGGTGTGCTACTTGGTCATGATAGTATCTTACCAGGAGGATAGCAACATGGTGCTTGTGTGGAATAATGAGAGGATGCTTTTCTCTTTGAGACAGGTCTGATGATGATACGCGACCTCCAACCCTCAGCAGACCATCATCGATTACTGGATTTAAGTCTTTTAGGAGGCTTTGTTTAGCAAGGACCACTCCATTTTCAAGGCACTCAAGCTCTTTCTTAAATGTTTCGTGTTGCACACAACGAATGATTGTATTCTTGGCTTGTGTCAACTCACTTACGCTACAAGATTTGTTGCAGTGATGCCAACCTTTGCAATAAGGGTCGTCTGTCTTACCACAATAGGATCTTGCAACATGAATTAGTCGTGCTATCGACTTACAAAGAGTTTTCCAGCTGGAGAACCTCTCAAATCTGTGAGTGCTTAGCTGAGCTGAAGAAATCTTGGTAGCAAGAATTGAAATGTCGGGTCGAATTTCAACATCAGGTTCCACCAATTCAAAAGTCTCAGTCAATGCTTGATCATTGCTCTGGAGTAGAAATTGTGGCCCACAAAACCAAGACGTGTACTGTAAGCGTTCTGCCTTTACCGCTCTGGTGGCAAGATCTGCTGGGTTGTTGCTGGTATTCACATAACACCACTGTTCGGGATGTGTTGATTTCCTTATTCGGGCTACTCTATTTGCTACATATATGTAGAACCTCTTGGTGACATTATGGATATATCCTAAGACTATCCTGCTGTCTGTGAAGAACCGAACTGCGTCTATTTCCTCATCAATCTCATCCATAATCATGTCATACATTTCCACTGCTAGCACAGCTGCACATAATTCAAGGCGAGGTATGGTATGTGCTGGACGAGGGGCTAACTTTGCTTTTCCCATGACAAACCCAACATGGCTTTGGTTGTCAGCATCAACTACTCTAAGGTAAGCTACTGCTCCTATTGCAACTACGGAGGCATCTGAGAAGAAGCACAGTTCTTTTCTTTGTGTAGTAGAAAGCGGAACAGGTACATATGGCCTTTTAATCTGCAAATGCTTCAATGTCATTAGAGAATTTCTCCATTCATTCCACTCTGCTTGTCTTTCCTTTGAAAGAGGTGCATCCCAATCACTCTGTTCAGATGAAAGTTCTCTGAGTAAAGCTTTTCCTCGCACTATGACAGGAGCCAGAAATCCAAGTGGGTCAAATAGGCTATTCACAGTGGATAGAACTCCCCTTCTTGTAAATGGCTTCTCTTCTTGATCCACTTTGAAATGAAAGTTGTCAGTCTCTAAGTTCCAAGAGAGACCAAGGCTGTGTTGAACAGGCAAATTATCAACTCCCAGGTCTAAGTCCTTCAAGTCTTTGGCGTAATCTTCTTTGGGAAATGCTTCCATAACAGTTTTGCTGTTGGATGCGATTTTGTGTAATTTAAGATTTGATTCTGCAAGCATCTTTTGTGTGTTTTTGAAGAGGTTAATGGCTTCCTCAGAAGTTGAGAGTGAGGTTAGTCCATCATCAACATAAAAATTTCTCACTACAAAGTGCTTTGCCTCAGAGCCATAATCCTTTTCTCCATGCAGCGCGGCTTGTCGCATACAGTAAACTGCCACAGCAGGTGAAGGACTGTTTCCAAATACATGGACTTTCATCCTGTACTCGGTTACACCTTTGTCCAGGTTGTTGTCCTCATACCACAAAAACCTTAAATAATCTCTGTGGTCTTCGCGTACTACAAAACAATAAAACATCTGCTGCACATCCGCTGTCACTGCAATGCTCTCTTTTCTGAATCTCACGAGAACTCCAAGGAGTGTATTGTTTAAATCAGGTCCACTGAGCAATACCTTGTTAAGTGACATTCCTTCGGATTCTGCACTTGAGTCAAACACAACCCTGATTTGATCAGGTTTTTGCGGGTGGTACACACCAAACATGGGAAGGTACCAGCACTCTTCTTCTTTATCAATAGGAGGGGCATGCTCTGCATGGTCATTGTCAAAAAGTTTTTGCATGAATTCAATGAACTGACGTTTCATCTCAGGTTTTTTATCCAGAGTTCTGCGAAGTGATGTGAGGCGTTTCATAGCCTGATCTCTATTATTTGGCAAACGATACCTTGGTGAGCGAAAGGGAAGTGGTGCAACCCAGCTGTTTGCGGAATCCTGGAACACATCTCTGTCCATGATTTCTAAAAAAGCTTTATCCTCTACAGATAGCCCAAGCTTGTCATCATCTTGAGTTTTTTGGAACACTGCACAGCCTAAATTATCAGTAGATTTCCTTACACATGGTTTTCCATCGTAATCTGGTGACACGGAAAACTGGTTTGGTATTTCACCAATACATTCCTTCACTTGAATCTGTTTTGAGCAAGGAGTGAGATATGATGTGCGACCATTACTGAGTACATGTGTTCGATAGACATTCACACTCGAAGGTCGATGTGCTGTTCCCAGACACACTTCCCCAACTATCACCCATCCGAGATCCAGTCTCTGAGCATAAGGAGCATCATTGGGTCCATTTATTTGCTCTCTAACTTTGTGCACCCTCAGAATGTCTCTTCCTAAAAGTAAGAGGATAGGAGCATCAGGATCAATTGAAGGGATTTGATTTACAATTGGCAATAGGTGAGGATAGTGCTTAGCAACATCCGGAGAAGGAATCTCTGTTCTATCATCTGGCAGCATATCACACTCTATCAAAGTTGGCAGTGCGAGTTTTGTGCGTCCATCTACAGATTCTACCATAAAGTTGATGGCTCTCCGTCCAGAAGTCTGATTTACTCCAGCACAAGTCTTAATAGTATATGGGGCGAATGTGGCTTTGATGTCAAAAAGGCTGAAAAACTGTGTCTTGGCTAAAGATCTGTTACTTTGTTCGTCCAAAACAGCATACACTCTGATTGCTTTCTCTCTTTTACCAACAGGATACACTGTTACCAGACAGATTTTAGAACATGATCTTGCATGGTCAGACTCACCACATATCTCTGTGCATTTTGAAGTAACTGAGGTGTGTGAGATATCAGTCTGCTCCCCGCATTGCTCTTTCTCTTTGACCGGTTTATCTGAAGTTAGAAATGTTGGAGCTGGATGCATAGCAGAAACATGTCTTTCACTGTCGCATTCGTTACATTTGACTGGAGTTGTGCAATTTCTCGCAATATGTTTTGTAGAGTCACAACATCTGAAGCAGATACGATTTTCCTTTAGAAAAGATTTGCGCTCTTCCATTGGTTTCTCTATAAAGGCCCTACACTTTCTGAGAGGATGAGGCTTGCGATGAATAGGGCATTGCCGTTCTGGACTTTCACTCAGTTTCTGAGACTGCTTCGACTGCAGGTCTAATGTCTGAGACACCTCTGTTCGATGTACAGTTACAGAACTCCTTCCACTGAATTTGTTAGGCACAGTTCTGCTTGATGCTGGTTGATCATAAGAGCTTGAGAATGAGAAACTGGGGTCATTCCTTATTTTTGCTTGATTTCTCACAAACTTTGAAAAAAAGGAAAAGGGTGGAAATGACACCTGAAAATCCTCCTTGTATTTGGACCCCTGAACTATCCATTTGTCTTGGAGGCTTGTGGGCAATTTCTCCACAATTGGATTAACCCCACGTGGAGTGTCGAGATAAGCAAGGCCTGGAAGGTACCCATCAGCTTTAGCACATTCCAGTTCAAGAAGAATATCTCCTAACTCTCTCAGTTTGTAGTTGTCTTTGTTTGTCAGTTTTGGTAGATTCTCAATTTTCTTTAGAAGTGCATTTTCAATCACTTCAGGTGCTCCATAGCACTCTTCTAAGCGCCGCCAAGCCATACTGATTGCCGCTGTTGCGTTAAGAACATGCACAGATCTTATTCTTTTCACTTGTTCAGAGGAGTCTTTTCCCAACCATTTTACCATCAAATCCAACTCTTCTCTGGCTGTTAGATTCAGTTCTCTAGTTGAATTAACAAAAGAGGCTTTCCATGCCCAGTAATTCTCTGGGCAGTCATCAAATTTCAGAAGACCAGAACTGACCATTTCACGTCTGATCAGATATTTGGTTAGATCTGATGTAGCTTGTGTCTCAGGTACATATTGAAAAGAATGATGAAATGATGTTTGTTTCCCATCCTTCTCATTTCCTTCTTTCTTTACCGATGCCTTCTTTTGGTTTGTAAAACACTGATTGTCTATGCTTGCATTATGTGGCACCAGCAAGGTATAATCAACACTTTCTGAAACTGAAGGCAATCCAACCTTGTTTTCTAACGTCTCATCATTAAATGGAAGTTCTATGAAAGATTCTCTTGAGTGCTGTTGTACATACTCACTGGTTCTGCTTCTTCATATGCTGCTGCTTCAGCTGAAGCGACTGCTGCTGCACGTTCAACTTGTAAGATGTATAGACTTGCTTCTAAGTCAGCTTTTTGTTTCAACATACTTGCTTCCAAGTCAGCTTTTTGCTTTATCATCTTTGCCTCTTTCTCTGCGTAGGCAATTTGAGCTTGTGCTGCGACTGCTTTTGCTCTGGCTCTCATAGCTGCTGAGCTTGTGGTGGACCTTCTTGACCTGGATGACTTGGAGGATCGTGATTGCGTTTCCATCTGTTGAAGATGTTCAGAGGATTTCCTCATGTGCTCCCCTTCCTCAGTCGGTTGATCCATTGTGATTTGTACCTTATCTTCAAGAGGAGGAACTCTTTTGGAAGACCGTAATATCATGAGCTGTTCATGCAGGAATCTTGTTAAGCTTAGTCCATAGTGATGATGACTTTTTACTATTCTGCCCTCACAGAACGTGACTGTGCTCCATTAGACAGATAGCGAACACTTCAGAATAAATCCCAAGGCGTAACTTTTCTTGGAGAATATTCTTTACTGTAAAACTGAAAGCATAACAAACAAATATGTAAATACAGCAAAACAAATACAACTAGATAGAGGAAGTTTATGATATAAACTTCAGTTGGCTTGAGAAAGCCTAGCCTGAAAGTTAAATTTATTTGTAAAAGCTTAAAAAGTTTTGAAAGTTTACAGATGGATAGATGGAAAGAATTAGATCTTGAGCATATATACTCTTGTTAGTTATTGCCTTGCGTTGTTTCTAGGCAGTTACTAAGGTGTCGTTATGTTCTTTGATCATAATTTAATCTTTAATCAATTGATGATCAATTTTGCTAGCAAGATTTAATGTTAGTTATCTTGTTGCTAGCAAGATTTAGTATGAATTCCGAAGTCATTAGCAACATTTAACATAAATAAGCATGTTGCTGGCAAGAATTTGCTGAATTAGCATATTGTTAGCAAGATTTATCGTTAATTAGCTTGAAAAGTTTTGAGAGTTTAAACTTAAAAATAAGTTATAATTATGCTTTTTGATCCTCAAAGTGTTGGAAAATTGTAATTAGTTTATAAAAATGTTTACGGTTTAATTACATCCTTGGCTTTTAACGGTCAGTTTTCACTAATGCAAAAAATACTTTGTTTAATTTCTATTTTAAAGCTGTAATTAAGCATTATTAGTATAGGCTAATCACTTTCAAAAGAGACTGCAGTTACACTGCATGTATATGTAGCCTTTTATATATACTAAATAGATGTGTATGTGTATATATATATATATATATATATAATATGTATAGAGGTGTGTGTGTGTGTGTATATATATATATATATATATATATGATACTGTGAATAATACTTTGTTTTATTTCTATTTTAAAGCTGTAATTAAGCATTATTAATATAGGCTAATCACTTTCAAAAGAGACTGCAGTTACACCACAGTTACACTATATGTAGCCTTTTATATATATGAAATAGATGTGTGTGTATGTGTGTATATATATATATATATATATATATATATATATATATAAATAAATGGTACTGTGATACTGTGAATAATACTTTGTTTTATTTCTATTTTAAAGATGTAATTAAGCATTATTTATGTAGTCTTACCACTTTCAAAACAGACAGCAGTTACACTGAATGTATATGGAGCCCTTTATATTTACAATATAAATGTAGATAGATATGCATGTATGTGTGTGAATAGATTTAGGCGCTATAAATAAACGTAGGCGCTTAGGCGTGGACGCGCGAATGCGGGAGGACGCGCGTATAGATAGTTGTTATATGTCGTCACAGCACTTCCGGTAACAGACGCGGCAGCCATGTTGGAGGTGGAAACGAACAGGATTAGCAGTTGTGACAATGGTAAACTACTGTGCGGTTATTGGGTTATTGGCTGTACGAGCAGTGGTGGGTGAGATAAAGTGTCGGTTTACCTGTTTCTATCTATTTGCCAGCCATAATCACAAACCAAGGGGATAGAACAAAGGAACTATCGGAGAAAAGGAGAACGTTGTAGCTTTCACGATTAAGCAGAGCAGATCTGTCAGCTTCATCCTACCCGTATAAACGAGTCTGCTCAAAACATTTCGTATCAGGTAAATACAATACAAACAATACATTGAACTGTTAATTGTCTTTTTCGCAATGGCTTATAGCTGAATTTAGCATGTTTACCTTAGGATTTAGACACATTTCCAGTTTCGCAATGCTCAAATTACATGCCACAACTCTACCAAGAGTAAGAATATGTCGCCACAAAAGATGCATGGTGTGTTTTATAACTATATATAACATGCATTCTTTTATGTAGTCTGTTAGAAGCATACACATATATACAGCATATACATACCTCTTATGTAAGTGGTTAAACATATCAGATACTGCAGGTCCAATTTGATTTTCTATTTACATGCATACAATATATGAAGACGATGGGAACAATAAAAAACAGGAATTATACCCATACAGTCTAAGACGCTGAGTGGTTGTGTTGGCTACTATACCCTTGAGAATCGTCAATTTAACATCTATTCTAAAATGATCACAACACATTAACAACATTTTGCACAGTATATATAAACTCTCCAAGAGTTTCTGTCGTTGTTGTTTTTTTGCAGGCAAACCATCACCACTTTATAGAGATTCTGATATCGATTGGGCACCAACTCTTCATCTTGGACATGACAAAATGAAACAGACCCCAACACCAGCAAGGGCGAGCGAAAAGACAAAACTGAAAATTTAGAAGCTGTCAAGTCCTTACTGTCTTTGTTGAAGTATGAAAAAAGGACATATGACGACATTAGTACTACACACAGTTGTGATAACACCCATGTTGACGCAGCGACTGGAGGAATGTGATTAGATTAGATTCAACTTTATTGTCATTACACAAGTACAGGTACAAGGCAACGAAATGCAGTTTATATCTAACCAGAAGTGCAATAGCAGCAAGTGCAGGATATATAAAATGGTTGCATATATCTGCTTACCTTAAGCTAACATACAACTGTATACATCTACCTGTAAAATTCTGTTTATAGTTAGAGACATCTGTATATACATTTACATTTATAGTACATATTCACCTGTAAATGCTGTTTATAGTAAGAGTCACCTGTAATTATATTTATAGCACACACTCACCTGTTATAGTAATAACCATCTGTATATTTATTGTACATATTACCTGTAAATCTCAGTATCCTGCATATGACTAAATGTCAACAAACTGACCTGACAAGTGTTGTGTGGTTTATACTGTAAAATAATATCTGTATTAAAATGCATAAGTAATTCTTGTAAGTCACTTGCTGGAGAAAAAAACAATAACAACAATATGAATATTTAGATTAGATCTACGAACATGTTGCCCTGTGAGTTACCCTGGCCGTGTGCAGACAAAGACCGTTGATTTCACACACCATGACATCGCGAACCCATCCACAAATAAATTGGTTATATGCTTCAAGTCCTTTATATGATTTTAACAGGTCCAGGGTGTACGCACTTGTTGTATACAAAAGAAAGTTTACTATGTCTGGGTATGTCACGCACGTCCACTTTTCAACATCCTGAGACCACCGCGACTTGTCCAGTGTGTATGGGTCATTCTTTTCAATTAACGATAGTTTATCGTCGTATCTCTGTTCCGAAACACTGTCCAATGTATCAAGATACGTCTGCACACTGTTTAAATCCTTCTTTTCCATTGTCTTTTCTTCTTTTGACGTCTTCAAACAGTAAGGCAATGAGAATTTTCACCTCCAACATGGCCGCCAATACGCAATGACGTCAAAAATGTCACGTGACCGAAAACTATCTATATGGAGCCTCTAATACATACTTTTTAGATGTATATGTAAATCCTTCCTTCATGGGAAACAAACTTAAATATTAGTATTTTTAAAATAATTCCTGCTAAAGTACAATGAGGAGAGTAATGCAGTTTTTTCTAATCTCAAGCAGTTTTCAGATTGACTCGATCTGCCATGTCAGACTTCAGTTCAACACGGCAATTATAGCAGATAAAGGAATCAACGCAATGTAATATTTGTATAAAGCCTTCCTCCATGGGAAACAAAATAACTTAAATATTAGTATTTTTTAAATAATTCCTGCTCATGTAATGCAGCAGAGTAATGCAGTTTTTTTTAATCTCAAGCAGTTTACAGTTTGAATCGATCTGCCATGTTTTTTGCATCCTTTAAAAATCTTATTTCATTTACTGTTTAAGTGTTCACAAAACATCGATCTATCAGCGAATCTGCTCAGGAAGCGCGTTTGAACTCGAGAACAGGAGTCAGACTTTAGTTAAAAGCAGATAAAAGAATTAACACAATGTAACTATATACTCAAGAATTAGTTATAAATAACTTTGACTGTTAGACGCTGCATTTGAAGAGAGTCAGCGCGCGCGCTGCTCAGGGAAGCCTTTTCCAATGTATATTGACTCACGAGCGAGAGTCAGAATTCGGCAATAAAGTACATAAATGAGCGCTATAAATAAACGTAGGTGCTTAGACGGTTATGCTTTGGCGCGAGTCCAGGAGGACGCGCGTTTAAACTTCACCTACCTTCCCCATAGTAATGTACTCCGTTGCCGAGTAAAGACGAATGAGAGTCAGAATTTGGCCATATAAGTGCATAAATCTTCAAGGAAACACGCTGCAGCGGTTACTTGATAATCGGAAACAATTTCCGTTTGATCATAAACTCTCTCACATAAATCTATTTTAGGAGATTATGATCTCTCTCTCCAGCAGTAATGGCGTCTTTGAAAAGCTTTGAGGCTTTGAATTGCAGCGCTCTGATTCGTTCAAACTTCAGTGCTCTCACTGACAGGGGTGTAATTTTGTGATATTATGAATGTAAAATAGAGAGATTTAACTTACTAATTAAAGTAAAAAATCGATTGTAGACCTGCAAGTTTTTTTTCAGGATTTAAAAAAATAAAATGCATGCCCATTGGAATGGACATGTTCACACATACTGTATTGAAATGTATTATATATCAGGTGTAATGTTGTGATGTTACCAACAGATGGAGTGGACGCTCTATCTAAAATTCAGTTTTCACTTCATTAGTGAAAGTCTATGGAGATTTTATGACTTTAATCTTCAGTTTTATCAAAAATCATAAGTCTGATCAGTCTGAAAAGGGATAGCAACTCAAGTCAGAACAGGTCTGAAGTCTGAGCAGAGTTTAGTGGTTGTAGCTTTAAAGCTCTAGGAGGAGATGCATTGAGAATTTTAGGTAATAATAATAATAATAATAATAATAATAATAAGTTTAGATACAATATCACTAAGTTGGCTTTCTCAAGCCAACTTAATAATACAATAATACAAATACTGTAATAATCAACTGTTTACTTTCATTCCTAACCATCATTTACAATGCTTGTTTCACTATTAAAGTCAACTGAATCACTTGTTCCATTCAAACTTTCATAACTTAATTGTTACAGAAACTCACTCACATGTGCACCACAGCTAAAAGTTTCTTGAGCATGTGTACTATAGTAACTGCTACATCAAGTAATTAGAAAAATAGTTAGTATCATAAGATTACATACATTTAAAACTGTATTTGGGCTGTCCTTTAATTTGGTTTGATTATTGAAAAAATAATGAATTAAAATATTAAGACTTTTAACACATCCGCCCCGACCCAGAAATGTATGTCACCTAACATTGCACACAGTTTAGTTAGGAACGTCTCAGGTTACTTACGTAACCCTAGTTCCCTTAGAGGGAACGAGACACTGCGTCTGAACGCATATGGGAACGCATTAGTGTAATTGTCTCTTGAAGCGCAATTGAAACCAGGTGTGCGAGTGCACGTAGCCGAGTGTGACGTCATGAGCCAGGAGTATAACTGCACGCAGCAGACTAGCAGCCTCAGCTTAACTAGTGTCTGAAAACAGCCGGCGTGCGATGGAGCTGAGGCTACGAGACGCAGTGTCTCGTTCCCTCTAAGGGAACTAGGGTTACGTAAGTAACCTGAGACGTTCCCTGTCAAGGGAACTCAACACTGCGTCGGAACGCATATGGGAACGAGAATACCCACGCCGCCTCAGCGAACGGAGTACGCCAAGCTAACGTAGCTCACTACGAAAGGGCCAAGGTTCCCAAAGCGGGGTTAAGGTCTAACTGGTAGAACCTAATAAAGGTATGCGGTGAGGACCAGCCAGCCGCATCACAAATATCGGCAAGGGGAGCCCCTGCGAAAAAAGCTTTAGAGGTAGCCATGCTCCGGGTAGAGTGGGCGCGGACATGCAGAGGACACTGCTGACCCGCCAGTTCATAAGCTAGTGAGATAGTCTCAACTATCCACCTGCTTAAAGTAGGTTTAGATGCTGGAGCTCCCTTAGGAGCCCCGAAGCATACGAAGAGTTGGTCAGACTTACGCCATAAAGCCACTCTGCGGACGTAGGCGTCCAGTGCTCGCACTGGACAGACCTTGCTCCTGAACTCCTGGTCATGATCATCAACGGGGGGAAGACATAAGGCCTGCAGTACAATGTGACGAGCTGGGCTCGAGAGGACCTTCGGAACATACCCTGGTCTGGGAGAGAGAAAGGCTTTCGCCAGACCAGGAGCAAACTCCAGACAGGAGGGGGCCACTGACAGGGCCTGAAGGTCACCAACCCTCTTGAATGAGGAAATGGCTAGGAGGAACACCGTTTTAAGAGTGAGAAATTTCTCTGAGATGTCCTCAAGCGGCTCAAAGGGTTCCTGGGACAAGGCCTGGAGTACCAGGGACAGGTCCCAGGAAGGAACCCTGGAGCGTACCGCAGGCCTCAGCCTGAGAGTGCCACGGAGGAAACGAACTACTAGGGGGTCCCGACCCAGGGGTATACCACTCGGGGGCACGTGGTAAGCCGCGATGGCAGCCACGTACACCTTAAGCGTGGAGGGGGACAGCCCGGCGGCGAACCTCTCCTGTAAGAACTCCAGGACGATACCGACCTGGCAGGTCACTGGGTCTACAGATTTGCTACCGCACCAGGAAGTGAAGAAGGCCCACTTCCTGGCGTAGAGTTTCCTCGTGGATGGGGCTCTAGAGTGGAGAATGGTCTCAACGACCTCAGTCGAGAGACCCGAGTCTATGAGTCGGGCCCCCTCAGAGGCCAGACCCACAGATTCCACAGTTCCGGGCGAGGATGAAGGATCCTGCCCTGTGCCTGAGACAGAAGGTCCACTCTGACGGGAATCCTCCAAGGAGTGCCGTCTAGGAGGGACACCAAGTCCGAGAACCACACCCTGCCCGGCCACCGCGGGGCAACTAAGGTGAGACGGACCCTGTCCTGGCGAACTTTCTCTAGAACCCCCGGGAGCAGAGCTACTGGGGGAAAAGCATACAGGGGTAGCCTCGGCCACTCCTGTTGCATTGCGTCCAGTCCCAACGGAGCTGGAGGAGAGAGGGAGTACCACAGAGGGCAGTGGGTCGCCTCGTGGGACGCAAAGAGGTCCACTTGGGCTTGACCGAACTTCTCCCATATCTGCTCCATCACCTCGGTGTGGAGCATCCATTCCCCGGGCCTCGGCCCCTGCCTCGACAGGAAGTCTGCTTCCGTGTTCTGGGATCCCGGAATATAAGCTGCCCGTAGGGAGCAGAGTTTGTTCCGAGCCCAGAGGAGGATCCGCCCGGCCAGCTTGGAAAGCCGAAGGGAGCGGAGACCCCCCTGATGGTTTATGTAGGATACCACCGCCATGTTGTCCGACTGGACTAACACATGGTGGCCCCGGAGGTCTGGGAGAAAGGCTTGAAGCGCCCTCCAAACTGCCAACATCTCCAACGCATTGATATGCAGAGAGAGGCAGGCCTCGTTCCATAAACCTTGAGCTGAGCGGTCCCTCAGGACCGCCCCCCAACCCGAGCGGGAGGCGTCTGTCGACAGCGTCACGCGGTGACAGACTGGTCCCAGTACGGGTCCTTGGGCAAGAAACCAGGGATTCTTCCACTGACTCAAGGCTCGCAGGCAGCGCCTTGAGACCTTGATCAGGCGGGAAGGGTTCCCCCTCGGGGAAAACCCCCTGGTCTTGAGCCACCACTGCAGACGTCTCATGTGAAGCAAACCTAGCGGTATCACGCAGGAGGCTGCTGCCATGAGCCCCAGAACTCTCTGGAAGTGTCTGACAGTGACCAGCTGGCCTAGCTTTATGTCGTTGACTGCCGATAGGATTGATGTAATGCGCACGGGGGAAAGCCGCGCCGACATTGACACCGAATCCCATACAACGCCTAGGAAAGTCGTGCTCTGCCTCGGCCAGAGTACACTCTTTTGGGCGTTTAGTCTCAGCCCGAGCTCCTTCATATGTGCGAGAACGACATCTCGATGCCGAACCGCCAACCCTCGAGACTGGGCCAAAATGAGCCAGTCGTCGATATAGTTCAAGATCCGGATCCCTCGGGATCGGAGCGGAGCTAGAGCTGCATCCACGCACTTGGTGAAAGTGCGAGGAGACAAAGCCAGGCCGAACGGAAGAACCCGATACTGATAAGCCTTCCCCCCGAAGGCGAATCTGAGGAACTTCCGATGCTGAGGAAGGATGGAGACATGGAAATACGCGTCTTTGAGATCTATCGAGACAAACCAGTCCTCGGACCTGATTTGAGCTACGATCTGCTTCAGAGTTAACATTCTGAATTTCAGTCGCCTGACAAAACTGTTCAGAGTGCGAAGATCTAAGATAGGGCGTAAGCCTCCACCCTTCTTGGGAACTATGAAGTACCGGCTGTAGAAACCTGATTCTCTGGCTGAGAGGGGTACATATTCTATGGCCTCTTTCCTCAGCAGTGAGTCTACTTCTCGTTCCATGACCAGAGCCTGCTCGGGGTTCACCACTGTTGGTAATACACCCGCGAAGCCGGGAGGATGAACCCGGAATTGAACAGCGTATCCTTCTGATACGGTACGCAGGACCCATCGAGAGATACCTGGGAGGCGCTGCCACGCCGCCAGGAAATCTACTAGGGGTATCAGTCTCTCGAGACCGACCTCTGGATATAAATATTTTGCCACCCCGGGGCCCCGGCCGAAACCAGAGGACCGCCGGGGCGGATGCTCTAGGACCCTCCTCAGAGGGGGCAACCTGCCCAGCACGGCCCGAGAGGAGCGTGACTGGACAAGACTGCCCGCGTAGAGCACGGCCCGGGTCCCTCGAGACCCCGAGCCGTACACCGCGCTTGGTGTGCACTGGTCCACCCCTCGAGGAGGACCAGCGCTGCGAGGCCGCGACCAGAGTGTGTCAGGGCCTCTTGCTCTTAGCCTTCCTGGCCTGAAGGACAGCCCTCAGATCTGTCCTTTTGCCAGAGGGCTGCGGCTGAGTGCGGCGACCAGCGCCGCCACCCGAGTGGGGAGGCTGGCGAGAAGCCACACTCTGTCGCTGAGCAGCGCGGTGCGAGGAGCTGCTGCTGGGCTGCGGCTGGCTCGCAAGCCCAGCTGCCCGAGAGCGGCGGGGGAGAATCTTACGGAACGCTACCTCCTGTTTAGCAGCCTCCTGAAATCTCTCGACGGCCATCTTGACGGCGTCGCCAAAGAGACCAGGAGGCGTAAGAGGAGCGTCGATAAGAACATTTTTATCCTTTTCTCTGAGGGAAGTCAGGTTGAGCCAGAGATGTCTCTCAGTGGCCACCAGGGCTGCCATGGAGCGACCGATAGAACCGGCCGTTTCCCTAGCAGCCCTCAGAGAAAGATCGGTGGCCCTGCGCAGCTCGGCTACTGCCTCAGGGCCGATTCCCCCGCCCTCATCGAGGTCTGCGAGCAGCTCCGCCTGGTAGGCCTGCAGCAGTGAAGACGTGTGCAAACACGCTGCAGCCTGACCAGCCGCGGAGTATGCTCTGCCCACCATGGTGGAAGTAACCCGGAGGGGTTTGGTGGGCAGCGTCGGGGTTTTAAGGGGCGGCGATGAATGGGGGGCGAGGTAGTTAGCCAGCGCCTCCTCCACTCTAGGCATCGCCCCATAGCCGCGCTCTTTGGCTCCCATAATGGTAGCATAGTTAGCGGAAACGCTGCTATGCACCCTATGGGAGGCGGGCCGCTTCCAAGACCTCGACACCTCGGTGTGGAGGTCCGGGAAAAACGGCAAACCCCGACGCTGAGGTTGCACTCGAGCAGGCAGGTAACGCTCGTCTAACCGACTCTTAGGACGAGCGTCCCTGGGCTCAGCTGGCCACTCGAGACCGAGCCTTGCCGTTGCCCGAGTGACAACCTCAAGCAGCTCCTCAAACGCGGGTGAAGCTGATGGCGGTTCAGCTTCATCCACGTCAATGCTGACTACATCCACCTCTAATTCCTCGGAACTAGAGAGGTTCAGCAGAGCGTCATCACCCAGGTCGGAAGTAATCACCGCATGGTGCGCTTCCGAATCCTGAGTGAGCGCGGATTCAGCAGGTAAGGGAGGAGAAAAGGGCTCGCCCGTCTCCGACCCCGCTGCTAAATCCAGCTGCGATCCCCATGAGTGCAGCCGTCGCTGAGCCTCAGCTGCAGCGGGACCAGACCCACGAGGAACGCGAGCCTGAGCAGTCCCCTCGAAGACTGCCAGGCGTGAGCGAAGAGTGCGCAGCGGCAGCTGCAAACACTCTGCACACTCAGTGCCCTCAAGCGCTGAGCGTGCATGAGCTTCGCCCAAACAAAATACACAGAGAGCGTGTGTATCCTTACCCGTGATAAAACGCGGGCAAGGAGTGACACAACGCTTAAAAGACTGTGAATCCGCCATCCTTTTAGGTAAGTGAAATATATATCAACTTACAGCCAGCAGAGCAACTCAAACACACGTTAGCTTCGAGCGCTGTTGAAGACACTAAGCTGAGGCTGCTAGTCTGCTGCGTGCAGTTATACTCCTGGCTCATGACGTCACACTCGGCTACGTGCACTCGCACACCTGGTTTCAATTGCGCTTCAAGAGACAATTACACTAATGCGTTCCCATATGCGTTCAGACGCAGTGTTGAGTTCCCTTGACAGGGAACGTGATGCGGAGCACAGACTTGATGTTTTTTTTACTGAATATCGGCATGATTGCAAATATGATATCAATTTTATAGAAGTTAATATTGTGTTACATTTTAGACACAGTATTGTCAATATTGTCTGTTTTAGCTCAATTTTGCAGCTGAAAATAGTTTCAAACAAAATCACAGTAGTTCAAGCAACACACAACAGTGTTTTATTACTGAAGGAATCTGCAGTTTTTAATGAATCAAGTAAGCCAATGATTCAATGACTCATTCATAAAGACGGCCACTTGCTTCATTCCTGAATAAATCTGCCTTTTGAAAGATTCGGTTGAATGAACGACTGAATGGCTCACTCATTAAGACATTAAGAGTGGTTTAAGGTTCATATTTGGATAAAAAATTTGAATCGCTTGACAGCCCTTAAATTACAAGGAACATTTCTCTGGTATGGTTTTGTATGACATAAACTGTATGTTATGGAACAGTGTGGTACAGTATAACAAAGTTGAATGAGTGCCTATTCCATAATTTATTAAAGTACAATATAATTTTAAAGTAGAGTAAATGAAGTATAGTATTACTGACAAATGACCTCCAGTAAAACATTATCAATCAAGTTTTCTACCTTTGTAATTTTTTAGATGGGAAAAGCCATTTAGTCAGTTGACAAGGATAAAAAGCAGTCAAACAAGTTTAAGTGTGCCAGCTGCTTCCATGAACACATGAGGAAGCGGTAGAGATATATTTTTTTATGTGTTTTTTTAATTTCTGAGAAGGTAAATGTTTTAGTATGGTTATTTATTTATTTGTGGTGCTTTGGGTCTTTACCTGTGCCCAGGAATAGAACCTGGTAGTGTCCGTCTGCAGCGGTGACCTGATCCACAGCTATAGCGGTGTATTTGTAATCAGCATGCGTTCGCACCACCAGAGGTTTTCTGCTGACCGGGTAAATGGGGTTAAACATGACAGGGTGATTCCTCACGAACGTCACCACATCATCTGGAAACTCTTTAGTACTTTGGATGTGAGGAGTAAATGCGCCACCAGGACACTGTCAGGAAAAGACAATGAGATTAAATTATCATACTGTTTTGTTCAGTTTAGCTTTGTCACTTTGATTGGGTTTAACATTACATGCACTAAAGTGAGTCTTCGTCTGTTAAAGTTGTGCTCCAGGAAGAGCGCAGAGTTGAAGGAGATATTCACAGGAACAAACATTTTATTTAACAAAACTCAGCAGAGAACAACACAACATCACACTGACCGATCCGACAAAGACTGGGGGGAACACAGGGTATATGTATAGAGGAGAATCCCTGAGGGAACAAGACACAGTTGACAATACTAACAGGGTGATTGATGACAAGACAGGTGAATGAAAAACACTGGGAGAGCACATTGAGAACCCAGAAGTAAACAGTGACAAGACAGACACGTGACATTGTCTACATGTATGCAATGTTCGAAAATTTCCCCTAAATTAAAATTTCAAATTACTATTAATTTAAGGCTTTAAATTTAATTTAACACTACACTGGACTCATGCATTACAAAGAGCATAGCAACAATAACAAAAATAGTAATGATTCAGATATATTTTATAGCTTTCCTGCAGCTCAACCAGTAGAACATTGGTGTTCACAACGCCAAGGTCATGGGTTCGATCCCAGGGAAAGCAAGAACTTATTCAATGTGTTTCTTAAATGCAATGTAAGTCGCTTTGGATAAAATATGTAAATGTATTACAAATTTGATTAAAATCACTTCTCATTTATAAAAAATAAATGACCTTGTAATATATAGAGAATTATACAAAGCAAACTAGAAATCTAGGCTATACAACTTTCATGAAAAACTTTTACTGAAACTGTTAATACAATATTATAAAAAATCACTACTTATTAAAAACAAATTACTTTGAAATATAAGCCTATTGTTACACGCTGAGCACTGGTGTGCAATGCGGAGAGACACTCGGAGGAATGCAGCAGTTCAACAAGACTCAGGTTTATTCATAAAGGAAAACAAAAGATTTAAACAAACTGAAACCGCACATCATAGTGCAAAACTCGGGATCACGGGAGGAACACGGAAGACAAGGAACACAGGAGGGTATTTAAGGACAAACACAGGATTGGGACCAGCTGACGCAACTTGGGAAGTGATTAGACGCAGACGGGAGCGTGCAGGACTGGGAAGATACACAAGGGAACCCAGATGTGACAGACGCGACAAGACTGTGACACCTATAAATCAACTCTACAAATGTCATGTATAAAATAAGATAATTATAATTATTTATTTGCCTTTTTAACCAAACTGTGTAAACCACAAATATTTTTGCAGAGACTGCACCATGGCAGGACATTAATGTGTGTGACTCACAGTTCCCGGTCGTGGGTAAGGGATCCGGCCCTGGAAAGCCACCCACTGGAAGTTGGGCCCTTCCCTGTGCGCAAACGGTCCGTTGAAGACTGTCAGGATGTCGGCCATGTTGTAAACACAGACAGCAGAACCTCTGAACACAGAACTGGAAGGAATAACACAAAACACACACATATTTAACATGGAAGGAAGTCAGACAGTAAAAGACGTTCCTGCACATCCTTCCTGACCATTTGGATGGAAGGTATGACGTAACATGGTTACACTGGAGACTCGGTCCGCAGAGAGATAAAAATGCTGCATAGAGGAAAGGGAACACCGTTTTGGTTACACTGTGGGATGAAGTGTGGTTTGGCTTGACATCGTAGATTTTGATCAGACAGCAAGACAAAGAGTTTCTTTGTTTGATCGCAAAACAAAGGGAAAGAGGCGACATAACAATAAATAGCAGTGCAGGGTATAGGAAAAAAGAAGCCATTGGTGTTTGGACTGGGCTCATTAGGTAAACCACAACGGCTGAACATGGTTGGAGATTGAGCCACAATTCGGAAACCTTGACCGAAATCTCACCTTATTTAACCACCACACACATACACACATTCCACTGCTGACACAAGTAAACATACACTGATAGGAACCCACTGTAAAACATGTAATGAAATATCTGAACTGAAATGCAATGTTTTCTCTTAAACAATGAGCTAACAAATTTTGCTACATAGTCTCCTTGGATTGTTCTCTTAATTTTTTAAATAATGTTATTATAAATAATAGTAATGTCATTGGTTTCCACACTAGAGCTTCAGAAGAGATCATAACTATATCCCAATCTATACTGTATCACATAAGTCTCATTTAGTATTCAAAACTGAAATTAGTGGTGTTATGCCAAAAATAACTTAAAATAATTTTAATAAATAAAATTAAATGTAGAAGAATATAATATAATAGAATATAGGAGGAATGAAATAAATATATGTAATATAATAAAACATTTATAAACTCAAAATATTGGTTTAACTGATTCATTTGTTAAATTATTATAATTAAATCTAATCATTTTCATTTATTAATAAGTAATAAAAGAGGAATCAATTCAGGACCCTTTTTAGTTAATGTCTGACCCTGGGAGCTAGATAAATTTGTCAACAATTATCTAATTTTTGTCTTTTTATTTGTTTTTGTAAAGTAAGAACTTCTCAGTATTCTGCATTCTGCGCTGTTTCTGAGAGGTTACACTCACCTACACAAAACACTAATAGAAACATTTAAAATGTTTGTGACATCACGCTGAGACTAATTTAAATCACTCAGCGAGACTCATCACAGATTCATCACAATAAAAAGCTATTGGACGACCCCCTGAACTAACATTAGCTGTATGTTTGTAAAGAAGTGGCCTTTCCTTCCCCTCACCACCCTTAGGTGTGAGCACACGTTCCCAGAAACCCCGTCATCCCCTCAGCTCCAACCCCGCCTGACCTATATTTGGCAAATACACACATAAAAACATGCACACGCACATTAGTTGGAAGCTCAATATTGCTTTTGGCTTTACCTTGTAGAGGTGAAGACTCCAAAGATGAGAAGGCCCTTTGGGTGGTCCGTCTCCAATAAAAACACATTCTCTGGATGGAAAGAGAGAAGCACTCACTCAGTGGCTCAACATCTGTCCTACAACATTGTCACACAGTACTGGTGCAGCCTAACAAGAATAAAACAGGTGAAAGTGTAAATCCATCATGGGTATGAAACATCCAGTGTAAACTATTTGTGCTGAGTGTTTTATGATCGTAAAAGGATTTTAATGAGGTGAAAAGCTTTACAAATGACCTATAGTGCTTTTGTTGAATGGTAATACTGACAAATGACTGTTGTATGGTTAATGACCAGTAATTATAGGAAGCTGTTTAACTAGAAAGTGAAATTTGTAAGGGTTGAATACAAAGTTACGACAACATACCTAATTAGGGGGCAACGGGGTTAAAAGCCCTCAATTTATAATTGAATATAAATAAAGCAAAATACATGGTGTAAAAAATAACCAGAATTAAATAAATTATAAAAGGTATACTATTAAAAATAAAGGTTATTTATTAATTTATTTTGATGGTTCTGTAAAGAACCTTTAACATACATAGAACCAGGGCTTGCCAATAGCCGGTGACTTTAATATATTTCACAAATTAGACTAATTAAATAAATAACACTGCATAGTTTTCATATCCAAGAGTAAGTCTAAGACCAGTGAGTGATTTATTTTTTTACTTTGTCCTTTATTGCTTGATTAACATTAAAAGTGAAGACAGTAGCAGTATTATTAGGATGCTGTCACCGAATGCATTTTGCATTTTGCCGAGACAGCCTTTTTTTGTGTAATTTTAATTTTAATAATTTTGAATAAGAATTTGTCCATTGAAGCGCAGGAAGGCATGAAAGAGAGGAACTTTCCAGAGTAACGAATTCCCTTGAATCTTTACATTGGAAAGGCTGAAACTTTTGTGACGATGAACCCTTCAACTGTACAGAGCGCTGTCCACATTTGTTCACGTTCATGTTGTTACAACATTGCAATGTTTACTTGCCAACTGGCAAGTGAGACCGTTTCATGCACTTAGTGAGTGTTAATTTAGAACATTTGATTTCACAAAAGGTTCTTTGCTCTAAGAAAAATGCTTCTTTTCAGAACCATTCCCATGAGGAAAAGAGCTTATAAATCATACTTATAAGCTTATAGGTTTAGGGCTACAGTTAGGGGATAGAATATGCAGTTTGTACAGTATAAAAATCATATCTTAGGAAAGTCCACATAGAATATGGACATCCAAAGTGTGTGTGTGTGTTTGTAATCTCACCAAGCTCATCAAAGTGGGTCTCAGTACCGTCTTCCTCTAGAACCGAACATACCATACGAGCCTTCAGAAACGTGGTCCACTTGTTCACAAGACTGCGTTGACCACCAGTGTCATTCTAAATAGAATTTACAATGACAAAAAATAACTTGTTAATACATGAGTATATATGAAAGAGTTAACTCTAACAAATTGACAAGATACTCAAGACATCTTATAAAATGCCCAAACACACACACAAACTTACAGGGCACACTCGAGCCACCATAGTGTGGATGTTCTTAGTGTTTCCACTACTGTCTGTCAGTCTCTCACGCAGGAAAAAGTAGAGTTTAGTGTCGTTTGGGTCTGAGCCATCAGGAATCAAGTGGGCATCAATGAACACCGGCTCTAGTCAAAATAGAAGAACAACTACAGCTTAAACACTCAATTTGCTCTACATGGACCCTAAAAGATAAATAAGAGGATTGTACCGTCTCATTTCTTTCCTAAAGAATCAAACATCTCTGAATGGTGCTAATGCTTGAGTTTATGTGTAATTTAATATAGCTGTGTTGGCAAGCTGAGATATCTCACACATTCTGACCAAATATGTGCTTCACTGTGTATATTTGGATTGTATCGCACAAAAGATTGTGTGACCCCTTGAGAAAACCGATATGGACGTACAATATGTTTTCACTTTCCTGGTTGAATCATTGTAAACAGACTGCCCTTGTCTTTAGCCCATTTCTTTGATGTGGGTAAAGGCCGTTTTTACTGTGTGGTTTGTGTATTATTCTACTGAAACGGCATGGAACGCGAACATGTAATTTAATGCTACGCATAAATAATTATTTGTAGTTTCAATTTTATGAACAATTTCCTGATAGAATAGGCATAATAATGTAGATGGAGTTAATAACGTGTAGGGTTTGTATACCACTCAGCCATTTGGAGTTATGTTGATCTGTCCTCACTGCGTTCCTTGTGGTCAGGCTCCTGAAAATGGCCGCATCCGTCCCCATGAAGTCGATATACATGCCAGAGAACAGCTCCTGATCTGATCACAAACACAAAAAGTATCCCGCAGTTGCTTACAGATTTTTCATTTAATAGTTTAAGATTTTTGGATTCTATTTCTTCTCAATGAATAGTGATTGTCCTTTCAGTTTTAATATATCCATTTCCTCTTCAGAAAAAAAGGCAAATGAATAATTCAGTAGTAAAACTTTTCACTTCATGGACTTAATGTTTCACGTTTAAAGAGCTTTCGCGCTAACGTTTCTTTAAATGTTTTAATTTATTGGAGCTTCAATTTCAGTGATTCAATTAAGTGATATTGTAAGTAAAAATTGTTAAAAATTCATTAGGTTTCAGTTTTAAAGATAAGACATGTTCCATTCTTCATCTTTAATTTTTAAATGAGTGTGTCTTTTCATCTATCGATTCCTGTCAGGTATTAAAAAAAACAGAACAGATCGAAACAGTTATGATGTCAAATGCAATAAATGTATTACATTTATTTTTTATTTAAATATATCACTATTAAACATTTAACTGCATGCGTTAACACATTAACTTTGACCGCCCTGTTGTAAAACTACTGCATATAACGGGTTTTTATTACTGGCTGAACAGATCTTTCTGTTGAATAAAAGACATATGGATTTATAGTGACTAAATATTTCTGCGGTATGCTCTACTAATGACCTTCTCAAATCCGTTCCCCAAAGCTCTCCTTCCTTTCATCAATCCACTACTCTATCACTTCATCACTCCATCTTGCTCGTGCCCCTAGTACGACAAGGGGCCAAGTGTTTGATGGAAATTTGCAGACAGACGTCAGACAGAGAAAGCTGTTGGCTGTCACGTCAAGGGCCGTCAGTCTAGACGGTTAGGGACTGCTTGACTTAACCACTTAAAATGTTCTTTGCATACAGATGACTTAACGATGACCTATAGCACAAGTCACGAGATGCAAGAGTGCAGTTTGAAAAGTTTGAACAAATCGTCTTGATTTATCATATGCAGTAAAGGACAAAAAAGTAAAAGATTTTGCCACAAAACTAATGTAGACGTAAAAATTAAATTTGAGAAAAAAATTCAAAAATATATTACTAATGTAAAACTAAAATATTATTTAAAAATATAATAGCATCTTAATAATATTAAAATAACACTGGTGTGTTTATGTTGCCGTTCGTATGGCCCTCTGGTGTGTGACTATGTGTGTGAGTCCAATAGCTGTGTCAACAGCAACCCAACACCAACTAGCCAATTACAGATCAAAGGATTAAGGGGGCGGCACTGAGTGACCAAAAGTTGTCACATCGGAAGGGGAGCAGACACCCGCAAAATGTGGGTGTTTGGAGACACTATGGGGTCATGAACAAAGAGATCATAGAGAAAATGTTTTAGTAAGTGTGCAAGACAAAATGGCACCTGTGGATAAAGACACATAAGACGCCAGCACTCACTGAGCATGACCGAGACGGTGTTGACTTGTGGGTTGAAGGAGCACCTCCCTTTCCCTGATTCTGCTCGGGAAGAGATTTGAAACACTTGCTCCTGCCAATGACACCAAACACACACACACACACACACACACACACCCACACACACAATCTTGCATTTCAAAAATCACAATGTTATTGTGGTATCAACAATTTCAGAAACACCTGTCCATTAACGTATAAACATTAGGGCTGGGGATTGACAAATTTCACAAGCTTGTGATTCAATTCGGTCTCGATTCGATATCGATTAATTGGGGCCTATCATTGCAATACATGGCAAATAAATTTTTTTTTTTTTAAATTAAAATCTCTTAACTAATGCTGTAAACTATACAGGGAACCCCTGTTACATCACTATAATATTAAACATTAAAATGACCTGATTTATAGACTACTTGCATTTGAATTATACGTAAGGAAGTTTTTGTTTACAATATTAAATTTTTTATAAAAATTATGTTTCTACTTGTTGTTTTTTCTAATAAAACACTTTCAATTTAGGATTATTCAAACTTCCATTTTATATTGAAGAACAGTTTATATACAATTATGTGGCGTCACGAGAGCCAGGGGCGTGATTGATAATGAGCGTCACCTGTGAGCCACCGGTCTTGTGCCTCATGGAGGAGCGGAGGCATAAAAGGAGGAGCAACGACAGTGAAGGATGAGAGAGGACCAGGCCTGGGATTTATGTTATGTTTTGTGTTCGTTCGTGTGCCATTACTTTCATTTTGTATTTATGTTTTTATTTTGGAATTAAAGTCTGTTTAACATTCGCCGGTTCCCGCCTCCTTCCTCCATGAACACTGAACTCCGTGACAAATGAATATACAATATCGTGAATATATTTAGCAATATAAGTTGCACTGTATCTTTCAATATACCACCTTATGTTCATTCATGTTTATTTTGTGCTGTAACAAGTAGTAAAGCAGGAAAGATTATCCATTCATGTGCGCATTTGCTTGAACTGAAGCACTACACTCGACATTAAAGAGCGCCTCAACGTTATTTATTGTTTGAATTTTGTAACAGAAAATTGAAAATTTGAAAGCTGAGTTTTTTCATATCACAAATCACAAGTATTGTTGCGACCTATTGGTTGGGAGGCACAATGCAAAGTTCTGTTCATTCATCAACTGAAAAGATCATAGACTGAAAGATTAATTCTTGGTATTTAAGAATTGATATTCTTTTTTCAGTGTTTTTGACTAAATGACTAATTCTTGCCCAGAAAAAGATACAAAGTTGAAAGGCTTTGACTTGATTTGATAATCAATATATAATATATAAATATAAATGACATATGCTCTATGCTATGATATGCTCTATGCATATATGCTATATGATCATTTTATCATATTTCCCATCATCAAAACTATTCTCAACTTTGAGTTTGATCTGTAATGTTTCACAGCCAATTTCTATAAAAAGATTTCTGAGTAATTGCCTAGCTTGCATTTGTGCAGTGGTTTTGGAGAGCTGCCTTTCTTTTGATTGGTCGGACAGACTTCCCCACATGCTTCCAGGTGTCATGATGTTGGCCAGTGTCGTGAAGTGAGAGAAACCAGAGACATAGAGAGTCTTCGTCAGGACATGCAGCCGCTGGTGGTAGAGCTTCTAATTTATCACGAAGACACATGTGTTCATTAACTAATGTATTGCTTCTTTAAATCACATGCAGCTATAGGCAAATAAACAAGTCACATGCTGACTCCAGGGTGGCCCTGTCATTATGTAACAAAGCTACACTGCACTCTTTTAGAGGTTACAGGTCAGTGCATTTCAGAGTTCTCTGCTTCTGTAAGAGTCCAGCCGGTGTGCAGCCGAGAGAGATGGACACGGGTGGAGGGTTGAGAGAGCAAAATTATTTTCAAACAAAAATAGACTGATAGAAAACAAGCTGCTGGATTCAGTTGGCTAGCAGTGCTGCCTCTAATCTCATTTGGTCTCACCATGTCTCAGTCTTTTTTTCTTTTCTCTTTATTTTCTCTTTAACCTCTAAGGATTCTAGTTTCATCTTGTGTCTCACTCTCATCTATTTATTTTAATGTTCTGGTTTAATCAAATCTCATCATACTTCTTATTTTATCTGGTTTCTTCTCTTTACCCCTCATCCCTTGCCCTTTCTTTTTCTCTTTCCCTAAGTATTCTTGTCTCATCTCATCTCATATCCTCTTCTCATTTTGTTTAAATTTGTCTCATCTCATCTGGTCTAATCTAATTGGGTAGATCTCTTGTTTTTTGCACACTTTGCTGCATCTGGTCTCAAATCATATCACTTTTTATTTTTTCTCTTCTATCTTTGGTTAATCTCATCTCGTCTCATCTCTTCTAATTTCATTTAGTCCTGTCAAGTCTTATGACGCCTTTGCCTTTAATCTATATTAATTTATGTATCCATTTCTCCTGTTGTGGCTTTTCTCCTCTTATCTCATCTCCTCTGGTTCTTAGTTTACATTGTTTCATCTCATCTCAACTAACCTCCTCTTCTCTCCTCTCATTGATTTCTCATGGCTCACTGCATTTTTTTCTCATATCTTTTCTCTTCTGTTTTTGTTTAACCTCATGCTGTCTCATCTCTTCTCATTTCATTTAATGTTACCTCATCTTATTCTTTTTTTTCCATCTTGTCTCATTTCATATGGTCCCAATGTTTTTTTCTTGAAACTATAAGGATTCTTGTCTCATCTCATCTCCTCTCTTTACTTTTCTTCTCGTTTTAATTTTGTCTTTTAATTTTTAATTGCGTATTTCCATCTCGTGTATCGGCCTGTCACCTCTCGTCTCGTCTCATCTCGTCTTATTTCGAATAAATGATTAAATGTAAAAGTAGTCTCGTCTTAGCTCATCTCTTGTCTTGTTTCATCTAGTCTTGTCCCAACTCACATCATCTTATCTCATGTCTTGTCTTGTTTCATCTAGACTCGTCTCCTTACTTCATCTTATCTCAACTTCTTGTCAACTTCTTCATCTCACCTCGTCTCTTTTTGGGTTTCATCTAGTGTCTTTTAATCTCAACTCGTCTTATCTCTTCTCTTCTGTTCTCTCGTCTTGTTTTGTCTAGTCTCATCTCACCTTATCTTGTCTCTTGTCTTGTTTCATCTAGTCTCGTCTCCTCAACTCGTATTATCTTGTCTCTTGTGTTGTTTTGTGTAGTCCCATCTCACTTCATCTTATCTCATTTCTTGTCATGTTCTGTCTTGTCTAATCTCACCTAGTCTTCTCTCATCTCATCTCTCTTGTTTTGTCTAGTCTTGTCTCATCTCTTCTCTTGTCTTTTGTCTAGACCCATCTCACCTCACCTCATCATATCTCATCCCTTGTCTTGTTTCATCTAGTCTTGTCTCTTGTCTCTTCTTGTTTTTTGATCTCATCACAATTCATTTTATTGTTCTCCTTTTGATTGGCATGTCTTGGCTCATCTCATCTCATCTGGTCTCTTCTCTCTTTTTTCTGATCTCTAACTACCCTCATTCCCATGCTGGTTTAAATTATCATGAAGGATGTCATATCAAAGGGTGGATGATGTATGACCTTACAGCTTAGTGGTAGATTAAAGATACCAATAATTTTTACCAAGAATTTAGGACAGATACTATGAGCTTACTGTCCATAATGCAAAATTTCGGAAATTTGAAGTATATGTAGCAAAAATAAGGTGAAACTGAACTAAACAGGCTGTCGGACTGGTTTTCATTAGCGAGTGTAAACTGACCTCAGGACGCCTGCCACGGTTAACATATGCACACACTGGGCTGTAGGCTCCACTGCCGCAGATGAACAGATGAGTCCTGTTATAAGGCTGGATCACTCGTAAGAAGTTTCCACATCCATGCTGAGGAGAACAAAAGAAACAGAGATCATTGCTTTTGATCCTAAAAGCTATATTAAAATCTCTTTTAACCTCATTTTAAAGTCATTTAATGCTGATGCTGTAAGAAACTGAAAATACCAATTAAAATTAAGACTACTTTAAACGATCCAAACCTATAATTCAGGAAGTGAACGTTTATATAGGTCAGGAATTCAAGGCCTATTCAAGGAATCCAGGAAACCCAAACTAAAGTGTTGCCAAACCAACTGCACATGAAAACGAGTGAGAAAGGGATGAGTTGAAAAAGGAAAAGTGCCAGGGGAGCATTTAGGAACTTGGCGAAGTGTGTTAAAACAGCAGCTGCATGAGCTCTTGGTTAGCATGTGCACACACAGGGCCTTCGTGAGCAACTGAATAACAGTACTTCCAACAACACACACCCCACCATCTACGCCTCTCTTTCACGTGTTTGACATTAATACTTTTTCTGTGACGCATATCAACATTATCCTCCTCTGGCTTGTATTCACGGTATGTAACCTTTTTCTTCCGTAAAGGTGAAAAGAATTTGACAGCTTACGGTTCACGTACAGATCAGGAAGAATTAACAAGAGAAAGCTCTATAAACATGTCTTAATATCTGTTAAATAAATGCCTCAGTGTTTCCCAAACGATGCAGAAGGATTCGGATGATGTGAGGTCACGCGCTGCCGCCCCTGTGGCTGCTGCTGATACTATCAGGGGAGAGGGATGGGGTGTATCCCTGTGAGGGGAGGAAACTCAATAACCTGACAAGGGGTAACACTACAGATCCATGGATGCAAATAAAATCAGGGGAAATATGTGGCACAAACCTTAGTTAAAACATACACGCACATTGAAAACAGGGAAAACAGACTCGAATTCAAAGGGCTCGAATTCAAATATTTGTCAAAAGCAGTGCAGAAAGGCTAAGCTGCATATTTCAAGATGTGACATGTTGCTCTGTTAAAGTTATTAAACTACTGTATTTGAAGTACAATCAAAGATTCTAGGGCTGGATGAATTTTATGAAAACTTCCAAGGACATTTCTGTGGCATTTTCACCCTAAAATGCAAAGAAAAATAAATAAATAAATAAACAAACAATAATATAACATTTTTATATGTATCTGTACTCTGACAAATTAAGAGCATTTTCCTTCTATTCTTTCCTGCAATACAGTAATGTGTGTGTGTGTGTGGGGGGGGGGGGGGGGGATTAAAATACCTTACTGCATTATTTTGTTATTCATATTCATAGATCCAAAGAGTTTGACTGCTTTTTCTTTCTATTTTGTGTCATAGTACATATAATGCAGTTATATTATATGCCATTAAGTTTAAGTTTCATTTTAATTTGTATTTAGCTCCTGTTGTGTTTGCCTTTGTCATCAAGTTTTCCTTTGTTCTTTCCAGGTTTGTCTCCTTGGTTACTCATTAATTAGTTTATGAGTTCCCGCCTGTTTGTATTTAGTTCATCATCCTATGTGAATATACTCCCTCTATTCAGTTCCTCATTGTCTGATGTTGTTTGTGTAATGGACACACTGTCCATGAACACACTGTATTAAAATTTGGTTGTCAGGCACCTTTTAGTACTTAATCCCATCCTGTAAATAAATGTACAAATATAACGAAAATTCTATGCAGTGTGTCCAGAACTGAACTGAACAATTAGTTGTTAATGATGTACAATGAGATTTATAATATATATATATATATATATAGATCTCTGATATTTTAACGTGCAGCAGAGAGACAAAAAAAAAAATCACAGCCTTGGCTCATTCGTGTTGCCAGATCTTGCAAGGAAGTTGGCGAACAAGAACAAGCCCATGAAAAATAAATGAATGAAAATGCTTTGTGCTGTAAAATGAGAACAATGTATCATGACCTGATCACTTTAATAATCCCATAAACTGGATAGCTTTATGAGCTAAGCTGAAGCATCATGCCCAAAAATGCTTGTGATAAGAGATCATGGCAAGATTACAAGAGCTTTCACTGTGAAGCATAAACAAAAAGACAAAACACCACATATCTGTGTTTTAGTTAAAAATGTTGAACATAGAACAAACATGGATTGATAATTTAAAGGATTCTCTGAATTCTGAATATTTTAAGTGTCAGAAAAATGCTCACTGGATGATCACTTCACCAAGCAACAGACAAAAAGCTTTTGAATCAAGAATTCTGCTAATGTGTGTAAATCAAAAGGCATAAAAAGTTGGCCAACCATAACATGCCAGGAGTTCTGAAAGTGTAAATGTTCTTACTGTGGGGTCTTTGCCGGCCATCTGACACTCCTCGACCTTACTGGTGGATGCCGGCCAGAATATCTGATAGAGAAAAAATAAGATGACAGCGATGAGAGATCTGTAATAGTGACTTTAGATGAGTCAGTGGATAAGTAGTGTTTTTAACAGATTTACATTACAATGTACGTATAATGATTCAACTAGACAAGTGGATATGTCATAACCCAATTTATTGCTCATATTCAATATATTGTAATGACAATTGACGTCAAACCTGGTATGACACGTCTTGAAAGATTTATGATTTCTGGTGGGGGGGGGGCCATGGGCATGGGTTCAGATCTTCAGCAAAAGGTTTACTCTGCCATTTGTTGATCAGGTTATTTTTTAAAGAAATGTATACTTGTATTTATCAAAGATCCATTAAATTGATCAAAAATGACTAAAGACTACTGAAGTGTTATAAAAAATATTTTTCAAATAAATGCAGTTCTTTCAAACTTCATATCGACTGGAAAAAATTCCATAAAAAAATATTTTGTTGGATATTTTCAACATTTAAAATTTCTTTATTTTCTTCACAGAAAGGCTTCAGAAAACTTCAAATATAGAATATGAGACATATAAAATGCTTTTTTTTTTGTCATCAATAGCCATTGTAACCTTTCTTTTTATGGACAAAAGCAGCCTGGACTATCTGCAATATTAGTTTTTTTATTTGTTTCATGGAGAGAAGCAAGTTACTATAAATATCTAGTTTAAAGCCTAGGAGTTTAACGCCTTAGCAATCACAGGTTCTGAAAGAAAACACAAATCAGACTGTATTGTACCCTTATTGTACCCTGTATTTGCTTAAGGCTTTTTACTGGCGAACTCATGTGATTCCGGTCAAACCGTGCAGGATAGATGAGCCACATGCCACAAATGTGCCACAAAATGCAATTAATTTGAAGTTCTGCCAGTCTTAGTTGCAAGAGGAAAGATAAACTTCCAAACTTTGTGCCAGTTGTGTTCCTGCTGTCTCCTCAAGAGTAAGCACTGTTTAAACAAACTGCATCTCTTCCATTTGTCAAATGAGATGTGAAAGAAGACATGTGGTCACCATTGGTTTCAACAGCTGCAGAACTGTTCTGCTGCATTTCATGTTGATATAGAGGCGCGTTGACTGCTCTCTCACCTTCAGCGTGGTCTGGCTGATGTTATTGATGTCCATCGAGAGCACATGGTCCTTGCAGCCCACGTACATACGGTCCTGATCCTCATCCATGAAGAGGATCCTGTAGTCCATGGCCTTCTCAGACAAAGTGTAGTGCTCAAAGGACTGAGTTTTCTGTAATTCTGTAATAAAAAACACAAACCATCAAAGTCTCTCTAATAAAGAGTAACCTCATGAATATTCATTGTTTCTCATTAGTCATTCACTAACGTATAGAGAAACTTATCCTATTTAACACTCTTTTAATGCCATCCCTTCTTATTTTTCTCTTCAATGGACAGAAAACTCCCTCCAGGTCCAATCAAAGTCACATTCCTCTGATCCATGGACACTTTCCTTTCATGTTTCTGCTCTTTATATTCAAATAAAGAGAGGTTTATGAACACAAAACCAGCACAATTCCCACTTTCTTTAGTGAATCTCATGACAAATATCTCCATCCCTGAACCAGAACATCCAAAGCAGGATTGGGCAAAATCAGATATTTTAAAAATGTATAATACAAGCTTTCTATGTACTTTAATATATGAATCTCAAATGATCCATCCATCCATTCATCATGTTCTATTGGTGATATTTGAAAGATTGTTTTTATACATTTCCTTGGTTTCTTTTTAAAAGAATGTCATGTTCAATTTCTACTTAAAAATCTTCTTACAATTAACGATTTTAAATTCAATTTAAATTCAGTAATTTCAAAGACATTGATTATTCTATAGATTTCTCAGAAAGCGACCTGCACACAAGACAAAGTGAAGACTGTCACCCCAGGCTCTCTGAAGAACATTGACAGGCATGTCTCACTAGACTATTATGGGATTATATTAGTGGAGAGGGCCTTGTCAAACCCGTCATTCTAACGTGGGTTTAATAGAGGCGCAGAGGGCAATAGATTACATCAGCCAGGCTTCAAAGCAGTGTGGATAGCATCTCGGTTAGATAAGAGTAGCGTTATTACTGCTCAAAGAACTGATCAGGGCAAGATGTGCCGAGAGCATGAGAATTATACAAGAATGAAGGCGTGACGTTGCAGAAATGTAGGAGATGGCAGATGTGAGGAAATAAATATTCAATAAAATACCTCAAAAGAGGGAGCGAAAGAGAGAAATCCCACTTCTGGTTAGGTTTCAGGAGACTAATTAGAAACATGCAGCTTCTGTAAATCCCATTTCAACCCATTCAGCAGACTCATGCCATTAAAGACTTTAAGACAGATTTTCTTTTCAGAACTTTGCATTGGTGAGGGAGTCTTTAATTTCAGCATATTTCAGCTTCTGTTTTAGATTTGTTATAACATATAAAAGCTGTGTTGCTCATAATTTAAGGTTTAGTTTCTTTCACAGCCTCTGTGCTGCATAAAATATTTCCCAGATGTTATCAATCCCAGTGTTATCTTTCTTTTGACTCTACTATTCTCTTAGATGTAGATTCATTTTTGAAACATGGTAATTGGTAATTGTAATCATTCTTGTTTAAGCATTAAATGTTACATTTAACTTTTTTGTTGATTCTTTGTTGAAAAAACAGCATTTATTTGAAATAGAAATCATTTGTAACATTAGAAATGCCATTTACTGTCCCTTTTGAGCTATTTAATGTGTCTCTGCTGAATAAAAGTGTTCATTTCTTAAAAGAAAAAAAATCTTACCTCAAATTCTTAAACAGTTGTGAAATAAAGGTTTAATTTAGATTTATGTCTGAGTGCTTTAGTTTTTAGGTTTTAGGTTTTATTTTTTGCCTTTGTTGAATCTGACTTTCATATTTTCTGTCTTTCTAAAATGATTTATAGTGTGATGAAGTAAAAGACAGCACAGTGGGAAACATTTTCAACAGACACACGTTCCCTCTCCATGGAGGATTGTGTGGTGTTTTTGTGTCCGTATGTCCTGACCCCTGAGCTCTGAAAACATGAATCATTCTTAGAGCTATGGACACATATTTAAGTCAACATTCCTAACTGACAGGTGCTACCCCACCTGCTTATAATGGGATTAAGCAAAATGCTGTCGTTTATTTCATATTTGGGTTATCAGAAGAAAATAAAACAGACCGAAGATCTAATTTACTCCTAAATGTAAAATAATATTTTACTTAAAGGCCCAGTCACACAGCGAAAACGCATGAAGAACGCACGAATTACGCACAGATTTTCGTTTCTGCGCGGCGTGTGCGTCATATGCGTAATTCGTCAGTGGAACGAACGAGGACCGTCAGTGATTGTAAGTGGATGTGCGTCGAAGGTGGTTTGTGCGTGATTTTGAGTTTTGAACGGTTCAAAAAATTTCTGACGCACAGATGTGCATCGGTGTGCGTTATTTATGAGTCGGCGTGCGTAGTTTATGCGTTGAGTATGCGTGACATGCGTGGGACACGCGTCGGCCGTCAGTGCTTATGCGTCGGAACTGGTTCGAAAGCGCGCACGTCCACTGATGCCCCACCTTCATATCACTCATGAACCGCGCACCGCGGCGTGCGTATCACGTTCATTCCACTGACAATGTGGATTCTGAAAGTGCTTGTTCGTGGAACATTCGCGAAGCGTGCGTGTTTGGACGCGCTCCGGCAGTGATTCATGCGTCGGGTGTTCGTGGAATACTTTGGTCAATTTCTCGACGCACAAGCACGCACAAACCCAATCTATGCGTGATTTGTGAGTAATTCATGCGCGATCGGCTGTGTGACTGGCCCTTAAGGCCTTAGCACATTTTTCAGTTAGGGCAGACAGAGGGTACATCCATCTGTCTGTCCACATGCTTAAACTAAGCACTAAAAGTGTGCACTTCAATGCAAATGTGAAAGTTTAGACTTTTGAGTGTGTAGTAAGACTAATATATAGAAGAACTCTCTATCATATTTGTGTTAAATTTACTATGACTAGTATGTCAATTGGGATGCAACAAGACAAAAACTAATCAACTGTCTGAATTACAAATCCCACATTAAAATTGTATTATCTAACAAGCTGACTTGTGTTTTTGCGCAAGTATTTGAAATTCATATGTTATTATTTTTACATTACAGACCATTTTTCTCTGGCCGTTTCACTCCAGGTAGCCTGGGTTAGTTGGATGGCAATTATGTAATGCAGTTTTCAAGTTGTGCCAGGCCAGTTGGATTAGGATCAAGGCTTTGACAGTGTCAATGGAGAACATTCATTGTATTGTTTATGAACCACTGCAGTGTTAATTTGGCACTGTTTTTGGGATCATGAACATTCTGCAAAGCTGGAGGATGCACATCACAGAAAAACACTGATTGATCATTGGATCATTTTGCAAGTCTAAAGACTTGGAAGGATCTAATGTCTAAAGGATCTGAATGCTTTTGAAAAGGCTATGTGTTCATATGCCATGTGATATTGCAGTATGGAAAATAGGATTACAATATGTGTTTAGGGATCTAGTATATAATGATGTTCCTAGAAATGTCATCTTTGTAACAGGGTTTTCAGTTATATAAGTTCTGCAACATTCTATCTAAAAGGAAAGATACTCAAAATGAACTTCTTGTTTGTTAAACTAGAGTATAAAAGCATTATCACAATTGCTTTCTATACAGGGAGTTCATAACATACAGACTATATTTGTTTTAGTAGTGTGATGATAGTTCAGTGACAATGCAAGTCAAGCTCGTTGTCCTAAAACTCGCAATATTGATCAAACTTGCTATCCTTTTCACTCAGAAAGTCTGATTCATTCTAGTAATCTCTTCTCTTTTCTCTCTTCATTCAAAGTAAAATGCTGCAGTTCATTTTCATTTCTGTTTTGAGATGCTTCACTACCATGAGCAGCATTCAACACTGAAAACCTTTTTTATGTCTTATGAAACGAATAGGTTAAGACTCCAGATTCATGTCAGGGACCTGTCTACACACAGCTCAAGCAAATGCCTCGAGACACCATTCATCAGTGAATGGGAATTACAAACCACATTAGCAGTTATTTAAAGGTAAACCTCATTTTAATTCATTTTAGTAATTTAAAAACATAATTTAGTCCAATCATGACTAGTGTCAAGAGAATATTGATAAGAATCCTGACCTCAGTGAGGATAAAAGATGAAGAATGCATAGTTATGCTACATCATGGAAAGTTGGCAGGCATCAAACCGCTGTACAGTGACAACTTCTGAGAGAAACTTCCAGCAATCAAACTCCCTGTCAGAAGTCAAACTCTGCACACACGATGAATATGAATCAACGTCAAGCAAATCAAAACCATATTCCATATGCAACTCTAAACCCCAGGCTACATCGCATCAAGAGGGTTTTTAATAATGAATACATTTTGTTTGTGAACATACAGTATTAGTCATGGGCTTGACCACATTCCTGCATGGTTAAATCAGGAAGATCAACTCAGAGATGTTCATCACACATCCTGATAGGATTGGTCCTGGAGGAGACATTCTGGGTGTTGCTCTGTTGATACGGTTGACCGTGACATGGGTAATGTTGTTCGCTCAGCGGGGTGCTTTTTACAATGCCGATGGTGTGTTTTTTTTCGAAGGGTTGTATTGCGAAGTGCTAGGAATATTTTCCTCACAATGTTATGTCTAGGTCCCTTCCTGAGCTCCTCGGTGCACCGATATTTGATATATGTGGTTAAAAATCACTTATGTGTAGTCAAAATGGGTTGGTTGATTCTCATTATGATACAGTTTGATTGTCTTTAAATCAGCTCTGAAAGGAACAGAGCTCTTCTATTGCTGAAAACAAGTAGGAATAACAACTCAAGACGTTGGTAGTTGATAGTTGGTCACACTAGTTGTGTGTAGCAGGGGTTTTTGGTATCTGGAAATCATATGATTTAATCATGATTAATTCTAATACTAGCCCGGTTTTTGTTGTTTTTGTTTTGAAGTATGAAATAAAATCAAAATGTGCAAGTAGTGTATAGCTGATCAAGCTGATTTGGAACAGTATTTATTGCAAAAATCGTTGTGCAAATGAACTTAAAATCGGGTTCATAAATACATTTTTCCACTTATAGTGAGAATATTTTAATGCATTGGGTAATATTTTAATAATTTGCTATGGTTTCAGTACAATGACAATTGGCAAAATATATTTTTTTTATAATAACACTCTAAAAGGGGTAAAAAAAAATAAAGTTTTGGAAAGAAATTAATTCTTTATTCAGCAAAATAGAAAAGTGTCTAAATAGAAAAATGTCACTAAAGACAATTATAAAAACTATTTTTGCTGAAGTAGTAGCCTTTCCATTTTGGGAATGGAGTCCCTCACAAAGATATTTAAGGGTCTTTGGCATCAAAATGTTTGACAGCCTCTCATCTATAGAGCTTAATTTATAATGAACCCAGAACAGTAACCCATAAAGAAGGTTATTCCATTAACAATGTGAACATGATGATCTTTTTCAGATCTTTAACATGAGCCAGCTTTGAGCAGCCATCCAAGTGATGAACTAAGAACTTCCACCATGCTAAGTGGTTATAAATGAGCTTCCTCTACCTCATTCCACTTTCAACCTTTTTGTTTTCATTTCTTCAGAGCAGTCGGGCAAAACTGGAGCAAGGCCCTTTTGCGCTAAGAAACTTCTTAAACATCCATTATTAAACAGCACAAGAAGGTTATGGGTCTCGATCTTCTCAGAGGAGACCACCAAGACGAGCTGCATGTTTGATCATAAAAGAGAAACTTCCAGTGAAATCCATACTGCGTATATGTGGGACAAGGTTACGAGATTAGAGAAACGGTGATAGGTTCAAGAGTTTGAGTACACGGATTTACCTTGACATGAATCAAATAATCCATATTTTTGCTAAGCTTTCAACCTGGTGTTGTCAATACTGGCTTCTCTCTGTTCATATTAGCTTTGTAAAGCTGCTTTACTACAATGGAAAGAACTGACAGATTAATTAAAATAAGTTACTGGGCCTTAAATTCCAATTAATTTAGTATAGCTTGAGTCAAAAGAGCCCATATGATTATCATGCCCCTCCTTCAGTGTAAAAGTTAAATTATTAACAAATTTTGTGGCCCAAAAAAACCCTGTGTCTATTTTCAATAGTCTAGCTGTGGCACAGCTGCCACAGAAGTTAATCGCACTGCAAATTCAATTGATCTACTCAAAACCATTGTACCTTTGCATGAAATTACTGGATTTCACTAAATAAATAGTACAACAATAGTTAATGCACTCATCTGCTCAATCCATTAAATGTAAAAGTAATAATCTGATTATTGGCCTGATAAGACTATCATCTGGTTCTTAGAATCTGTCTTAGAATTCTATTAGCCTTAGAAGGAGCATACTTGCTCTTGGCCAAATATCAGCTGAACTCTTTTACAAGAGAAGCTGGATTTATTTTAAAGTTATGATGCCAAACGTATGGTGTAGGTTGCCCACTAATGTCACTGAAGCGTTGCATTCTCCTCTGTCTCAGCTGCCAGTGCTTTAACCAAAAGCTGAAATTAGCAACAGATACAAAATTAGCCTTCTGTCAGATTAAAATCACCACAACTGAGCGGAACTGAGCACCCTTAACCACATTTATCCAGTCTGTATGCATAAAAATCCCAATGAACCGTCTATAGTGGAATACGGTTATGTCGACGACTGGTTGGGGGTTGCAAAAAAGCATTGAGATAATTGATGATCGAGATAACCAACAGCCAATATGCTGATTTATTTGATGAAGCGATCGGCATGCTATAAAAATGTACATACACTGTATATGTTTGCTGACAACAAAAGGCATATGTGCACCAACTAACAACAGAGATTTACCAGTATACAATAAAAAACACCTTCGATTCTCCATACAAACCTTTAATCATATTCTCCAACATTGCAAACAAAATTTCGCTCACAGCATAATATGTGACTGCCATCCAGGCACAACACACATAAATGCATTTGCTCATAACACAGTAATTTTGCTCTGACACAGAAATTATTGCACACGCGATTAATATGGTTTCTTTACAAAATCTAAAGTGCTTTGTTGCTTTTTGCCTTTAACGGTCTGCTTGAAAACAAATGCTTCTAAGCTTCTATCAGTAATGATGTCTTTGTCGATGTCAATGTAATCGGGGAATTCCTGGACAGTGATGCTAACTCCTCCGAGGCTTGATTTTTCCGCCACTTCTACGAGTTCTTCTGTGGCTGCGCGGCGCTGTAAGTGAAGTGTCACTGACAGAGCGACCATATGGTCCGTGATACACGTGCAACGCAAACTCAGCGCATGCGCAGTGAACTCAGTACGATCATTCGTCACGAGATAACCATATGAAGTGGCGAATTTGTCCCTCTTTTGTGCTCGAGATATTATTGTTCGGTGACATAAAATAATCGACCAAACCGATAAGAAAATGCAAAGACAAATAGGGAGTTTGGCGGTTCCACTTGTCAACATAAATGTCAACATAATAGGGTTGGCAAGTTAACCGAGGTCGAGATAAGTGAACTCCACTGTGTGTGTGTATATATATATATATATATATATATATATATATGTCAGGGTTCTGTCACTTAGGTTTGGGTTTCTAGTGTGTTGCTTGACAGAGCTCTGACACTGCCCCTTTGTTGTGTGTTGTGATTGTAAACCCCGCCCATCTTGATCCCAGCTGTCTCTACTCGTTACCTTCCTCATGTGTTCCCTATTTAATCCTGGTTTGTTTGCTGTCCTGTGTCGTGTCATTGTCATTTTGTTGGATGTCTGATCTGTTCGGTTCCTAGTCCCCGTTCCATGCTCCATGCGGTTTGTTTGTTTTAAGTTCTGTTTCTTAGTTTAGTTCTGTTTATGTTCAATTTTGTACAATGTTAGATGCAATTAACAACAAAATCTGTGTGGTTATTTTGTTTAATAGCTTGACTGCCCTAATATACATTTACTTTATGTAAATAAATACATTATTTATTTGTCTTACTATTCATAAATCTAAAAATATTAGTAAGATTACAATGCCAACTACTTTCACAATTGAATTAAAAGTTGACATGAAAGTTAAAAAAAAGCGATCGTCTACTGTAATGTACTGTATATCCAAGGAAAATACTTCTTGAAAGAGGAAAACTGCAGTAGGGAATTGTCAATGATCATTGAATGGTTGTGGTTTGCTGTGATGTCACGAGTGATAGGTTGCCCTACCCTCGTGTCATCAAAGAAGAGAGTTGTCGCTGCAAGAGGGAGGGGAACTCATTTTGATGAAAGATTATGAGGGCGCATTCATTTAATCGTTTATAATAAATACCACAGTACATAGGGCTAAGTAGTGCTGTAGAGCCTAAGATAACTTAAACATCTTGAATTGTATTGATTTGGATTCACAGACATCCACATGTGTAAACATCGTCATTCTCCCAAAGAATGTCAAAGAATGACCAAGACTATAACACAACCAACATCATGTGGACAAATGATTGCATGGACCTGCTGAGAGTCACTAATTGCACTTCAGTACTCGAGCCAAAGTTTTCCAGGCTCCATTAACTTTGCTTTACTGGCCTAAGCTCCAATTACAGCCTCAGCTTTTGTTATCTTCCTCCTCATTGCCTGAACACTAAAAGCTTGTGTGCATAAATTAACTGTATGCAAATATATAGGCCATGTCCCATTCATTCAGAATGCTGCTGGTGCCAGAGTTGCTCAGGGAAACAAGTGGGTATGAACCATGTTCTTCATGAAGATTGAGTGCCCCTGCCTTCAAGACATGACTTTAAGCCTCTTTCAAAAGCCTCCGCTGTTTAGACAATAACATGGTTCTTTGGTTTAATTCTGCATGGTTACACTCACATAATGTAATTTGTAAGTGATTTCACACATACTTGTAGACTCAAAGCCTCTGTCCAGGCAACCATATACGTCATCTTCATTAAAGCTTGCAAAATATTTGGCTCTGGTTCAGCGGCATGATCTATTACAGTGTTGTTTACAGGGGGTGGGAGTTTTTTAGAAGTTTTTGTCTTTGATGCATGTTTTTATGTAACAATGTTCGTATGTGCTTTAATTAATAATACAAATACATAAATAAAAATAGAGGGTGTGTTTTGGGTACATGCAGAAGGCTTAGACAAAGTGTTCATGAAATGTTATGGTTTTTATTTAGAAAAATTATTTTCTCCAGTCTTTGGAGAAAGGCGACTGGAGAAAGGTTTTTTTTCTTTTTTACTATTTCGCCAGCTTTAGAGAACATTCTCTCGCATGGAACAGATAATACAGGAGTACACAAAAACAGTTTAGAAAGCTGATATAAATGGGGATATATTGCTTTGAATATACAACACTGAAATAAACTCAATCCACTCTCCTCAACATTAACGCAAATGCAAACACCGTCTACTACAACCCACGGTTTGGTTTCACTTTTATAAGAAATACAGCCGCCAGGTTTCAAACCCGTCAACACTGACCGGGCTGTCAGATCAGTCAGGCGTTTCACTGCCGGAGTGAAGCAGTGTGTTTGCTTCAAACGTCATTTTCACGTGACTAGTGACGTAATGACACAAGCTCCGAAGCAGTGGTTCATTGCAAGGACCGTTCGAGTTTGAAGCAAGCTTCGGAGCGTCGGTGTCAGACGTAACATCACTACAGACGCGCACCATTGCCGCTTGCAGCCGCTCAAAATATGTTTTTTAGAAAAATTAGGTGAAATTGAATAATTTTCCGCGGCACACCTGACGATCTCTCACGGCACACTAGTGTGCCGCGGAACACTGGTTGAAAAACACTGATCTATTATGCTGTAAGATGGAAAAATGGAGTGTGTCAAGTGGTTGATCATGATTAGGGTCAGGGTTTTTTCAAAATTTAAAGTCACATGAAATTAAAGTATCCCCTATTGTGATGCCTATCCAAGTAAAAAGGCTTCTCAAACAAGAAAAATTGTGGACGGGACTTGATTTTGTGCATCGGGAATTGATTGGATGGTTGTGGTTTGTTATTGCTTTGATCTCATTTGAGTGACTGGTTGTCCCCCCCTCACACCAGTAAATACTACGGGTGTAGTGGTACACAAAACTGACAATTTGATACATTGGTTTACTAAACAGATTGTGTCTCTGTCTTAAGTTTCTTAAGGATAAAAAATATGTATATTATATACATTATACAATTGTATATTGTATGTATATGTAAAAAAATGCATATCTCTGTTAATGCTGTAAGCTATAAAGGTGTTGACAACAATGCTGGTGTGTGATGCGGAGACACGAGGAGAACAGCAGGAGTTGATGCTCAAAGGTTTATTAAAAAACTCGAAAAACAAAAGACACTTAAGTGATAACTGAAATGGCACGTAATCGTGCAAAACTCGGACGCATAACGTTAAAGACTAACAAAGACAAGGGAAACACAAGAGGGTTTTATACAAGATAGGATTGGAAACAGCTGACAAGACTAACAGGATAAGTGATTAACGAGATGAGTAAAACAAGGACACGAAAGGATACAGACAGGATCCAGAAGTGAGAAACAAGACGAGACTGTGACAAAAGGGACTTGCGCATTACTGTTATATTAAAAGTTAACAACAGAGCCTGAACTATTAGCCTAAATTCAGTTGCTATTTATTTTTAGAAATAATAATCAAAAATCTAATAAATTGTATATAAACTGCACGTAATGCCTTAATCTTTTTTGCATTAACTTCTAAATATAATTATATGATTTTACTCCAATTTGTTGTTGAAATATAATCATTTACACAGTGGCTTTCATTTTCATTCCAGATTTATGTAAACAAAGATGAAATAATCAAGACAACACTGACAGGCTGAATAAAATGTAATGAATATAAAGGGTAATATAGTGTATATATTTAGTGACAACATTAATTTCTCTAATGAACTAGCACTCTTTGACACTGAATGATTGCCTAAGGTCAATGTAATGCTGTTTTATTGATTTCTTTCCTCCGTTGAAACACTGATTGAGCGATTACACGAGATTTGATGCATTTCAGGAAGTTTTACGGTATCTTTCAACATACCTTCTGATGTTCATTCATTTTTATTCTGTAACTAGCATTAAAGAGGGAAAGATGATCGCATATTGGTGATCAGTGGTGTTTACTCTTCAATGCTGTATTCCACTGTAAGAAACTACTTTGATTTAGGGTGATTAGGTAAATATAGAAAGCAGGTTGGGATGTGCTCAACGAGTTACAACCACACAGACTGTAACATGTGACTGAGTCGTCATACAGTCTGTCCTCTTGACATTAGCCACATTCCTCTGGCCTCTAGAATGCACACATACACACTCACACATACACAAATACACAAGCACTCTCATTCAGTAAGCATTTATAAATACTGGCACAGGGAAAGAAGACCTGCATACATTTAATCTCACACTGACAGCACTGTTAGCAACTGACTGCATCAATTAGCAAATGGGCTGCCATTTTGCCCTTAAATCCTTCAACACATATGTTCTCAAGGGTAACCAGTCAGTGAAGAACTGTTTCTGTCACAGTTTCCAGATATAATGGTTCTCTTGTACATTGTACAAGAAAAATAGGACTATTTTTATGGTTGTGTCCCAATTTACATACTCATACAGTGCATATAATTGTCAGAAAATTGTTTATAAGTGTTGACAAAATAGCTAAATTCAGTTCCTTAAAATGTATTTGATGATAATAATAAAAATAAAATGTAAAGCATCTCATAATGTAAATAATATATTTTCAACCTACTGTGATTTGGGATGTTTTATTTCTTATCTTGCAGACTATTTGAATGGATAGTAAATAAATAGGCACAGTGACATTGAAGGCTGTAACTGTCATCATTATGTTATTCATAAAAATGAAACTGCTGAGGTCAATAGAGATTCCACAATAGATAGCATAATATTAGCACTGAGTTCAGATGGGGTAGCTCTCATGGTAGCATTGAATTTTATCAGCACTCTCAGATCCTTCGTATCTCTCTGCGTCAAGCTGGGCTCAGTTACAGTTCTCTGGCACCGAGCAGGGTTTCCCACAGGAGATGTAACTTTACACGTCAACCTACCCATCATGCTAATAGCTGCTTTGCCCCAATTAGCACATGGTCACATCTTCACCTGTCACCATTCCCCCTGGGCCCACCGTGACCTTTCACCTTAACACGAGGCACCCCTCGCTTATACATAAACATGCACACACAGTTGCATTCTGATTTACTTAAAACAGTGTTTATTTGTTTATCACTCAAATAAACAGTCTTTATTGTTGTTGTGTTGGACCAAAATTGGACCATTACGATTATTTTCCATTATTTTCACATAGTTTTAAATTCATTTTATTTAGTTGTACAGTCATTTTGTAAGTAACATATCAGAATCAAAACAGTTAAAGCCAACAAAAAGAAACCGTAAATATGCTGTCATTTTGGAGTAATGCAGATGCAGCACAGGCATGACTACAATAAATCTCATTTTGAAAGTGAAATTCACATTTGAGCACAAGGAACTGTCAATTCCATTACGCAAATGTTTCCTTTTCTTTTTAACCAGCCTCTTTCCTTTTACAATTTAGAGTTTTGGCCACTCAGCTGGAAAAACTTTAAGAATCTTCAAAACATTAGACCATATTTGGCTTTAAACCTTCTTTTCAAAGCCTTAGACCTGCACAGTTGGAGCAAACAAATAGAATAAACGGCTTGAAGAAAGTCTTGGAGTGTGAAACATGGAACAACGGCTGAATACATTAGCATAAATCAATAGGGTAAAACTTGCATGCTAAAGTCACCATTATGACGGGTTCTCAGTATTGATGGACATTATTGATTGATCATGGTAACTGCGGGCAAACAGAGTAAATACCAGTGGTATTTACCAAGGTTAGAAAGGTGAGCGAGAGACCTTCAGGCAGAGATAGAGGTGAAATGGGGGCGAGAAAGAGGACAGAGATTGTCTGCCTTTAGCACTGCAGTCCAAGCTCTAATTCGATCAGTACAGTTAACCTAGACATAGCCTGCAGATAAACACATTTGTTGGCCTTAATATGCCGCTGCTGACAGCTCCCACAAGCCATGTTTTGTATGGAATGGAATTCCCCCGAACATTTTGCACTGTGTTTGTGTGTGTTTGTGTTCATTGCTTAATATTTTACATGTGTTTTTAACTATTGTTCTTAGCCAAAAAATAAATCTGTTTTGCAACTACTGACTATTTGGACTATTAAGACTGATGCTCTATAGGCTGCATTTATAGTGGCACAAAAAATCTGATCTGATCTGATCTGAGACACTTCCAAATGTTGTTATAAATCATATCAGATATCTGGACATTCACCCTACGTCTAAACACGAACATCAGATTCCCCTTTGAATTCCAAGCATTTACCCACAAATATAGCTTTTTAATGTTGTATTATGAAGCAGATGTACCTGTATGGGCCTTTTTTTTATTGAGGTAGGGAACTTTAAATCACACACACAAAAACATTCAGGGGCTGGTTTTCCACCTCTGACCCTTGAGTTTTATAAATAAATCTATTACTATTATTACTAGTACTATTACTATTAAGCTACTCTCTCTCTTTCTTTCTCTCTCTCTCTCTCTCTCTCTTTCTCTATTTTTTGTTGCTGCTTCTGAGTGTTTTGTTTGATTTGTGTGTGTGTGTGTGTGTGTGTGTTTGTGTGTTATTGTTTGTGCTTTAGTTTGTTTTGTTTTGTATTATTCAACTCAAGCAGTTCTCTTCAAAAACCTCAAACACTACAGAAACCACCTTACAATCCCTCAAACCCACCTTAGAATCGTTATAGCAATATCCTAGCAACTATCCAGAAAACGTCTGGAATTACAAATGTAACCTTGGTTCCCTGAGAAGGGGAACGATACACTGTATCCTAAGATGCTATTGGGGAACGCCTCAACGTGACTTACGACATGTTTAATGATGACAATTGAATGTCCATGCCCATGTCGTTACAATTAGTGCGGCTGTGAGGTATTAAAAAGGGTGCCTAGAGAACATCTCATCCGCTTCTTCGTTTGAAGGGATCATGCAGACAGCACGTAAGCATGGCTCGTTCCCCTTCTCAGGGAACCAGGGTTACACTCATAACCTGTGATGTTCCTTTTCGAATGGGAACTTGCACTGTGTCCTAGGACGCTAACTAGATCGGAAGATATAATGGACAAAACAACTTCTTCCAGCAGCTCTCTCATCACCTGTTGAACTCCTCAGCGAGCTTCACCTGAAACCCCCATGATCATGTGAGCCTGACCTGAACCACAGGGTACAGATGTCTGTCCCTTCTCCCTCAAGAAGAGGGACAGATGAGAACAGAGCTTCCTCAAAGGAAAATGCTCACAATGCATGCAAACAGCCCCCAAGGACTGAGCATGCATGCTCCTCGCCCCAAACAAACAATACACAAGTCGTGTGTGTCATCAGTTGTCAGGAACCTTGGACACAGATCACCACACTTCCTCAAATACTTGCCACATGCCATTGCTATCGTACTTCAAACAAAACAGTCCTTGAAGATGAAGAAGACACATTCTCTAGGCACACTTTTTATTCCTCACAACTGCACTTGTAGTGACATCATGGGCTTACATTTGTCACCATTAAACGTGCTATAGGCAACCAGTCACACTGAGGCGTTCACCAATAGTGTAAGTTGTGAGTTCCCATTCAAAAAGCAACCATAGCATGCACCTTTCTTCAGAAAATGTAAAAGGTTTTTTACAAAAATGTAATGTCTTAAGATGAGAAATCACATGTATCAGGTCAGCACTCTCAAAAGCTCATTACAGTCAAACTGCAGTAAAACTTTCTGTCTTTTGAATGGATTGTTCTTTATCACAATTCTGGGTTTCGGCCACAGCTCTGAAGTAATTTATGCCTAAGACGTTACCTTATAGGCGATGAATGTGATGTTGGCTCAAGTAATTTCAAAGTGATATCTGGGATAGAAAATTCAGAGAATGTTTTACCCTGGCCATGACTGAGTTTGAGCAAATGGTAGTCTTGATTTTCTACTTCAAATAGGCTATAATTAAGATAACAATCAGACTTTCATAGATGAGGCCTTTTTAAAAGTTACCAAGTGTGTATTTTCATAAATGTTTGAAGGCTTAATGGTCTCAAATTATGCCATTATTGCAAGTATATGGCACTCATACATTTTGAAATGCTGTGTTGTGGCCTGCTGGATGATAAAAGAGTTTTAATACTGCATAATTGCAGTACGACTAAAGCAGTAAGAGGACAAAAGTGTGGTACATGTTTTTGTGGTAAAATAAAATGGGTGCATGCACGCAAACTTGAATAAATTTGACATAGATTACTGTTCGTCAACAACAGCAAAACACCCAGCTATGTCATCCAACACAGCTGCATTCTCCATCTCCTGTATTTCATCAGCAAGGGTTATGAGATGAAATGCCTCAGTCCATACTCTGTTAAATATCAGTTTATAAATAACAAAGAACAGAACTGTCAGCTGATGTAAACAGAATCTGACACAGCTAGTAAAACAACCTTAAGGTCAGATTAGTTCTGTTGTGTGTATATGTGACATTAAAAAGCGGCATTAAAGGGTAAACATTCATTTTCATCTCATGATTGGAAAGAATACTTTATGATGGATTCCTAAAATGCCTTGCATTTCTGAAGGTTAACCAGCAACCACAACAAAAAACCCACCCATGGACAACTCAACATGGATATCAATTAAATAATGCATGACCTCCTTTATTTGCAAAGGGTGTTGCCTTGTGTTACCTGGCTCAAGTTCACACATGTGGCTTAAGGCAAATTTTGGACAGGGTGGATTCAGTTCAGAACTGATAAACATACTTTATCCTTACAAATGGGCTGAGCTAAGTTAACACCCAATTGTTTATAAATGCATTATTACCCAAGAGTCTGACTGTCTCCTCCCAAACAGTAAAGCACAAAAAAAAAGCTTCATGTAAATATGTGAATCTCTTGCTGAGAACATTGCTTGGTCATACAGTAATCTTAATGTAATTTTGGTCAACATTTGCTTCTTTATATATATATATATATATATATATATATATATATATATATATATATATATATATATATATATATATATATATATATATATATATATATATAGTATTATACTATTATGTATAGTAAGTTTAAAGTATTTTTATTTTTATAGTAGTATTTTATTTTATTTTCAAATCAATATAAATATCTTGAGATTACAAGTGAAACAAATATGTTGGATCATTTTATGATTACTCAGGGGAGATTTATTATGTTACATAATAAGCTTCAATTACCAGGCTATTGCATTGGATGAACCGATTATTAGGCAGAGATAGAAAGAATTTCAAAAGCTTCAACATTCCTCTCGACATGACACAAGCATTTGACATCTTGCCTAACGCCATATACCCTCAGAATCAAGTTTCAAAAGAGCTCCCGCCAGACTGACCGGCAAATAATCAAACGCTCTGACCCCCACCTGCTTTATCAGCCAGGTTTATTTTCTCACAAGGTGTTAGTTTGCTTTGAAATCACAAAGTAACTGACCCTTTGCTAAGTTCTGCCACCCTTGGATACTGTTGTTGCCAAAAACAAACCTTTCAGAACACCCCATAGGAATGCACTGGAGATTTTTGCACCGTTTTAAGTAAAATTATGGCACTTTTCAATTAGCATTGAAAAGCTTTTTTCTGATATTTATTGCTTCTTTCATTAAGGAAAATAAATTCCATCTTCCATTCCAATTCCATTTTGAGTTTTCCTTTTGATTTTACTCCTCCTTTTCTAGTTATGGAAGCTGAGAGGCACCCACAACTCCCAGCTCTCTCCATAAAGATGCTTTCAGACTTGACTTTACTGGAGCACCCCAAACACCCCAAAACATCTGGAGCATTTTCCTAGTGCAATACAGCTGAGATATTCAGACACTGCTCTGTTCATACTGAAATGTTTTAGCCTATACATCTGTCTTCTTCCAAAACTTTCAGAAAGATGAAAATGTTCCAAAAGGTCTTAGGGACTAAAGGGATGTCTAAATCATGTATATGGCACACAGGGACCTCAAAAATGGTTTCTGTTGATAGATTCCCAGGCTATATATTACATTGTTCATTTACCATGAAATCCTCTCCAAAAAAAAAAACACGTATGACTTATCAATGATCAAGATGTCTCTGGTATTGAATCCAGTGTTCTTTTCTCTTAATGAAAATTATTTGCTGAGGTCTCTGGACTGCATGACTTCTTCAGAGGCCATCTCAACCTCAGAGACATTACTCACCTGGAAAAGACTTGAACGTGAATAGTCTAAGATCAACCTGGCCTGATTATTTTTAAGCTAATCTTGCTCGAAAACCCGTCTTTGGACACATTAAGTTCCTGCACAAGGACTTTGGCCTGTTTAGGATGTCCCTATTAGTATCAAACAGAGCGTTACGTGGCATTCTTCAGAAAGAGACAAAAGCTTTCCAGAATGTTTCGAGTCTGAACTGAGTTTTTCCATGGCACAATCCACTCTACTTGCGTCGCTTTTACCAAAGCTTCCCACTGTTTCCATTCAACGCAAAAGACACAGACGGATGACTGCACTAGGGAATGTGCTGGACAGACAAGGAGGAAGAAAGGAATGACAAATTAGGCCAAGAACATTAATTGAAAGAAATGAGAGCACTGGAAAGCATATAAAAACAGTTTGAAATGTTAAGAACAAGAAACAAATGGCCACCACTGACAAGACCAGACAATGAAAAAAAAAACGAGGAAAAAAGAAAGAACTGTACTCTCAGTCATGATTGACATTATAGTCAATATTTCTTCCAGAATTAAAATTTAAATATATATATATTAAAATGCAATTCACATCGTAACTGATTACACATTTTCATTGATGAAAATGTTTTCAGTTTCTGAATTAAAAGTAAATTTGTTACATTGTTAATTAGTCAAATGTCTTTGTGGTGTACCTGTTGGGATGTAAAGTAAAAGAACAATTGAAATCCTTGGAAAGAAGAACTGAGGACATAAGTCTTAAAGTCTTACATATTTTTTTCTCAAAGAAAAAAGCAAAAAAGTGAATAGGCCTATTTTTCAGTCAAATAACTTTGAAAAAAAGTTGAAAACACTTTTCTAAACAACGCATTTTAATTTTCACTTAATATTTATACCACTTGACTTTTTACTAAATCCTTTTTTTTTTTTTTTGTTATGTGTGAAACCTACATCAAAACAGATGAAACATTTAGGAGCTTTCCTTATATGCATTCAGATCGATTTTTAAAAGACTTCTCCTTCAAAGTTTCATGTGGTAAAACTGATTTCGTAACAAATGTTCATAACAGTCATGACAAACTGTTTATTATGCCTGAATCAAATTGTTTAGATTGTTAGCCTGTCCAGGTTACACCAACAAAAGTGTCAGATTCATTCAGATCAGAAAATCACCTTTTCTTCCACCTTTTCATGTTTGTAGCTTTCCTAGTGAGCCGAGCAACTGTCATCCTACATCATGACTGCCTAGATGTCCTATGCACTGACACACCACCAATTTCCTTACTCAACTATATTAAATGTTTGCCACAGCAGATAAGACAGGAAAGATCACCCTTGTTATCTGATATGAGACCAGCTCAGCCATTTCCATTAGAACGATCAAAGTCATGAAACCATAACTCTTGATTTAGCACTCAGAGATAATGCTGCAAGCACATAATATACGCTTTATGTAATACTGTGGATATAACAGCAAAAAAACATGAATGAATTGTCTCTGTGATGTTTGGTACATCAACTCAACAAACAGTTTATCATTACAGCCCATCACCATATCACTTTCGGAAAAATTGAATAGCAATCAGAATGGCTCAATCAGGACTGCAATTTATTCTTCATTCACTCATCAATGTTTTTAGTAACACAGTTCAAAATGTGCCCAAAAATTCACTTATTTCCTGACCAAACCTTTTTAATACTAAAGTGTTTCACTGAGTCCCAAATTATATGTAACTTTTCCACATAGGAACTAATCCAATTTCAGAAAATGCTCAGTTTGTTCAACAAGGTTTAAAGGTGATGTGAATGAATCTGGTGCTTTTCTCTGCCAATCAATGAACAAAATGCCAATTGATCAATACCTTAACATAGTAAAAACATTAATTTCAGCTAGTTCATTGTAAAGTGTCTTAGCAATGTCAAACATAACATTGTCGAAGCAGAACATTCAGAGATCATGACAGTGGCACAAGGATGTAATGAGGAACAAATGGTGCCTTAGTCTGATCTAAAGCTCTGTAATGAGAATGCTTTTATCAAGGGAAGTGACGTTCACTTAAAGAGGACATGATATCAAATGCCACCTTGCAGTGCCTTCAGAACATTTTCACAACCCTAAGGCTTTCCAGTAGCTCAATCAGTAGAGCATTGGTGTTTACAACAGCAAGGTCGTGGGTTTAATCCCAGGGAAAGCAAGAACGGATTCAATGTGTTCCATGAATGCCAAGTTGCTTTGGATAAAAGCGTCTGCCAAATGTGTAAATGTAAATAACATTAGGAAGCGTTCTTGTGATTAATTAAATGCCTTGATTGGAAAATGACATTGACCATTCTTACCTTGAAATGACAGGAGGACTCGTGGCTGTGGTGGAGAAAGACCATGGATGTGGGTGACACAGAGGACGAGGGGAAAGAACAGCTGCACGCTCGTCCCCAAAGACCAAACCCAGAGCGCTCCTGACCTCCCCATGACTGCTGAGGAGACACACAGACCAGTCCACCTGCAAAGACAAGGTGAAGAAACTGTGAAGGACAAGGGAGTCTTGCTGAAAATCTAGATTTAAAAGGCTTCAAATGATTTCATGTTCTTTTATTTTATTAAGAGCAGTAGAAGCAAGAAAATAGTGGTAGATTACTCAAAGGAATAGGGAACTTCGAATCATTCTATTAATAAGTAAATATCCATTAAATATTTTCGCCTTTTTTTCATTTCTAAAGTAAGTTTTAATGTTTAACATTCTTGAAGCAGGATACATTTTGATTAGCAGCACTACATAAATAAAATTAAACTAGATGAAAATAGTTTCAAATGTACTTAAAACAATGAATCACTGTGCTTGCAGTTTTACATAATAAGGGACTATTCTTAATAATCTGTGTTAATTGGCACCGATCTACAGATTTTGATAATGCTCAACTTGTATTTGAATCCGCAACATTCCTTTAAAAGTTCATAAAAATGTCTCATTTGTGACATTAGCCACTTTCTGCCTGAGGAAATGTCTTTGATACAATGTTAAATCAATTGTGTTTCTAAAGCAGAGAGTTAAAATACATATTTTAATGGTTATATCATAACAGTTATGCTCAAAACCTTTTCCCTTAAAGGCCTCTTGTATGTGTTCTAGTTAATTAGCCTGAGAAAGTGCCATGACATTGATCCACTCAGTCGTGATGCTGTATAAACAGTGGCTACTGTCCAACTTTAGACATTATTTTACCTTTACACAAGGGCAATTTGTACAATGTGATAGGAATGTCAGGGTAGTGGTACCTCAAAGAAATGAAGACTTTTTTTATACTTCTTACAAAGAATGAATTGACGCTCCCCTGTGTTTCTCTCCTCTCTATTCTATTATGGGACACAACAGAAGTTCAATAATACATGGGGAGAAGTTTGATTTCCTGTGGAAGAACTCTTGCTTCATGCTCCAGGGAGAACAGACAGCCTTCTCCGACCAGGACACTCACAAAATAAGAATACATCCAGGTCATAATCATATATTAATAATATGTTTGTTTTGTAGTGGAGAGAGTGCAGAAGGACAAAGAACAGAGTAAGAATAGCACAGTCTCTCTTCTCATGTCTTATACATGAATCATGTGAAAGATTGATAGGAACTTTGTACAAGACATCTACAGTGCATGTCTGACTCAGTGAGGTATGAGCACACTGCCGCGGGTGTGTTCACAGTCAACAGAAGTGCATGAGTACCAGAAAACACCATGTAGGGTGCCGTTTAAATTTTGTATGGTCATCCGCTATATGGATCTTTGATGTATCTCATTGGTTTTTCAGGATCTCACGCTATGAGCGCCACATTGAAGTTCAAGTGTTATAGTCAGCTTTCAGGTCAACATTTTTAAGAGAATTTTGATGAATTTCTTAAAAGGAACCCTCTTTTTTATTATGCTTGTTTAGGACCTTTCACAGGGGGGATTATTTTATTTTATACCTTTCTTATATTTCATATGTGATGCTACAACTGTCCTTTCTCTACACTATGGGTAAAAACTGCATGTCCGTTAACACACTGACCTTTTGTCATGAACTTTGTGCTTTGTTTCTTTTCATATTGTATAAGTCTTTGAATATCTGGTCAAAAATCTAATAATAAACTCATCTCTATCACAGTGAAGCATGGAGGAAAAGGTGTCATTGTTTGGGGTGCTTTTGTAGCTGCTGGGTTTGGTGAATTACATCACCAAAAAATCATTTAATGCTTTAGAGTTTATGAGAATATTGCAGAATAGCTGTCTTCCTACAATTGAGAAGTTGTTATCTGAAGAGGAATGATGTTATTTGTCAAATTCACTTTCACTTTTATGTTATGTTGAGAAAATGAAACAAGACAATTCTCCTGCTCAAATTCCATAGACAACCAAGAAGTGACTTGAGAAAAAGTCCATGTTTTGGCCTGGCCAGAGTCAAGATTTGAACTCTGTAGTGAATAGTTGGTCTCACAATAAACTCAAACGATCTGGGAGACATTTTCAATAGACTTATGAACTGTTTGATGCTATTAACATTGAGTGGAACAACACTCTTCTTCCTGAAAAAGCTCTCTGCAAGTTGGTGAAGGCTATTCTGTACTAAGTGACTCTACGGTATTTGTGCAATTCTTGCTATTTTCCTGGCCAGTGATTTGTGATCACATTTGTTAAGACCATTAAAAGACCACTAAATATTTTGCTATTCTTGGCTTGGCCCAATGAGTGCATGTACAACACGACCGCTTGAGTTTATAAGCAAGAGTGTTTGCCTAAGTGTTTGTGATGGGGAGAAGAAAAAAGTCGCCATGTTGTTTTGTATGAGTTAGTACATATTTACAAGGGTACGTATGTGTATACATGTGCATATGTTTGTTTGAGCATATGATAAACTGCAGAAGGCTGAAATGTCTTTGGCAGTGAGTATTGGAGAGAAGCTCTTAAGCTGGGTGGAGGCTACCGCTTTCTGGACAGTAATGGCTTTCTACTGCTGGCCAGGGCATGCTAGACATACAAACAGCTGCTAAAGTCATCACAAGTCCATCACAGATCCATCACTGGCCTGAGACTGAGCATGAGCTGATGTTCAATCTTCTAAGATCACAACCTTTTATAATCCCTCAATGTTTATGTGCCTAATGACCAGGTGCTGTCAATGCTTTAATAGAAACTGAGTAAAGTTTTATGTGGCTTTTCGGTAAACTTCATCAATGTCTGGTGCTGCTTTTATGTTTTACTATGTATCACTCCAAGGTCTCTCTCTCTACACATCAACACAACTTAGAATAGCTTTCTTACAACATAAAATTAGATACCAACTAGTAAAAATGGCCTTGGAGTACTTCAGTATTACTTTCATGGTGAGCATGAAACCTCTGATAGATGTCTAGTATGTAGTCTCCAGTTAAAGCAAGAAAATAAAAATATCACACAAAAAACAAATCGGTATCACAAAAAGCTGGATGAGTAACATCGCATTTTATCAAAATATTTAATTGAGAACTAAATCATTGAGAAATTAACTTAAGTGCATATTAATAATAATACAATGTAACTATATAACCAACAAGTCACTTAATTTATAATCAAACCAATGGAGATTCCTTTGTGGGCTGAGCTATCCAGCACAATGCCACAAAAAACAAGAAATTGACTAAATGTCTTGATAGTTGTCGCTTGTCATGTTGCTGCTGCTTAGGTCAAACTATATTTTGGGTTACAAAGGTTTTGGCTTTACTTTACTTTTCACAGGACAGTGTGTGAGTATCAAACTTTAAGACAGCACCTCTCTCATTTCTGGAGAAAATGTGAAGTCTATGACATCTGGCAGACTAATTGCTGAATTGTTTAAAACTATTTCACTGATACTTCCAGATTCCTAATGAATTCTGTCATGAGGTGATTTCTGACAAGCTTTTAACCACAACACTAAAGCTGGATCGTTGTGTCATCTGAGAAACTCAAACGTCTATCAAAGCTGTCATACTGCGCATTCATGCCGCTTCAGCTCGGAGCACAGCAGCCTGGAAACGTATTACGAGCGGTTTATCTTCAAGCTTATCGTCTCGTGTTTGTCATGGCTATCTGCGTAATGAGTTTTCCATCTTTTTCCTTATGAAAGTGTCAGTCAAATCCAATTATTGCTCACTAGAAACATAACAGCCAACTATAACTAAGACCTGGCTCATAACCAGTGGAAGGAAATTAAATGTCTTTCATGATTTTATATAGAGGATGAATTTGACTTTTACGTGGTGTGTGTTTTCTCAGGAGTTTCTCTAGTGTTTGTGATATTCAGGTCTCTGTACTGTATATATGGCTTGGATTCATCCTTTAATTTAATTTAATTTAATGAGATTTTATTCACCTATCAGGTGAAATTTGTCCACTTGCTTAAGGTGTGTTCACATTTATCATCACACACGTTTTCACAGAAATCCAGTCAAATCAAAGGAATCTATGCAATCTGAAACTTCATATGAAGGTGAATGATTAATCCAACCCAGATGTTGCTGATTGGCTGTATTGACCAATAGAAAGGGACTTGATTTGAAAGTAACTTTTGTGTGAGCTGATCTGACTGCTTCCCTGCACTATTGACAATAGACAATAAATCTTTTTGCACAAAATTAAATTTTGCATTTCACTAATATGGCCACAATATGAAATAACATAATGTCCGGATCATAAACGGTAACTTGCCAAAGTTTAATATCTTAAAGTTAAAGAGGTTCATCTTTAAATTAAAAACATCAATCCAAATTTTATATTTTACACAATTTTTCCCTAATTTGGCGCAGAGAAAATGTATTCTGGGTGCCTATTGAATAATGTTGGGATGTTTGAGAAATGCCCGTCACTGTACCACACCCTGTCATTCACCAGCTCACACACAAGTCCAATCATCCACACACTACGACAATGTGACAAGAATAAAAATCCCCATTCAGTATAGCATTTTATAATGGCCCAATCCCAGATACTATAATAATAACATTACTGTCTTATTCTCAAACTCCCTAGACTCATTCACACTCACTGCTGTCCTGTCTGTGAGACTCACAGCACAAATTCTCCAACGTCCCTACCAATAACAATAATTTCTAGAGATGCACAAAATAACAAATATCAGCTGACCTATTAGTGTAAGAGAGTTCACTAAGAGTGTTCTTCACAATACTTAATAATCAAGACAATTGCTAAATATGAAATTATATTTTGTTATATGTATGAAATAGGGTTCGATGCAAAAATGAACCTTTTGAAATAAAGTATAGCCTAAATTTCCTAATATCAAGCAAAATCAATTAATTTTAAAAAGTCCCAATGGGGGGGGGGGGGGGGGAAAGCAAACTTAAAAAGCAAGTAAATTCAGTTCCTATTATTAAAATGTTAATGAATCTTACAGCTAGACAGAAACTTTAACTTTGAGAGAAAAATGAACATTAAATAAATACATCACATTAAATAATTGCTCAAAAAATAGGAATCATATTAACAAAGACTAGAAATAAATAAATGAGTGTCTCTTTTTTTTTTTTATATAGCCGCTTCTCTCAGTGACTAAAGCATGTATGAGGTCTTGATTTCCTGTCTCTGGTGGGCGTCTGCACCTGTTAGCCTGAGCCTAGAGGGACCCTTTCCTAAATTTCCCCCAAACGGGACTCACCTTCTGAGGCTTCCCAGCTGTACTGTCCTCACTGAGCAGAGAGTGGGTGAATGCTATAGTCACAGACGTAGTGAAGAAATTCAGCGTTGCATGGAGTTCCCCAGTGAGAGTGAAGAGAGGTGTTATTCCAACCGGCTGACTGTGGGACAGGGAACAGAGAGGGTGAGAAGATTGAGAGAGGTAAACGGAGTGAGAGAGAAGGGTGGACTGGTTTCCTATTACGCTCCTCTCCTCTTGAGCCCCCCTCCTCTTTTCTTTCCCCTCCTCTCTCTCTCTCTCTCTCTCTCTCCACACAGACAAGTAACTGAACAGATATTCCAGAACTCTGACATTGAGTCTCTCTTTGCCTGCGCAGTGAGCAGCAGTCCAGGGAGACGGTGCCAGGATTCCAGAGTCAGATTCTGCTGATTGAAGCCCCTTTAGATCCATCACTTAAACACCATCACTGATGCAGAAGTGACTTACATTTTAATTAAATGACAACCCAATATTGCAAGGGGAAAAATATATATTTTAAATATTTTACTCTAAATCAAGCTTCATCTTTTAACTAATTAAGATAACAATCTTTAAGGCTATTTAAATAAAAGTACAATATACAACTGAGTTCACGTGAATATATAGTACAGGACATACATACACACTACTGTACTTTCAAATGTTTAGGTTCACCCAAAAAATTATTTTTATTTTTTAAACAAGTCTTGCTCACTAAATATACATTTATTTAATATTGTGAGTTATTAAAATAGAAAATGTTTATATTGATTTGTAGTAATATTTTAAAATGTTAAAAATATTCATTTATATTTAAGAAATCTATTCTTAAAAAATGTATTCTCAGATATACTCTGGAATTTATTTTAACTGCAAAATTTACATTTTTGCTTTATTCTATAAACCACTGAGAACATTTCTTCTAAATTTCAAGTAGAAACATTGTCATTTAGAGCATTTATTTGCAGTAAATGACAATTGTTAAAAATTTTGTTTATGTTTGACAAGTTTATGCACATTTTTAAACAATGCAAAACTATTGTTTTAACTTTGGAAGAGATACATTTTTTTCCCTGATTTCCAATCACTGCTTTAATGCGTCTTGACATGCTTTCTACCAGTCTTTCACATTACTGTTGTGTGACTTTATGCCACTGCCACAAAATTTCAAGCAGCTCATCTTTGTTTGGTTCTTTGTAACATTGATTCTTTAGCATCAATCACATTTTAGAGGTTTTCAATTGGGTTCAGGTCTGGAGTTTGGGCGAGGTCTCAAGACCATGACGAGGTCTTGTTCTGGTGGTCCTCCATCCACATCTTTATCAGCCTGGCTGTGTGGCATGGAGCATTGTCTTGTGGGAAGAACCCACATTACTGAAGAACCCACAGATCATCACAAAAACTCCATTAAATTTCACACTGGTTGCGAGACAGTGCTGGTCTTTCCAGGATTCTTGCCAGAGCTGAAAATCGGACTCATCCATCTCTGTAAATGATGTGTAATTCATGCCTAGAACAGGGTAATTCTGGTAGAAAACTAGTTTCCTTCTGCTCTGACAATGTTCCCCAGCTCAAAGGATTGTTTTTCCCCCCACAGAAGAATCCTCCATGCCACACAGCCAGGTACAATCAATGTGTGGTTGGAGGACCATCAGATCAAAACCCTTTCATGGCCAGACCAAACGTGAACCCCAATGAAAACTTCTGGAATGTGATCGAGAGGAAAATGGAAAGCCACAAGCCATCCCAGGAGTGGCATAAAGTCACTAAAGTATCAAAATTCCCAAATACTTTAATAGCCTTATAGGCCCTTATTTTTTATCGAACAGGTTTCCTGAATGCTCCCTTGCATGGGAAAGTATTTTTTCCTAATTTTTTTGTTAAGTTGCAAGTATCTGGATAATTTACAGCCAGTTATCATAAAATGAACCTCAACAGGGTGACCAGGAAGCATATTATTTTGCAGTCCTAACTGGACACACTTGTATGGTCAGTAGCTTTTCATTATTTGCATTTAGAGTTTAGCATTCCTGCTGTCTATGGCTATCAGAACAGACCTGCAGAGTTGGGGCCCACTAATTGAGAACCACCAGATTAAACTATCATTCTGCTGTTAATAAAGACCCCAATAAATCAACTGTGAAATGTCTCCATACACACTTCCACAGATTAAATGTTATTTCATTCCAAGATTCCAGTTGCAGAGGGAGTGCAGGGAGCTGGATGCTCTGGAGCCAATTTCCAAACCACATTGTGCAGACCTAAGCAAGGAAAGTCAGAATTGCCCTCACCACCGCAATTCCATTGCCAAGTTATTAATTACAGATGGTGAAAGCTGGATCCGTATCTTGTGAATGATTGTCAAATATAACAGTACTCTAAATTAAATGCACAGCACGGTGGTCCCAAAAAGTTTTGGACACTTAAGCCACTTAAAAATGTTTTGCGTACTGGCTTTAAAAAAAATGCCTTTTTGTTTTACTGTTCTGTGTCTAATGCAATGGTTTATGACTTTTAAACGTGATTTCAGTGTCAAAAACTTGAGAAAGTATTCTCAAAACCCTTAGAATGTAATAGTAGATGTAATAGTAGATATGGAGCAAGAGGATGCTACATTTTTCTAAAAATAAAGCACACACTGTGCAAATGGACGATTGATTAGAAAAGCCAATTTGATCGCCAAAGCTGTGACGCTATAAAGAAAAGTTGTCTTTTGATGAATTAAAAAGTTAAGTTATCTGTCTATTTTTCTAAAATATATTTGAATCTTTTGGGGAAAAAGTCATTATAAAACTGAGATTTATATGCTTTCCCTACAAAATAAAGAATGAATGAATGAATGAGGCAATTGTATAGATTCAAAGAAAAATAGGCAAAAAGCAATATTTTAGTAATATGAAAGATTTAAAACAATCTAAAAAAGCTTGACAAATATGAATACAAAATTGTTTATATTTATTAATTTTTTAATATGCAAAGAGAACAAATAAAAAGTGAGGAAAATAATTATCACATAATAAATACAATTTTTTTTAAATATTTTAATACAACTATTTTGAGAAAAAAACTAATTCTGTGTATCTCTGTTTTATTTTGTTTTCTTTGCATATTATATCTGTACAATAGCATTATTAATTTATTTATTTATTCATTTGGTAGGGGAACAGATTATGAATAAGAAATTATAAATTGCAGAAAACAAACCTCTATTGTAAAATAGTTGCATTGTTTAGCAGTTGGTCACTGATGTGTGTAAGGCCTTCCTAAGGTTGTGAGCTGTAATTAGTGGTTATTATATTCCTGTGTTGTAATTACAGTCTCAAGTCAGATACTCTCAATAGGTCTCAGTTTGCTGCCACTTTAAAGGTTCAGTTTAAATAAGCAGTCTGTCTGGCTTGCAGTGCCTCAACAATAAGACTACCCAAAACCAATTGTGTGTATTTGTGTGTGGGGACGGTAGGAAATAATTAGCTCCTCTGAATCTTGAAGTGATTTACAGCTTTCCAGTTAAAATGGTCAGAGGGAAAGTTCATATGGCTGTTAAACCACATAAACACACACACACACACACAATCACGTGGCATTACTTTCTTCAGTGTTGAAACAACAGCACAAATCAGAAACAGTAAATTACGAGTGTCTCAGACAATATCTCAACCATAAATCTGCAACACCACGTGTACAAATGGTAAGTTGTGATCATAAAATACATTCTGTTTTGAGAAAAAATACTCACAGATATCATCTCGGTCACATATGTAACATTGGTTACCTGAAGAGGAAATGAGACGCTGCATCAAAGACGCTGTTGGAACACGCTGAATGACTGCGTGACCTAGGGTAGAGGGAGCCATGCCAGCTGTAAATTCCAAGCGCAACGGGGCAACCGACAGGCCACTTTGAGAGTCAGAATTTACTGGAACGTCTTAGATTGGCTCACATGGAGACAGGATTAGGGCTTGGCGCACCAAGACCAAATCCCAGCCCGGTATACTTGCACATACTGCAGGTCTCAGCCTCCAAATGCCACAAAGAAAACATGTTACCAATAGGTCTCTCCCTGAAGACATTCCATCCAAAGGAATGCGTTACACACGAAAGGTCACCATATAAACCTTTTTTGTCGACTTTAAAGTGAATGGAACTCCAGCAGTGCACCAACAGGGCAGATCATTGGGTCCAACTTGATGAGCATTGTACCAAGAAGTGAAAAGATTCTACTTCAGGGCATACAGTTAACTCTTGGAGTGGAGAATGATCTCAACAATCTCAGTTGAGAGACCAGAGTCTTTCAAAGTTATCTCTCAAAGTCCACTGTTCTGGGTGGTGGTGAAGTATTAAGTCCCCTGTCTAAGGCCCGTCCACACGGAGACGCGGATCACTGCATCCGCATACATTTCTTATCGGATTGGCGTTCCGTTCACACGCATCCGGCGATTTGGGAGACTGAATCCGCTCACTTTTTATATCGGGTCCTAAAGTGGATAAATCTGAATCCGACACCCTTGCGGACTCGTGTGGACGGCCAATCCGTATATTTTTTGTTTACCGATGATGTCATCACATCACGTGTCGGCTGCGTCACAGTAACAGCAACAGTGTTGCCAGATTGGACTGAAGATTCCAGCGCAGCTACAGCTTAAAACCTTCCTATTTAAAAAAATACCAGCCCAAAGTGCGTACTCTTATAAATAATGAAAAATGTTGAGCGATTTTATGCATCAAAAACCATCCCAAATTTTATCAACCAGCTCAATGCATTTTTTCCCGGTCAGACGTGACAAAAAGGTAAATAGCTATCTGCCAACACTGAACAGCAACAACAATGCTCATGCTCAAAGTCTTCTTCTCTGTGTATAGTGTATTATCTGTGGCAGAATGACAGCGCCACATACTGGTCTGGCATATAAACTACACCGGATTCAGTCGGTTTCAGTGGTATCGTGTGGACGCTGATTTTTTTTTTTGAACGAGGAAAAAAAAGATTGGATAAGGAACGCGCCGGCATCGTGTGGACGTGGCCTAAGACAACAGGTCCCTCCTGCCCAGAATCTCCCAGGGAGAGCCATCAAGGAAAGAAATGAGGTACGAAACCACTCCTTGAGGTGAGACCCAGTCCTGTGCCAGTGAACTCTCTCTAGAACTTCTGGGAGCAGAGCGATCAGGGGGAAAGCGTGCAGACATGCCCTTTGCCACACCTTCACCGAAGTGTCCAGTCCAGAAAAGCTTGGTGCATGAGGGCGAACCAGAGTGGACAGTGAGACATCTCTCAACGAATCCACTTGGCCTCCATATCGGCTCCACCCCTCGGTGTAGAGCTGACATTCCCCCAGGCATCAGCCCCTTCCTCAACAGGATGTCTGCTCCCTGATTTTGAACTCCAGGTATTAAAACTTACCTGAATGAGAGCAGCTTCCCCTGGGACCACTGGAGGATTTAGTGTGCCAGTTTGCAATGTGGACATGAACCCGTTGTTAAAAAGCGTCCATCATTAGTATTCAATGATGAGAAGGAGCTCCTAACACAGGACCTTGGGATAGAAACCAGGATTTCTTCCACATGGCCAAGTCACATAAGCATCGCCACAAGACCTTGATCATTCGAAAAGGATTGCCCCTTGAGATCTATTGTCATATTGTCATGAACCAGTCCTCAGACATGATGCAAGATGGGAATTGTCTCAAGGTTAACATTTTGAACTTGAGCTGCAGCGACTCAGTCATGGCGCAGATCTAAAATGAAATGCATTTCCCCCCCAACCTCATCCAGTTTTCCTAACTGTGCTATTTTATGTTCTACTAACAAGGAATAGTGTGATTGTGCACTGTAAATCTGATGAAATCTGAGGCCAGTTTCTTCAACGATCTTGACACCTCAGTGTGATGATAAGGAAGAAACACAAGGCCTGATGGGAAGTTTGCGCTTGTGAGGGCAGAAATGCTTGTTTAAATTATTATTTTCTGCTTCTCAGCTGGCCAGTTTATATTAAACTGGAATCAGCACAAATCAGAACCTCTGCCAGCTCCTCATAGGCTGGTGAAGTGGCAAATCTTCATCTCTAGCCTTGGTCCCAGCATCATCCAACTCCTTGGAGCTGGATAAGTGTAGAACCAGTGACTTCCCCTGGGTGTAATTAACCGTAGAGTGTGGTTCCGAACCCAAGAAAAAAAAGCACTGGATCTGGTAGATAAGAGCAGAGAAAAGGTCAGGCCCATCTCTAACTCCTCTGACAGATACATTTACTATTGCCAAGACCATGCCTTGGCAACAGCGAGCCTCAAGTCTCGAGGATTGCAAGCTAGGGCTCCCTCCTCTAAGAGCACTTGGTGGGAGCAGAGCAATCTCCGTTGCTAATAGTTTGCTATTCTCAAAAAAAATGTTTTACATTTTTTTATAGACCAACAACAATAAATAAGACAATCACACAAAGCGCTGCCTCTTCTTTGTTTTGTGTGTCTTTTATAGTTTCCTGGTTCACAACATTATCCCTCTTTGATGTCCATTCACACCATTGATTCATGTTGCAATCACGCAGAGCGTTCCCACAGCATCTTCAACGCAGCATCTTGTTCCCTTTTCAGGGAACTATGATGATGGAAACATTTGCCTAAAATGGGTGGTCATTGGCTGAAAAAAATACCTCTTTTGGTGGAATGCTAAAGGAATGGTTCTGGAATATTAAGGTGATTATTTAATGAAAGTAAAATCATACATTGTAAGTGCAGAGAAGTCCCAGTGCAGAGAAGAGCTGCATTTTCTTTTGTCCGCTTGTACTGATGTGCGTTTGTGTACGTGTACGTGTGTGTGTCTGTGTGTGTGCGCTTGCATCCTTACAGATGTAACCCAGTAAGGTTTATTATTAAACATTAAGCCTGTTATTTATTTAATGAATGTGGGTTATAATATCATAACTTTGTGTACTCTGTTAAGAGACCTATGTACTGTCCCTTTAATAGTTAAACACTATCAAGTTTGTTTGCGATGTACTGTCTACATATGTGTTTGCTCAGCATGTTTGTTCCTTTTGTGGGTGATTGGTTAGTTTTTATGTATTCCCGCCCCTCTGTATGCAAGAAAGACTCTGATTGGAGGGACAGGCGGAGGCGCGAGGAGAGATCGGTGAGGAGAGGGGAGAGAAAGGACAGCGAGAGAAGCAGGTTAAGATTGTGAAGAGTTTCGTTGGTTTTGTTATACTTTGAACAAAGGTTAACTGAGAATCACTTTCCTCGACACCTATTTTGATCGCGGCGCGAAACTTAGTGTATAATAGTGTCTGAGAAGCCCAGTGGCCAATGAGTATTCACCGAGTCTGCTTACTCGATGAGGAGACTGAGGTAAAGTTCGGGGAGAAACCTTCCCCGAAAATCATCGCGATCGTCGCGGGAGCTGCCGTCGTGGGAGAGACGCGCACGGACTTTCTGCCACCACAGTGAGACCCGGATCTTCCGTGTCAGACAAGGAGATCGCGGATTTCAGCTGCGGTCAGGTGAATTTGTTTTGTTTTGTTTGCTCTTTGGAGTGAAGAGGCCATTTGCCGTTTTCAAGGCCCCAACGCTCCCCAGCAACGTTACAGGCCTGCAACGGTGTGTGTGTGTGTGTGTGTGTGTGTGTGTGGGTGGGCCCACGCGCATATATTGAAAGGTATTCAAGGGTTTGTGTTCTATCTGTATATTGAACGAGTATACAATATTATATAACTGTATATTTGGGTTTACATACATTGAGGTTTTAATGGGATTTCTGATCTTTCCCATCCAATGCTGTTAGAGTTAAATCTATCGTCAGTGGTTAAATTGGAGATTCTTTAATTCTGAGTTTAATTCCTGTTTTTTTGTGACAAGGTATTGGAGAAAGAAATATACACCTCATTCTATTACATTTTCACCTTTTCTTTTGTTGTTATCATTCACTGTTTTATTTTATTTTCTACCTTTGTTTTATAAATAAATCACACTGTTAATTTTTTCATACTTACCCTTTTGTGTTATTGACATTCTTCTTGGTTGGTTTCAGTGTTTTAAAATTATTGTAGTGTTACATGATGTATAAAAATAGCAAATCTGGGTTACAACAATTAATTTGGTAATGGGAAGTAAATTATTATTAAGTCGGGAGACTAACTAGTTGAACCTGGTGCTCCGCTCTACAAAAGGAAGGGTAGGGGGCGCTACATAATTTGGGGGCTCGTCCGGGATCCAAACTTCCTGTTACCCTGATGAAGACAAAAATATACTTCAATTATAGCCAAGTTGTATGTTAAGCCCATCTAAGTAAATTTATATTATTCTGCTTGAAGTTTCAGCATGTCAGTTGTTGGAAGTAGCCCTCTTCTGCACGCCGAACTCTCCAAGTGGTGCAAGGAGGCAGACATTGAGAAGACGCATGCGATACTGCTGATTGGTGTGCCTGCAAATACTGAAATAGCATGCATTGAAGATACCGTTCAGACTGTAAAAGTCTTGGGAAGAGTGCGGGTTAGAGACTCGAAATTGGGGCCAAGTCCTGGTACCCTCTTGGTACTGTGTGAGTGTCGAGAGGTCATCAACCCTGACCGTATTCCAGCTGAACTGCTGCGGCCTGATGGCGAAGAGTCATGGAAGGTTGTAGTGGCACCTGTTGAGGCTTCAGACTCTAAGTTTTCCACAAAGTTGTTAACGTTCTTAACGAGTGAAGGGAAGTCTTTGACTGATGTACAGGCTTTATTCTCTCCACAAAGTTCCAGTTCCCCTGAGTCCCTTATACGTGCGGTGGGCGAACTCCTGGAGAAAACAATGAAACCACTGAGTGACACTAATGCTTACCGCCGACTACGTACCTTTTCCGGCACTGTTCCAATACCGATAGGTGAAGAAAGTTTAGAAAACTGGATAGAACAGGCCAGATTAATGACTGAGGAATGTGAGTGTTCTGAAAAGGAGAAACGGCGAAGAATAATGGAAAGTGTGAAAGGGCCAGCACTGGACATTATAAAAGCTGTTCGGTTTTCAAGTCCGGAGGCAAGTGCTTCTCAATACCTGGACACCATAGAAAACACATTTGGAACATCTGAGTCTGGGGAGGAACTATATTTTGTCTTTCGTCTTTTACGACAATTCCCTAGGGAAGCTTTGTCTGATTTTCTGCGCAGGATGGAGAAATCCTTGAATAAAGTGGTTCAAAGAGGAGGATTGAGCCTCCAGCTAATGGACAGAACCAGGATTGAACAGCTGATTAGAGGTGCAGTGGAGTCGGATTTGATGCTTCTGCAGCTAAGACTAAGGGAGAGAAGAGAAAAGCCACCCACTTTTCTGGCACTCTTAAATGAAATCAGAGAAGCTGAGGAGAATGAAGCAACTCGTCATAAAATCAGAGCCTCTGTGAAGCCCATACAGTTGAGGCCGGATGACAGTCTAGACTTCTCTGTGCTCAGACAACTCCAAGCTGACATTCAGGAGCTAAGATCCAAATTCGGGGATGATCCAAACACTGTTTCTGCCTCTTCCATGAGGGTTGTTCCTAAAGACAAGCCGGAAAAGAAAAAAGCAGATACTCATGGAGAATCTGAAGTACAAGCTTTAAAGAACCAAATCCAGCAACTGCAACAGCAACTGGCAGTCATGAGTATCAGCTCCACTACTGCGTTACACCAAGGGCCATCAAACCCCAGGTATGTTCCAGTGTCTTATAGAGAAAGGCCAGTTAAACCAAAAGACAATTTCTTCTGTTACCGATGCGGAGAAGATGGACACATTGCTACTAAGTGTCAGTTACCTGAAAATAGCGCTCAGGTAATACAAAAATTGTTACGTGCTCTCCGAAAAGCTACAACTGGGAGTAACCCAGTGGATGAAAAAAGTGGCTCTTCTAGCAGTTTAGACTGTTTCTCAAAAAAGAGTCAAATTAAGGACCTTGGGGTTAGTCAACTTCCCAGAGGGTTAGTGGGACCTGCCTCAACCATTAACATAGAGCTGAATGGATGTCCTTGTAAAGCTTTACTGGACAGTGGGTCACAAGTCACCATTGTGTTCGACCAGTGGTATTCCAAATACTTACCACAGGTACCCATCCATCCGCTCACTGGATTGTCTATTTGGGGACTGAGTACTTCCAGCTATCCATACAAGGGATACATAATAGTGGATGTTTTGCTTCCTGTTTCCATCACTGGGGTGAAAGAGTCTGTTTCCATCCTGGCTTTGGTCTGCCCAGAGCCTCAAGGTCCTCAGCAGGTTCCTGTAATAATAGGCACGAATGCAAGCTTCTTTCAGCGTCTGACCATGCTTAACCAGGACTCTAGTGTATCAAACCAAGCGCATTCACTGAGAATTCAGTCAACGCTCCTCACACCATGTGTACTGGGGTTGCAGGGAAAAGACGGAGTCCCTGAGCTTGCTGAGGCCCAGGTCAAGTGGAAAGGACCAGGAACCTTAACTATCCCTTCAAGAAGTGAAACGTATGCAGTGTGCAAAGTGGAGTGTGAGAAGCCACTGAGAAAAGACATTTTTCTGGTTGAAACGCCCATAGAAAGTCAACTCCCAGCTGGTCTGTTGATCCCTCCAACTGTTTTGTCCTCTTCCACCATGGATGTAAATAACTTCAGACTATTGGTCTGCAATGAGACCTCTAAAGATATCAGTCTTCCCACTGACACCGTAATTGCTAAAGTCTATGCTACTGATACAGTCACAGTTACGTCAGAGACTCCAACGGTGCCAGAAAAGATAGATCAGCAATTGTTCAAGTTTGGTGACTCCATTCCAGCCGATTGGGAGAAACGACTTAGAGAAAAGTTATCTGAGCGCAGAAACGTTTTCTCCCTTGAGGAGTGGGAGGTGGGTCAAGCCAAAGGGGTCAAACACAATATCAGATTGAGTGACAATCGACCATTTAGGGAACGATCCCGACGTGTTGCACCTGCAGACATTGATGACGTGAGGCGGCACCTGAAAGACCTGTTGGCTGCCGGCATCATAACCGAATCAAGGAGTCCTTATGCCTCTCCAATAGTTATTGCTCGGAAGAAAAATGGAAACATACGAATGTGCATAGATTACCGGACTTTAAATTCCAGAACAATTCCTGACCAATACACCACCCCTAGGATAGATGATGCACTAGACTGTCTCGCTGGAAGTAAATGGTTCTCAGTCTTAGACTTGCGTAGCGGCTATTACCAGATTGAGATGGCTGATGAGGACAAAGAAAAAACAGCATTCATCTGCCCTCTGGGTTTTTACCAGTTTGAACGCATGCCCCAGGGGATCACAGGTGCTCCAGCCACATTTCAGCGGCTAATGGAGAGAGCTGTCGGAGATATGCACCTTCTTCAGGTCATTGTGTATCTTGACGACCTCATCGTCTTTGGCCGCACATTAGAAGAGCATGAGGAAAGGCTGCTGAAAGTGTTAGATCGGCTGGAAGAATATGGTCTCAAAGTGTCTATAGACAAGTGCCAGTTTTGTCAGCCACAAGTCAAATATGTGGGACACATTGTATCTGCTGCTGGAATAGCACCTGATCCTGAGAAGGTGAACGCAGTTGCCCACTGGAAGATGCCACATGATTTGAAGTCCCTGAGGTCCTTTTTAGGATTTTGCGGGTTCTATCGCAGGTTTATAAAAAACTACTCGGCCATTGTGAGACCTTTGACTGATTTGACAAAAGGTTATCCTCCTGTCAGAAGTCAAAATAAAGCTGTACTGAAAGGCAAGTACTACCGGGAGTCAGAGCCGTTCGGTGGACGCTGGGAACCAAAGTGCACTGAGGCCTTTCATAACATCATCTATTGCCTTACTCATGCTCCAGTACTAGCCTATGCAGATCCAGCGACGCCCTATGTCCTACATGTGGATGCAAGCCTGAGTGGTTTAGGTGCCGTATTAAATCAGAAATATCCAGATGGACTAAGACCTGTTGCTTACGCCAGCCGTAAATTGAGTGCTGCTGAACGCAATTATCCCATTCATCAGTTGGAATTCCTGGCACTCAAGTGGGCTGTAGTGGATAAATTCCATGACTACTTGTATGGAGCAAAGTTCACAGTTAGGACAGACAACAACCCCCTCACCTATGTTCTTACCAGCGCAAAGCTTAGTGCTACTGGACATCGATGGCTGGCTTCCTTAGCCACTTATGACTTTAGCCTTCAGTACAAGCCGGGGCGTCACAACATCGATGCAGACATACTGTCGCGCTATCACTCGCACAATGACATGTCACAAGAATGGGTGGACCTATCAAGATCAGGAGTACGGGCCATCTGTCAGCTTGCGGAAACTCACCCCTCCGATGAATCCTGCAGTAGGCTGGTGGATCAGTTGGGTGCTACTATAGAAGTCATCCCCTCCGTGTATGTTTGCCCAGTACAGTTGGAAATTGGACACAATGAGCAGTTGTCGAACTCTGAATTGAAATTAGCGCAAGAGCAAGACCCCATCATTGGAAAAGTGAAGCAAGAGGTGGTGCAAGGGCATATACTTACCTCTACCAAGAGTTCTAACCCCACTGAGACTCTCCTGCGTCAGCAGGGTACAAAGTTACACATTCGCCATAACCTTTTGTACCGAATTACCAGAAGCACCTGCGGGAGAGAGAGACTGCAGCTAGTTTTACCAGTAAAGTACCGGGCTCAAGTTTTACATTCCCTTCATGATGAGTCAGGTCACCTTGGAATTGAGAGAACCACTGAACTTTGTAAAGATCGTTTCTACTGGCCACGTATGAACAAAGACGTGGAGCAGTATGTGAAAGAATGTGGACGTTGTGTAGCTAGAAAGACCTTACCTCAACGATCCGCATACTTGAACCACATCACAAGCAGTGGCCCACTAGATCTTGTCTGTATTGATTTCCTGTCCATTGAACCTGATTCAAAGGGTGTCTCCAATGTTTTGGTCATCACAGATCATTTCACCCGCTATGCTCAGGCATATCCAGCAAGAGACCAGAAAGCCTTGACCGTGGCTAAGATCCTGGTTGAGAAATTCTTCGTACACTATGGTTTGCCAGGCCGTATTCACTCCGACCAAGGGCGTGATTTTGAAAGTAGGCTAATCAAAGAACTCCTTGGAATCTTGGGAATTCGCAAGTCCCGAACATCACCGTACCACCCTCAGGGAGATCCACAGCCTGAGCGTTTCAATCGAACGCTGCTTTCCATGCTGGGTACCCTGAATCCTGCCCAGAAGAACAGGTGGAGCCAAAGCATCAGTCAGTTGGTGCATGCGTACAACTGTACAAAAAATGAAGCAACTGGTTACTCACCTTATTTTCTGTTGTTCGGAAGGGAAGCTCGACTGCCGGTGGATGTATGCTTCGGAACGTCTGCAGCTGGTGAGAGTGGGAGGAAGCATGAACAGTATGTTGAGAGATTGAAAAAAGAGCTGCAGCAGGCATATCAGTTAGCCTCTGAGAGTTCTTTGAAGACACAGCAAAGGAACAAGAGACTGTACGACCGTAAAGTGAAATGTCAAACTTTGGAGAAAGGAGACAGAGTGCTTATTAAGAACCTGGCCATTACAGGGAAGCATAAGTTACAGGATCGATGGAATTCCTCACCCTACTTTGTCGTGGAGAAGCTGCCAAACTTACCTGTATATAGAGTAAAACCAGAGACTGGTACAGGTACGGTGAGGACATTGCATCGAGACCATTTGCTGCCTATTGGAGATGGAGTGAGGATGTACTTACCGGATGAGAGGAAAGAAGTACAGCAGTCAGTGGTGACCAGAACAAGAACTGTGGAGAGAACACAAAGAAAGCAAGCAACACAAGATCACGGTGATTCAACAGATCACTCTGACAGTGATGACAGTAGTCTGTGTAATTATTGCCCAGTTCAACAAAGAATACCACCCAAGCCGATGTCCACTACCTCATTAAACTTAGAGGATGTACAGCTCCATGAAAGAGTTCCTCATCCAATGGAAACAAGGGGAGATCTAACTGAGTGTGAGGCTGAAAACATCTCTCTTACAACTATGGATTTAATGGAGGGTCTGGACTCAGAAGGGGGGGACAGTCAAATCATGAATGTCCCGAAAGAAGCAGAAGTGGAAAACGTTGCACTTCGTCCAAGAAGAGAAGTGAAGCCAGTGAACAAACTGTGTTATGATGAACTGGGAAAATCTACGGACAGACCCTTAACCGTTGCTTATAGGGGTATGGTGGTACAAATTGAAGATTTCCCAAGAAAAAATAGTTCTTGCAAAACATGGTGGTGCCACCCTATGGCCCATTGTTCACTATGTTCTAGTTTGAGTAATAACCAACAAGCTATAGTCACACTACCAAGTGGGATAGTGTAATAGTCTCATGGGGACATGAGTCTTAAAGAAGGGGGAGAGTGTAACCCAGTAAGGTTTATTATTAAACATTAAGCCTGTTATTTATTTAATGAATGTGGGTTATAATATCATAACTTTGTGTACTCTGTTAAGAGACCTATGTACTGTCCCTTTAATAGTTAAACACTATCAAGTTTGTTTGCGATGTACTGTCTACATATGTGTTTGCTCAGCATGTTTGTTCCTTTTGTGGGTGATTGGTTAGTTTTTATGTATTCCCGCCCCTCTGTATGCAAGAAAGACTCTGATTGGAGGGACAGGCGGAGGCGCGAGGAGAGATCGGTGAGGAGAGGGGAGAGAAAGGACAGCGAGAGAAGCAGGTTAAGATTGTGAAGAGTTTCGTTGGTTTTGTTATACTTTGAACAAAGGTTAACTGAGAATCACTTTCCTCGACACCTATTTTGATCGCGGCGCGAAACTTAGTGTATAATAGTGTCTGAGAAGCCCAGTGGCCAATGAGTATTCACCGAGTCTGCTTACTCGATGAGGAGACTGAGGTAAAGTTCGGGGAGAAACCTTCCCCGAAAATCATCGCGATCGTCGCGGGAGCTGCCGTCGTGGGAGAGACGCGCACGGACTTTCTGCCACCACAGTGAGACCCGGATCTTCCGTGTCAGACAAGGAGATCGCGGATTTCAGCTGCGGTCAGGTGAATTTGTTTTGTTTTGTTTGCTCTTTGGAGTGAAGAGGCCATTTGCCGTTTTCAAGGCCCCAACGCTCCCCAGCAACGTTACAGGCCTGCAACGGTGTGTGTGTGTGTGTGTGTGTGTGTGTGGGCCCACGCGCATATATTGAAAGGTATTCAAGGGTTTGTGTTCTATCTGTATATTGAACGAGTATACAATATTATATAACTGTATATTTGGGTTTACATACATTGAGGTTTTAATGGGATTTCTGATCTTTCCCATCCAATGCTGTTAGAGTTAAATCTATCGTCAGTGGTTAAATTGGAGATTCTTTAATTCTGGGTTTAATTCCTGTTTTTTTGTGACAAGGTATTGGAGAAAGAAATATACACCTCATTCTATTACATTTTCACCTTTTCTTTTGTTGTTATCATTCACTGTTTTATTTTATTTTCTACCTTTGTTTTATAAATAAATCACACTGTTAATTTTTTCATACTTACCCTTTTGTGTTATTGACATTCTTCTTGGTTGGTTTCAGTGTTTTAAAATTATTGTAGTGTTACATGATGTATAAAAATAGCAAATCTGGGTTACAACAATTAATTTGGTAATGGGAAGTAAACTATTATTAAGTCGGGAGACTAACTAGTTGAACCTGGTGCTCCGCTCTACAAAAGGAAGGGTAGGGGGCGCTACACAGATGTTTAACATTTGTCACACTAATGTTAAGTGGCTCATACATAATCTGGGGTCAGAGGTGGCTAAAACTCTGCATTAGTAATGGACATCACAAACAGACACACAAAAAAAACACTCCCTCCACTAATGCAAAACTTTATTTGTAAGGCCAGAACAAATAGGACATTTTTATTGAGTTTGAGAATGAAAAAATTAAAATTGTGGCCTGATGTTCTGACAAGTTTGCACATATATTTAAGAGAGAGAGAGAGAGAGATTAACCTGCTGCTCGTAAAACATTCACTGCTAAGCTTGAGAGGTACAGTAGTGTGAAAAAGTGTTTGGCCCCTTTCTGATTTCTTGTTTGTTCCCATGTTTGTCACACTTAAATGTTTCTGATCATCAAACTAATTGAAATATTAGCCAGAGATTATGCAAGTAAACATAAAATGTAGTTTTTAAATGAAGGTTGCTATTATTACGTAATGTAAAAAAATCTAATCTTACAAGGCCCTCTGTGAAAAAGTTGTTCCAAATTATAAACAGTTAGGCTTCTCATAGTGCATTAGGGTAAGACGTTTTGCTACAATATTTTGTTTTTGTTTTAACATTTTGTAAATTTTGTACAAAAAATGTACCATAGTTCACCTTAAAATCTCAAAAAAATATAATCTGCTGTTAAATTATTATAAATGTAGACAACTATACAGCTCAAATATGGATACATTTATATAAGTGCATCAACTAAAATACAAGCTTTACAGTTTGACCTGAAATTCTTGCCTCATAGACGTCCATCATGCTCTTCTTTAACCAAAATTATTATTTGTTGTAATGAAAATCTGGAGCTTGACTCCAGTATTGGACAACCCTTTGAATATCACTCTCTTGGTTAATATGCTATTTATTTATGCCTCTTTTTATGCCTCAGCTGAAACACGTGAAATAATGCCTTTTTCACCCAGCATGCTCCAGGGGAAATCACCAGCTACACCTCCAGTCACCCATCACAGCCCTTTGTAGGTCTCCTCTGTAAAAGTTCCTCAGTTCTAATAAGGTTCTTTGATGATCAAGTCACTTCTCTGCTGATTGATAGCTTTGCGTGTTCACTGATGACTCTGAATAGAAACACATTGTTCCCTGAAAGGCCAGGGGACCTAGCTTTAGCATAGCATTGCTGGGGCCGGGTCTGGAACCTGGGAAGCAAAGCTTGGATAAACAAAGTAGAAAGGGTGAATAATGAGACTGCTAATAAGTAGCAGTACAGAGTATAAAGTGCAAAGCCCACTGAAAGATTTTGTCAACTAGCTTAATATTTGGATCATTGTCAAAGGAAACGACAAAAATGGACTTTGTTGGCCACCAATGAGACAACGGTGGTATTCACGGCTGTGAGAAATGGCATTCATGCTTCAAGCACTGAGAGTTCCTCTTCTCTGAAAGTCATGCTAAATCAAGTTGCAAATACCCCAGAGAACACACAGACCTGTAGGTTTAGCCGTCTCAGTTGCAAAGAGCTTGAGTGAGATTTCCACTGACACTGGTTTCTTGAAGAATGAAGCCGTAAAGACTTGGTTATTGATTTCAGGCTCTTGTGCTTGATGGAAAATGACTTGGAGTTTAGGAGAGAGACTCAGAATATTTCCATATCTAAGGGATATCGACAGCACATGATTTTAGCAGTCCAAAGGAATGGGAGAAAGTGTATGAGTAAGCAATGAGGAGGAAAACAGACAAAGTCAGCTTTATACCAGAGCTGCGTGATCTTGATCTAACAAGATTAGCTCATCCTGACTCACTCAGCAACCATTTCTAACTGAGTGGATGTCTTTGTGTCAGAAACGTTCTGTTTCTTTCCCAAACGTATCTCAAAATAGACAACTACACTTGGACCCATGACTACAGTGGGCAGGTGGTGAGAGCATCAAAACATGGAGAAATGCCCAACTTCATGCAAACGAGAAACTAAAAAACAAGTTTCAAAATCTGTTTATAGTGCTGGGGATTATGTTACTATATTTAATTTAGATTTTAGATTCAGTTTGTTGTGGCTGGGTTAACAAATAATTAAATTGACATTGTACTTTGACATTTTTCAAAGGGTATTAAAGTCACCGTTATGAAGTACACTTTAGCATACTTATGAATACTTAGAGTACTTCTGAAAATAATGAAGATTAAAAGAATATACTTAGAATTAAATCGAACATTTTCAGACCCTTAATTGCATGTTTATTTTAATCGAATGAAAATGAATTAAAGTTTAAATTTATGGTAAATGCAATTGGCTGAACTTGAGTCATTTTTGACATACTTAAGTTGGACTAAAGTACATCTTTATTTGTTGTTTAATAAGTGCGTTTGTTATCTTCTATATACGATTTAAGTATGTACGGCCAAATGTATTGACTAGGATTTATGGTAAAATATACTTTAAAGTAATTTTTTAAATTGTATGTCTTTAAACATAATATTTATTATATGTATTAATTTATTTGTGAACATTGAAGATGCAATTTATTATATGAACTTTAAAAGTAGTGTTGAATAACACACTAAATCTGTTAGATATGTACATTTTCTGATCCGTGACATCTTGTTTTCCATGCAAACAATAATTCAGTCTTATTGAAGTCGACTGAGGCATTGTAAAGTGCTCTGAATCTTCTTTATTTTTTCAATAAAAGATAAATCCCATCTATTTCCATAAGATACATAGAATCACACAATATATTTAATAACTTCCATTCTTCTAGTGCTCAGTGGGAGTATGGATAAATTAATTTTGGCCCCTACAGCTAATTTTACTGCTGATATATTTCATAAACCTGACTTGCTCTCATGATTAAATAATCGCTGGATTTTAAATCAATTCAGACTTGCATTAAAGTTAATATCCCTTGCATTTAGTCTCTTTACCCTAATAAAGAATACGCTCATGGAAAGATCCCCTGGACAGATCACATTTCCTGCACTTTAAAGAGAACCGCAATTTTGATACATGGCTTAATTTGGGCTGAAAGGCAGCATGGGTGTAAGTTATTGTGAAGTTCTTTTGTCCTTTGGCATGAATGAATTTATATAAGTAATCTAAATATTTTATAAGGCTGTCAGTTTTTATCACAACTACAGGTGGTTTTTGTTTTGTTTTGTAACAGCAGTCAGAAAATGTTAGTATTCCAACAGATATCACTGAATTAGGTGTCCTCACTTAAATCACACTTGGCTTTTTCAACAAAAAAGTAATTGAAATGCTTAGTATTTGACAGAACTTCTCAAAGCCAGTGAGTAATAGAGACAAAAGTGAAACACATGCTAAAGAACTACACAACACAACCTACTTGACAACATGTGGGTTTTTAGAGGACATCTTTTATGTCCTTACTTCATTTTTTGACAGTCTTTGGCACATTCCCTCTTCCTCTCGCTCTTCAGCACCTCATTCAGAGCAGACACACATCTGCGGGACATCACAAGATAGATATAATTATCTACTAAAAGAGTTATGCAAATTAGCAACATGAAGAGAATTTCTCTGTTCATGTCAACAAATTATCAAGTTATGAATCTTTTTTGGACATGCATCATTATGTATTTCATATAAAAAGAGATATTTCATGTGCACAAATAGATTTCCATTTGCATTCTGTCATTGAAGGAATAGTTCCCTCCCAAATATACACTTCATCATTTACTCAGCCTCACGTCTTCCAAACCCATTCAAATTTCTTTCTGCCGTGGAATGTTTTTTGCTGTTCTTTTTTGATAAAGTGAATGAACAGCATTATAAAAGTGGTTCATACATCTTGCGCACTCTATTCCAAGTCTGCTGATGTCATACGATAGTTTTGTGAGGAATATTCAGAAGCTTCTGTCCCAAGTCAATGGCGCAAGTCAAAGGACCCGTCTGACCTGAGTTTGTATAAATCTCTTCTCTCTACCTTTTCTACTGACGTCCATACTGCTAAATCTTTACACTTCCACACCAAGATCAACAGCACTTCCAACATGCATGCACTTTTCAAAACATTCAACTCTCTCCTCTGTCCCCCTCCACCACCTCCCTCTACCTCTTTAACTGCAAATTATTTTGCCCATTTCTTTATTAACAAAACTGCAACTATCAGTAGCCAGTTCTCACCTCCACTCACACACGAATGTACACCGCCCTCTGTAACCAGAAACACTCTCTCAACCTTCTCTCCACTCACTGAGGTAGACGTATCTAAACTTCTCCTTTCCAGCCATCAAACCACCTGCCCTTTAGACCCAATCCCCTTGCACCTTCTACAAGCCATTTCACCTACAATCTTACCAGCACTCACTCACATCATCAACACATCCCTTCACACGGGATCCTTCCCCACCGCGTTCAAGCAGGCTCGGGCAACCCCACTGCTCAAAAAACCCACATTGATCTCATCACTCGTTGATAATTACAGACCTGTCTCTCTCCTACCATTCATATCTAAAACTCTTGAACGTGTTGTTTTTAACCAAGTATCTTCTTTTCTGTCTCAGAATGACCGGTTAGACATCAACCAGTCTGGCTTCAAGAAGGGACATTCAACCGAGACGGCATTACTATCTGTCACGGAAGCTCTAAGGAGTGCAAAAGCTGATTCAAAATCATCAGTTCTCATTCTTTTAGATCTTTCTGCTGCCTTTGACACTGTTAATCACCAAATCCTTTTATCTACCCTCTCGTCACTAGGCATCACCAGAACTCCCCTTCAGTGGTTTGAATCCTATCTCACGGATAGGTCCTTCAGGGTGGCATGGTGCGGTAAGGTTTCCAAAGAATGTCAACTGATCACCGGTGTTCCACAGGGCTCAGTTCTTGGACCACTTCTCTTCTCCATGTACACCACATCACTGGGTCCCATCATAGAGGCACACGGCTTCTCCTATCACTGCTACGCAGATGACACTCAGCTCTACATATCATTTCAACCAGATGATCCAACGGTGGCTGCGAGAATCACAAGCTGCCTAGCGGAAATCTCGACATGGATGAAAGACCATCATCTGCAGCTCAACCTGGCAAAGACGGAGCTTTTAGTCTTTCCTGCCGATCCAACCCGACAGCATGATTTCACTCTCCAGATCGGTGCTACCATGATTACCCCTTCAAAGTCTGTCAGAAATCTTGGAGTGATCTTTGAGGACCAGCTGACCTTCAAGGACCACATTGCAAAGACGGCTCGATCATGCAGGTTTGCACTGTACAACATCAGGAGGATCAGGCCATTCCTAACTGAGCAAGCTACGCAACTTCTAGTGCAGGCCATGGTCATTTCCAGACTGGACTACTGCAACGCTCTTCTGGTTGGGCTTCCTGCAAATGCAATCAAACCACTGCAACTGATCCAGAATGCAGCAGCTCGTCTGGTCTTCAACCAACCGAAAAGGTCTCATGTCACACCACTCTTCATCTCACTACACTGGCTCCCTCTCGCAGCACGCATTAAATTCAAAGCACTGACTCTTGCATACAAAACTTACACAAACTCAGCACCTTCATACTTCCACTCATTGGTACAACTCTACATACCTACCAGAAACCTTTGATCGATCAATGAGCGACGACTTCGATCGATCAATGAGCGACGACAAATTGCTTCTATATTCCTCAAATTGTAAGTCGCTTTGGATTAAAGCGTCTGCTAAATGAGTAAATGTAAATGTAAGTCGCTTTTTTTTTATTACTTGCATTAAATAGATTAGAGCAGCATAACATCTTTTTTATATTCCATGACAGAAAGAAAGTTGTGCAGATTTGGAACATCATTAAATGGCAAAGTAAATGATTATATGGTAAACTTGAACTGTACCAATTTAACTTATTGTTTGTAGGTGAACCAATGCTTGCAGATGAGGATGATTTGGGGATAAATAACTTTACATAGCACAGCACCATGTCCTAATCAATGTGATTTACTGCAGAACATGCTCTTTGACTTGTGCCCCAGAGCGCCTGTAAACAATCACCTTCTTTATGGTCTGTCTACTTTCTGAGTCTCTGCTGGACTGGATCCAAAAACCTCACCTGAAACTAAATCAGATGGGACAGAAAAAAGGGAATATCGGTCCATCAACATTTCACGGTATTGTTTGACTCGCTAGTTGACAGGTGGAACCTACAGTAAGTGAAAACAGATGATCACACCAAGCAAATACCCTAGAAAGAATGCATACATTGCATTGGGAGAGAGAAAGTTAACATTTTAGCTGGTGAAAACAAAAACAATTCTGTTGAGGTCTACCCTCAAACTCAGGTTTTCACCAACCTGCTTGACCTGTCTTGAGGGGGGTCACAGCTTAGTTTCTATACATCCTGATGACTGTCACAGACCTCCCTCAATGTGGATAACACTGTAACAAGCGAGATAAATTAGACCGGTTAAGTTTCAGCATTCCCTTCAAGGATTCATCCATCAAAATTACTCCTTTTATTACTCCTTTCGGTTGGACAGGCAAGTTCTTGGATTCACATTATTTTGTGTACTGGAACAACAGATTTTAAGTTTGGAACTTCAGCTACATGGATCATTGACATAATAGTGTCCACGGTAAAGTTTTTTTTTTTACTTAAAAAAAACTGCATCATATCACTGGCCGTCTTATGAACCCATCATTTCCTTCGGATTTTAGAGGTACATTATGGTTGAGGTTAGAGCATTGGTAAAAAATGCTGATCCAGGAATGCATCCAACTTTGCAAGACCACAGTTACCATTGAACAGACATTGAACAAGATTACATTGAGTGGTTAGATATTATTTTAAGATGTCCGTGTTATTGAAATTTTAACTACATGTACTCACTATAATTTTAGGGTTAGAATTAGGATGTAGTTACATAGTTGCATGTACTCATGTACAATTTATATTAATTATAGTAATTACTTATGACATGAATAACAAGGACACGGTAAAATAAAGTGTTACTAATTAGCCTTGGGGACATTGTGGTGGTTTAACCGTTTCATTACAGTGTTTTCATTTACCTGCCTTTGCAGATCACTTCTAGTCTCTTGAAGAGCTCAAAAGGAGACAGTAGAAATGAAATACTTATTGAATGCAGTTGTGTCCATCTCTTTGAAAGATATATGGCTCAATATTCAATTCTGCCTTCTAGGCAGCTGGTGTCAATAGATCTTGTTCTGTGGTCATTCTCTTTTAGAAAACCACATTGCTGTGAGCTGCTGTGAATGCTCTTTCCCCTATTGAGCCTTTGGAAAGGTTATAGGTCAGCTGTCCATCTCAATTGGCAGTCTCAAGGGTGACCTTCTCGACCTCTAGGGAAATAAGGTAATGAAGAATACTCATCTGGTCAACTGAGTAGCCTTCCCTTGATCAAAGTAACAAATCGATTTCAATTGGCAGTTTCAGAACAGATATGGTCCTTAGCAAGCGAAACCTGAAATGCAACCAGATGAGTCAGATTCCATTAAATAAAAAATAAACTGCTTTGGAACTGCTTTTGTTAAATTAATATTCTGCTCTTTTTGCACTTTTGCAAAAAATGTAAAAGCTGTCTTTATTTACCAAACATTTTGGCTTTCTTTTGTCTGTGTTTGTTCAACTTGAGTTGAATGATAACTAAATGATGACAGAATTAAAATGAGCACTGTTGCCATTATGTGTCCAACAACATTTTACATCAAATTGGAATTTAAAAGCGGGCTTTTGTGCTTTTTTTACATTTTCAAATTTCTTTAGGGTGTAATGTTTCTGTTTAAGCATGAAAAAATTGCATGAAAAGTTACAAAAGAAAGTGAAATATTCTCTATATCAGTAACCACCAATTATGGACTCCTTGAAACACTTCGATTGTTTTCTTTCGGAAATAATATTCACAAAATTCCTTCCTGAGACATAAGCAAAAAAAGGTGGCCGGACCTGGTTGAGTTGTGTTAGTAGTTTGCTGAAATGCATGGTTTTGAAAAGGGGCATGACATTTCGAAGCAGTTGACCAGTCACAACAAACAGATCCAGCCAAACAATCAGAGCACATTGTGCTTTTCGGAAGAAGAATCTAAAGAGAGGTACTGCTACAATGTAAAATATGTGAAAATTCATTGAACATTCAAGCATAAAAACCTATTAAAAACCTAATAGACCCCAAAAGCAGAATCAAAACATTGTAAAAGGGCATAATATGGCATTTAAAGTGCAAAAGTCTGAAATGAACAATGCACGAATCATCAGATGTTAACTAAATGCGACAAGGTATCTACTACATGGTTACCAAAGCTGACTAAAAGTCAAAATCATGTCTCATAATACAGTTAAGACTGTTTTATCCAGAATTCACAACATGAACAGACTCTTTGGCAGTCATGCTAAATTCAGATACGTGGGCTGACTGAGGGTCAAGCTGTCTTGAGTCAGTTTCCATTAGCATCCATTCATCATGGGTGGGAGCACCGACCTTGTTTGCCCTGGTGACTACCTGCCTTCTGACAGATGTTCCAGAAGCTAAGTTCTGCGTGACAAATGTCGGACTTTCTGTTGAGGTCAAAGGACAAAGCATATCACTTACCACTCCAGCCATTGAATGCAGATGCATGATGTGACATTATTGTCCATGGGTCCTTGTGTGACTCTGAGAAATGGAGATCCGTCCCTTGTGGAATAATTGATATACCTCAGAAACCACAGTCTGTATTCATGCAACCACCCTTTTGACCTTAATGAAACTTCCTACAGCCAAACTATTCCCTTGATAGCTACTAAAACCCCAATGTCCCCTTGGCACCTACCAAGTTCACTCACCTGTGGTTAAGAAACCAGGGCAGGATGTCTGCTGCTGCTGGTTCTCCTGAGGCACGGCCAGGTCAAGGCTGCATTGTATGATGGCCTAAAGTTCACCCAACCCAGCTGTGGATTCATTTCACTGTGAAACAGATGCACCGATGAAAAGTAGATATTGCACTGCTGGATTCTGATTGGTCAATTATGGTATAATCACCATTCTTGTCCCAAGCAAAGAATTTCTCACAAAACGCCTCTCATATTTTGTAACAAAAATAATGTCTGACTGTACAGTCTCGTATTTTGTGCATACAAGTATTTTCAGACCAGCAAAAATCTCTTTCTATTGTATAATCAGTGTGTTAGTTCAGATTGTCAAGCTTTTTAATGTACAACATTATTGGATAATCACAGGTCTATGGTGCAACTTTTACCAGTAGCTGCTGAGTAGAGCAAATTCTAGCTCTGGGCGATGTTGCCAGATGCTCTGCTTACAAATAGTTTAGACGTATTTTCCACTTTTTGAGTCATTATGGTTTCAGTTTTCTAAATCATTATTCAGTAAACACTCCCTAAAGAAAATCTGACTTCAGGAAGTCACCGCTTCAGGAAGTGACTCCCACTGAAAGTGATCTCATGTTTAACTAATATTGTGATGGCCTCATTTGAAAATTGAATTGTATTGCTGCTATAAATTTCTTCTTTCCTGGAAAAAGACTCTCTCTGACTGCACAATCAATAACAATGCACTCAACTTGTGACTTTGTTTTTGTAATTAAAAGAGGGCAGCATGCATTATTCCCTTGCATACTGGGTAAATTAACGTGGGACAAAGCCACATTTCTCTGATTAGTCTGGTTGGGAGGAATGAAAGCGTATTGGCTAAACATTCGGGGAACTGCTATGAATCCGCTCTGTCCAAACATCCTGCTGTTTTATATGCTTCCTGGGGCCAGAGGTCAATGCAGACAGGCATGACCAATCATCATGTAAATCTAGATCTGAGCGGGGCTTGTCATCCACACAGTGCAATTCAATTACATTTAATTTGCTGAAGAAGAATGCATGTTGACTTCAGTTGATGGATTGAATTTTTTATGGACAGAGTTCAAAACATACATTCCAGATTTTTTTTAAACTGCAAAATGTGCGTTTAAATTAAATTTGCATGAGGTAACATTCCTGCACCAGTCTTTGTTTGTCTTTGTTTAAATAAATGGTTATATAGTGTAAATGAATCCTGATTTAATATGTATACAATGACAAAATGTAGCATACACTGCGTCCTAACAATGAAAGATAAATATGCTTTATTAGCAGCACAATTAGAAAAATTTTAACTGACCCTGTGTATTACATTTTTGAGTGTAGCTCACACATAAATCATCCTGTAAAGTTTGATATACACATTAATACCTCCAATTATGTTGGTTTTGGAAGATGTGCTGTCACATTTCTAAGCAATCAGTCTTGAATATTTTTTTGAATGACAGCAAAATAAGCAAAAAGACTGCATCAAAGGTTTTTTTTTATTTACTCAGCCAACATGCCAAGAGTGAGCTCAGACTTATTAAATAAATTCTGAAAACATACAGCTTGTATTTTGAATTTCAAAGTAATTTCATGCTTAACGTGAACCATTCCACTGCATATCGCTGCGCATAGCAGTTCAAAACACAAATGAGCCTGAATGAGTTCTGAGAAAGGATTTGATTTTTGCCCTTCCATACTTTGTGTTCATGAAAACCTATATACATGTGGAGAAGAGAGATGGTAATTTCCAATTCCTGCTGAAGCTGTCTGTAATCGCACTGTATTTTCCATTCTGCTCACATCCTCTGGAATGCAGGTTGCACAGACAAGCAGAGTGTTATAAATAGTGCAATTACACTAAATGTCTGCACTCATAGACCTCCGCTTCAAACCATTTTGGTAAGGAAACTGATGCCCAGAAACTGACTGATATGGACTGTTTGCATTTTTTACATTTTGTACTTTGAATATCAAGTAAATATAAATTCTAGTCCAGATATTCACATAAACACCAACATTCCATGTACAAACCTGGTAAAGATAAGGCTGCAGCCAGCAGATGAACTGGATCATGTATCCATTTACATGAAGCTTTGGTTCTTTACTGGAATACCTCATTGTGCCATTACCTCATTTGCTGATGAAAGGTTCAAGCAGTGTTCGAGGCCACTTTGAGAATCTGAGGAAATGGGTTCATTACAGCAAACCAGGCTGGCCAATCAACCACACACGATTACAAACATATGTGACCAGTGCAAACCTAAGCTGAAAAGGTGGTATTATCTATGGACATGCACATGGAATTCTCATAATCCCATTTTTTTCCACATTTATTTTTAGAGAATTTATAATTTGTGCATATTCTAATGAAAGTGCTTCTGTGATTGGTTATGATATAGAAAAGAGAACCAATGACGATTGCCACTCAACACCCTTATGTCTAAATGCCATCTTTTGAATGCCATCTCACTCGTTCTCTGTTGCAAACTGTTTTTTATTATTATGTTATACAACTAAGTGCTGCATTGTAAGCTCAACCTGTCACGGTTCAAGTACGGGAGGACTCAATGTGCAGGTGAAGGAGGTTTAATGGGAATAACAAAAGAACATAACATACAAAAGAAACATCCCACAAAGGGGAAAACATAACATAAACCAGATCATAACTCGAAACATAAAACCAACCAGGAATTCAGGGCAGGGAACATCTAGACAAGAATGACATCCAGGGATGACAACAACACGACACAGGACAGCAAACACACCAGGATTAAATAGGGCACACATGAGGAAAGGTAACGAGCAGAAACAGCTGGGATAAATTAAGGGGAACGATGGAACAAGATGGGAGGGGTTTACAATCACAAGACACAACAAAGGGGCAGTGTCAGAGCTCTGTCAACCAAAACACTAGAAACCCAAACTGAGGTGACAGAACCCTGACACTGCCCCCTCTCTAAAGGGACGCCACCTGGCGTCCCTACACGAACACCAGACAACCCCACACCAAACATCACCACAGAATTGTAAACCACAAAAGAACAGGGAAGTCAAGGAGTACAGAACACCAGGGAAGGGAGGGAGAAAAGAAAAAATATATATAATAATCAAGCAAAAAAAAAAAAGAAGCAAAAACCAGAAAAGCAAAGGGTCCACAACCTGGGAAGCAAAAAAAAAAAAAAACACAAAGTCCAGGGAGGGGCAGGTGGAACGACCCAAGGAAGCTCGACCAGGTCGAAATTCCTGGCTGAGGACCAGGGAGGAACCGGCCAATCAGGCGGGGCCGGCGGGTTGAGCCAGGTGGGCTCAGGTAGGGACGGCGGATCAGGCGGGGCCGGCGGGTTGAGCCAGGTGGGCTCAGTTAGGGACGGCGGATCAGGCGGGGCCGGCGGGTTGAGCCAGGTGGGCTCAGTTAGGGACGGCGGATCAGGCGGGGCCGGCGGGTTGAGCCAGGTGGGCTCAGTTAGGGACGGCGGATCAGGCGGCGAGAGTTCAGACACCGGCCGCAAAAGTTCAGGGTCGGCCGGCGAGTCGGGCCACAAGGGTTCAAGGTCGGCCGGCAGGGCGAGCAGTCTCTGTGGCGCCGGCAGGGCGAGCAGTCTCTGTGGCGCCGGCAGGGCGAGCAGTCTCTGTGGCGCCGGCAGGGCGAGCGGTCTCTGTGGCGCCGGCAGGGCGAGCAGTCTCTGTGGCGCCGGCAGGGCGAGCAGTCTCTGTGGCGCCGGCAGGGCGAGCAGCTTGGGGGCGGCCTCCGGGACTGGCGGATCGGAGGAGGCCCTTCTCCTCCTCCCCCTCCTCTTACGAAGGCGTCGAGTGGGCTCTGGGACGGCGGCCCTCTCGGCGGCGGCGGGCTCTGGGACGGCGGCCCCCTCGGCGGCGGCGGGCTCTGGGACGGCGGCCCCCTCGGCGGCGGCGGGCTCTGGGACGGCGGCCCCCTCGGCAGCAGTGTGCTTCTCAGTGAGCAGGCTCATAGATGGCGGGGAAAGTGAATCAACAAGTCCCCAAAAACTCAGGTGGTCCAGCCCCTCCAAGGGGCTCATCAAGGGCGCAGATCCACAGATCCTTGAGAGCCGCTTCATTGAGCGTCAAACCCTCCGCGGCTCTGATGAAAGTTTGGGCGAGCTGTCTCAGGTCTGCCCCTTGCTGGCGGAGGGATCTTAACGCAGAGTACTTCCGAAGGCGGTCATGGATAGGGCTGGACACCTGAGTTGCTGATGGCGACAGATCCTTCCTCTGCTGAGTCCTCATTGTGGTCGTGTTGTTCTGTCACGGTTCAAGTACGGGGGGACTCAATGTGCAGGTGAAGGAGGTTTAATTAGGGATGGCTTACTCGAAACCTGCGTTTCGACACAGTGTCGAGACCCCGAAGCGTAGATGTTTCGAAACACTGAATCGAAACTGTGATTCAAAACAACAATGTCACGTGACTTTGGCTAAACGAATCGTCTGCGCGTTTCACAAGTGTTTCGATAGGCGGTGCTTGCCGAGTCTGCGTTTGATTGACAGGGGCGGGAACAAACCACACAATCGCACACCTGTCTCAACTCACACAAAGTTTAAAAGAGGAGTTAATGCACCTTCACCTCGTGGGTTTTTGTGAGAGGAGAAAGATTTTGATATAGCGTTTATGATATAGTGACATTTATTGTGCGATTTGGTTAGTTATATTTAGGCTACATTAAAATTAAACATATTTACTGAAATACTACAGTGACAGTGACAGATAGATAGATAGATAGATAGATAGATAGATAGATAGATAGATAGATAGATAGATAGATAGATAGATAGATAGATAGATAGATAGATAGATAGATAGATAGATAGATAGATATAGTGACACATTCATTTAGGCTTAGTTAGATATTGACAGATAGCACAGCAGTTAGACATATAGAATTTCATAAATAGATAGATTAATATATATATATATATATATATATTCATAGATATATAAATTTATATATATATTCAAATATTAATATATAGATTAATAGATATATATACACTTTCATAAATATATAGATTCATAGATATAGATCTACACACACACACACACACACACACACACACACATATATATATATATATATATATATATATATATTATATGAGAGAGAGAGAGAGAGACATTAATAGAATAGATAGAAATGAAGGCTCCACGTAAGAGATGCTACTTAACCTAGTTATTATTGCTATATATTATAGTAACATAGTGAGGAAAATATATAGTGTTTAAAAACTCGCCACATTAACACAATTACAACATTTTTATTTTTTTTAATGGATTGTTGTCAAAGTTGCAGACAACATGTGCAATTGACCACTAGATGTCACCGTGGAGACGGGTGTCGGTATAGAGTTTCGAAGCCTCGAAACAATACGGCACATTTGATTCAAGTGTTTCAGTGTTTCATGAAGCCTCGCTTTGCCCATCACTAGGTTTAATGGGAATAACAAAAGAACATAACATACAAAAGAAACATCCCACAAGGGGGAAAACATAACATAAACCAGATCATAACTCGAAACATAAAACCAACCAGGAATTCAGGGCAGGGAACATCTAGACAAGAATGACATCCAGGGATGACAACAACACGACACAGGACAGCAAACACACCAGGATTAAATAGGGCACACATGAGGAAAGGTAACGAGCAGAAACAGCTGGGATAAATTAAGGGGAACGATGGAACAAGATGGGAGGGGTTTACACAACAAAGGGGCAGTGTCAGAGCTCTTTCAACCAAAACACTAGAAACCCAAACTGAGGTGACAGAACCCTGACACAACCTTACATTATATATTACCTAATACATTTTAATGTGGGAAGGACAGCGAAATTTATAGTTGACATTTAGCCTCTTTGTTTTAGCTTTTAACTGTTTTAATTGTTGAGTGCATCATTTCATTTTTCCCGTTTTTCCATTTTTCATTTTTCAGTACAATAATAGAATAGTAGCCATGTAGAAGAACCTTGATTTGTAACATTTTAGATATTATGTGAAGTGTGTTTTTAAGGCAACAGAAAGTAACAAGTGATATGAAGAACAATAATACAGTAATCCCTCGCCACTTCGCAGTTCAAGTTTCGCGGCCTCAGTGCATTGCGGATTTTTCAAAACTATTCATTGAAAAATAAAAATGTAAAAATACTGCCATATCGGCAGCCGTATTGCAGAAAGCAGCGTTGTTTCATTATGATGCGAGATAAACGGTTTCCCAGGATGTCAGACAAAGAGAGAAACTCTCTCAGAGGCTTTGTACACACCCACGGGCACTCAGACAAGCACGTGATTGGTTCCCGGCGAGAGATCGACCAATGAGAGCACGAGTGGAGTTTGAGCCTCTTCGCCTCTCAGAAGCAAATTTTGACGATCCAGAACTGATTTAAAGGCCTCATTATACCAGTGCAGTAACACCATCATCATCATTCATCATCACATTCATTGAACCGCACAGGTCTTTCGCACAGGCACATCGTCATTACTGGAGTCACAAGATACTACTGTCATTGATGAGTGTAGAGCACCATAATACGTATCGTTTGAGAGAGAGAGGAAGCAACTGTATAATATTAAGGTTTTATAATTAAATAGATTTAATTAAAATATATTTAAAGTATGAATATACATATTTTAAACATTCTGGTAAATTAAAAAACACAGGGGGCCAATCCTACTTCGCGGATTTTCACGTATCGCAGGGGTTCCGGTCCACATTAACCGCGATAAACGAGGGATCACTGTATTCTTATTAGCATGTACTGTAATTTAGTTCAAGTGAACTTGTGTGTTCACTACACTGTCTGTGCAAATATAAGCTGTAATTATGTTTTATTTTGCACAAATAGATATACTATATCAATGTCATATATAGCCTATATATAGGAAATGTTTAAGCTTGTTAAGCTGCTTTAAAAGTGGTTCAGTTTATTAGTGTCAGGATCCTGCCCAGACTATCTTGTCTGTCTTGTCTTTGTTTAATGTTTGCCTGTTTGTGTTGTGTTTGAGCACATGGCTTTGTCTTTGTTCATGTTTGCCATGTGGTCCTCTTGCCCCACCTCCTCATTTCCAGTTACCACGCCCCCTTGTCTAGTCCTCGTTTGCTGAGTGTGTTCACCTGTCCCTTATGTGCTCTGCTGCCTTTATATTGTGCTCCTTTCCCTCATGTCTTTGCTGGTTTGTTTTGTGTATGTTGTGGTATATGGGCCTGTTTGTTCTAGAATCTGTTTGATAGTGTTGTTGCTTATTCTAGTTGTGTATAGTTCCAGCTCTTTGTTCTAGTCTGTTCCTTATAGTATTTTGATGTTCTTTCAAGTCTAGTTCTAGTTAGTAGTGTCCAAATGAAGCAATGTCCAAATGAAGCAATGAACCAGTATTGAACCACTTCATCAATTGTATTGAACATGGGTTCATTCATTCAAAGCTTCGTTTCAGTGACATCTAGTGGCGAAATTGTAGATAGCAAAATAATGTCAGTATGAGTGTAACTAGGGTTTGTGTGAATTATGTAAATAAACTTTGAGTGATTGGTTGATTCGATTAGCCTTGACCTTGGTCTTCTCCTCGTCATATTTTTCATCCACCATCTTCTTTAGAGATATGACGTATTATTATTATTATTATTATACGTATTATATTATTATATATTATACGTGAACACAACAAGCACTGGACCTATGTAAACAACAATATAAAAACAAACTAATTATTACATACATCACTACAAGAATTGCACTACCTCTCTTTTTATTATTATATATTAATCTTATTTTTATTTTTTATTCTTACTTGTGACATTTATTGTGGACGGCAAAGTAAGAAATTCATTGTACAGGGGAACATGCTTTCTGTCTGTACACATTACAATAAACACTTTGAATCTTGAATAATGCTACTTAATGTTGACTTCACATACATCATGGAACCTATTGTACCAACAGTAATGACATTATTAGCCACTTATGTAACTTTGCTTAAGTTACCTGGCCTAAGCCAGGTGCAGTAGGATAACCAAGGTATAATAAAGCTTATTATAATAAAGCTTAAGGTATAATAAACCTTATTAGGACTGATCAGATGAAAATGTTCCAACATTGGAGAACGGGTTCTCTTCCTAGCTGGTTCATGATGATCAAACAAATGCAGCGATAACAACAATGCAAACTCCTACTACAGTAAACCCACATCTTGTGCATCATTTTGGGCATCTATATAGTCATATTACAGGCCAAAAAATCTGTTGAAGCGTGAGTGCAGCAAAGTCTCGCGTCATGAAGCCTCTCGCGATGTGAAGCAGTATCGAATGGTCTGAACCAGTCACGTGATTCACTCAGAGAACCGAAGCAGTTGCTGCTTCAGACGTCATCGGTCACGTGTGTTTTTCCGCATCAAAGCAAGCTCCGAAGCAGTAGTTCATAAAAAATCCTGCTTCGAGTTCGAAGCTTGTGTCGGAGCATCGGTGTCAGATGGCCATCACTACTAGTTAGTTCTTGCCCCTTTGTTGTCCCAGTTTTGTTTTCTCTTGAGTTTTAAGTTAACTTCTACTTATAGTTTTCTCCCTGCAAAGTTGTCCTGTTTTTGTAGTCATAGTTTAATTCTCTAGTTCTGTTTTCTTTTTCATTATTGCGCTGCTCTGGCTTTGTTGCTTTATTTCATTTAATCACTCTCTCTTGTCTTGCATTTTTGCCTTGTCTGTTGTGAGTTGCGTCGGTTCCTGCCCTGAGAGTTCCTGACCACTGTCTCATCCACCTGGCAACTAGTCTGGGGCCTAGTCTGAGATCTCCTACAAGTTTGTGGCCTGGCGAGCTCCTGCTTGGTCTCTCTGTTGGTGCTGCCTCTTCCAAACTCCCCAGTCTGCTGTCATTCCGGACTGGTCTCAGTGGTCATCATCCCTTGCCTGTCTTTGTTGTCTACCCTGCCCTGCCTGTTGAACTCTCATACCTCACTTCCCCTATTGTGCCTTGTCTTCAGTTGTTCAATAAAACCCCATCACTTCATTCTGCGTTTGGGTCCTCTCTCGGCAAAACCCTGACAATTAGCTACAAGTTTTCAACTCAAATCAATCTTTGATATATCTTGCATGGATTCTCTTTCTACAGTTTATTTTGCCCTCCAGGTTTCTTCTAAAAACATTGTTAGTGTATTATTAATATACCACAATATGTTTAATAAATTAAAATAATTTATTATCATAATGTGTATTTTGTCTTCATTATCGTTGATGAAATCTCAAAATCTCTTGTCAGCCATCATTTTCATCAGTAATTTTGTTGACAAGATTAACACTTAATGGCTCATTAACCAAAAGACCATGTTAACATAATGCTGCTTCAGCGTCTGGTGCATTATTCAGCTAAAGTCTACAGTATGATCTCTCTCATCTAACCGTGACTCTTCATTAAGGTTGAGATTTGCTGCTCTGCTTGACTGAACCACACACACACATAAACAAACACTTAGGCTACCACCAAGCAAATTTCATACCAAAATGTAACTGCTTGTGAAGGCAGATTGACCTGTCAACATGTATCCGGCAGATCATACTGTATAATTAGTCTTTTATAGCCTTTAATAGCATTTATGTACATTGGATGATTTACAACCCTTAATGTATATGGCAGCATGTTTATGAATATCAACTCTACAGATTCACTTTCATATGCTTTATTAACCTATGAGTAAAAAAATGTTTTCATGTATTCTGCTGTATTATAGTGCACTTATAAGACATATAATATATTAAGGCCTTTTTAGATGCTTGGTAATATCATTTGAATCCACAAAATTTCAAATTGAATTCAGGAGATTTACTGTTCTTCCTCATTATCGCTTTGGTTTGAATACATTTTGATGTCAGCATCACAGTGGAAGAGAGATTAAGACATCGATTTGAGATTGTATGTGTATCCATTGATTATATCGGCACTTTACGCGTTCAGTGGCATGCAGGGTAAGCATAGTTGTGCGCTGCAGTTTATAGAGCCGGTAGGGCTCCCTGGGGTACAATCCAAACTTTCACAGCCAGTTTAGCACTAAATATATAATGGCACAGCCTGTGGTGACCTGCTGCTCTTGGTCTGTTGTGTGGTACGCATGGATTTAGTTAAATCATGGCCATTGATTTAACCACAAGGTTGGGTGAATGCATTGCTAAGTAATTAATTACTGTAATTTACTTACGTTTACCTTGAAAAGTAAAATATGGTATTATATACAATTTTTTAGAGTAAATAGTATTGTAAAATGGTTCCAATTTTGAAGATGTAATTTGTAGGTAGTTATTAATTACTTCTTTAGAGTAACATACCCAACACTTGTCATAATTTAAATAAAACCAGGGAACAAATTAATAAAACGTGGCTACAAATTGAGTTGTGGGACATAATTCTTATTTCATAGTCACAATATTTGTTTTGATGTTTTACTCACATGTCATGTGCAGAGCTCCATACAGTTCTGATAAATATTGATTATAAATCTATTTTACCCAATATTGCCCAATATTTCTGTTTTACAGTTACTGTTTACTGTGTTTTAATGCTTATTAGAGGACTGTGTTGTTAGTTTAGCAACATGCTAAAGTCAGACTGTTGAAGTAATTTATGAGTTTTGAAAAAGTAACTTGTAAGTTTATTTCAACTTTATATATCGCAATGAGACTGTCAATGTGAATTTGCTTCTCATAATTACATCTTTATACAGTAACTGACAAAGTAAAAAAAATCTTGCAGATGCAACTTCACATCGCAATGTGACTATCTTACAATGGTGGTTTCGTTTTTCATAATTGTGACTTTATTACTCAAAATGTGACTTAATATATTGCCTCCTCTTTTTTTGTTGCAAATGCAACTTTATATCTCACAATTTCCGTCCATCCATTTTCCAAACTGTTATGTAGAGTCGCAAGGATGCTAAAGTCTTTCCTATTTTGAGTCGGAAACAGGCTTTACGTTTTTGATAAGGTAGCGCATTCCAAACTTGGTCACTTATTTTTATTCATTTTAAAGTTTTCTGTCAGTTAGGATGATAGGCTCTCTATTTTTGTTTTTCACACCCCTGAAGAAACTTCCTGTCTCTTATTTATAAACGTACACACATTGAATCTAACACTCTTGCTGAAACAAACTGTTCTCTTCTCTAATACCATCCTTTAAGATTTCCTCATTAATCCACCATTCCGTTATGTGTTTATATGGGCACACAATGCACATTTAACACACGCCATGGTTGTCAGGCAAACAATAAGAGAAATAGGGCCTGTTGACCACTGGCCAATGAGTAATATAATGATTAATTATAATGTAAACAAAATAGAGGTTATAACGGAAATCAGCCAACCTTTCAACAGAGAGGGCATTCATTCATAACCGAGTGGCCATGTGCCACCCTCTGTGCATGAATCAGGGATTATAGACTCCAGAGAACTGCTCACATATTATTCAAAGTCATATTAACCAAGTCTACACTACACATCCATTGCCAATTTGGAGTTCCTCAATGCCTTATAGCTATATTTAGCAAAATCACTTACCAGGGGCGGTCAAACTTTCAAAAAGCTCAAAAAAGCAACATAAAAGTTGTCCATTCAACTTGAAGCTTTGTGTGAGGAAAACTGTCTGCCAAATGCATAAATATACATTATACACACACATATACTCTATATAGTGTGTGTGATTTTCAGAAAATGACACAACAATGAAACCAATGTACCTAAATTTTAAAATAATGACACAAATATTGGCAATAAAGACATTAATTTTGCCACATAATGTCTAAATATATGCGGATTCTTGGTTTGGACCATTTGTTTTGATCTAACAATTATTCAACACTTTGGCGCAACATACAACATTTTGAACATGTTGCAGGCAAAGCTGTATAGTGGCCATCTTTGCCTCTCTGGTTATTGGTTGTGATGTCAACCCTAGACCTTTGTGATTGTGGGTCTGAAGACCTTTTTGTCTGCTGCTTAATTTATTTAATCAGCAGGCCAAGGGTTTACAACAACAACTATTTCACTGAGTCTAACAGGCCTCACCCAAGACCTCACTTTACACGCCCCAGGCACAGCACGCTCTGCGAACACACACACACACGTGCCGCTTAGAAGTCATCTGGAACGCATTGCAGTTACTTCGTTCTTGGCATATTTTTTCTTGTGCTCGCCGGCCCCATGCCCCTGTTATCATTGTATAAGTGATACACCATGCACTCAAGATGGAAAAAACAATCATCATGCCGCAACATTAGTAGTGATAACAGTAGCGTCAGCAGTGGAATTATTACTGAGAGAGCAGCATCGCTGCATCACCGCATGTCTGGTCCACTGCCATGGCCAGATACCTCCCCCTATGTGTCAGAAGAGTTAACACTTCAGTCTGTAAACTATTAACCAGATGAACCAGACCAGATTTAGTATTCTAGAGCCAGACTTTTGACTATCCGCAAAGTCTGTTTTCCATTGCAGATTATTCCAGCCCTTTTAGATGATCAATGACAAATAAGAGTGTCCACAATTAATTAAAATCTGGTTTAAAACACATGCCAAGTTCTTATGTATAATTTATATTTATGTTGGTGTCATATTTAGAAAAAAAATTATTAATTCAGAAATATCATCAAGATTTTGGTTAGTCGCTAACCTTACCTTGCTGTGAAAATGTCTCCGGGGGTCCTTTTATCTGTTTCTGCATGTTGGTTTGCAATATTTTTCAAATATTATCAAGCACTGAAACAGTATAAAGTACTAATAAAAGTAATAATAAAATATGCCAAACTACTCAAAGATTTCTTTATTTGTAATTAGTATTATGATATCAGGACAGCTATAGCTCTTTGACACTGTTGATTAAAAGCACATTTTATCCATTGGCTAATAAATATATAATAAAAAAGTTTATGGCTAATGTGTTTAACTATTTTTATTATCAATTATAATTATAACATTTTTATTCCAGTATCTTTAATTTTCAACAAAAATAAAAGCTCTTTTCCTAAAATATGAATAATATACAGAAGATGTTTACTGGTAAAATCACATGGGTGAAAGGTGGCAGAAGAGAAAACATAATCTAAAAATACAATCAGTGAAGACAGCAATATTAAGGTCAAGGAAACTCTCACAGGAAGATGCCAGACACTTTTGGTGCACAGTGCACTGGTCCACAGAGACCCGTAAGACAGACAGAGAGGAAAAATACACCACTTATCTACAAGTAATGTGATGATACACACCACTTATCTGCAGGGATGTGTGATGCAGATTAGGTTTTGCACATGCATAAGAGGAAATGAGGTTAAATATGTTTTATCAAGTGTTAAAATTAGCACAATCCTAAACTATTTTATGAGTAAGACAAAAAATATATAAATCCTTATGTTTTTTTTTTCCTTATGAGTGTTAAGAAGTCTATCAAGCCAACAAAAATACTTCAAGGTGAAACCATGGGATCCGGCCTGTCAGCACATCTATAAATAGACTGTTCCTGTGGTGTAATGGAAGAATATTTAACTTGACTTCAAAGTGCCTATGTTTTTAAAGTTATAGATATATTTTAAATTATTATCTTTACAGTATAATATGTGATTAACGGTGTTTCTCATACTTATTATAAAAAATCGTCTCGGGTTACTTATGTAACCCTGGTTCCCTGAGGGGAACGAGACGCTGTGTCGAAGCACTAGGGGAAATAGCCTTGCGTGAGTCACGTGAAGATCTATGCAACCAATGAGAAGCGAACGCGTGTGAATGCGTCACTGCCGGCCGCAGCCGGTGACGTCATGAGGAAGAGCATAAAGCGCGTCTGAAACCGGGGCGCGTCAGCCATGAATGCCTGAAGCGGGCCCGGATGCGCCCGGAGCTGAGGCCAAGACACAGCGTCTCGTTCCCCTCAGGGAACCAGGGTTACATAAGTAACCCGAGACGTTCCCTTTCAGGGAACTCGAGCTGTGTCGAAGCACTAGGGGAACGCTATGCCAACGCCACCTCAGCGAGGTCAGCATCCGGGTGTGTCCCAGCTCACTGAGAGAGCACCCTGGTTCCCGGGGCGGCATCGAGGTCTAGCTGGTAGAACCTCATGAATGTGTGCGGCGAGGACCAGCCAGCCGCAGCACAAACGTCAGGCAAGGAGACTCCGGAGAGGAGAGCCTTGGATGCCGCCATGCTCCTAGTGGAGTGGGCTCGGACCCTCAAAGGAGAAGCATGTCCGGCCGACTCATAAGCTAGACAGATAGCCTCGACTATCCACCTGCTCAGAGTTTGCTTGGAAGCTGGGGCACCCTCGGGGGCCCCAAAGCAAACGAACAGTTGGTCCGACTTACGCCACGTGGCAGTCTTGTGAACGTAAGCGTCCAGTGCTCGCACTGGACAGACCTTGTTCTTGTGCTCCTGCTCATGATCGTCAAATGGGGGAGGGCAGAAGGCCTGCAGCGTGACAGACCGAGCCACATTAGTGGGAACCTTGGGGACGTAGCCCGGCCTCGGGTGGAGGAAAGCTTTCGCCATCCCGGGCGCAAACTCAAGACATGATGGGGCCACTGAGAGGGCCTGAAGGTCCCCGACCCTCTTAAGCGAAGTGATAGCCAGCAAAAGAAGGGTTTTTAGCGAGAGGTACTTGATAGAGATACCCTCTAGAGGTTCAAAGGGTGGCTGGGACAAGCCTAGGAGTACCATGGACAAGTCCCAGGCAGGCACCCTGGTCTGTGCCGCAGGTCTCAGCCTTAATGTACCACGGAGGAAAACGAGTGACTAGGGGGTCCCTGCCCAAGGACACCCCACCCAGAGGTACGTGGCAAGCCGCTATAGCAGCCACGTAGACCTTCAAGGTGGAGGGGGACAGCCCTGCCACAAATCTTTCTTGCAGGAACTCCAGTACTTTGCCAATTTGGCAGGTTACTGGGTTCAGCTGCCTTTCACTACACCAAGAAGTGAAGAGCTTCCACTTCAAGGCGTAGAGTTTCCTCGTGGAGGGAGCTCTGGACTGCAGGATGGTCTCAACAACCTCGGCTGAGAGACCGGCCTCTATGAGCTGGGCCCCCTCAGGGGCCAGACCCACAGTTTCAACGGCCCTGGTTGCGGGTGAAGAATGCAACCTTCCGCCTGGGACAGAAGGTCCCTCCTGATCGGGATCTCCCAGGGGACCCCGTCGAGGAGGGACACAAGGTCCGCGAACCATATTCTGGACGGCCAGTGGGGGGCCACTAGCGTGAGACGGACCTTGTCCCGGCGAACCTTGGCCAGAACTCCCGGGAGCAGAGCGATCGGGGGAAAAGCATACAGGCGTAACCTCGGCCATGCCTGCGTCACGGCATCCCGCCCCAGAGGCGCTGGATGTGTGAGTGAAAACCACAGAGGGCAATGGGAGTTTTCTACCGAGGCAAACAGGTCGACCTGTGCCTTTCCGAACCTTTCCCAAATTTGCTCCACCACCTCGGGGTGGAGTCGCCATTCCCCTGGTCTCGCCCCCTGTCTCGACAGGGCGTCTGCTCCCACATTCTGGACCCCCGGGATGTAAGCCGCCCGGATGGAGAGCAGCTTTCCCTGGGCCCAGAGGAGGATCTGTCGCGCCATCTTGTAAAGTGGTCGCGAACGCAGACCCCCCTGGTGATTGATATACGCAACCGCAGTCATGCTGTCGGTGAAAACAGTGACATGGTGGTCGCGAAGGTCCGGTAGGAACGCACGGAGTGCTTTGCGGATCGCCAGTAACTCTAACATGTTTATGTGCCAGGTTTGGTGCCGACTGTTCCATAGACCTTGTGAGGAGCGGTCTCTCAAGACCGCCCCCCAGCCCGAGAGGGAGGCATCTGTCGAGAGAGAGACTCTCCGAGCCAGAGCCCCTAGCACTGGGCCTTGAGACAGAAACCAAGGATTCTTCCACATACTCAAGGCGCGTAGGCATCGCCCCGTGACCTTGATAATGCGAAGCGGGTTCCCTTTCGGGGAAAACCCCTTGGTCTTTAGCCACCACTGCAGGGGTCTCATGTGCAGCAGGCCCAACGGGATGACGCAGGAAGCCGCTGCCATGAGCCCTAACACCCTCTGGAAGTGTCTGACAGTGAGTGGCTGGCCTAACTTGATGCTCTTGACGGCTGAACAGATAACTTGGATGCGCCCGGGGGAAAGCCGGGCCGACATCGCTACTGAGTCCCAGACGACTCCCAAGAAGGTGGTTCTCTGAGCAGGAGAAAGGACACTCTTCTTGGCGTTCAGCCTCAACCCCAGCTCCTTTATGTGTGCGAGCACTACATCTCGATGTTGCTCCGCCAACTGCGGCGACTGGGCCAGAATAAGCCAGTCGTCTATATAGTTTAAGACACGGATGCCCCGTGACCGCAGGGGAGCTAGAGCAGCGTCCACGACTTTCGTAAACGTGCGGGGTGAGAGCGCTAGGCCGAAAGGAAGCACCCGATACTGGTACGCCTTTCCCCCAAAGGCGAACCTCAGGAACTTCCTGTGTTGCGGAAGGATGGAGACATGGAAATAAGCGTCCTTGAGGTCGACTGTGACAAACCAATCCTCGGATCTGATCTGCACTACGATCTGTTTGAGCGTTAGCATTTTGAACTTTAGACGCTTGACCGCACGATTCAAGAGACGTAAATCCAGAATGGGCCGCAACCCTCCATCCTTCTTTGGAACTATGAAGTACCGGCTGTAGAACCCGGACTTGCTCTCTGCGAGGGGTACATACTCGATGGCCCCTTTCGCCAGCAAAGTGTCTACTTCTTGTTCCATGACCAGAGCCTGCTGAGGGCCTACAGCAGACTGTAGGACCCCCGAGAACTGGGGTGGTGAGACCCCGAACTGAATGGCGTACCCTAAGGTGACCGTGCGCAGGACCCACTGAGAGATACCGGGTAGCCGTGACCACGCATCCCGGAATTCTACTAGGGGAACCAGCCTCCCGGGGCTGGCCTCTGGTGCTGATGGCATGTCCACCACTGGGCCGGGATTTCCGGATTCCCGGGTGGAGTGCTCTAGGACCCTCCTCAGAGGGGGTGGTTTTCCCATGGCGGGCTGACTGGTCAGCTGCTCCAGGGATACACCACCTTGTTGCGGCTTGGCGTCAGGGCCGCTTGCTCTTAGCCTTCTTAGCGCTCAGGACAGCCCTCAGATCGCCCCTCTTGCCAGAGGCTTGAGCCTGTCGCCCCGACCCCCCGGGATTAGCCGGAGGAAGACGGGTGGCGACACTTCGTTTTTGAGCGGCCCTGTGTGAAGAGCTCTGAGACCCCCTTTGACTGGCGGTCTCACGTGGAGGGCGGCGGGGAATAACTTTACTGAACGCCACCTGCTGTCGTGCAGCCTCCTGAAACTTGTCGACAACGCTTTTTACGGCGTCGCCGAACAAGCCCGAAGGGGACAGAGGAGCGTCCAGCAAAACAAATTTGTCCCTATCTTTGATGGAAGACAAATTGAGCCAAAGATGTCTCTCCGTAGCCACCAGAGCTGCCATGGAGCGACCGACAGAGTAGGCCGTCTCCCTAGTGGCCCGGAGAGACAGATCCACGGTCCGGCGCAGCTCTGCCACTGTCTCCGGACCGATACCGCCGCCCTCGTTGAGGTCCCCCAGCAACTCAGCCTGATAAGCCTGCAGCAGAGCCGTGGTGTGCAGGCACGCTGCGGCTTGACTAGAGGCTGAGTACGCTCTCCCCACCAAAGACGACGTGACGCGCATCGGCTTGGAGGGGAGCGCCGGAGCTTTAATGGAGGACGCAGATTGGGGCACAAGGTAGCTCGCAAGCGCCTCATCCACCTTCTGCATCCCCCCATAGCAATAGCTTTGAGCCCCTGCGAGATTCGTATACATCGAACTGTTCCGTGTATGAACTCTCTCAGAGGCTGGCTTTTCCCACGATCTGGATACCTCGGCATGCAAATCGGGAAGGAAAGGCATAGCTCGGCGCGGGGGAGTGACGCGAGCCGGCAGATAACGCTCGTCCAACATACTTCTTTTAGGACGGGCGCTTCTGGTCTCCGCCGGCCATTCAATATCCAGACGAGAGACAGCTCGCGCCACAACCTCAACTAGCTCTTCAAACGCCGGCGAGGAGAGTGGCGAAGCCTCCTCTGCCGGGTCAACACTAGCTAAGTCCATCTCACTATCGGAACTCGACAAAGCTAATGTTGGAGTCACAGCACGAACATCTCCCGAGGAGTGCCCGTGACTGGAACCCGTTTGGTCTCGTGAGGGCTGAGGTAAGGACGGACCCACCCCAGCAGCCTCAGCGAGATCCATTTGTGAACCCCAGGACTGAGAGCGCAGCAACGCCTCGGCCGCTGCAGGTCCCGAACCCCGGGGAACACTAGCCTGGGCGGCCTCGTTACAGACCGCCAGGCGGGAGCGGAGAACATGCAGAGAAAACTGCTCACAGTCTTTACAGCCGGCGCCCTCAAGAGCCGACCGTGCATGTTCCACTCCTAAACAGATAACACACATTACATGTGTATCCCTGCCCGTTATAAAACGAGGACAGGGATAAACACACGGTCTGAAACTCTGTTCATCTCTCGCCACACTTTTCACACTCATTCTTTGATTTTTTAAGCTATCAAGTCTCAAAAACCACTCTCGCACAGACACAGCACGCTGAAGGCATTCAGAGCTGACGCGCCCCGGTTTCAGACGCGCTTTATGCTCTTCCTCATGACGTCACCGGCTGCGGCCGGCAGTGACGCATTCACACGCGTTCGCTTCTCATTGGTTGCATAGATCTTCACGTGACTCACGCAAGGCTATTTCCCCTAGTGCTTCGACACAGCTCGAGTTCCCTGAAAGGGAACCTGTATACTCACACCTATAGCAACACCCTAGCAACCACACTTTTGGCATCATAGCAAAACCCTAACATTTAAGTGCCATGTCTTTCTATTTCAGAAAATGTAGAAATGTATTTTTACATGTGTATCTGTCTGTGTGCTTGCTCTGAATGTTCAGAGAGACTGATATGAGCTTAGCAAGAAAAACATTAGACTATCTGGTTGTCTAAAGATGTTTTGAAGAGATTTGTTTAGTTCTGGCCTAAAACTCTGTAAAGTTTTACTTTGGGTGGTGATTTGATTTCATTCTTGGCTTGTTTAATGTTGATACAGTAAGACTTCGAGGACTGGTGCTGCCTCTGACCTTTCTGCATGGTAAAGTTTTTCAGCAATCCTTTTTTTCGCACCCTCTCTTTCTCCACTCACATTTTGACAGTTCACACAACACTTTCACTTTTCTTGAACTGGCATGTCTAAACTCCCTCACACATTATTAAATATTTGTCAAATTTCCTCTATGTTTTGAGTTGAGTCTGATTCTTCTCTCTATTTGGGACATTCATGAGAAATAAATGATAAATTCAAGCACAAACACAATTATGCAAACTCTTCATATTCATGAATGCATGATAAACACATACTTTTTTTAAATTTCATTGTATTGCAATTGCAAGAAGAGCTTGCAAACTACAGTAACATATACACAAACTAACTGGACAACAAGACAAAGTGGACAAT